>CM024766.1:77900670-79100670 GCA_014218235.1 Colocasia esculenta
CCGATCATGTTGGAATCATTGACAAATTAATCGAACCTATATTTTTAATTTTGACCCTCTTAAACCCGTGTTTATAGATTTTAAACTATGTTCTTTTAGAAGACGTAAATTTGAGCATCGAGCTCAAAACTGGAGTCCAATTTAGACTCCATCAGTTTCTACGAACTACTTTCACCCCCCAAGTCGTGTTGGAACAATCAATAGGTTGATTGGACCTATATTTTATATTTTCAACCCTCAAACCCATGTTCATAGATTTTAAACAAAACTAGTTAAGAAAATGAAAAATTGATTGCCCAGTCTAGATTGGGAGTCCAATTTGGACTCCGTCAGTTTCTACAAGTCACTCTCACCTTCCTAGTCATGTTGGAATCATTGACAAATTAATCTGACCTATATAGATAATTTTGACCCTCTTAAACCCGTGTTTGTAGACTTTAAACTATGTTCTTTTAAAAGATGTAAATTTGAGCATCGAGCTCAAACCTGGAGTCCAATTTAGACTCCGTCAGTTTCTACGGGTTACTTTCACCTGGAGTCCAATTTATATATATATTTTTACCCTTCTAAACCTGTGTTTATGGACTTTAAACTATGTTTTTTTAGAAAGTGTTTATAATTGACCGTCATCAACCCAAGTTCTTGCATTTTACAAGATGATATTTAGAATTGAGAAATAAAAAATCAATCAAATAAAATACATACCGGAGGTTGCTCTGCAGGAGGTGCTCTATCTCCAAGAATCCCCAACTGTGCGAGCATCTGGGAGACAGTCTGAGAGACAATAGTTGAGATATTCTGAGAGACAGTCTCATTGACGATCTCCCTAAACTGAGCCGGAGTCATGGTCGGGGCGGCATTGGAAGAACCACCTAAGGCTGTAGGTGTGGTAAATGGAGAGGTCGTATGTGAGGTGGAGCTCGAGCATGATGATATCACCCTAGTCGTGCCCGAGCTATGTCCAAAACCATGCACATGGCCTTTTTTTGGTGCCCCAGATGCTGCAACCCAAATGTCAGGATCCAACTCTGGACGTTGACTGTCGTCCCCGTACCTCTCATCCATTCCTTTACTATATGACTCCTGCAAAAAAAAAAAAAATCTTAATTCACATTTTACTTTTAAATGAAAAGTATTGGTGTATACACTTACTGCTACCTCCCGAGCTTTCTGACTAATGTAATCATCCGTCCCTTTCTTCTTATGAGTTTGATCAAAAAGTTCTTGAAATTGAGGTGTCCGCTTGTGCTATGCTTCCTATTTTTCAAATAAATTATAGTTTATTATTAGATTTACAAATTTTAAAAAAAGTAGAAGTGTACTTACTAATCGCGCTTTATGCATTGCAAAAGAGACAGATCCACTCGTGTGTACATTTGCTTCTGGATGCGTATATCTGTTTTGCTTTGCTTTGATAGAATTTTCATTCCATTTCTCCCCTCCCCATATCCCGCATAGCTCAATCCAATACTCCTTTCTCATCCAAACAGGTCCATGCTCCTTCCACTAGTTCTTATCTATGCTTGCACAAACTCTTTCTGCATTTCTTCGAACATTGTACATAAGATGTTTGAAATTTACTCTTGCAGTGGTTGTCCATGCAGATCTAGCATGTAACTCATCTGGATGCTCTGTGAATCGATGATTCCTCTGCATATTAAAAAAAAAATGAATTATATACAACATAAGAATTAGTGTGTTAGACTAAGAATTGAAAAAGACTTAGTTTGATAAAAGAAGATACATACCATAAACATATCATACAATAAATCCTGAACATCCATCGAAAAATCAGAAAATTGATGGATAGGGCCAGGAAAATGTGCTTGAAGAGTCTTTGTAATAAATTGTGATGCTTGGGCTGGCTCTATTTTATTCCTGAAATTCAAAATATTAATACCACAATGATGAATATATAATAAAAATAGTGCATTACATACCCTTCATTTATCCACACAGCTCGCATCGTCTCATTATAACTGCCCTCCCCCTCATGATGACTCGTCTCATCATCAGCAAGTACTATACGAATTAATTAGCATAAGTAAAACAAACTATCAAAAATTTCTAAATGTGAATGAACATAGCGATGGAGAAGATCCACTCGCCATGTATGACGAATTAATTAGCATAAGTAAAACAAACTATCAAAAATTTACCTAAATGTGAATGAACATACTTGGCTCAGATGGAGAGGTGTAGATCCACTCGCCATGTGTGATGGAGATGCAGAGGCCATCAATATACCTGCTGCCGGTGGTAGAGGTGTAGATGTTGTGAGTCCTGTAAGGATAAGAATAAGATACCACAATGACATAAAGAATTATATTAAACAAATACTGTAATGCATACTAATCATGACATATATACCTGCTGTCGGTGGTAGCAGTGCAGAGGTCATGCGTAAGGCCCTCTAATTTCCGTCGCATTATTTGCAATTATGTGTGTATGTTTATGCTTGTGTATGTATGTACATATTTACGTACGCATTAATTAGTATAATTACGTATGCATGTGTTTATATTAAGCATAAATAATAATTGCGATATATGATATAATACCATATACATATTGCATGTATATATGATATATGTTTTTCTGCATAAATTGTTCTAGCCGAAGGCCACCTTGGCGTCAAGCCCAGGCCGTTGAGCCATTGTCAGCGTCCAGACATGGACGCCAACACTAACTCCGGCGTCCAGCGATCTGGACGCCAACTTCTCTGACCTGCATGCGTTGCAGAGCCAGAAATCCGGGAGCAAGGCATGGCCTCCATTGGGGGGATGTCCCCCACGGCTCTAAGGCTGTCTAATCGGTATGGTGATTGGGTGAGGGGCTCTCTTAGGTCTGAACCCGATTTTTGCCTCTCCCACTTCTCATTTCACCTTGCAAGAGGAAAATAGAGGAGAGAAAAAACCCTAGGTGAGCTGTGAGAAAAACCCCATTTTAGAACCCCCAAATCCGACCCTTGGAGCTTGGTTTGGGAGATCTACTGCGACAAGGAGGAAGCTGGAGCAAAGGAGAGGCATCCCCATCATCCCCTCGCGTGGAGATCACCCAGGAGCCCGGAAGAAGGCGATCTAGAGGGAGTTCCGCAACTTCTTGGGACTGCCCAAGGAGGTCTTCACCAGCCTTTAAATCCCTTAGAAGAATTTTGAAAGGCAAGTGACCTATCTATGGTGTCCCCGTATGAGTCTAGGTGGTTTTTTGTTTATTTTTATGGATTTTCCTCGAGTCCTAGACCCTCCAATTCACCCAAGTTTCAGAGCTCGGGTCTGTGTTTCTGCACAGACCTGGTTAGACGGCAAGGTCCCTGACCTCCAGTTTATGCTTGGCGTCCATCGACCATGCCGCTGACCTTGAGTCAGGCCAGAGACCGCCGCTAGTTCTTCTGGACAGAACAGTGAGCTGTTCTGTCCCACTTATGCAGTAATTTCGGTATGTTTTATGCGATGAGGATATATGGTAAAGCTTATACTCTATGTATATGGTTAGTTGTGGTGTGTGAATAATGTGGTGTATGTGAATGTAGGATAATGATATCTTGTAAACTTGTGAGCATGACTTGTAGACATTTTGCAAAATCCATGATTCATGATTTAGATTAGTGTGAATGCCTTAGTTTCGGTTTGATCATGAAGATAGTGGGTCAGCATATGTGTTTGCAAATTTTAGTAATTTATCCATGCTTGTGAATTTGTAAATAAGCTCGGTTCGGTAAAATGAAAACATGCGAAATGGTTTGTGATAATTGATCGATAGATGTATGAATTAGGGTAATGTGGTATTCTAAAATCATACATGTATTAGTAGTCTCTGTATAAACAACAATGGCTAAATTACAAGATGTGTTAGACCCATGTTAACTTAAGTTGTTAATAGCATGCTAATTAGGCGTTTTATTTTCTGTAAATTCTATGTAGCTCAGAAAAATCTGAAATTTGGGAGTATGATTATGAACCCGAAACATCATGTGGTAAAATTTCAGGTCATTTGGACCGTAAATAAAAGTTATGTGTTTTCATGTGAAATGTGAATAATTCGTACATATGATCGAAATGTGATTAGATGTTGTTTAAACCCCCCATGATTAGTGTGTTTACTTGTTGTTAACCTTGAAATTCTGTAGTACCATGTTAGGAAAAACAGAGGATTTATGTGAGTGAGAAAGTGAAGTTATGAAAAGTGTAAAGTGTAAGAACCATGTGTAAAATGGTAAATGTGTAAAAGTGTAATTGTGCCAATGTGATACTGCTTCCGAGAAGGCAGTGGAGCCGTATCAGGGAAAAGTCCCCCTGAGAAGGTTCATTGTGTTATGTGACCCTAAGGGCATTAGGGGGAAATCCTGGAGGTGGACAAGTACCACTGGTTAGGTGGAGACTTGTTCTCCCGTCTGCGCAGTCCAAGAGTCGCCATTGTATTGCCTAGATGGCGTCTATGTGATGTGATGTGTTTGTGTCCTTCTTTGGTGGTTTGGACTATGTGTCACGGCACCTAAATATGTGTAAAGTGTAATGTGAAATGTGTATGTGACCATGTGTAAATGTGTAAGTGACATGTGAATGTGTATGTGTAAAGTGTAACCACGTGAAAGAGGAATTTGTGTAAAAGAAAATGTGAAATTCTCGATGTGTAAATGTGTTATTGAAACCATGTGAGACTAAATCTGAAACCATGTGAATTCAGAAAATGCATGTTATTATTCTCATGTTATGTGTACAAAGTGTTTAGAATCCATGGTAGGGACAACAAATGAATATGTGTGCAAAATGGCATGATGGATTGTTCATATGTGAGGTTTTAAGCAACGTTGTAGCTCTCATGTGTAGATTTATAGTCATTGAACTATGTGAAATCAGCAACCTAAAGCATGTGAAAAAGTTATGTATGCACTTAAGAATTTGTGGAATCCATGCAAATTGTGTTTCCCTTTCATGCATGTAAATTGTCCATATTGATAGCTCTCATGTTTGATTCTGTAAAAGATTAAAGTTCATAAGCAAATTGAATAGAGACCATGTGATAGGTGGATTTTATTTTAAAATATGAAAGCATGAGTTATGTATAAAATTTTAGAACTTCCATGATAGGTTGAAAACTCGAATTGACTAGCATGCTATGTGTTGCTAATTGTAATGTGCATGTAGAAACCACTAGGATTTGTACGTGTATATCATGAATAGTGTTGCTTGCTGAGTCCCTGGACTCACTCCTTGCTTCGGCGTACAGGTATAGTTGGTGACACGACCCGCTTGAGGAGACGGTGGAGACGGACTCCGAGCGCGGAGACTAGATAGTTTTTTGGTGTTCTTTGAGTTTGTGTATTCCCAGTATGTACTTTGAACATTGTATTAGAATTATCATGAGAAGAATGTATTATGTGGACATTAGTATTTCCATTTCAGTAATTTAATTTATGTGAACTTTGGTTCCTTTTTGCAAATTGTAAACTGCATGTATGTTTAATGTGGTGATGAATGAATGGAGATAGTTCTCTTTTTACTTCTGCTACTCTGTTGTATATTCGCGTGTATCTCAGCTGTTTGTATCGTTGGGTAAATGTCCCACTGTGGCAGCACTTGTTATACCGACGTGGTTGGTATAACCGTACCGGTATAATGAGGGCCGTCACAGAGATTGGTATCAGAGCGACCGGTTGAGATTGCACATGAATATACCTAAGTCATCATCCCCATTGCATGCTAAGTATGTCCACATGTGTAGAAAACACTAATAGGAGTGAAAGATATATAAAAATGGTTAGAAAATTTAGTAACCTAACTCTAATTAGTGGCTGAAATTTTATTACAGCCATGGCTTCCCGTGGACGACGTGGAGGTGTGCCAGCTCGCGACGACGAGCAGAGGCGTGAGGAGCGGGCGGAGCAGCAGGCCCCGCCCCACAGGGTCCTGTGCTTCCCCCACCACCGCCAGTGGACTATGGAGTATTCATGCAAGGTCTGGTGCAAGCCATGCAGACGCAGGCCCACACCCAGGCAGCACTCCAGGCCCAGTTGGAGGCCCAGGTAGAATAATAAAACAACCTAGTAGTTTGCTATTTAAATTGCATGATATTGTGTTTATTGTATATTGTTATTGTTTAATGTAGCAGGCTCAGGCCCCATCTCAGGACCATGGTGGACCTTCCATCATGGAGCGATTCAAGAGGATGACCCCACCCTCTTTTAAGGGGGAGAGTGATCCGCTATTAGCAGAAAGCTGGATGAGGGAGACAGAGAAAATCTTCCTAGCTATCAGGTGTCCTGACGAGGACAAGGTGACCTTAGCCACCTACATGCTACAGGTATGTTTTGGTTTATGCTTGTATGTTGTTTGTCAAGTTAGAAATTGTTGGTTAGTGCTTATGAAGGTGTATTGCAGGAGAGAGCTGATGTATGGTGGTCCTCCCTACTGCGTACGCGCTTCGAGGACGGAGCAGTAGATGTGGCGTGGGACGCGTTCGTGAGGCTCTTCCGAGCCAAGTTTGTCCCAAAGCATATCCAGGACAAGATGGAGCAAGAATTCCTTTCCCTGACGTAAGGATCGATGACCGTCCTGGAATACGAGGCAAGGTTTTCTGAACTTTCTAAATATGCACCGCATATAGTAGAGGATGAGCGCAGGAAGACCAAGAAGTTCGTGATGGGTCTCAAACCATCACTGAGGACGAGGCTCGTGGCGTTCGACCACCGCACGCTAGACGAGGCCCTCAGCGCAGCCTGCAGACAGGAGGGAGAAATGGAGCAGTATCTGGAGGAGAAGAAGGCTTCGCAGAAGAGGCCGGCAGCAACTTTCCAGCGGCAAGATAAGAGGAAAACGGTGTACCAGACACCGCAGAAACAAATGGCAGTCAATAACTCTCAGGTACCCTCTGTACGTTCCCCCGGTGCGAAGAGAGAGTGTCCCCATTGTGGGAAGACCCATGGAGGTTCCGAGTGCTGGTTAGTAGCGGGTAGATGCTTAAAGTGTGGGAGCAGCGACCACAAGATCAAGGATTTCCCAAGACTTCAGCAGGAAGCTCAGCGAGGAGCGCCAGTACCAGCAGTAGCGGCAGCTGCACCAGCTACAGGACGACCAGGAAGGCCTCGAGCCCCAGCTCGAGTGTTTGCGTTAGCTCGTGAGGACGCCGAGCAGGCGGAGCATGTCACAGAAGGTACAGTTTTACTTTTCGGTGTGCACGCTCGGGTTTTGTTTGATACGGGTGCTACTCACTCGTTCATTTCCGAGCGGTTTGCTAGGCAGTTAGCCCTAGAGTCAGGCATAGAGTCTGAGGAGTTAGAGGTCCCTTTGTCTGTGCACACCCCTGCGGGTACGGTATCGACCAGGAAGTGCATTCCGTCGTTACCTGTGTGCATTGAGGATAGATTCCTAGATGGGTGTTTCTTCTTGCTAAAGATGAAGGATTATGATTGTATCCTTGGTCTGGATTGGCTAGAGGAGCATTATGCGTTAGTGGATTGTCGTAGGAAGAAGATTGTTTTCCGCATTCCTGGTGAGGATGAGTTCTCTCATCCCTTGCCAAAGAACTTAGCGGGAAAGTTAGTTATCTCTGCCATGAAGGCGATGCGCATGGTGAACAAGGGTTGTGACGCATTTCTTGCCAGCGTTATGCTAGTACCCGATGCTGGTCCGTCACTGACTCTTGCAGAGATTGATGTGGTGCAGGACTTTCCAGATGTCTTTCCCGAGACTTGTCTGGATTGCCACCGGATAGGGAGATAGAGTTCACTATAGAGTTTCTTCCAGGCACCTCTCCTATCTCGAAGGTCCCATATCGGATGGCCCTGCAGAGTTAGCCGAGTTGAGGAAGCAATTGCAAGAATGCTCGATAAGGGATTTATTCGCCCCAGTGTTTCCCTTGGGGCGCACCTGTATTATTCGTCAAGAAGAAAGACGGGTCACTTCGGTTGTGCATTGATTATAGGAAGCTAAACCAGGTGACTGTGAAGAACAGGTATCCCTTACCTCGGATTGATGATCTGTTTGACTAGTTGCGAGAGGCATCAGTCTTTTCCAAGATTGACTTGCGATCTGGTTATCATCAGTTGAAGATTAGGAGTGAGGATGTGTCCAAGACGACATTTAGAACCCGTTATGGACATTATGAGTTTTTGGTTCTTCCTTTCGGATTGACCAACGCCCCTGCAGCGTTCATGGATCTCATGAACCGGGTGTTTAGTCTGTATCTAGATAGCTTTATTGTTGTGTTTATTGATGACGTGCTGGTCTATTCTCCGGATGAGGCCACACATCATCAGCATTTGAGGTTAGTCTTAGAGGTTCTCCGTGAGCACAAGCTGTATGCGAAGTTCAGCAAGTGCGAGTTCTGGTTGCGCGAGGTTCATTTTCTCGGGCATGTTATCTCCGGTGCTGGTGTTGCAGTTGATCCAGCAAAAGTCCAGGCAGTTATGGATTGGGAGATTCCCAGGACCCCTTCGGAGATTCGTAGTTTTATTGGGTTAGCTGGTTATTATCGGCGATTCATTGAGGGTTTCTCATCCATCACCGCCCCTTTGACAAAGCTGACAAGAAAAGGTGAGAAGTTCGTATGGTTTGAGGCATGTGAGCGTAGCTTTCAGCTATTGAAGGCTAAGCTTACTTCTGCTCCGGTATTGGTATTGCCTAGCGGTCTAGAAGGTTTTGCCATTTATACGGATGCATCTCAGATTGGTTTAGGCTGTGTGCTCATGCAGCAAGAGAGGGTAGTGGCTTATGCTTCTCGTCAGTTGAAGGAGCATGAGAGGAACTATCCAACTCATGATTTGGAGCTCGCAGCTGTGGTTCATGCACTAAAGATCTGGAGGCACTATCTTTATGGTGTCAGATTTGAGGTGTTTACCGACCACAAGAGCTTGAAGTATCTTTTCTCCCAAAAGGAATTAAACCTGAGGCAGAGGAGATGGATTGAGTTCTTGAAGGACTATGACTTCGACCTCCAGTATCATCCTGGAAAGGCGAACGTCGTAGCGGATGCTCTTAGTAGAAAGAGGTCTTCGCTCCAGCAGGATTGGAAGATGTTGGAGGATGCAGCGTGCTCTATGACCGAGTTAGAGCCATCGTTGTGCCAGGCTTTTGTAGCTCAGCTATCCCTTAGATCCTCAGTCTTGGATGAGGTGATTGAGCAGCAGAAAGCCGATCCTAGATTGTTAGAGTTAGTGGGTAAGGCGGGCATTGCTCGTGATGAGGACGGTGTGATTAGATTTCAGCACCACGTTTGTGTCCCCGATGTGGTAGATGTCCATGAGCATGTGTTAGCGGAGGCTCATAGATCGCGATTTTCTATTCATCCGGGTAACACTAAGATGTATCAAGACCTGAAGAGATCATTTTGGTGGTCCGGCATGAAGAAGGATGTTGCAGATTATGTGTCTAGATGTCTAGTATGTCAGCAGGTGAAAGCCGAGCGGTAGCGACCATCCGGCCTTATGCAGAGGATGGATATTCCCGTGTGGAAGTGGGAAGCTGTCACTATGGATTTCGTATCGGGTTTGCCTCGATCTAGAAGGGGCAAGACTCGATTTGGGTAGTTGTAGATAGATTCTCGAAGACTGCTCATTTCTTGCCTATGAAGAAGAAGCAGTCAGTAGAGAGTTTAGCTAGATTGTATGTTAGCGGTATCATCAGGTTGCATGGTGTGCCGAAGTCGATCATTTCAGATCGAGATCCGAGATTTACTTCGAGATTGTGGAAGGGTCTTCAGGATGCGTTAGGTTCGGAGCTTAAGCTCAGTTTGGCGTTTCATCCCCAGACCGATGGACAGTCCGAGAGGACTATCCAGACGCTCGAGGATATGTTGAGAGGTGGTTCTGGATTGGAAGGATGATTGGGAGCGTCATTTACCTCTTGTGGAGTTCGCATACAACAACAGCTTTCATGCTAGTATTGGTATGGCTCCATTCGAGGCGTTGTATGGTAGGCCCTGCAGATCTCCTTTATGTTGGGAGGAGACTGGTGATAGGCAGTTGATCAGACCGAAGTTAGTTCAGGAAACTTCGGATAAGATTCAGCTTATTAGGAAAAGGCTTGTTGCGGCACAGGATAGGCAGAAGAGTTATGCCGACAACAGGAGAAAGGATTTGGAGTTCGAGGTTGGTGATCATGTCTTCTTGAAGATATCGCCTACTCGTGGAGTTGTCAGATTTGGCAGGCATAGCAAGCTAAGCCCTAGGTTCATTGGCCCATATGAGATTCTCAGACGTTTGGGCAATGTGGCGTACGAGCTAGCATTACCCCCACCTTTGGCTAGCGTTCACCCTGTATTCCACGTGTCTATGCTCACGAAGTATGTCCGAGATCCGTCTCATGTGATTAGTCATGAGCCCGTGGAGATCCAGCCAGATCTTTCGTATGTCGAGCAACCAGTAGCCATTCTTGACCGGAAGGTTCAGCATCTCCGGAACAAGAGTATCGCGTCGGTGAAAGTTCTGTGGCAGAACTTCTCACGTGAGGAGGCTACGTGGGAGCTTGAGGATGCGATGAAGAAGAAGTATCCCCTTTTGTTTGAGTAGTGTCGTTCTAACTTCGAGGACGAAGTTTCTTTAAGGGGGAGAGGGTGTAAGGCCCTCTAATTTTCGTCGCATTATTTGCAATTATGTGTGTATGTTTATGCTTGTGTATGTATGTACATATTTACGTACGCATAAATTAGTATAATTACGTATGCATGTGTTTATATTAAGCATAAATAATGTATATATTGCATGATGATAGTGTGGATATAATACCATATACATATTGCATGTATATACGCCTGATATGCATGGTTTTCTGCATAAATTAAGGTTCTGGCCGAAGGCCACCTTGGCGTCAAGCCTAGGCCGTTGAGCCAGTGTCAGCGTCCAGACATGGACGCCAACACTAACTCCAGCGTCCAGCGATCTGGACGCCAACTTCTCTGACCTGCATGCGTTGTAGAGCCAGAAAATCCGGGAGCAAGGCATGGCCTCCATTGGGGGGATGTCCCCCAACGGCTCTAAGGCTGTCTAATCGGTATGGTGAGTGGGTGAGGGGCTCTCATTAGGTCTGAACCCGGATTTGGCCTCTCCCACTTCTCATTTCACCTTGCAAGAGGAGAAATAGAGGAGAGAAAAACCCTAGGTGAGCTGTGAGAAAAACCCCATTTTAGAACCCCCAATCCGACCCCTTGGAGCTTGGTTTGGAGATCTACTGTGAGAAGGAGGAAGCTGGAGCAAAGGAGAAGACATCCCCATCATCCCCTCGGCGTGGAGATCACCCAGGAGCCCGGAGGAAGGCGATCTAGAGGGAGGTTCTGCAACTTCTTGGACTGCCCAAGGAGGTCTTCACCAAGCCTTTAAATCCCTTAGAAGAATTTTTGAAAGGCAAGTGACCTATCTATGGTGTCCCCGTATGAGTCTAGGTGGTTTTTGTTATTTTTATGGAATTTTCCTCGAGTCCTAGACCCTCCAATTCACCCAAGTTTCAGAGCTCGGGTCTGTGTTTTCTGCACAGACCTGGTTAGACGGCAAGGTCCCTGGACGTCCAGTTTATGCTTGGCGTCCATCGACCATGCCGCTGACCTTGAGTCAGCGGCCAGAGACCGCCGCCTAGTTCTTCTGGACAGAACAGTGTTCTGTCCCACTTATGTAGTAATTTCGGTATGTTTTATGCGATGAGGATATATGGTAAAGCTTATACTCTATGTATATGGTTAGTTGTGGTGTGTGAATGAATGTGGGATGTGAATGGTGAATGTAGGATAATGATATTTTGTAAACTTGTGAGCATGACTTGTAGGCAATTTTGCAAAATCCATGATTCATGATTTAGATTAGTGTGAATGCCTTAGTTTCGGTTTGATCATGAAGAATAGTGGGTCAGCATATGTGTTTGCAAGTTTTAGTAAATTATCCATGCTTGTGAAATTGTAAATAAGCTCGGTTCGGTAAAATGAAAACATGCGAAAATGGTTTGTGATAATTGATCGATAGATGTATGAATTAGGGTAATGTGGTATTCTAAAATCATACATGTATTAGTAGTCTCTGTATAAACAGCAAGTGGCTAAATTACAAGATGTGTTAGACCCATGTTAACTTAAGTTGTTAATAGCATGCTAATTAGGCGTTTTATTTTCTGTAAATTCTATGTAGCTCAAAAAAATCTGAAAAATTGGGAGTATGATTATGAACTCGAAAACAGCATGTGGTACAAATTTCAGGTCATTTGGACCCGTAAATAAAACGTTATGTGTTTTCATGTGAAATGTGAATAATTCGTACATATGATCGAAATGTGATTAGATTTTGTTTAAACCCAGCATGATTAGTGTGTTTACTGTGTGTTAAACCTTAAAATTCTGTAGTACCATGTTAGGAAAAATAGAGGATTTATGTGAGTGAGAAAGTGAATGTGATGAAAAGTGTAAAGTGTAAGAACCACGTGTAAAATGGTAAATGTGTAAAAGTGTAATTGTGCCAATGTTATACTGCTTCCGAGAAGTCAGTGGAGCCGTATCAGGGAAAAGTCCCCCTGAGAAGGTTCATTGTGTTAAGTGACCCTCAGGGCATTAGGGGGAAATCCTGGAGGTGGACAAGTACCACTGGTTAGGGTGGAGACTTGTTCTCCCGGTCTGCGCAGTCCAAGAGTCGCCATTGTATTGCCTAGATGGCGTCTATGTGATATGATGTGTTTGTGTCCTTCTTTGGTGGTTTGGACTATGTGTCACGGCACCTAAATATGTGTAAAGTGTAATGTGAAATGTGTATGTGACCATGTGTAAATGTGTAAGTGACATGTGAATGTGTATGTGTAAAGTGTAACCATGTGAAAAGAGGAAATTTGTGTAAAAGAAAATGTGAAATTCTCGATGTGTAAATGTGTTATTGAAACCATGTGAGACTAAATCTGAAACCATGTGAATTCAGAAAATGCATGTATTATTCTCATGTTATGTGTACAAAGTGTTTAGAATCCATGGTAGGGACAACAAATGAATATGTGTGCAAATGGCATGATGGATTGTTCATATGTGAGGTTTTAAGCAACGTTGTAGCTCTCATGTGTAGATTTATAGTCATTGAACCATGTGAAATCCACAACCTAAAGCATGTGAAAAAGTTATGTGTGCACTTAAGAATTTGTGGAATCCATGTAAATTGTGTTTCCCTTTCATGCGTGTAAATTGTCCATATTGATAGCTCTCATGTTTGATTCTGTAAAAGATTAAAGTTCATGAGCAAATTGAATAGAGACCATGTGATAGGTGGATTTTATTTTAAAAATTTGAAAGCATGAGTTATGTATAAAATTTTAGAACTTCCATGATAGGTTGAAAACTCGAATTGACTAGCATGCTATGTGTTGCTAATTGTAATGTGCATGTAGAAACCGCTAGGATTTGTACGTGTATATCATGAATAGTGTTGCTTGCTGAGTCCCTGGACTCACTCCTTGCTTCGGCGTACAGGTATAGTTGGTGACACGACACCGCTTGAGGAGACGGTGGAGACGGACTCCGAGTGCGGAGACTAGATAGTTGTGTATTTCCCTAGTTGATGAGCCTAGAGGGGGGGGTGAATGGGTCTTTAAATTAATCTAGAAGATACCTGTAACTAAAAACATTCACACAAACGTTCTTCGAAGTAGGTTAGTGACAGTTAGTTTAATAACAAACACACAAAGAAGACAATCACACAACACAAGGCTTATCTTGGTTCGGACCTCCTTTCCTTAGGAGTCCTACGTCCAGTCCCTGAGCAACAACTCAGGATTTCACTAACTAGGGTACAGTCCCCCTAAGGACGCTACAACACCCAGCTCAGCTGGTCTTCCTTCACACCCGAAGGGAACAACACCCTGGATACCCCACCAGGTCTTCCCTCACAACCGAAGGGAACAGCACCCTGGATACCACACCAGGTCTTCCTTCACAACCGAAGAGAACAACACCCTGGATACCCCACCAGGTCTTCCTTCACAACCGAAGGGAACAACACCCTGGATACCACACCAGGTCTTCCTTCACAACCGAAGGGAAAAAAACCCTGGATACCACCAGGTCTTCCTTCACAACCGAAGGGAACAACACAAAGAGAATGAATGACTTTCAAGCCCCTAGATCAAGCTTTTGACAAGCAAGGATCTGAAGCAACTAGAACTGAGAGCAAAGATCTAAACAAGGCACACTCTTAGAACTATACAGGCTCTCTCAAGATTTTCACAAACTAGTGTAGAGCAAAAGAGCAAAAGCTAAGTGGAGTGAAGGTTCTTGGCTCTGGACTTTCTTCAGAAGAATTTGAATGCTTGAATGCGCGATCTCTATGTTTCTTATGTTCTTCTGACTTGAATTTATATGTTCAATTTGAAATGTAGACGTTGAAGTGTCTGTTGTCTCTCTTTTGAGTAGTCGTTAGACTGAATGACATCTGGAGTCTTGGAAGCTTCCAGTCAACAGTCTATTGATCACTTGAGTACGCAAAGAGATGAGATCTTCAGAAATATCCGTTGGCTTCTATTTTTTTTAACGTTGTACCATGAAGCTAGTTCAGAGATCTGCACAAATGTCAATCTCAAATAGCAGACAGCTAAGCTGTCTCTGATGTCAGTCAACGTCAGTAGCAATAGACATGAAAATAGTAATGCAAAATAGCTTAAGTCTAAAGGACGTAATCAGAGTAGGCACGATACGGTCTGTATGCATGCAGAGATACGTTCAGATCTCATAAATGAAAAAGCGTCAGAGAGATGTCTACGTGGACTTTGAATAGCCAACGCTTTTAGGATGAATAAGATATCAAGATATGAAATCGATGGCTATATGACTTATGAAATCGTTATGAGTCATAGAAAATCGTTATGTGACAGAAGATATATCATGAACACTTAATGAATCGTTGCACAAAGCAATTGTTGTGTTTCAGAAGAAATCGATGTGAAATACTTAAAAAATCATTATACAAAGCAAGTCGTTGTGAATTCTAAAGAAATCGTTATGAATACTTATCAAGTCGTTATGAACTCTAAAGAAATCGTTATGGTAACTTATGAAGTCGTTAAAATAAGCAAGTCGTTGCGAGTTCTAAAGAAGTTGTTACGGTAACTTATGAAATCGTTACAACAAGCAAGTCGTTGCGAGTTCTAAAGAAGTCGTTACGGTAAAAATCGTTACAGCAAGCAAGTCGTTGCACTTTCTAAAGAAATCGTTGCGATAACTTATAGAGTCGTTATGACTGGCAAGTCGTTACGAGTTTCTAAAGAAATTGTTACAGTAACTTATAGAGTCGTTGTGACGAGCAAGTCCTTACGGGCTCTAAAGAAATCGTTGCGACAACTTATAGAGTCGTTGCGACAGGCAAGTCGTTACGAGCTCTAAAGAAATCGTTACGGTAACTTATAGAGTCGTTGTGACGAGCAAGTCGTTATGGGCTCTAAAGAAATCGTTACGGTAACTTATAGAGTCGTTGTGACATCGACTTGTTTGAAACAACCTGACTTTTCAGTCTTATAAGGAAATCGTTGCAACAACTTATAGAATCATTACGGCATCGATTTGTTTGAAACAACATGACTTTTCAGCCAGAAAGGAAATCGTTATGATAATTCCATTGAAATTGATATGCTTATAAAGAAATCATTATGGCCTTCAATAGAAGTCGATATGGACTTAGAGAAATATCATGTTGACAAGATTAAGACTTCAGAGAAGTAATGCATACCTTTATTGGCTTGTTTGACCTTGGTATTTTTCCTGTACTTAAGACTTATGAAATATTCATTAGATATAATTGATAAACTTTTGTTTGGTTTTGTTAATCATCAAAATATATATATATATGTAATTAATTAAAATTACATGGGGACAGACTGGTCATCAGAAGTCACACGTCGTCCTCGAACCATATCTTTAAGTGGTAATAAAATACATGCATATTCATTAATAGTGGAAGAAAGAAAGATGTAGAATATTAGAAATTCTGGTAAAATAGTCTACCATTAATCAAACATTCTCCATTTCATCTTCAGATGTTGGGGATATATCAAATTCAGCATTGGCATCTTCATTATCAAATTCATTTTGATCACTAGTATATTCCTCCTCATCGGAGTCCCCTAACTGTATTTCAGGTTGTTGTGGATTGACTTTTTCCACTTCATTCTCTTTAGATAAAGAAAGTGGCTCCACAGATTCATCACTAGAAGTAGGCAACTCTACATCATCAGCTAAGTCTGATTGAATGAATTCGGCATTGATATCCAACTCCACTGTTTCAGTCAAATCCAACTCATAATCCAGGAAAAGCCTTGTCTTAACCTTGCAAACTACCCACCAATCATTTCTTTCTTTATTTCTAGACGATGGATACTTTGTATAATAGACCTGTTGGGCTTGTGCGGCCAAAATAAATGGATCATAAGTATTCAATTTGAACTTATGTCTGATATCGACAATCTCATATGTTGTGTCATTTCGAACAGAATTAGAATCAAACCAATGACACTTGAACAAAAATATATGGTTGCCATCTCTGAGATATTGCAATTCTAAGAACTCCTCAATGATACCATAATAATCACATTCATTTTAATTATATGTACTTCCTTTCACACATACCCCGCTGTTGATTGTTGACTTATTCTGCCCATATTGTCTAGTGTGAAATCTATATCCATTCACAATAAATGCTGGATATGTACGTGCAACTTTCAATGGACCATAACTTATCTCTGGAATTCTTTGATTAGTAATAAAACAATTTTCAACCTACATATGGAGAGCACACTAGACAGAATTTGACATTGGCCTAATAAGAAGAAAAAGTAATCATGCTTACATGATATTTCAGCCAAGAAGCCAATGATTTCTCTCATTCTTTTTCAACCTTCGTGTCAGTGAGATATGTACATCCCATGTTGTAAGCCACTTCAAGTTCTTACATACTACATGTAGTACCCTAGGATTTTTATTGAATTAAATAATGCAATTGTGTAAGTTTTCTGCATTTAGTTGTATGTTGTACTGTGTGGAATTTGGCGTCAATATATACTGACGTTGACTACTGTTAGCGGCATGATCGTTTGTCATTTACTATTTATTAACAACAGCTTATTGTGTCACTTATTATTTTTCTGGAATATTTGGTTTTTTGGGCAAGTTAGTGGACGACCGGATCGATGGACATCTACATCATGGTTGACGGCAACATGGGTTGACGTTAATCTGACTTGCTTGTTTTTGTTGTTACCATTCCGAACGAGAGATTGTTGGCCGTTTCCATGCATTTAAGAGGGGGATTTGGTGCGTTTCTGATCCAATGGATAGATTAGGTTTGGGCTAGGCGTAGGAATCTTTATAAGATCCAGTTTTGGCCTTTGGGGGAGATTTTCACACTGGTTTGGAAGAGAGAATTAAAAGGCAGGCCGAGAGAAGGGTTTCAGAGCTTTGTTCAAGCAATCTGAAGTGTGCTAGACCAAGGAGGATCATTAAGCATCAAGGGCAGAAGCTTCTCCAAGCGGGGGAGCTGAGCTAGAAGCTAGTTTTGAGTGATTGAAGTCAGAGAGGAGGACTGCCTTGTTGCCAAGGCGGGCGTCTTCGAATCCCTAATCGTCACTCCAGCAGGAGGGTTAGAGGCAAGTGACATGGGGGATCGGTTTAGGATAGTTTAATCTTTAGATTTTTTATTTTTACAGATTTTTAAACCATCGAAATAACGTGCAGGAAGGGGTGTAAGTTCTGTTATTTTATGTGAAGTTCTGTGTTTTCTGGACGAATGAACTTAACATCCATATCGACTGCTGTTTAGTTTATGTAAATGACAGCATCGACCGCTGTTGATTTCTTGTAAACGACATTGTTTTGAACGTCTACTATATGATAACGGCACTATGTGTCACCGTCTACTAATATTAATGACAGGATATGTGGTCGTTGACCTTGTGTAAACGCCACATATTTGGCCATTAAGTTTATCAGTGTTGTGCTTTTCTGTAATTTGATTATGTTTCCTCAACTGTGATTCATGCATGTATGAAGTTTCGCCAAGTTATATTGTGTGATTCAGTGCTGTTATACTATGACAGGTCATTGCAATGATGTATGGGCTATATGTGATTGTTCCTTTTGGATTTTATTTGAATTAGTAAAAAGAATGAAAAGAATGCAAGTATGATTCATGTGGTAATGTTGTAGTTAGGAATTGTAAAGCTATTAGATAAAACTGCAGACCTGTTGTATGGAAGTTTTACATGATAACTGCATGATTCCATCATTGTTATACCATGTTAAGTAGTTTAGATTTATGAAGATTAATCATGAAAAATATTTATAAAGCTCAAAAAATCATGAAATTTTGCATGTGCGTGGTATGATCTGAGCTATATTTACTAACAAAATTTTGGGATTTTTAGATCACTGTGCATACTGTTATGATTTTCTGAATGGTAAAATGCATATAGAATTCAATAAACATGACATTGTATATACATGTTGGATTTTGATAAAAGTAGTACCATGATAGGTTTCTGTTATACAGTAGAGTTTAATTTCAGAACTGAGAAAGGTATGCTATGTGATATTTCATTATCATCTTGATAAATTATGCATGAATGTATGAAAGAGCATGATAGAATTGTATGAAAATGTAAATTGCATGATTATATACATTAATGCATCTGAAATGAACTGGTCAATAAGACATTGCTATGATAGAGATAACTACAAGGAACTACACCATGGAATGACCCTATGGTAATGGTTCACCTACATGAAATGACTACATGAATCCGTGGGCAACGGATTGAAATCCTGGAGGTAGACATGTTCTACTAGTTAAGGTGGGAAGGACTTTCCCCGGTATTGCGCAATAACCTAGACTTCATCACTACTTTGCCTAGGTGATAAGTGATGACTACATGTTACTGATCTCTATAATAGTATGGGCTATTGTCTTTGGCAACTACTATGAACTAAATGACTATAGAACTGCATGTCTACATGATAATTGACTACATGATACATGATCTACATGTTACATGCCACATGAACTACGTGTTACTTGTTAATGAACTACATGCTACATGTTAAATTGACTTCTTGCTACATGATGAATTATTACATGTTACATGATATAGATTAAAGAACTTGAATTGTTTACATGTTACATGACATTAGATATATACCATTGAAATTTGATTACATGCCATGCCATATGAACATATTTCAGATCGAATGCTATAATGTGATATGTAAGTTATATATTACATGAATTGTTCTATTTCCATGATAAAAACCATGCTATGTAAAGAGTGATTGCTAAATGATCTAGAACATGTTGATAGGAAGAACTATATGATATCAAGAATGTGAAAGAATATGTTACCATGTTTTTAACCTAATAATATATATCTTGAACTGTCTTTCATGTGACTTGCTGGGTCATTTAGACTACACTTGATTAACATTTAGGAGAGACAAAAGATACCCAGGAGTTAGTGCACTCTGACTCGGAACGTGAGGACGTGGAGGCTTAGTGCTTTGCTTGAGAGTGTTAGAGTGATCATGTATGTGAGGAAAATATGTACCTTTTATTTTATGCATTTGGACTAATGGATTGTAATAAATTTGAACTATTTCTATCTTTCCTTATGTTTTAGACTTAGTATTTGAATATGATGTTGATTGAAAATTTTGGTTCCTGTTCCATTGCATCTTGTTGGAATTAAATTGTCATTTATGTATGTCTCAATCTGTACCATCTATTGTTGGATATGTTCCACTGTAATACCTCTATTGGATCCAATGTGAGTTGGAATAACTGTACTGGGTCTAAGAGGGGTGTTACAGAGATTGATATTAGAGCGTTCCAGGTTGAGTATGTACATAAATAGAATATCAACATTGTGTTCATATCCTAAAGTCTGCAAAAGGAATTAGTCCAAGATATATGTAGCATAATAGGTTATTATAATAGATGCTTGTTTTGCAGACTATGGCTACCTGTGGATGTAGAGGAGCAGTCCCAACCCAAGGCGATGAGTCAGCAGGAGGTTCGCAGGCTCCAGCTCAGCAGGCGCAGGACCAGACATGCGTACCTTTGCCACTCCCACCACCACTTGTGGATTATAGAGCGTTAATGAAAGGACTGGTGCACGCGATGCAGACTCAGGCACAAACGGCAGCTGCTTTGCAAGCGCAAGTGTAGGCTCAGGTTAGTAGATAGGAAGTGTTATCCAAGGTGTTGAATGGAAGAATTCATCTAAGAACTTGACTTGGATATAGGTGCAGGCACCTGCTTACGAGGCAGGCATTGGAGGTGTGTCGATGATGGAGCAGTTCAGGAGGATGAGCCCACCTTTCATTAAGGGGGAGAGTGATCCTATCATGGCAGAGAGTTGGCTTTGGGAGACGGAGAAGATTTTTTGTGCTATCTGATGCGCAGAAGAGGAGAGAGTGACTTTAGCTACTTATATGCTGCAAGTAAAGAATAGTTTTAGAAGGTTTATGTACGTTCTTTGTGGTGCACCCTTAGACGTACCTACCTTCTTTTGCAGGAGCGTGCCGATGTGTGGTGGTCGTCAGTTGTAACGACCCGACCTCCCAGACCCTTGCCAGAGGTCCCTAGGGTTGTGCCGCCACCCACAGATCTGAAGATCCGGAAGGGTTAGAAGAAATAGTCTAGTGAGATATGTACTGGATTTAAATAACTATAACAATATGTACAATATACAAAAGGTTTGTACAACGGGTCCTAAGTAAAAGTACAGGTACAAGAAGAAAGGTGCAGTCCTTAAGGGGCATACCCCGAGGACTTTCAAAGCACAACTCTCTGCTCACTCGGCTACAAGAGCTCACAACGCTCGCTCTCACTACTGATGACAACAACACGACGCCACAGCCGCCTCTGCAACCCGTCTAACACCGAGCTCTCGTGACGACGAGCCCCTAGCTGAAGGAAGTAGGGGGGGTGAGCCTCGCGAACAAGGCCCAGTAGGGATTACCAGTCTCTCACCGGCCAGAGTAGCAAGAACTCCAAAAACAAGAAAGCTACACTAGAAAGCTGTAAAGCAAGAAACACCTACAACATGATACTGCTAAGCAACGGAAGAGAATAGCGCAATGCCGTGACCACCAACCGAGGTTGGGCCACACACACAGGACTCCCGCAGAAACCAACAGAGTCGAGCATAGAGTGGAAGCAACACTTGGATCACCCGCCAGACTACGCAACAACCAAGTGAGAACGACGTCTCACCTCAAGCATGGCCACCTCAGACCTCCACGAGGTCGAGGACCCACAAGCAGACAGACCCCGGACCCTGGACACACCACCAGGTCGGGAACCACACTCGCCGGTGCCACCACGGACTGGCATCCAGAAATGGGACTATGGAACCGAGAGAACACCGAACGGAAACCACTAGAAGCACATGTCCGCACAAGGCCAGACCAACGATGCCCACGGGAACTAGGCACGACTAGGCTATAACTGTCGTGCAAGCTAGGGCAACGGATAACACTTAGAAACGTCGTGAGGGAACATCGTCACAGCAAGAACAACCAAGCCACCGCCACTGGTAGCTAAGAAGGGGATGCGCTGTCCGCACCCTCTTTGCTCGCCAGCCGGCTCTTGCCTCTAACCTCCCCGGAAGAGCGAGATAGAACCGCCAAGAACACACAACACACGCAACACCGCAGCCTGGCCAAGCTGCGGCCCCACGCCTGACCTCCCTACGTGGCTCCGGAACCAACGTAGAGCGAGGCAGAGACAAAGGACTGTCTTGTCTGCGCCAGGAAAGCACTCCGAACCCCTCGGCGTCCC
Source organism: Colocasia esculenta (assembly GCA_014218235.1). Taxonomy (NCBI): domain Eukaryota; kingdom Viridiplantae; phylum Streptophyta; class Magnoliopsida; order Alismatales; family Araceae; genus Colocasia; species Colocasia esculenta. Next base: position 77,922,443 of record CM024766.1, read on the forward strand.
AGACCAGACAAGAGAGCTCTATAAATGACTCAACACTGCTCTCCAATAAATGACTCAACACTGCTGTCCAACCTCCCCTCAGCTCCAGAGTCCGCTCTGTCGGCTGCCAACTCGAGCATGCTTGTAGCCCCGAACACTCCCTCTAAGGCTCAAGAGGACGGGGGTCCCAGGAAACGGAGACAACCTCTGAACGGGACAAGCCCTCAAGTGCCAAGCACCGGGCGAAAGGCGGGGCAAGCACAACAGGAACCGCGCCGCACCGCTAGCTTGTAACACATGACAAGCCCAGCAAGCACGAGGCATGCGCAGACCCTCAAGAGGGCCGTTGGCCAACCAAACATGCATGAACGGCTAGAATCTCGGAACACTACCAGACAGCACGGAAACCCGTCGCTCTGCTAATAATCGATTGACCGCCAGTCAATCGATTATTAGACAGAGGCGATCCTCCTAGCACTCCTGCCAGGACATGGCCACGAAGGTGCCACCTTCGGTCATTGAACGCTGGGAGGCGACCAACAACATTCCCTACTAGAAGGTCCTAAGGGCAAAGCCTGCCCTGGGGCACCACGAAGGGCACCCGAGACAACACAAGTACTGTCGCAACCCCCAAAGCCATCGCGACGCCATCGCGACGGGGAAGGTCACCGCGACAGCCACCCTGTTGTGACGGGGCAACGCGTCGCGACAACAACCCTGTCACGACCCAGAAACGTGCCGCGACAGCAATCTTGTTGTGACCGGGAAGCGAGGCACGACAGCCTTATTGCGACTGCCAACGGCGTCACGATAAGGTCATGCCCAATGGGGCCGATGCCTCCTCTGATGTCGCGATGTGCCGAGCCATCGCGACATTAGCCGGGTGGCAGACCAGCGAGATCCTCAATCCCGGGTCGCCCACGAAGATACACACATGCACACACAGGGGAGGGGAGCATGGGGGAAAGCTGTAAATCTTACTAGAAAGTACAAGAAGCTCCCAATCCACCCAGATCGATAAGAGTTCAAGAAATCCCTACCTTTCATGAAGAACGAACCCCAATAGGGCCCTTCACGTCGATTGGCCACCTCCTCCTCGCTCCAGCAAGCTCCACGACGCCTGGACACCACGCACGGCCCTCCTCCTCATCAGAAACGCACGAAGGGGAGAAGGGGAAGAGGAGCACCGCCGGAGGGAGAGGGAGAAGGGAAGAAGAAGAGAGAGAAGGGGAAGGGGCGCCGACCAAGGCTTTTAGCCTTCGGCCACCGAGACGTGACAGACCGCCCCGTCACGTTAAGAACCTTAACGCGATGGGTCAACAGAACGCAACAAGAATGCGTTCCCCACGGACGCCGCGACAACGCGACAGGCCGTACTGCCACACCTGCCACTCTGACAGGCTTCAGACGACCGCATAGCGGAACATGACAACACTGTCGCGACCCATTGACCGGTCGTGACAAGAACATGACAGGCAAACCGGGCACAACAAGAACGCGATGCACACCCTCATCGCGACAAGGATGACTATCGCGTCGGGCATCCCCGACGCAACACTAACGCGTCACCCAGCCTGGACGCATTAGTGTCCAGTCATCCCAGACACCGGACGGAAAGTCGGGAAGCCGGGTCTTACATTCAACCCCCCTTAAAACAATTTCATCCTCGAATTGGGGCAAGCCCAAAAGATCCCGAGGTACAAAAGGAACACAGGGAGTAAATGTAAGACCAATGCAAAAAAGCCACTAAGTCTCAACATGACTTCCTCGTGGCAACAACACCGCCAAACGCACGCGAGCACACGAAGCCGAAAAATCAACGGCTCCAAACACATGGGGAGCACACAACTGAAAACCAAATGGCTCACAACATGCTCCAAACATGAGCGGAGCACCAAGCCAAGGAACTGACGGCTAACTCCAGCCACACGTGGGGCCCCCAAATGAAACTACAACCCCACAGGTGTCGAGCAACGCCAAAACTGGCCCGAACAGTAGAAAACCCCAGCCGAAAACCACACGGCTGCAGCCACCAACAAACTCCGCTGTTGGGACTAACCAACCAGCAACCCACTTTGTCGCTAGCAAACTCGATAGAGTACACAGTTGCCGATAGCAACGCGAGAAACGCCTAAGAACCAACCACACGTCTCAGGGGAACGGCCTCACACTACTAGCAACAGCTAGCACCGGTCACCACTACAACTGAGAAGCCATGCGAGTGACGAGAACAAGAGCAACACCTCGCTCGCGGAGGATTTGCAACACACGGAACGACGTCCACTGTCACCACTAGGTCTCACCTAGACCTTCCTCGCAGTCCAACAGGGACAGCAAACGCATGCGGAGAAACCCTCAATACATGAAAACGCCATCCACTATCACCACTAGGTCTCACCCAGACCTTCCTCATGGTCCGACAAGGACACCAAATGCACGCGGGGCCACAACACTGGGAAACCACACATTCCACAACGTGGCACACCGTGATGGAAGCACGAAAGACGTCAGAGGTTAAGCCGAAGCCAGACACCTCCCAACGTCGACAAACCATGTGGTCAAGTACTAGAAACCAATAAGCCTCACTGTCACTAGGCGAACCGACAGGAGACTCCGCCATTGGTTTCCAGACTCACCAACACCACGCATAGCGGAGAACCAACGAGGGATTGGTAGTACACCTGCCACGTGCTCACGAAGCTCAGTACGGGTACCAACATGCCAACCACTAAAAAGACGCACAACCATACGGGAACCGAAACAACTACAGAGGTCGAGGACAACACGTCGACCTCAGAGGGACCCAAACCGAAGTAGGGTACCACAACCAAACACACTCGCTCCTAGAGCGAGAAGGAAAATTGAGACACAGGCCACAACCAAAGCCTGACGTACCACCGATAGGGCTACCTAGACAAGGCAAAGCAGCCACCTCACAGTGGTAACGGTACAGCCACAAGGCACAGGCCAACACAGAGTGTCCCAGAGGCGGAATGCTCAACGCCTCCAACACCGAGCAAACTCGTGAAACGACACACGAATCTCACAAACAGGTGACATGGCATAACACATGGTGCTACCATAAGCACCAGGATCCACCCAAGGTACAACACAATGCACCCAGACTCCAGACGGCACAAACTAAAACGCTCGAGCACGGGCACGCGGTGCTACCACAAGCACCCAAAACTAAACAAAGTGCAACACAAGTGCACTAGCGGCCGAAACAAACACGGGCTAACGGGAAGGACTCTCCATAAGAGACCTGCCAAAAAGCCACATGCAAAGAACCGAAGCCCAAAAGGGCACCACAGGCCACACCGGCCCCAACCCTTGAGGCACAAAACACAAAGCATCGAAGAAAACGCACAAGGTGCAGCACACACAACCGCACCGACCGCCCGAGACGGCACAGGGCCCACCGAAGGGGACTCTCCACTAGAGACTCACAAGGGAAGCCCCCGGAAAGTCGACAACTTCAAGAGCACAACAACCACGTCGGCTCCAAAAAGCACACCAAAACATAGAGCACCGACTCTGTTGGACGGGGAGCGAAGACCGCAGCAACTCCCTGGCGCACAAGAGCAGGAAGCACTACCTCTATCGCAACCGATAGAGAGGCCAAACACCAAAATGATGACGCGAAAGGCCTCCAAGGCACAAGACAAGGGACGATTGAGCACACACTGGAACAACGCTTGCACGAGCAAGCCAACCACGGAGAACCAATGCACAGCGGAACAACACTCACGCCTGCAACCAAACGAGAAAATGATACTACCTCGCCCTACACCAACAGGGACCCAATGCCCCAAGTTGTCTAGGTAGGTAGCAAGAAACCATCACAATGACAAATGGCACGAACAAGTCCACCAACCCACGGTGCCACGAGGAAATGACAGCACGAGGGGAGCAACCAGCTCAACCCAAAAACAACTCAAGGGAAGATGACTCCACTAGAAGGTCGCAACGATGTGCACCCTGGCAACACAACACCACAGTGGAGCATCGCTACCTTGAGCAACCAATAGAAAGCAGAGGAAGAGGACACACACAACGAGTCTCTTCCACGCACGAGAGGGAAAACCACAACGCAAGACTGACGCTTTCACAAGAAGCACAACCAGCCAAACACCCACTACACCCACCAGACCACCATCTGGGAGAGCACGCAGGGCGTAGGAAAACAAAACAAACCATCCGAGCCACGGGGACACACAAAGTCCCACCGGCGTAATGGAGAAACTTGGAAACGACTAACGAGACAAGCTGGCCAATGCAACGGCCAAACACACGGCCAAGCGCACAACACCTTGACCAACAATGCCTAGGCAGACTGTAATAAAGATAGTCCAACCGGCAACGACGATAGCTCATCTCCACCAAGAGAGAGCAGCGACAACGAAAGCAAACACAAGGCAGCTTTGGGGAGAACTTCCGCCAAAAAGCGCCAAGAGCCGTCCTGGGAGAACCTCACCAGAATGCAGCCCAACCGAACGGCACACTTCAAACCACAGGGGCAACACAACGGTGGCCCAAAACGAACACAGAGCACTCCTGGGAAGAACCTCCGCCAGAAGCGACAAAGGGCGATTCTGGGAAGAACCTTCACCAGAATGCACAACCCCAACGACTAAAGAACACAGACCATCAGAGAGAACACTGCAGCAAGCAGAACTGCAGAAGCAACACTAGCCGGTCCTGGGAGAACCTCCACCAGAACCACGAAGGCACCGTTCTAGAAAAACCCTCCAGAACGCACCAGCCAAACCAACAGAAGTAGCATACCTAAAACCCTGAGGTAGCACAGCAACGGCAAAAACAAGCACGGAACAGTCCCGAGAGAAACTCTCACCAGGACAACAGAAAACGGTTCTGGGAAACCTCACCAAAACACAGGGCAACCAAGCGATGCACCTCAGCCTCAAGGGCAGCGGAACAACAACCAGAAATGGGAACAACATAGTTCTGGGGAAACCTTACTCCCACCAGAACCAACAGAGAAGAACTCCGGGAGCACCTCACCCGAGCTCACAACCAGTCAGCACCAGGCCGACACAACCATAGGCAAGTGTCGCAGTGCTCAACCAGCGATGCAACATAGCACACAAAACATTTGCTTAGCCCAAACAACAATGCCGACCAAGCAGAGCACAATGCACAATAGCGCACAGACAGAAGACCACACACATAACAACAACAACACACACCCCAACAACAAAGGGGCAGCCAACAAGGCAGAGACACCTTCCACCGACTCCACAGGTAACAACCGTGCACCGGTGAAGGCCATGCCACATGTAGGCTCTCTCAGCCTCAGCGGCACACACACACCCAAATGCGCCGAAGGCGACTAGGAGCACCACACTTGGACTTGCCTGCAACCTTCCTCCATACGAAGAAGAACAATGCCAACAAGTCCATCGCCAACCGCGCCACCACGGCACGAACATGCCAGGTGACCACACTCGCCACGCATGCGACGCAGTAACAACCGCAACCTACTGCAGCGCACACACGAAACTTGCAGGGAAACCGCATACCTGCAAAACAATCAAAGGCACAAGCCTAACACTAGTCGGACTGTGTCAGCAACGCACTAGTACCTTTCTTTGGGACAACTATAGTTATTAACTCATTACAAATCTCAGTAGACTCCTCGCTCTGATACCAACTGTAACGACCCGACCTCTCGGACCCTGGCCAGGGGTCCCGAGGGTTGGGCCGCCACCCACGGATCCGAAGATCCGGAAGGGTTAGAAGATATTGTCTAGTGAGATATGTACTGAATTTAAATAACTATAACAATATGTACAATATAGAAAAGGTTTGTACAACGGGTCCCAAGTAAAAGCACAGGTACAAGAAGAAAGGTGCAGTCCTTAAGGGGCATACCCTGAGGACCTGCAAAGCACAACTCTCTGCTCACTCGGCTACAAGAGCTCACAACGCTTGCTCTCAGTGCTGCTGACAACAATACGGCGCCACAGCCGCCTCTGCAACCCGTCCGACACTGAGCTCCCGCGACGACGAGCCCCTAGCTAAAGGAAGTAGGGGGGGGTGAGCCTTGCAAAGAAGGCTCAGTAGGGATTACCAGTCCCTCACCGGCCAGAGCAGCAGGAACTCCGAAAACAAGAAAGCTACACTAGAAAGCTGTAAAGCGAGAAACACCTACAACATGATACTACTATGCAGCGGAAGAGAACAACGCAACGCCGTGACCACCAACTGAGGTCGGGCCACGCACACAGGACTCCCGTAGAAACCAACAGAGTTGAGCACAGAGCGGAAGAAACGCTCGGCACACCCACTGAGACTGTGCAACAACCAAGTGAGAACGATGTCTCACCTCAAGCATGGCCACCTCAGACCTTCACAAGGTCGAGGGCCTACAAGCAGAACCTCCCCGGACCCTGGACATACCACCAGGTCGGGAAACCACACTCGCCGGTGCCACCATAGACTTGCACCTAGAAACAGGACTACATAACCTAGAGAACACCGAATGGAAACCACCAGAAGCATAGGTCCACACAAGGCCAGACCAATGATGCCCATGGGAACTAGTCATGACTAGGCTATTACCGCCGTGCAAGCTAGGGCACCAGATAACACTTAGAAATGTCGTGAGGGAATGCCGTCACAACAACAGCAATCAAACCACCGCCACTGGCAGCTAAGAAGGGGACGCGCCGTCCGCACCCTCTTCGCTTGCCAGCCGGCTCTCGCCTCTAACCTCTCAGGAAGAGCAAGACAGAACCGCTAAGAACACACAACACACACCACACACACAACATCGTAGCCTGGCCAAGCTGCGGCCCCACTCCTGACCTCCCTACGCGGCTCCAGAACCAACGTAGAGCGAGGCAGTGAGACAAAGGACTGTCTGGTCTACGCCAGGAAAGCACTCCGAACCCCTCAGCATCCCAGACCTAGACAAGAGAGCTCTACAAACGACTCGGCGCCACTGTCCAACCTCATTTTCCCCTCAGCTCTAGAGTCCGCTCTGTCGGCTGCCAACTCAAGCACGCTCGTAGCCCCGAACACTCCCTCTAAGGCTCATGAGGATGGGGGTCCCAGGAAACAGAGACAACCTCTGAACGGGACAAGCCCTCAAGTGCCAAGCACCGGGCGAAAGGCGGGGCAAGCACAACAGGAACCGCACCGCACCGCTGGCTTGTAACACACGACAAGCCCAGAAAGCACGAGGCACGCATAGACCCTCAAGAGGGCCGTCAGCCAACCAAACATGCACGAATGGCTAGAACCTCAGAACACTATCGGATAGCACAGAAACCCGTCACTCTGCTAATAATCGATTGACCGCCAATCAATCGATTATTAGATAGACGCGACCCTCCTAGCACTCCTGCCAGGACACGGCCACGAAGGTGCCACCTTCGGTCACTGAATGCTGGGAGGCAACCAGCCGCGTTCCCTACAAGAAGGTCCTAAGGGCAAAGCCTGCCCTGGGGCACACGCCGACACACAACCGGGCCCACGGAAGCACCGGCGACAACATAGTTACTGTCGCAACCCCCAAAGCTATCGTGACGACATCGTGATGGGGAAGGGCACCGTGACAGCCACCCTGTTGCGACGGGGCAACGCATCACGACAGCAACCCTATCCTGACTCGAAAATGCGTCGCGACAGCAATCCTGTCATGACCGGGAAGCGCGGTGCAACAGCCTTATCATGACTGCCAACAACGTCGCGATAAGGTTGCGCCCGACGGGGCCGACGCCTCCTTTGATGTCGCGACGCGCCGAGCCGTCGTGACATCATCCGGGAGGTAGACCAGCGGGATCCTCAATCTCGGGTTGCCCACGAGGATACACACATGCACACACGGGGGAGGGGAGCATGGGGGAAAGCTGTAATTCTAACTAGAAAGTACGAGAAGCTCCCAATCCACCTAGATCGAGAAGAGTTCAAGCAATCCCTACCTTTCATGAAGAACGAACCCCAATAGGGCACTTCACGTCGGTTGGACACCTCCTCCTCGCTCCACGCAAGCTCCACGATGCCCGGACACCACGCACGACCCTCCTCCTCACTTGAAATGCACAAAGGGGAGAGGGGGAGGCAGAGCACCGCCCGAGGGAGAGGGAGAAGGGAAGAAGAAGAGAGAGAGGGGGAAGGGGCGTCGGCCAAGGCTTTTAGCCTTTGCCCCCTGATAAATGCATAATTATTGATGATAATCATGATGATTTATTATCTATTGATGCTCAATTTTATATTAATCCATTACTATTTTGTTACAAAAAGGATAATTTGATTAAATCTTTGTATGTGCTTTGTTTGTAGGATAATGGGCCACTCAACAAGAATTTGCTAATGGACTAGGATGTATAAGAGACAATGAGGAGAGATTCTAATTTTAAAATATTTTTTTCTCTTTCTCTCTCTTTCTTTCTAATTTTCAAAACTCTCTTATTTTAATATCTCTCTCTATTTTTAAAAACCCTTCCTCTTAATTCTCTCTCCTTTCCTCTCTTCCTTCTATCTATATTTTAAAATTGTTCTCTTCTACTTTTTCTCTCTCCCTCTCTCTCCGGCGCACATCCCTTCCTCCTTCTCTTTCTTCTTCCTCCTCTCCTCTTCTTCCCCTTCTCTTTTTTCCTCTCCCTCAGTTTCTCTCTCTTGCAGAAGAAGCAGAAGCAGCAACAGTCGGCCGCCTGGTCGCACCGCCTAGCCGCGCCCCTTGCGTGCCCGGCCCCAGCTGCGACCCTGCCCGGCCCGCACCGCCTGCCGCACCCCTTGCGCGTCCGGCCTCAGTCGCGACGCCGCCTGGCCCCGACCGCGACCTCGCCTGGCCCGCACCACCTGGCCGCACCCGCAGCCTTCCTAGGTGCATGCGTTTGCATGCACGTAGGCGACCGGGCGCCTTCTCTCTTCACTCGGCGCCCTCTCTCTCATCGCTCTCTCCTCTATCCTCTCTCTCTTCTCTCTCTATTTCGTCTCTCTTCTCTCTTTCTCATATTTTGTTCTCTCTCTCTCTCTTCTCTCTCTATTTCTCATGTTTTCAGTTATTGTAATTGTGAGTTATTCTTCTTAACTTAAACAACACGTTGTTAGTCTTTCATCTATTTAGTGAGTTGTAGTTTTTAATCTCGTCTCATGGTCTTTCATCTACTCTTTATCTCTATCTCTCTCTTTATCTATTTCATGTAGTTTAAATTTATTTCGTGCAACTTAGTCTTAATACTACCACATTATTTTCTTAAGCAAAAACTCAAGGTTTTCAACTCTAAAATCTTATTCCCCGTGGATTCGACTCGGTCTCACCACTTAACTACTGTTAAAATCTTTAGTGTAGGCCGAATATTTGAGATTGTTAGTCACGTGTTTAACGACGCATTCGTGAGCTATCAATTTTTGGCGCCCGAGACACGACGGACCGCCCCGTCGCATTAAGATCCTTAACGCGACGGGTCAACATACTACGACAAGAACGCGTCCCCCACGGACGCCGCGATAGGCCATACTGATACACCTGCCACTCTGATAGGCATCAGACGACTGCACATCAGAACATGACAACACTGTCATGACCCGTTGATCAGTCATGACAAGAACATGATAGGCAAACCGGGTGCGACAAGAACGCGACGCACACCCTTGTCGCGGCAAGGATGACTGTCGCGTCGGGCACCCCCAACACGGCACTAACGCGTCGCCCAGCCTGGACGCGTTAGTGTCCAGTCATCCCAGACACCGGATGGAAAGTCGGGAAGCAGGGTCTTACATCAGTACTATGCACACAGCTCAGAGATGGAGCTATGGAGGTTGCTTGGGCTGAGTAAGTCCGACTGTTGAGGGCGAAGTACATTCTGGAGCATTTGCAAAATCGTATGGAGCAAGAGTTTCTGACATTGACCCAAGGGTCAATGTGTGTGCTTGAGTATGAGGCTAGATTTGTGGAGCTATCCAATTATGCGCCCCACATTGTGGCAGATGAGCGGAGGAAATTGAAGAAGTTCATCATGGGGTTGAAGCCGTCCCTGAGGACTAGACTGGTAGCTTTTGGGCATCGATCTATGGAGGAGGCTTTGTCAGCGGCATGCATGCAGGAAGCCGAGATGGAAGTGTACCTGGAGGAGAAGAGGGCTTCTTTGAAGAGGCCTGGATCAGCATTTCAGCAGCAGGATAAGAAGAAGAAGGCCCCAGCATTTCAGCCTAGGGCAGTGGTACCAGCGAGAGTGGCTGCACCGACACCGAGTGGAGGCACAGTTGCAGAAAAGCCCTTGTGTACTCAGTGTGGGAAGCGTCATGGAGGAGAGGTCTATTGGGTTACTTTTGGGAGATGCTTGAGGTGTTGTGACAAGAACAACAAGATCCAAGATTGTCCGAAGATGGCACAGTGGACTGCAGCGGTAGCAACACCAGCAGCAGCTAGATCAGCACCGAGAGCAGTAAGGAGATCGAGGGCTCAGGCTCGAGTGTTCGCTTTGGCGAGAGACAAGGCAGAGTTGGCAGAGCACGTCACAGAAGGTACAATTTTGATTATGGGAGTGCATGCTCATGTTTTGTTTGATACTGGTGCTACACATAGCTTTATTTCTGAGAGGTTTGCGAAGGTTTTGATGACAGAGAGTGGTTACTTTCAATTGAAATATCTTGGCTATAGGATTCTTGCTAAGTGCATCAGCTACAGTGTTACCTTTACCCGGATGGTACTCAATCTTGAAGTCATAGTCTTTGATATATTCCATCCATCTTCTTTGTCTCATGTTCAGTTCTTTCTATCAAAATAAATACTTGAGACTCTTATGATTGGAGTACACTATGAATTGATTATCATATAAGTAGTGCCTCCAATGTTTGAGGGCAAAAACAACTACTACCAACTCCAAATCATGTACTTGGTAGTTTTTCTCGTGAGTCTTTAGCTGTCTTGATGTCTTGTATTAATACACATCCCAGTCCAATATTGGAAGCATTACTATAAACCTCAAATATTTTTTCTTCTACCGGCAAGGCTAAAATTGGTGCAGTAGATAAACATTCTTTCAATGATTGGAATGCTTGTTCACAACTCTCATTCCATATAAATGCAGTTCCTTTCCTAGTCAGTTGTGTGAGAGGTGAGGCAATTCTAGAGAAATCCTTGACAAATCGCCGGTAATAACTGGCAATGCCCAGAAAACTTCTAATCTCAATGAGATTCTTAGGTTGTTCCCATTTATGTATAGTTTCAATCTTTGAGGAATCTACAGATAAACCTTCCTTACAAATAATGTGTCCTAAGAACATCACTTGCTTCAACCAGAATTCACATTTACTGAATTTTGCATATAACTTATAATCTCGTAACAATTGCAGAGTAATCCGTAAATGTGCTTCATGCTCTTCCATGCTTTTAGAATAGATCAATATATCATCAATAAATACAACTACAAACTGATCCAAATAAGACCTAAACATGTCATTCATCAATCGCATAAATGCAGCAGGTGCATTAGTTAATCCAAACGGCATTACTACGATCATAGTGTCCATATCTTGTTCGAAAAGCCTATTTATGAATGTCTTGCTCTTGGATCCTGAGTTGATGATAACCAGATCTTAAGTCAATCTTGGAGAAACACTGAGTCTCAGACAATTGATCAAATAAATCATCAATTCTTGGAAGTGGGTACTTGTTCTTTATAGTCATTTGATTCAATTGTCGATAATCTATGCATAATCGCATAGACCCATCCTTCTTCTTTACAAACAATACAGGAGCACCCTAAGGTGAGGTACTAGGTCTAATAAATCCCTTTTCTAACAATTCCAACAATTGCCTCTTTAGCTCTTTCAATTCTTCCATCGACATTTTGTATGGTGTTCTTGATACTGGTGTTGCTCCTGGTACCAATTCAATTGAAAAATTCACCTCTCTATTAGGTGGTATGCTAGGTAGCTCCTCAGGAAAAACATCAAGAAATTCCCTTACTACCGGAATATCTTCCAATCCAGTAATGTTCTGATTAAATAGGGTCACAGAAGCTAAATACCCTTGACAACCTTTCTGTACTAGTTTACAAGCCTTAACTTCTGAAATTATTGGTATTCTCCTGGTGTGGGGTTTATCAAAGATCATCGAATAAATTTCCTTTCCTTGGAAAGTCACTTGTCTGAGTTGGCAATCTAAGTTTGCATGATATTTAGATAGCCAATTAACCCCAAGAATTACATCGTAATCCCACATTTCTAAACATATCAAGTCACCGAGTAAATCATGTCCTTGAATTATGATTGAGCTAGCAGGGTAATATTCTTGAAGTTTCTTACCCTCACTTAAAGGAGTTGCAACCTCGAGTTGTGTGGGTAATGGAACCGATTGTATTTCAAGAGATTTAGCAAACTAATAACTAATGAAAGAGTGTGTAGCTCCAGAATCAAATAACACAAATGTAGGTTTTGAGTTTACTAACAATGTACCTTCAATCAATCCGCCCTCTTGTGGGGATTCAGGTACCACTTCTTGAATGGCTTGCAGTCTTCCTTGCTTTGCTGGGGGATTTGGGTTGGCTGGTGCATTCTTAATCATCGGACAATCTGGAATTCTATGTTGAGTACTCCCACATTTGGGACATGCACCCAACCTACGCCAACAATTTTCAGCCTGATGTCCACTGAGATGACAATGCTTACAAACATTCTTACTCCCTACCGGAGCTTTTCCTGCCTTCTTAGCAGTTTGCTGAACCTTCGGGGCATTCCCCGACTCATACTTCCTTTTTCGATCTGAAGATCCTTCTCCAAATTTCCCTCTAATCTTGTCCACAGTATCATTCGCAGCTTCCAATGCCAAGGCTCTCTTAACCATTTCTGAATAAGTAGTGATTAGATGAAGAGTTAATTGCAAGATAAAATTAGGACGTAGTCAATTCATAAACCTCTTAGCCTTCAATTTCTCTGTGGCTATAAGATGTGGAGCATATTTTGTCAACTGGGCAAATTGGGCCTCATACTCCGATACTCTCATCCTTAGCTACTTTAGACTAGCAAACTCATTTGCTTTCTTCTCCTGAACCACCTCGGAGAAATATTGATCATTGAACAGTTCCACAAATTCTTCCCAACTAACCTGGTTGGAATCCTCCAGGGTAGCTTCCACAGTCTCCCACCAAGCACGTGCATCCCGATCTAACTGGAACGTAGTCAGCTTAACCTTTTCTTCTTCTGTACACTTAATCATTCTGAATATCCTTTCAATATCTTTTAGCCAATTCTTAGCTTCGTCGGGATCTGTACTCCCTGCAAATCTTGGAGGGTCCAGGCTTCGAAAATCTTTAAATAAACTTGTTCCGTTATGGTTACTATTTCTGGCTACTGTCTTCATTACTCGAGTCAAATAATGCATAGAACTCTCCATCTTCCTCCAACTAGCATCACCTCTGTCCATTACTAAATGGAGATAGTAGCTGAAACATCCAATAAGATATACATTAATTCCTCAATCATCCCAAACTCACATTCATCACATACACAATTCAAATCCACCTAATACACCATTTCTATTCACTAGTCAGATATTTACATCAAAACATGTTACCACAACCCCCAACTAAGTTACCACAGTCTCCTACTTCCAACTTGTATAAAACCATAACCTCTCACTCCACAAATACATGGGAGTCATATATACATTGAACATTTAAACAAAAGGAGAGGTTACAAAAAGTGAGTTGTCTATCCACAATTTTTAATTCCCGGTCAAGTTTATAACCGGTTCTGCAGGCGGTGGTTGTTGTTCTTCTGCAGCCCCATAATGCAGCTCCCTCGCGGCATCGGTCATCACCTCCCAATACCCCTCGATCTGATGGAGCAGCATCTCTTGCCCCAGCTTCAGACCATCCAGATCATTCATGATCTGGTTCAAAATATCCAATGAAACGTATGGATTTCCCGCCAAGCAAGCGCCTGCCGTCAGATTTAATACTTCCTCTTTGATCTGTACGTGGGTTTCCCTCTGAGCTTGAGCATATAATTCTAGGTCCTGACGTAGCATTTCCATGGCTGCTACCAACCTTTGTTGAGCACTCATGTCCATGCTGAAATAATTCACAAGTTAAGCATTTCTTTTTATAGTTACAAAAATCATGCTATCTATTCCCAAGTTTCTACCCCAACTCACTGGTTATCCCTAGGTTTATCGAACTAAGCTCTAATACCACTAAATCTGTCACGTCCTAGAAAAATTCCATTTATTGAACATGACAGATGATGCACATGAGAAATAATATAAACGCAAAAACTTGTTTAGCAGAAGCTTATTACATAATACTCCTCATTTCAGTCTAAATGAAGAATATACAAAAGAAAACTGTAGCAATATTACATTCCAACTACTCTAAAAGAAATAAAAGTTGATGACTCGCAGGATGATGGGCAGTCCCCTCAGCCCACACATCCCCCCCCCTTAGACTTCATTCTCATCTGGACAACCTGAAAAAGGTAGGAAGAATGAGCTAACTAGCCCAGTAGAATTCAACTCTTTAGAATGGAAGAACTCAAGAACATAATTTTAGAATGAGAGTTTAAACATGGCTAACGATGGCATTACGTGGAGGGACAAATGTGTCCACTTGAATAACACATATAGAATAGTAGAAGCATAATCATGCAATCAAGATAACACTTGAGTTCTGTTTCAGAAACAAATTCACACACATAAATATGACATGATGACAAATCAAGCACGAATCGATGTATGCCAACATCCACTTGTCCTCATCGTTCCCGCGCGGCCACAAACAAATTTGGGTGCTCCTCCCAGGACTGAACCAGCCCCATTGCACAGGCATAATAATCAAATGAGATCCAAAGATCCAATAACAGTCATCATTACTTATTTATAATCCACTGGTATGCAGTAATCTACTGCTCAAAATTATAATTCTGACAGAAGAACACATGTCTGGAAGTTGGACTACATAAGCTGAAGTTCTGCGTACATGAGCTGAATTTCTGTCTACATGAGCTGAAGTTCTGTCTACATGAGTCGAAGTTCTATCTACATGAGTCGAATTTATAAGTCGAATCATGTATAAACTGGAAGTCGAATGTATAAGTCGAATCATGTATAAACTGGAAGTCGAATGTATAAGTCGAATCATGTATAAACTGGAAGTCGAATGCATATGTCGAATCATGTATAAACTAGAAATCGAATGTATAAGTCGAATCATGTATAAATCTATCACGAGTTGAAGCCTTCATGAGTTGAAGTCTACATGAGTTGAAGTCTTCATGAGTTGAAGTCTATACTCCAATTACCTAACAGAGGGTTTGAACTTTTGCATTATCCAATATGATCATGTATGGGGACAGTGAGTTGCACTCTAGGGTTGTAGAGATGATCTAACCATGTTAAGCTAGAAATCAACTACAATATGACACAGGAAGAGTTTCTATTTCTATAGCAGTGACTTCCAATCGTGGTATAAGACACATAAAATACCATGAACGGTCCAACAATAACTCAAAAACCATTTCAAGGGTTAGGTAAGAGAATGTAAAGAAGTTGAATCCTACCTAGCTTTAGGGAGATGGAGTCTTTTCTTCAGTGAACCCCCAACTCGAAGATAGAAAATGCAGCCAAGATGCTCACAGCAACTTTCCTCAGCTAGAACTTGCAGCACTTTCGCCGGAAGCAACAGATGCAACAACTCATGCAGCAGCACCAGCTCTCACAAGAGTAGAACAACTCTGACAGCAAGACTATTATAGGTGCAAGCAGCAGTGGAAGTGGAAAATGCTCACACGACGGCTGCTGGGGAGTTTTATAGCTCTCTTGGCCTCTCATGCGAAACGACATGATAGCTACCAAGTGTAGCAGTAAAACTCTTTGGGTTTTTTTTTTTTACTGCTTACACGTATCACATGCAAGTTACCAAGCTTACACCTATGGGGTTTACATGGTAACCCTTCTCTAAAGTGTGCTGGCCCCTCCTTAGCCTGACACGTAAATCACCCAAAATCCATCTCGTAATTGGCCCCTCAATCGGCTGGTCCAAAATGTAAATGTAAATAGGTTCAAATGGTGTCCATTTCTATTGAAATTTTAGCCATAAGCTAATACAATGGTTTTACAAATTATGGTGATTTTTATTTAATTTTTAGAATTTATTTTACACAGGGTGAAAAATCACCCGGAAAATAGTTGTGTCAGCTTAATCTCAAAATCCGTACGTCAACAATTCCGGATAATTAGATTTCTGGTGTCTCCACATTTTTATGAGAATTATGGTGTTCTCAGATTTATTTTTCATTACCGTTTTCTGATGTCGCCCTGTCGGAGTGCGCACTTCAGAGCACGACACTAGTTAGCGTTTGTTAACACTAACTAATCCCATATATTAATCATCTCAAAATAATAATAAGAATCACGTCTAATAATAGTCTTATTCATGTTTTTCAGCAATTAAAATTTTTAGGGGCATTATAGAGATTCTGGATCGGAAGGTGCAAGAGTTGAGATCGAAGTCCATTCCTTTTGTGAAAGTCTTATGGAGGAATTTCTCACGCGAAGAAGCAATTTGGGAGCTTAAAGAAAGGATGAAGAAGCAATATCCGTCTTTGTTTGGTGAGTATTCTAACTCAATCTTCGAGGACAAAGATTATTTTAAGGGGGAGAGGGTGTAGTACCCTAGGATTTTTATTGAATTAAATAATGCAATTGTGTAAGTTTTCTATATTTAGCTGTATGCTGTACTGTGTGGAATTTGGTGTCAATATATACTGACATTGACTACTGTTAGCGGCATGATCGTTTGTCATTTACTATTTGTTAACGACAACTTATTGTGTCGTTTATTATTTTTCTGGAATATGTGGTTTTTCGGGCAAGCTAGTGGACGACTGGATCGATGGACGTCTACATCATGGTCGACGGCAACATGGGTTGACATTAACCTGACTCGCATGTTTTTGTTGTTACCATTCTGGGCGAGAGATTGTCGGTCGTTTCCATGCATTTAAGAGGGGGATTTAGTGCGTTTTTGATCCAATGGCTAGGATTAGGTTTGGGCTAGGCGTAGGGATCTTTATAAGACCCGATTTTGGCCTTTGGGGGAGATTTTTGCACTGGTTTGAAAGAGAGAAAAGGTTGGCTGAGAGAAGGGTTCCAGAGCTTTGTTCGGGCAATCTGAAGCGTGCTGGACAAAGGAGGATCATCAAGCATCAAGGGCAGAAACTTCTCCAAGCGGGGGAGCTGAGCTAGAAGGATGATAGAATTGTATGAAAATGTAAATTGCATGATTGTATACACTAATGCATCTGAAATGAACTGTCCAATAAGACATTGCTATGATAGAGATAACTACAAAGAACTACACTATGGAATGCCCCTATGGTAATAGTTCACCTACATGAAATGACTACATGAATCCATGGGCAACGGATTGAAATCCTGGAGGTAGACATGTTCTACTGGTTAAGGTGGGAAGGACTTTCCCCGGTATTGCTCAATAACCTATTTATGGTAAATTTTGGGGGCGTGACAAAGGTGGTATCAGAGCGATGACTCCTTTGGTCTTAGCATCGATTAAAGGAAACCCTTAGCATTGACCCGACCTAAGTTGTCACCGCTTAGCAGGGTCCATTACCAAGTGAGATGGGTAGAGCCAAAAGTTGAGAATGTTAGGTGCAATAGCCAAACCCTAACAACCTTCATCCTTTTGAAGGTATGACACTATCCAAATGGCTGCTGAATGGGATCAAATGAGGACCATGTTGCAAACCCTCTGGAGTTTGACCCAGGCAATTCTACAAGCAACCCAGGGTGGCAGAACCTGTGGAGTTGGAGAACTCCATCGAAATTTCCGTAACATGAATCCCCCAGTGTTTGAAAGGAGCTGTAGCAACCTGGATTTTTATAATAATTAAAAATCAAATTATTTGAAAAAAATCAATAAAAGAAAATTAAATAATGGAAGATTCACACAAAAAGGAATTAAATGAAACCCATTAAATGAAAACAAGTAATGGGCTTTATTAAATGGACCCATTAGAAATTTGTGGGTCAAAATAAGAAATTATAAAAGGGGAATAATAGGAAAATACCCTAAATTCGTAACTAGAATATTACTTAAATAGAAAAGAGTTATTTAATATATTAAATAGCTAGTTTGAGTCATAATAGGATTCCTAAACCTACCCCATATGGATTAGCACGAATTTGGATCTTTTCCAAGTCTAAATAGAGATTGGAAAGCAAGGAAGGAAGGTGGGAGTAAGGAAATCTCGGAATTAAGAGGAATTTGAGTAGTAGTAGGAATATGAACTTGTGTTTACATAAATACACCTCTTAAAACCTCTTGGCCGACCCAAGCTCGTGTCAAGGGATTCCTGGACCAGGAGGAGAGGCCAAGGAGGAGGAGATTTCGTGGGAAGAAGAACCTTTCAATCTCTCAACCCCGTTCTTCAAGTTCTAGCCCTAGAAGAGGAAATCGAGTCAAGGTAGGCATTCTCACAAGCATAAACCATGAAACTTTTTCTGTAGGTTCTTCCTACCCTCTTGAACGAAACCACCAAGTTTCATATTTTTCCATCCATCCTATCTTTTGTTCTTAATTTTTGAAGAACTGCAAACATGATAACCCCGAGGTGTCATGTTTAATTCAAATTTCTATGTATACTTGATCCCATGCTACGAAAGTTTTACTGTAGATACTTCATGTTGTTACGGATCATTTGCCCCTAAAAAGCCTAAATTTCATTGAGCATGTTGCTCGAATTAAATCAGTCTTGCTCTCTATGTCATGTTCTGTGTTACTCGTTGTTGTTCATGCTCAAACCATGTTCAAACCATGTTCTCTCTCGAATCCCTATTTATTGGAAGTACCCTTACATGTCTAGTTTATGCAACTAGTTTCATGATTTTTCGTTCACTATACAATTAGTTATGATTTTTCAAAGCACCCTGTATCATTCGATTTCAAGTTGGCCCGCAATCCAAAGCCTGTCTGAATCCTGTCAGAGCCAGGTGCAGACAACCAGATTGCGACAGGCTGATATGTCGCCTTCTGGGTCTTATTGCGACCATCCACTTGTCGCTTTCTCAAGCCATCGCGACGCCTTCCTTGTCGCTTTCTGAATGCGACAGTACCTACGTCGCGTTCTAGCCGCCTGAACAGACAGCCATGTCGCAACCCGTACAGGACCCTGTCGCGTTCTGCCTGGCCCCTGTCGCAATGCTCATTGACCTATGTCGCCTTCTTACCGTTATACCCCCAGTAAAAACCTACTTAAAAAGGATGCTATATTGAATGATTTAAAATACATGTTCACGACTTATTTCTATCTATGATTTCTCTTGCACTTGCACACACTTGAACCATCCATTTATGGCTGAAATCTTGCAGAAAATATCTCATAATGTATCTGGTAATTTATTGCAATAAAGTATATTAATTGCCCTATTTTTAAGGACTTGTATTCGTTTTCTTGCGTTGTTTATATACCGATATCGACGCTCCACTGTTCTAGAATTCCTCTAGAACGTCGAGCACATGTTTTATATACACACTTTACTTGGCTTGTGGTGAACTCTCCGTCGGATATTCCTTTTGCCGGACTAGTGAACTCTTGCACAAGGCCTCCGTAAGTCTCCTCTGATCATGGATTCCCACATGGTCGACGAGCCGGTTGTACCCTAATACCTATGATACCCTTTAGGGATCTATATGATCCAAACGGCTATTAGAGATTCACTCTCGTCTTAAATCACGCTGGACCTCTGAACCTGTGCATAACAAGGCCAGTGGTAGGGTCGTGAGTTCCACCTGACTGCCAACACCAAGTGCGCATGTTGTGCAACTGTTACTATGGCCTGACTACTCGATGTATTACGTGCAATGTCCACTAGCTCTCATCTATACTCTACTCGCTCACCTACTCACGTTCACTCCACTATCTCATCTATTCATCTAGTGCTCTTATCTATTTCTTGGTACTCTATATTGGCCATTCACTGATTGTCTAAAGATAAACAATATAACCAATGCTTGGCAATATATAAAGGGCCCAATCTGGTCCTGGGATGTGCGCCCGAAAGTACTAGTGCCCATGGGAGTTAAATGATCGGAGTGTTTGGCATTACACTCAAGTGCTATCTATCTCGACTATCTATATGACAATCAAAACACAAACGTGCTATACTCTCTCGATGTCTAGAATGACAAACAAGTGCTATACTCGTCGTGCTATTACTATACTTGTGTTAGTTGTGCTATGGCCATCCTGCTATTCGTGCTATATTCTATACTTGTGCTATTTTGGAAACTATACTCGATCTCGTGCTATTGTGCTATCTTGTTACCTGTTGTGCTATCTCTTACTATATTTTGACTCTCTTGTACCTGCTATCTCTAGACACTCTGCCATTAAATGCGTTAATTATTTAAAGCCTGCTTGAGCCTGAGATTTAAGTCCTACTGGGCGTTATCGCTCACCCTACGTTATTTGATGTTGTGTTCTCAGGTGAGACCGAGGACGACACATACACTCACGAGGAAGGGAATGACCAAGAGTGAAGCCAGGAGTACCCTCGAGTCATTATGTTATCTTAGAGTTGTAGTTAGTTATTTCCTTCTGTTGCAATGTAATTGGGCCCTTTAGAATGGCTCTGATATTAGTGGTTGTAACTAGACATTTGGAAAATTATTAATGAGAAAGATTTGCTTTAGTATTATTCAGTGTGCAATGGTTTGATGTCTAGTATACGCTCTATACCTTTTCTTGCAACTGCCTTCGCGCTCCGATATTTCGTGTTGGGGCGTGACAGGAGCACTGACCCAGATGTTGCTGAACACTAGATCAAGGAAGTGGAGCGGATTTTCAAGGTCATGCAATGCAATTACCAAGATAAGGTGCTATTGGCCACCTTTCAACTTGAAAAGGATGCTCGTACCTGGTGGGAAGTAATAAAAGCTACATTGCAAGGATGGCAAGTGACCTGGACTTAGTTCGTTGAACATTTTAACAACCAACACTTTTCGAAAAGGGTGTAGGAGATGAAGGCAGTGGAGTTTGCTGCGCTGAAACAAAGGGAATTGACAGTGGCGGAGTACAAGGCATAGTTCTCACTATTGGCTCTCTCGCGTCTCATGTGGTGGGGACCAAAAGATGAAGTCCAAGAGATTTCTAAATGGCCTGAGGCCCCAGTTCCTCACTCAACTAGTGCCTATGGACATCCAAATCTATGCAGATATGGTGAGGAAGGCCCAACTACTTAAGGATGCCATGGAGACTGCTGAGAAAATTAAGGGAAGATCCGTCAAGATGAGGCAGACCCCAACTACGGGGAAATTGCAACCAAATCTTGGGAGAAGAAGGCCTAGTGTTGGTCCAGCCATTCAAACAGATAAGAAGCCAAGAGGGACTAGTGTACAGTTAACAGTGTCCAAGTTCGAAGAATGCAGGCATTGTGGCATGAAGGGGCACCAACTTGAGAATTGCTGGAGAGCATAAGGTAAATGTCTATGATGTGGGAGTCCATACCACCGGATCTCTGACTATCCTATGATGAAGGAACCACCACTTCAAGACAAGCGCCAGAAAAGGAAAAAGAAACAAGGTCGCCTTCAAGCGGTGATGGAACTAGAAACCTCAGAAGAAGGAGTAGGGGAAGGTACCCTTATTGTACTTTCTAGGCCCACCCTTACTTTATTTGACACAGAGGCAACACACTCATTTATATCCTAGGAGTTTGCTGAGACTCCTCCTGTAAAACATGTACCTCTAGCCTGTGAATTTTCGATCACCACACCTCTTGGAGAGAGAGCTCAACTCTCCCAACATTTTCCCTCTACTGATGTGGACATCGGAGAGAGAAACTCACCTATAGACTTAGTGTACATGCTTTATGGAACATTATGATGTGATTCTAGGGTCGGATTGGCTAACACAACATGGGGCTAGCGTTGACTGCAGAAAGAGTAGAGTAACATTTAGTGGATACCCAGAATTGGTGTATTCAAGCACTAAAAGCCGGAGGCATCCATCTCTCATCTCTGCCTTCCAAGCCCACAAACTGATGATGAAGGGATGTGTAGCATTCCTTACATCAGTGATAAAGGAAAAGGAGAAGGTGAGAATCGAAGACATTGATGTAGTCAAAGACTTTCCAGACGTGTTTGCGGATAAGCTGCCTGGTATTCCTCCTATGAGAGAAGTTAATTTCTCTATTCCACTAATTCTAGAAGCTGCCTCTATCTCTAGAGCCCACTACAGAATGACCCTAGTAGAATTAAAGGAGCTGAAGGAGCAATTGATGGAACTACTAGCAAAAGTGTTTATCAGACCCAACATCTCGCCCTGGGGAGCACCTGCGTTGTTTGTTAAGAAGAAAGATGGGTCTATGAGATTATGCATTGACTATAGGCAGCTGCATCAACTCACAATTAAGAACAAGTACCCCCTTCCTAAAATTGATGAGTTGTTTGATCAAATCGTTAGAGCCAAATATTTTTCTAAGATTGATCTTAGATCTGGCTACCATCAACTGAGGATTTCAAAAGAAGACATTCATAAGTCTGCCTTCAGAAGCCAGTATGGGCACCATGAATTTGCTATCATGCCCTTTGGGCTGACGAATGCCCCTGCGGCCTTCATGCAACTAATGAATGAAGCTTATAGGCCCTATCTGGATAAGTTTGTGGTGATGTTTATTGATGACATCCTAATATATTCCAAGACTCGGGAGGAACATGTGGAACATCTAAAATTAGCTTTGCAATTGTTAAGGGACCACCAGTTATATGCCAAGCTAAGCAAATGTGAATTTTGGCTGGAGGAAGTGGCCTTTTTCGGACATGTGATTAGTTTGAATGGGCTAGCAGTGGACCCCTCTAAGGTCGAGGAAGTCATCAAATGGGGGAGGCCTACCAATGTGACTAAAATTTGAAGTTTTTTGGGATTGGTAGGGTATTATAGAAGGTTTATTAAGGATTTCTTCAAGATAGCAGTGCCTTTGACCCAGTTGATTAGAAAAGAAAACCCACTTTGTGTGGACAGGTGAATGTGAGAAGAGTTTCTATAAACTGAAAGACTGCTTGACTATAGCCCCGATACTTACATTGCCCAGGGAAGGAGGAGAATTTGAAATCTATGCAGATGCTTCAAGCATTGGACTAGGGTGTGTACTTATGCAATCAGACAAAGTAGTGGCCTATGCCTCTAGACAATTGAAGACACATGTAGTCAACTGTCAAGTGCATGACCTGGAATTGGCGGCCATGGTATTTGCTCTGAGAACATGGCACCATTATTTGTATGGAGAATAGTTTAAGGTGTTTTCAAACCATAAAAGTCTGAAATACTCATTCTCACAGAAGGAACTCAATATGAGGCAAAGGAGGTGGCTGGAGTATTTGAAGGATTTCGACTTTTCCATTCAGTACCATCCTAGAAAGGTTAATTCAGTAGCAGATGCCCTTAGTAGAAAATTTATGGCATCTCTAGCTAGTTTAATGGTTTAGGAATGGAGATTGCTAGAACAATTTGTCAGCCTTTATTTGAATGTGAAGAAGAAGAAGATGGTGTGATGATTGCCAGCCTCCATGTACAATCAGATTTCCTTAATGAGATCAGAGAATAACAAAGTAATGACCCATTTTTGGTCGAAGTTAAGAAGAAAATTAGCCAGAGACCAGACTTTGCTATGGCAAATGATGGCAGATTGGTTTTCCAAGGAAGAACATGCTTACCTGATAATGAGGGGCTCAAGAAGAAGTTGATGACTGAAGCCCACAAGTCCAGGTATACCATAGACCTTGGTGCCACCAAAATGTATCAAGATATGAAGAAAGCTTATTGGTGGCCCAACATGGAAAGGGAAGTGGCAGAACTTGTAGCTCACTGCCTGACCTGTCAACAAGTTAAGGCGGAGCATCTTAGACTTGCAAGAGTGTTACAACCCTTGGAAATACCTGAATGGAAATGGGAGAGTATAGGTATGGACTTTATCATGGGACTGCCTAGGACTAGAGGCGGTCTTGATCCAATTTGGGTGGTTGTAGATCGATTGACAAAGTCTACCCACTTCCTGCCTATAAAAAGCATATGGTCTGTTGACGTGCTGGCAACCTTGTACATAAAGGAGGTTGTTAGAGTTCCTGGAATTCCATTATCCATTGTATCTGATAGAGACCCTCAATTCACATCCCATTTCTGGAAGGGATTGCAGTCTGCATTAGGAACTAGACTTAACTTTAGCACTGCTATCCATCCCCAAATAGATGGACAAACTGAGAGGACCAATCAGATTGTAGAAGATATGTTGCGGGCCTGTGTAATTGATTTTAATGGAAATTGGAGTGAGAAACTATCCTTGATTGAATTTGCATACAACAACAGCTGTTGGGTAAGCATTAAGATGACACCATTTAAAGCTTTATATGGCTGAAGTTGCATGTCACCAGTGTGTTGGGAATAAGCTAGAGAAAGGCAGTGGTTAGGACCTAAAATGATAATGAGCACCTCAAAGAAAGTTCAGCTTATCAGAGAGCGTTTGAAAGCTGTCTAGTCAAGACAAAAGAGCTATGCAGATAAAAGACGAAGAGAGTTGGAATTTCAAGCTGGAGATCATGTGTTCTTGAAGGTGTCACCTACACGGGGAATCCATAGGTTTGGAATTAAAGGCAAGCTGAAAGCCATATTTATAGGTCCCTTCGAAATCCTAGAAAGAGTTGGAGAAGTGTCTTACAGGATTGCCTTGCCTCCATCATTCGCAGGGTACACAATGTCTTTCATGTATCCATGTTGAGGAATTACCTTTATGATGCTAAGCAAGTGATCCAATATGAAGACCTAGAGTTGGGAAAGGACTTGACCTATGAGGAGAAGCCTGTAAGGATTTTGGACCAAAAACTACAACAACTCCGACATTGAGCGATACCTATGGTGAAGATCCAGTGGAGCAGAAGAGGCCTGGAAGAAGCTACTTGGGAACTAGAGGAGACAATGAAGAAGAAACATCCAGAACTATTCCTTGGTAAGATCTCTTATACTCCCAAGTATATTATGATATATTTTGTGTGAATTTGGGGACCAAATTCCTTTAAGCAGGGGAGGGTGTAACGCTCTGGATTTTTAATCTAAGAAAAATAAGGGTAACCTAATGGAAATAATTGAGTAAAGGACTTAATTTGAATAATTAAAGAATGAAGAAAAACCAAAAAATTTTTATAATACGAGGGAAGTACCTAGAGAAAGGAACATTTATTACCAGCATTTCGACTGTTCAAGAAATTAAAGCAGTCAATCGAAACAACACTCCGTATATGATGAAGTGGAACTTCGTATAAAACAGAACAAAACACAATCAGTCGAAGCAACACTTCGTATATGATGAAGTGGAACTTCTTATAAAATAGAACAAAACACAATCAGTCGAAGCCACCCTTCATATATGACGAAGTGAAACTTCGTATAAACCAGAACAAAATGCAGTCAGTCAAAATAGAGCTTCGTATATGATGAAGTATCAATCGATTGCTGTTGAGTTATGCTTGCATGACGGTCATGATAATTGTATGTTTTTGATGATGACACAATGTGATCACATGACACAATGACAGAATGATAAAATGACATGCCATAATGAAAAAATGATTTAGACAATGCCTACATAATATCTAATTTGAAGCTTCTTTCTTGTAGGAAATTACATGGAAAAGGTAGTGCACACCTTAAAGCAACCTTAAGTAAAAAAAAGTTCTAAATAGAAGACTTCAAGCAGTAGCTGTCGATAGCTACCCTACATCTATAGACAGCCACTGAAGACCTTGCAACAAGAAGGTTCTGGAAAACCAAAGAAACCAGCAGTTGTCGACATGCCAGGACTCATCTGCTGACAACCACTGAAGAAGTTCATTTCAAGGCTTTTGGAAAACCAAGATAAGCAGCAGTTGTCGATAGCCAAGTTGCATCTGTCGATAGCCCAGCCCATGGTTTAGAAATTCAGTTCTGGAAGGCAAATGTGATGCAGTATTTGTCGACAACCGATAGGCATCTGTCGACAGCCGCAGGATAAGTCACATCATGTGAGAAACATGTGATCTTTGTTAGGACATCCTTTCTCCCTCATACAAGAGTTATATGAGACTAGGGCACTCCTATATATAGATCTTTTAGCCTCCTTTTCACTGCAAGGAGCCTCTACATCAACACCCAAGTCTAGATAAAATAGAAGAAGGTTTTCCCTGTTCTCTGCTCCAAGTCTCAAGCTTCAACAAGGAGATCCATTTCAGAAGACAAGGTTGGAGCGGTTTCGTCCACAAGGCTTAAGCATCAACATCAGATCTTCTACAACTTGAAGTCTGAAGATCATCTGGACGAAGGACTTGAAGAGTTCATCTATCCAGTTTGTTCATTCACTTTGAACTCTTCCTAAACTTTAACTTTTCGTTTTGCATGTGTGGTGTTGGTTTGAGCAATCCAAGTGTGGGTGTATTGATCTAAGATCTTGTTCATCTCAAACCTAGTGTGTGTGTGGTTGTTTGTGTTGAACTTGCTTAATAAGTAGTTTGGCGTGTGTGTGTGTGGACGGTGGACGTAGGATACAAAAGTTGTGTGATCCGAACTACCTTAAATCATCGTGTCCTATGGTTTGCCTTGATCTACCGCTAGATATTTGATAGGAACGATAACTTGTTCTCACATCCTCCATACTGCTAATCTTCTAAACACATTTCACACACACGTTTAGACTCAAACTTGATCTACATCTTCATAAGTGTTCTTATAATTTGTCTTAACCTCATAACTAAGGTCTGTTTGTTTTTATGTGGTGGCAATCTATTCAACTTCCCTTCTAGATTACAATTGTAACTAATTCCGCACACTCAACAATTGGTATCTGAGCAGGTTTCTCTGATTTCATAGCTTTAATTGCTTGATCTAACGATCAGGAGAGATTCTACATGATGAATACTAGCAAAGGTTTTTTGGCTGAAGGACACTCAATGTCTAGGCCTCCCTTCTTTGACGAAACTGATTATAGTTATTGGAAAAATCGAATGCAGGTATTTCTGATAGCTCAAGACTATGAGCTTTGGAAGATTGTAAGCAAAGGATCCTATAAGCTACTTGCTGATGAGGACACCTGGACGATGGAGCAAATCCGAAGGGCCACTCTAAGTGGGAGTGCTATGAATATGATACAATGTGTTGTGCATCCAAAGGAGTACTCGAGAGTTTCCACATACTCGTCTGCAAGGGAAATGTGGGACAAACTCGAACTCATTTATGATGGTACGTCTGAGGTAAGAGAAACCAAAGCTAGCATGCTTGTTTCTGAATTTGAAATGTTCAAAATGAACAATGATAAAACTATCTCAGACATGTTTGCTCATTTCATGATAATTATAAATGTCTTAAAAGTCTCAAGAAAAAAATACAGTGAAAGTGACTTAGTGAGGAAGATACTTCGGTCTCTCCCATCTGCTTGGCTCACTAAGGCCACAGCCATTGAGGACTCTAAAGACCTGTCCACAATGTAATTAGATGAATTGAAAGGATCATTGATGACCTATGAAATCAACCTAAAAAGAAAAGAATCTAAGGTCATACCAAGAAAATCAATTGCATTGAAAGCTTCCAATAAAGCCTCATTAAGTTCTAAGAAATAAATTGAACAAGAAAATGATGAAACTGAAACGTTGAGTGAAAGTGAAAATAATGAGATGGCCATGCTGACTAGACAATTCAAGAAATTTCTCAAGTTCAGAAAGAAGGGGCTAGGTAACTTCAAAACCCCTCCTAAAAGAGATTTTACAAACAGATTTGATACAAACAAGAAAAATGACATAGTTGTTTGTTATGAATGCAAAAAATAGGGGCACATGAGAGGTGAATGCCCGGAGCTCAAAAGGAAGCTGATAAAGAAGAAATCTACATACAAGAACCCTAGAGCCATGATGGCAACATGGAGTGATGAAGAAAAAGATGAATGTTGTAACAACCCCGAGAACCCGACCCTCGACCCAAGCCGAGGACCCAATTTTTGTGGTCGCCGCCCATGGATCTAGGGACCCAGAAGGGCAATAACGTAAGTCTAACAGAATATGTAGGGGAAATAAATGTCAAATGCTAACTAGGAGCACAAATGCGAAAGCAGAAAGAAGAGCGAGAGAAGTAAAAAGGGGAAGTACAGAGCCCTTTGGGGCATACCCCGAGGGTGATGTACAACTGAAGGGGGAAAACACTGCTAGCTGCGGGGACAACAACTACCTCCCAGCCTCCTCCGCCCTGCCGCTGTTGAGAACTCTCACCTAGAAAAGGAAGGGATGAGATTCACAACAAAAGCTCAGTAGGGACTACCAATCTCCTACTGGCTCTAATAGGCAGAAGAATATATGAACAATTAAATAACAACAAATATATCTTCTACTCTACGAAGGGAAGTGCGTAAGCAAAGCTACTAACTAGAAACGCTACGGAAGGACACCACGGTCGGAAAGCTCCGTAGAACTACACGTCTTGACCACCACACGATTGGCAACATAGACAGAGCGAACCCTTCCTAGACAAGAGACGCTAGCTATGGAAAATGCTACCACTAGTCAACCGGTTAGGTGTGCCCACTGATGTCTTATCCTCGACCCCAGTCCAAACCTCCACGTCTCGTTAGAGTGGGGCAGGAACACAAGTAACACAACAGTAACCAACGTAGTCTGGCTGAACTACGGTCCCACTCCTGGCCTCTCTAAGTGGTTTTGGGGCCACAAAGAGCGAGGCAATGAGAAAAGGACTGACTGGCCTGTGCTGGGAAGAACTCCAAATGACCTCGGTGTCCCAGACCAACCAAGAGAGCTCTGCAAACGACTCAACACCGCTGTCCTAACCACCGTTTTCCCCTCCACTCTAGAGTCCACGACTCGAGCACGCCCGCCGCCCTGAGTACTCCCTCAACAGGCGCGCGCGGACAGGGGTCCTAGGCAACAATAACTGTCACATCCTGAGAATTATGTAGCAGATATTAATGATGCAGAATATAATTCGAGTCGATATCCTAAGACCTGAACAGTCGGCAAATATGCCTCTAACTAGGACGCACTAAGTGTTTAACAACACAACATCATCATAGGGCCAAAATTCTGAACTCAATATAAATTGTATCCAAATCTCAACTTATTGTACTAAAAATGGAAACTAATATAGGACTAAGACTCAATAAAAGGAAATTACACTTATTCCTCACTTCCTACTACAAGGTTCTACACTCAAAGAAACTTCTATAACTAGACTCATAGTTGGAACGCTCATCACTCGGACGCATTCCCATCCTCGACATGCTCCTCCTCTTGAATGTCATAATCACCTAGAAGGGTTAAAAGTAGGGGATGAGCAAACTAGCCCAGTAGGATTTATATCTCAATGTGCGGGCAATGATATAAGTGGTTAGCAGTTTAGAACTAGGTAAGCACGATGAATGTCATGATATGCATGTACGAATAAAACTCGTTAAAATATAATGTATGAACAAGCTAGATAGAGTGATCATGATAGAACAAAATCTAGAAGGATATAACAAGATAGAACTAGAAATATTTCACTTTGTACAAGCACACAAGATTTCACTTGATGTCAAGAACACAAGATATCACTAATTGCATTAAATGCATGATGGCCATATCACGCAAGCAAGCATGCACGAGCACGAACTTTTAACACGAATCACTTAATCAGGCACGAAGACACTAATGTACACTAAGAAAAGATCCATCAAGAATGTACACCAGGACACGTATAGGTGGTTATTGTATCTATCATTCAACACGACATGCATGACTCCCAATGCAGATGCAACGCCAATAATCATTATACCCCATGGTTAACAGTATATTTATGTCTCTCCGTCATTGGGGCTAGACTGGAGCCCTTGGACACTCGTCGTGCCCGATCAGCATCTCACTTAAATTTTAAATGTAGATACCCACAATCATTAATAATGGCCAATGAGAGTTTCAATAAGTAAGCATGTGTGATGTCATGTTCATGATGATGATGGGAATAAGTAATAAGTTATTGAACATGATTTCATGATAACAATGGTCAAGAGATAAATTTGGCAGCATAACGGTATGATTTATACTTTAGTTCGATCTTACATTAACGGCTTAGTCTAGATTGTAAGTCACACTCACTAGAACAAGATGAGAGAGGAAGTGCACGCTATCTTCAGGGAACTTCAATGGTATAACCAACTCGGCCCTCCATGTGGGAATCCACGAAGAGCGGAGATTTACGGAGGTCTTAGAGGGAAAGGTCGCTAGTCTACTGATTCGGAATGATCGATAGAGAGCTTCCAAGCCCCAAGAAAGGGTTGCCTAACAGTGCAAGTGTATAGTGATGTACACGTCTCAATTCACAATCCATCGGTCTCAAACTCACGGAAAGCACTTAACATGATGGCATGCAATGACAATGCATTTAACTACACATGGGTTTGCAAGATTTTAAGATAATAATTATCATTTAATCAAGCTAGAACAGTAACAAGAGTGAATCACAATTTGCATGAATGATCACGTCATTAAGGAAGCAATTAGAATAATATTCACATAATTATAACTTTTAAATGTGTTAAACACTTTTAGGCCATTAAGTAGACATCATGTAATGATCAGACCCAAGACATGCAATTTACACATTAAATACCATGTTAAACAGACTTCGGGTAAGCTTGGAAATATGCGTCCAACACAGTGGACGCACTTTAAAATGCAGTGTACAGCGAAAAAGCAGCGAAACTATGAAGAGGGTAAATCGCGTCCATATGCCTGGCCGTGTTCATGATTTAATCGCATCTGGGGATGCAGACACAGTCAAGGAAAATCATTTAATAAAGGACTGGGCGGGAAAAAGGCATGAAATGCGTCATGGCCGGCCGCCGCAGTTCAGAGCGGCGCTGACTCCCAGGCGAGCGCGAAGACCCACGCATGGGTTGACCCGTCAATACATTAACGCATCAGGTCCAGGACACCTTTTAGAGGATCTTTAAACGTGTCCCCTGAACCGGACGCGTTCAGGGTCCAGACCGAAAACGTAGAAAACTACACTCAGGGGGGTTCTATCAATGCAACGCCTATATCTTCTAAACTAGGGCTTTTCGAAGAAAAGTCTCAACATGAAAGTTGTTGGGAACATGGAATAGATGGAAACTATGTTTTTAAATAATTTTAAATGACCTCGAGATGCACGATAAATCAACACGAATGTAAAAAGTCTTAGAGATGCACGACTTTGGCAAAACGCCTATACCTCAACATGTACTCATTGGAATTTAATGAAATCAATAGGAAACGAAATTTAACTTGATGCCCTACACATTGGTATAGGATATGTTAAGATTTGGCCTAAGAAAACCTACCTTCTGGGTTGAGGAAGTTCTATTTTTCCAGAAAAATTATGCTAAGACTGCTGTTCGAAGAATGCCTAATACTCTGAGTATACTGCACGAAAATTGTGAATTCCAGTTGGGTTAGGAAGTAGACTCGACCATATTTCTAGGGGTATAAGCCTTGCAATGTTTGGTTATGGTTTGACTCACCTTTGGTCGACCACAAGAAGGGTTGTTCTGCACAGGTTGAAGTAGAACGCAGCAGGGAAGAAGCTCCGAGTTGGGGCAGTTTTCTCCTCCCTTGGGTGCTCAAGACCAGCCTCTCACGACCCCAACAATGTATATTTTCATCCCCTAGGGTTTGGGTGAAGAGTATTTAAGTTACCATGGTGTTTAGGAGTCCTATTGTGACAAGGAAAGCCAAGTTGCGGTTTTGGCATATTAGTTTCCTAATTTGAGGATTTCTTCCTCCATTTGAGTGTGTGAGGCTTTAAGAAACCTCCCACCATAGTTAAGCATGAATTTGGGTTGCCAAGAATGCAATATCTCTTCCCAATTCAACACAAATTGCCTCTTACTTATTTCAGCATATTTAGAGTTACGAATTTCCATGCATTTCTAGCTTCATTTGATTTTTGGGCCCAATAATGTCCATTGGCCCAATTATGATAATGGGTTATTAATATATAATGTCGGATGCTATTCCAACATATTTATTTAATTTATTGTCGTGCCGAGTTTCCGACTTGTTTCCTTATTTGGATAATCGGTCACAATAACTCTTAAACCTAGCCCAAATGATTTTTATTGACCCCATTTTCTTGATGGTAATTAGAGTATTATATTTGAAGTCCGTATATAATTATTTAATTTTCTGACTCATCCAAGTACGTGTGATACTGATTTTTTGACTTATTATGAATTACGATAATATGTCACAAAATGCTTTAAACTTGGCTAATATGATTTTCTTGGCACAAATTTCTTTGTGAACACTTATGAATAATGGTGGGGTTGGTTTAAAATTTTTACGGAATTTTTCGATGTGTTTTCGCACATACGATAATGATACGTATGTTTAAATACTCTGATGTTATGGAAATTATTTATTTCCATTTATTTGAGTTTTTATGTAATAAAATTTCCAGGGTGCTAGGCTCCCCCCACTTAAGAGAATTTGGTCCCCAAATTCATAGATCATTAATTGGCTTTCGATAGTGATGATCCTTGAGGTTGTTTCAGATTTAATTCCTCTAACTTGTTTCCACACCGTGGATGCTAGTCCAACATCTACACCTATGGCCACCCGTACTATTCATTTGGTTCCTTCCACTCCTGTTTTCCTTCCATGGTTGTTATAACTCCATCTTAATCCTCCAGATGAACTATGGTATAACTACTAGATTATTCCTTTCTAATTTCTCCTTAATGATCTCCCCCACTTAGAAATGTACCAATAAAGAAGCATCATAAGATCAATCTAAAGGTTTAATGATCATTCCTCCATCTGGGAGTTCTGTGTAGGAATTATTGGATTCATGCGTCCTTGACGCTTTACACTCCGGTTCCTTCCACTCATGCTCAGGTATCCTTAGTAAAATGGAAGTGGCTAGTACCACCTTCTCCCTATTGGTGCATTGCATAACTTGTAAAATCCTTTCTATTTCTTCCTGCCAGTTCTCTGCTTCATCCGGATCAGGGGATCCAGAGAGGCGAGGAGGTTTCAAACTCCTAAAATTGCGGTGCAGATCACCAGCTCCATTGCTTATAGCTGCAACCTGATTTACAACCAGAACTACATTTTGTAATGCCTGGGTCACACCAGTCACAGTGTCTTGCATAGCTTGCCACTGGTTGCGAGCCATTGCAGTTGAGTGAGAGAGCTATGAGGGTTCCTAAGAAAAGGATGGAAACCAATTAATGCCTCTAGATACATTATAAGAGTCAATAGGGTAGGAGTGTTTAATTCTTTCTAACATATTCCCAGTCTCTACCCATTCTCACCAGGTACTATATTTAATTTCCATGACCTAGGTTTCATAGGTATCTCCTAATCCTGAGACATATATCCTATTTGGTATTCATAGGCTCTGATACCACTAAACTGTCACATCCCAAGAATTACGTAGCGGATATTAATGATGGGGAATATAATTCGAGTCAATATCTCGAGAGGTGAATAGTCGGCAAATAAGCCTCTAGCTAGCACACACTAAATGTATAACAACATACATCATCATAGGGCCCAAATACAATTGTTCTTTATGAAGTTATCAATCCCTGTGATCAGTGAAAGGAGTCCCCAAGTTCTTATTGTGTGAAATAAGTGAGTACATGAGTACCTTTGTGCCATTACCAGAGTGAGTGTGTTATGATGACGAGTTGTGAGTCTTTGGACTCATTTGAGAAAATAGTCTGGCAAATAAATGGCGGTTCAGTCCTGGGGGGAGCACCTAATTTCGTCAGTGTCACGCGGGTCGATGAGGACAAGTGGATGTTGGCATACATCATTACGTTCTTGATTAGTCGCCATATCATACATGTGTGGGTGGAATATTATATCTAATCAGAACTTAAGTGTCATCTTGAATCTTGATCATGCTTCTACATTACTCTTGTATACATGGTTATTAGTGGACTCGTTCGTTCATTCTTTTTGATACTCAGTGTTAGCGATATCCAAGTTCTATCTTGAGAATATACATCTGAGCCCTTTTTATTAAAGGAATTGAATTCTACTGGGCTAGTTAGCGCACCAAATCCTCCCTTTTCAGGTAATCTACAGATCTAGAAGGCGGGACTTCAGGATTTGTGTGTAGAGTGACCAACCTTGGCGGCATTTTACTTTTGACATTGTAAATTAGAAATCTTGTAATATTCATGGAATGACAACTATTAAATTTTTATCTAGTAGAGCTCCCGAGCAATTTACTGCTCAGTTAGTTTAAATTTTACTCTTGATTTCTCATTCATTCACGTTCTGACATTTATTGTTATATTAAATGATGGGACGTGACAGTAGTGAAAGCCCAAGTTGTTGCTTGGGGACTGGACGTAGGACTCCTTGGTATAGGAGGGCCGAACCAGGATAAAAATCTCATGTTTTCTGTTAAGTATTTTAGTTAACAGGTTTTAATGTAAAAATTTAGAATCTCATTCACCCCCCCTCTGGGCTGCTAGCTGGGCAACAAGTGGTATCAGAGCCAAGTCTCTTCGACAAAGAAATCTCACGATCTGAAAAGGAAAGATTAAATGGCAGCTCAAGGTTACTCTGAGGGTCAGTCCGTCAACAAACACCTTTGTTCGATGGTGAAGATTACAACATTATTGGAAGACCAGAATGGTTCTTCTTCCAAGGTCTCGATTTTCAAATAAGGTCTATCATAGAGGAAGGAGATCTTCTAGTCACAAATGAGAAAGACAAATGGACATATGAGGATAAGAAGAAGATCTCACTTAACTAGAAAGCTAAGAGTATAATGTGTTGTGCTCTTAGTAAGAAGGAGTTCAACAGAATCTCAACTTGCAAATCCGTGATGGAAATGTAGGAGAAGCTGAGAATCACCTATGAAGGAATGGATAAAGTCAAAGAAACAAGGATAGATATCTTAGTAGCACAATATGAGAGATTTCAAATGCAAACTAGAGAATCAATTACTCAGATGTACAGTAGGTTCACAGACATTACAAATGGTATGGCTGGTCTTGGAAAGCATTATGAAATGGGAGATATGGTGAGAAAAATCTTAAGATCCCTACCAGCCTCGTGGACACCAAAAGTGACAGCTATAGAAGAGGCAAATGATTTGAGAATAATGTCGTCAGAAAAGCTTGTTGGGTCACTAATGGCCCACGAAATAAATATGGAACGACTTGGAGAGTCCTTCAGTAGGAAGAAACATACCAACGCTCTCAAGGCAGCAGAAGACACATCTGGTGATGAATCAGATGGTGATAAAAGCATCGGGAGTAGTGAAGACGTGGAAGCATTTCTCTCCAGATGGTTGCAAAGAATCCTAGCCAAGAAGAAGTACCAATCTAGAAGGAGATATTTCGAGAAAGGAAAAGACTTCAAGAAATCTGAAGTCAAAGATGTCAAGAGGTCAGAACGCACATGTTATGAATGCAAAAAGCCTGGACACAACAAGGCAGAATGTCCAAAATTGAAGAAGATGGAGTTCAAGAAAAAGGACAACACAAAGAAGTTTAGAAAGTATAAGAAGAAAGCCATGGCAGCAACATGGGACAACGATAGCAACTCAGACAGTGAGTCAAGCTCCAGTGAGGAAGAAGAAGAAAAGGCCAACCTGACCTTCATGGCAAACACCGACGACAAGGTAACTTCTGACTCATCATTTACTTCATGTAATGAGTCTGATTCTGATAGTTTAGAAGATGCTTTTAATGAATTATATAGCAAATATAAAGATGTGTGTAAATTGCTAAAAACCACCAAGAAAAATCATGCATGTTTGGAAATTACTAACTCAGATTTAAAATCTGAAAATGAGCAGTTAGAAAAACAAAATTCAGAACTAAAAAGGAGAAACGAATTATTATGTGAAGATTTGAAAACTAAAAATGAACAGATAACAAAACTAGAAAGTCAGGAAAAACAACTAACAAATAAAAGGGAGGTTGACACATTAACTAAAGAAAATGAATATTTAACTAACACCATTGAAAAGTTTACCAACAGCAAATCAACCTTAATACTAAAAGGAGCTAGAAGATCAGGGAGAAGAAAACATGGATTAGGATATATTCCACCTGAAAACGAAGAACTATAGTTCATCCAAAAGTTTATCCAACTCCAAAATTTGTAGCTGAACAAGACACTGAATATAAATCTAATTTTAAGTACATCCCAACTGAAAAGGTAAATAAAACATCTTGCTGTAGTCATTGTAATAAATTAGGACATACTAAAATAACTTGTCCCACTAAACACCTAAAATAGATACTTAAAAGAAAAAGTGAGGAAACTAACCAGCAAGGACCCAAAAGAACTTGGGTACCTAAATCTTAGTGTTTATATTGCAGGGAAGCCTTAGAGCATCAAAATGGTACCTGGACAGTGGGTGCTCAAGGCACATGACAGGGAACAAGAAGTTATTTTCACACATCAAGGATGAAGAAGGTACAGTGACTTACGGTGATAATGGAAAGGGTACAATGATAGGCTATGGTTCAATAGAAAGTCAAGGCAGAGTCCTTATAGAAGATGTCCTATGTGTGAAAGGACTTAAGCACAACTTAATTAGCATCAACTAGCTATGTGACAAAGGGCATCAAATTAAATTTCAAGAGTCTAAATGCAGTATCATGAAAGATGGAATGATTGTATTTGAAGCTAGCAGAGAAAAGAACCTGTATGTACTGCACCTAGAAGAGTTAAAAGATCAAGATATATGCCTTGCAGCAAACAAGGATCAATCAGCTGATGGCACAGGAGGTTGGGTTACTGCAGTATGGACGAAATTAGAAAACTGGTCAAGAGAAATCTAGTGGAAGGTCTGCCCAAGATTAGCTCAAGATTAGAAGGTATGTGTGAACCTTGTGCTAAGGGAAAGCACACAAAATCATTTTTCAAGTCAAAAACAGTTGTAACCACTTCTAAACCATTGGAACTGTTGCATATGGATCTATTTGGGCCGCTGAGAATAACCAGTTTAGGAGGAAAGAATTTTGGATTTGTAATGCAGATGATTATTCAAGATTTACCTGGGTATCATTTTTGGAGCATAAAGATGACACTTTCGAAAGCTTTGTGAAATTTAGTAAGATAGTATAGAAGGCTAAGAAATTCAGCACTATCAGTATTCGATCAGATCGTGGAGGAGAGTTTCAGAATGATAAGTTTGCAGATTTTTGTAATGATCAAGGAATAAAGCACAATTTCTCAGCACCAAGGACACCACAGCAAAATGGAGTAGCTGAGAGGAAAAATAGGACTTTATTGAATATGGCCAGAACGATGCTATCAGAATACAACCTTCCAAGATACTTCTGGGCCGAACCTATCAACACAGCATGCTACATAATTAATAGAGTGATGATCAGGCCAATCCTGAAGAAGATAGTATATGAACTATACAAGGAAAAGAAGGCTAAGATCAGTCATTTCAGAACCTTCAGTTGTCCTTGCTTCATCCACAACAATGGTAAGAGAGACATTGGTAAGTTAGATTCTAAGTCTGATGAAGGTATATTTATGGGGTATGCTTCTAAACCCAAAGGTTATAGAGTCTTTAACAAACAAAGTTTATTAATTGAGCAAACTGTCCATGTTATTTTTGATGAATCTAACCCTTCCTTGAGAAAGGAAGTAGATAGTGATGATAATGATGCAAATAAATTATCCAAGAAATTGAAGGATACATCTATTGAGGATAATGAAGATCCACCCTTGGAAGAACTGCAACAAAAAGAAATATCTCACAGTGATCTTCCAAAGGAATAGAGATACAAGAAGAATCATCCAAGAGACAACATCATTGGGGATCCATCTGTTAGGGTAAGAACAAGAGGTAATGTTATTCCTTGTGACTATTTAGCATTTGTTTCTCAAATTGAGCGGAAGACAGTCAATGAAGCACTGTCTGATGAATCTTGGATCTTAGTGATGCAAAATGAACTCAATCAGTTCAAGAGAAACCAAGTTTGGTCCCTTGTTCCGAGACCATCAGATCATCTTGTGATTGATACCAAATGGGTGTTCAGAAACAAATTGGATGAAGCTAGTGTTATCACTAGAAACAAGGCTAGATTGGTTGCTCAAGGCTATTCCAAGAGGAGAGGCATAGATAGATTTGATGAAACCTATGCACCAGTGGCTAGACTAGAGGCAATTTCGATTTTACTTGCATATGCATCTGCATTAGATTTGAAGCTTTTTCAAATAGACTCAAATCTACATTTTTAAATGGCTATATAAGGAGGAAGTTTATGTGAACAACCTCCTGGTTTTGATGATGTAGATTGTCCAAATCATGTTTTCAAATTGCAGAAAGTCTTTATATGGTTTAAAGCAAGCTCCTAGAGCATGGTATGAAAGGCTTAGTGATTTTTTTATTAAACCATGGTTTTAACAGAGGACAGGTAGATAGAACTTTATTTATAAATCCAAGTCAAGAATATATTCTTGTGCAAATCTATGTAGACTAATATTCGGATCTACTGATGATCTCTGTGCAAGTACTTTGAAAAGCTTATGCAGGGATAATTGAATGAACATGATGGGGGAGCTAAATTATTTTCTTGGACTTCAAATCTACAAGGTAAAGAAGGCCACACATCCGCCAAGCAAAATACACCAGGAATTATTAAAGAAATTTGGATTCGACAATTTAAAGTCACTGTCCCACTAATGAGCACATCTACAAGGTTAGACAGTGACAAAGATGGCAAGAAAGTTGACCAAAACTTTACAGAGATGTGATAGGATCTTTACTTTATTAACTGCTAGTCGTCCTAATATTTTATTTAGTGTATGCATGTTGCGCAAGGTATCAGGCTGATCCTAAGGAATCTCACTTAATATCTGTTAAAAGGATTTTAGATATCTAGCTAGAACTCATGATCTAGTTTATTGTATCCAAAATCATGCAATTAATTTAGTAGGATATTCTGATGCTGACTATACGGGATGCAGGTAGATAGAAAAAACCCAGTGGAATTTGTCACAATTTCTTGCAGGATGCTTGATTTCATGGTCCTCAAAGAAACAAAATCATTGGCACTATCAACAGCTGGAAGCTGAGTACGTGGTACTGGAAGCTGTTGCACTCAACTACTATGGATAAAACAACAACTTGAGGATTATGGACTGCACATCAAGACAATTCCTTTGCTGTCCGACAACACCAGTGCAATAAATCTCACCAAAAATCTAGTCCCAGCATTCCAGAACCAAGCATATAGAGGTTAGATATCATTTTATTAGAGATCATGTGGCAAATGGTAATATAAACTTTCTTTAATAGATACTCTAATCAATTAGCAGATATCTTTACAAAGCCATACCTAAAGAAAGATTTACATCTCTTAGAAGGGAACTAGGGCATGTGTAATTGTAATAGATTTTTTCTGCATATGACTGAAATAATAAATCTTTCAGAATATATTTTTTCTCTCCCATGGATTAAGTGAATTCTTAATGAGTGCTTCATAAATGCTTTGACGGTTTGAACGTTTTATAAGTCTTTATCTATCTCGAAATCGTCTCCTTTTGTCGTTTCTCTGCATTTACTGCAGTCCCTTCAAACAACTTTAACCTTTCTCTTTTAACCCATAATCTATGCCATAATGATTAACCATTCTCTCTCTTCTCTTTCGACTCGCCTGGAATGATAAGCCCTAACAATTCCAGCTCTCCTTCTCTGAGAGACTTCAAAGAATCCCTCTTCTCCCGCCAAAATTTCTTAAGGGTTTCTATTCTACTCCTTCCCACGATCATCCAGAACCTTTTTCTTGTCCAAATCCATGGCAGTTTCTGGGGTTCCCGGCACCGTTGGGGGTTACAGCACTGCTTTCCTCACGACTGAGCAGCAGGAGTGGTTCACTATAGTGAAGACGAAGCTGTGCGGCAACAAAGCAGTGGATGTAGCAGATTTGGAGAAGAACGGCATGCATAGCATAGTAGCAGCGATGCAGAGGATGAAGTGGTCGCAGATGGCAACATTCTCTGAGGCAAGTTATCCCGATTTGGTGAAAGTTTTTTATGTTTGTTTAAAGGGAGAAGGAGATGGGTCCTTGACCTCCATAGTCAAAGGAACCCCGATTCATATCACATATGATTTGTTAGAATCTCTGTTTGGAGTCTCTACCACCGGCCATAGCTGGGTAGATAGTGTGGATATTTAGGCCAAGGGCTTGGGGATCATTGGAGTAGAGTACAAGCTGAAGGATGGAAAAATTGATATAAACCAGTTGAATGCCTTCAATAGGATTCTTCACTTTATCGTGTGTCAGATTTTGGTACCTAGAAGCGCAACCTTCTCCACCTGCACCAAGGTAGACTCATACATGATGTTTTGGGCCATCCAGAACCAAGATAGTAACATGGCAGAAGTTATGATCGAAAGGATGAAGTTTGTATCAGCTATGATCTGGGACAGGAAGAATAGATTGAATGTATCCCTTCTCTATGCCCATCTGCTGACAAAGATCTTCTAGCATCATCACATCAGCTTGACTGGAGAAGTTTCGAAGAAGATGGGTCAGGCTATCAGAGGCAGAAATTTGAAGAATAGCGGTTTTTATCTTGTCACTAGGGTTTGGACCAAGACCTCAGTCGCTGAAGGTGAAGCTATTATTGGAGAAGGCCAGGATGCTCAGATTGCAGAGGCAGAAGAAGATGTAGTAGTAAGGGTTTAAGCTCCTATAGCTGAAGCCCCTGCAGTTCCAGTAATTCCTGAACTGCCACCAATTCCTAATGTCCAAGTTCAACAAGAAGAGCAAGCATCTGTATTTCCTGAGGTTCAAATGGAAGAGATTAGGCACACAGATCCATCAGTCCAAGAATCAACAGCAGAGGTCAGAATTGAAGTTCCTATGCCCAGTCCAAGAAGGATTGAAGAGATACCTCCAGAGCATATTGAGCCCGTTGGGCAAGTATCAGAGGCAGATACCCCCACCTCAATTGTAGCATCTGTGCTTAGAGATATGTTGAACTCAATCTCCAGTACTCAGGGGGAGCAAGAGGAAGTTGTGGCACCAAGCCACTGTTTAGATGTTCAGATGGAAGATACTCCTGTTGAGGGGGAGCATGCAGTTGAAAAGGAAGCAGAGCTTTAGGGGGAGCAGACTGTTAGTCCCCTTGCTGATCAGTTTCAAGAAGGTATTGTGGAGAGCGCCTCCGATGAAGAAGAAGTTCATATTGATAATGTGGAGCCCGCTGTTGGTGCCAGTAATAAAGGTAAAAGTGTGGCCACTACAGTACCACTTCTATCTAATAAGGCACACAGAAGATCAAGGAAGAAGCGGTTGAAAGTCAATATGAAGCCAGTGATAGAAAGGCTAGATACTCATGGGGAAATCTTATGCTCACTTCAAAATGAGGTTTCTTCTATTTTTGTGAGCCAAAGCACTGGAGCTAAGCAAGTTGGAGCAATGAAAGCTAAGCTCCAAAGTTTCAAGGGTGAGTTGGGCAGCATTAAGCAATTAGTTCAAGATTTATCTATTTTTGTGAGGGCGCATTTACCCATTTCTGCCCCTCCTGCTCCCACTCCAGCTGGTAGTTCAAGGCCATCACGACCATCTGATGAAGGTGTTAGGCCAT
Organism: Colocasia esculenta; assembly: GCA_014218235.1. NCBI lineage: Eukaryota > Viridiplantae > Streptophyta > Magnoliopsida > Alismatales > Araceae > Colocasia > Colocasia esculenta. The sequence goes on from CM024766.1 coordinate 77,964,046, forward strand.
CGGGGCCTGTTGATGTTGAGCAGTCAGGGCCACCAGGGCCAATTTTGGATGAGTCTTGGCCATCAGGGCTAGTTGATGTTGAGCAGTCTGGGCCATCAGGGCCATTTGATGTTGAGCAATCAGGGCCACCAGGGCCAATTTTGGATGAGTCTGGGCCATCAGGGCCAGTTGATGTTGAGCAGTCTGGGCCATCAGGGCCAGTTGATGTTGAGCAGTCAGGGCCATCAGGGCCGGTGGAATCAGTAGCTAAGCCTGCAAGAGTTGAAGACCAGGCTGTAGCCCCAGAGCCATCTTCTTCCCTTCTTCAAACTCCTGCCCCTCCTTCTCCACCATCCTCCTCCACTGCTCCTCCAGCACCTACCACCTTCAAACAGCCCCTTCCTAAGCACATATCATCACCCACTCCATTTCCTACCACCTCTTCCTCATCTCCTGTTTCCTCCACATCCAACCCTCCTCCTAGTGTTGAGGTTCTTCCAGCATCATCTTCAGCTGGAGCCTCCTCCTCTGGTCCCTCCTCAGCTGAACCATTCATTCCACCTCCATCTACCTCTCATTCATTTCTTCATCCTCCCACTCCTCCCTCTTTTGTCACCATAATTCCTGAGGGTGCCCAACTTGAAGGTCATGAAATCCAGGACATTAAAGATGAGTTTGAAGTAGCAATACTTTGCTCAGTCCTGTTAGTTGGCACTCACATTCATAGGACAGGCTCTTCCAGCCATGTTCCTAAAAAGAGAAAACTATCTTCCACCCTTGCCACCTCTTCTGAGCCTCGTTTTCCACCTCTTTGGTTTTCTCTCACTATTGAAAATCGAAGAAGGTCCATTTATTGTGAATTCCTCCAGAAATGCACATTTGCCACCCTTTTTGGTCTTCCCCATCTACCTCTCACCGACCACTTAAACATTGTTCTCACTCTCTCCTCTCTTTCAAAATCTGAACAATCGAAAATCTTTTCTATGACTGAAGTCGAAACTGAAGATTAGTGGGCTCGGGGTCATCAGTCCTTATATAGGCAATTCCTTTCTGCCCGCTCTGCCAGATTCCTACCCAGGGATCATCCACTCACTCTCTCTGAGTGGTTTGTGATTCATCACAAAAATACCTGGGGTCTATTTATTCAAAAGGAAATCAAGCTCTACCTGAAGTTTAGCTTGGCCAATTCCGGCAAGCTATTTCTGCTCTTGGTTCGGATGCTACTCATACCACATCTATCCAGGTAGATTTTGCCACCTTATAAATTCCAGATGTTGTGTTTCTGCCTCCACTCCACTCCCTAGTCATGGAATCTGCCGTAGGCACTATGATTTTTGAAAGATTGGCAAGGGTAATGGGCAGAATTTCAGTGCAGAAAGGCGGTTCCATCTCCTTTCACAGATTTGTTTTCAGAGAATATCATCAGGGACACATCAAGTCTGATGTTCTTGCTCCTCTGTTGTCTGAATATGAGCGCTTATCTCCATCAGAATGGGAACAACTTTACCCCCTCACTGCTCAGCAGCTCACTGCTCTCAATGTCTCTCAGGCCAGATCAGGTCAACCTCCTCTGTCTGCTGCAGAATTTTTTGTCCCATGCTTTCTACATTCCTGTACCTCGTAAGTAATTTAATGAAAAACTATCTCTTCTTGGCTCCCATTTATCTTTCTTATGTTCTTTCCTTGTGTCTTTTTGCTTAATGACAAAAAGGGGGAGAAAATAAAAATTCTGAAATACATATCAACATCCTTTCTTTCTTATTTTAGAAAATTTACTCAAGTTTATTTCAGCAAATTACATGTTATGTCTTGTTATGTTTTGTCATCACCAAAAAGGGGGAGATTGATGATCAGTTTATCCCCATATAATTTTATTTAATTATATATCATTTTAGTGATTAACAAAACCCTAACAATTATTTTCTAACAAGTTTTTATGAAGTTCATCCACAGGAAATAATTCAAGAAAAATATGTAAGTAATCCTTACACACTGTTGTTTAAAAGTTCAGAGCATAGAATTCTTCTAAGTCCATATCAATTTGCTTTATACCATAACATTTTCCTTAGAGCATAACGATTTCATAAGTATTGTTTTCCATAGAGCTATAATGATTTGCCCTCACTTAAAAGAACGATTTGGTTGCAGTAAGAGAACAACGATTTGGTCTCACAACGATTTGTTAAGTGAGAACAACGATTTGGTCTCACAATGATTTGTTAAGTGAGAACAACGATTTGGTCTCACAATGATTTATTAAGTGAGAACAACATTTTTGTCTCACAACGATTTGTTAAGTGAGAACAACGATTTCGTCTCACAACGATTTGTTAAGTGAGAACAATGATTTGGTCTTACAACGATTTGTTTAGTAAGAACAACGATTTGGTCTCACAACAACAATTTCGGTTTCACATCGACTTGTTTATTGAAACAACGACTTGATCGCCGCAACGATTCGATAGATATAACGATTTGCTTATGTTTATACAATGATTTGCTCACAACAATTTTTTTATGTTTGAATAACGATTTGCTCAAACAACGATTCGCTCTCACAACGATTTGTTTATGTTTGAACAACGATTTGCTCAAACAATGATTTGCTTATGATCAAACAACGATTCGCTCTCACAACGATTTGTGTATATTTGAACAATGATTTGTTTGCATCTGTACAATGATTTGTATTCACAATGATTTGCTTCTACTATAAGAACGATTCGCTTGCTCTTACAACGATTTCATTAGTGGAACAGTGTCTCATGGACACATCGATTTCTCTATCATAGATTTAATGAATATATCTACTATTCTTATGATATTCAAATATATTTTCAAATATCATGAAAGTCAAAGTCTTCCCGTGCACATCTCTAGTATCCTTGCATTTATTATGACAGTTCACATCATACGCACGTTGCCTTCTATTCTTATGCTTCTATAAGAGACACTTTTCAAATAGCAGAATGACATTTCTATTTTGATGTATATTCTTTCTAACGATTGACTGACAAGCATGGAGACAGTCTAGCTGTCTATGCCTTAGCATTCAATGTGTGCTGGTCTCTGCCAGTACCATGTCATACAACGTTGGACAAAATAGAAGCTGAAGGATATCAAGATGGATCTTCTCCTTGCGTGCATGGGTTGTAAAGCATTAAATGACTGCAAGCACACCTGTCGTACTTGATGAACCATGCAGTCTAACGAGCATCCAACCTAGAGACAACGGACACTTCAACGGATACATTTTTCAAAGAGAAGGATATATATAGAAGACTGATGACCCCGTAAGTAATAACTTTTAAGCCTTCATCTTACAACCTGCGAGCATCAGAAAGAAGAGCCCTGAGCTTCACTCCCTAGTTTACTGTAGCTCTTGCTCTCCGTGATCTGTTGCATAGCCTTTGGAGAGCTTGTGTGTTCTGAGAGATCTTCTTATTGTAGATCGTTCTCTCTCAGTCACTACCTCAGATCGAGCATTTGTTGTAAGCTTAGTCTAGGGGAATTTTTCCTTCATTCACTTTATTGTGAAGTTCCTCTTCGGGCTGTGAAGAGAAGATCTATTGGAAACAGGTGGTGTTTATTCCCTTCAGTAAGGAACGAAGACCTGTGTATCAGAGTGTTTGTATTCCTCTTCAGGGTTAGAAGAGAAGGCTAGCTGCGACTGGATGTGTAAGGGTCCTTAAGGGGGACAGTACCCTTGGTAATGAAAGCCCAAGTTGTTGCTTGGGGATTGGACGTAGGACTCCTTGGTATAGGAGGGCCGAACAAGGATAAAAATCTCTTGTTGCATGTGTGATTGCTTTTGTGCGTTTGTTTGTCTTCATTCATCTAACACTAACTATTCTCTTTAGTGTTTTATGTTAAGTGTTTTTTTTAACAGGTTTTAATCTAAAAATTTTAGAATCCCATTCACCCCCCCCCTCTGGGCTTGCTAGTTGGGCAACACTGCCGACGCCAATTGCATGTGTGTGCAACTGTTACTATCGTCCATTTACTCGACGTTCCATGTGCAATGCCCTATAGTTCTTATCTATACGCTGCCGCTCGCCTATTCACACTCTCTCTACTATCTCGTATATTCATCTAGAACTCTCATCTATTCTTGGAACTCTATTTGGCCATCTATTAATTGTCTAAGATAATAAAAATAACCAATGCCAGTGCAATAGGGCCCGATCTGGTCCTGGGGGGAGTGCCCGAAAGTGCCATTTGCCCATGGGAGTTCAATGATCAGGATGTCGTCATTACATCCAAGTGCCATACTATCAAGATTAATCTATGACAATCAAAACAAAGTGCTATAATCTCTCGTTGTCTATTGACAAACAAGTGCTATACTCTCTCTCGGCTATCCATGGATAACCAAAGTGCAATACTATCTCAATTGACAACAGTTAATCAAAGTGCTATACTATTTCGATTGATGAAAAAAATCAATCTAAGTACAATTTACTCTCTATATGGCCAACTACTTTCTCTCTCCTTGCTATACATGTTGCTTGTTATTACTTGACAGGACGTTACTTGCTATTGTGAGTTATCGCTTTCTATCGTGACTTGATCATATTCATTGTGCTTTACTTAATTGATCAACTATTTGAACCATGTTACTTGTGCTATTACTTTCTCGTCTTTACATGACTCACTCTATCATGAGATACTCTGTCCCTTAAAGCATTAATTATTTAAAGCATGCTTGGTTCATGAGATTTAAGTCCTACTGAGCATTTTCGCTCACCCTTCGTCATTTGTCATTGTGTCTCAGGTAAGTCGGACGATGACGATACCCACACTGATGGGACTGGACCAGAGTGATGAGCGGCCTGGAGCCAAGTTATGAAGTTACCTTAGAGACCTAGAGTAAAGGATGAAGTTACCCTAATACAATGGAGTCTAGTAGTTACTGCATTAGATTTCCTTTCTAATGTAATGATGTCATTGAGCTATATGTATTGGCTCTGAATTAGTGGTTGAAATAGTCTTAGTGAAATTTCAATGAAATGAAGAGTTTATTCCAATTATTGTTCATTAGATGCTCTGAATTACTTAACTGTGGTGCAATTTACTCTACTATGCACTTTGCTCACGTCTCCCCAATTTATTCCGCTGCTAAATTGGTGGGGCGTGATAGTTGGTATCCGAGCCTAGGATGTCTTAATCGAATATCTTAGGTATAGGATGTTCTAGGATGTCCTCATTGAATCTCTTAGGTCTATGGTGTTCTAGGACAAACTTCCTTGACACGTGTCTAAATCAACCATCATACCTAAGTGAGGATTGGGTAGAACCGTGGTTAAGATCTAATATATATATATACACGTACACCTATTTAGTTTAAATCTACTTTCGTATCGACCTCATTCTTAAAGGGACTCTTAATGGACGCTAACATGAGACCAACTCAAAGGCTAGTTCTAGCATGTCAGCAGGCCGCTCAACTGCTAAAAAGAGCTCTGGAACCGACCAGAAAGATTGAAAAGGTGACCAACAAGAATGGGACGAGATGATATAACCATGGCAAGAAGGCAACCTAGCGAGTGAAATGTAACGATGAGATTTTCAGGATCATCTATCTTCATTGCCACAAGCTAGGTCATGTGGCCAAGGAGTGTTGGCAAAAAATTGCTGCATGCCTACGATGTGGCAATCTGAGACATCAACTGCGAGACTGTCCCCTCTTAGAGGAATCAACTACTAGTATAAAGGGTCTCAATTCTATGACAAAAGAGAAGCGACCAAGCAATGGTAAGGGTAAAATGAAGAACAAGAAGAATGATAAATGTTTAACTCTTAATCACGAAGGTCGACGCAAGAATTGCAATAAGGCGAGCCACATGTCGAAGGATTGCTGGAAGAATCAAGGAAAATGTTTCCGATGTGGCAGCTCAGACCATAAGATTGGAAATTGCCCACAGAAGGACAAACGTCATGGAAAACCAAAACATCAAGATACACTCAAAGCTTCGGCGCCACTTAGTCCAAATGACAAAGTAGGAACCATGGAGGGTAACTTTAAACTCATCCTGATTAATACATTTAGTATAAAGTGATGATTCATATTTGACCAAAGGAGTCATGGAATTTGGTGGACCAAAATTTTTTTAAGTGGGGGAGGATGTAGCACCCCGGAAAATTCAATACTTAAAAATTTGAAATAATAATTTCTATAATAACGAATAAATAGAAACATACGTACCACTATCGTATGTGCAAGAACACATCGGAAAATTCTGTAAAAATTATAAATCAACCCCAAACATTATTCCTAAGTGCTCTACGAAGAAATGCATGCAATGAAAAATCCGATTGGTCAAGATTAAGGCGTTTTGCGACTTATTATCAGAATTAAGGAATGAGTTGCAAAACCCATTAACAAATACACAAAACTGATTCTAATATCAAAATAAAATTATGGGTAGACTCCAAACGATATGTATTGATAGTCCATCATATGAATTTGGACCAATGGACCCCTCATAGTCCATGAATAAATTCAAGTAAGAAAAACACAATAAAATCTGAAACTCTATATTCCCTAATTAAAAGGGAAAATTCCCCTAAGTTAAATTCCATTAAGTGATGGGCTTCGTTAAATGGATCATATAAAAATTTATTGGGCCAAAATAGGGATTTTTAAAAGATGAATAATAGAATAATACCCAAAATTTGTATATTTAATATTGCCTAAAAGGAAAAGGGCTATTAAATCATTAAAATAGTGAATATCGGTTGGAATTGGACTCCTAACCCCACCCTAATTAGTTGGGCACGAAATTGCAACCCATCCTAACCCAATTGGGAGTTGGCAAGCTTGGAAGGTTGAGAAGAATAAGGAAATAAGGGGGATTGAAGTCATATTAGGAAATGGAAACCAAGGGAGCTTAAATACTCTCCAATCTCTCCATGGCCGGCCCTAATGCATTCTTGAGAGTTGCTGGACATGGAGAGGAGGCCAAGAAGAGGAAGAACTCTTGTAGAGAAGGATTGCTCAAGCCCCAACCTTCGTTCTTCAAGTTCTAAACCCTAGAAGACAAAAAGACACAAAGGAAGGCATTCTCACGAGCAAAACCTAATCAATTTTGACTGTTGATTGTTCCATCCATCAGGAACAAAACCCCTCTTGTTTCATAATTTTCCATCGAGCCAATCTTTTATCCTTGATTTTTGATGTTCTGGAATCACCATGACCCCAAACCATCATGTTTAATTTATATCTCCATGTATACTCGTCCCTATGCCATGAAAATTTAACTGGAGATACTGATGGATGTTAGGCGTCGATTGCCTGTGAAAGCCCTAATTTTAATCCATCCTACTTCGTGAATTAATTCTTTTATCTCTAATGTACACTTTACCATGTTCTTCGTGAGTACACTTGGTTGAAGCTTGTAGAGATCATGTCTGCTTTCAAATTCATATTTACTGGAAGTACTCTTGCATGTCTAAATCCGTTTAGAAGTAATTTGATGAATTTTCATCGCCAGTGCAATTGGTTATGAATATTTGAACAACCTTGTGTCAAAATAAGGATGGTTTGGACCGCAATCCAAGGCTTATCCTTTTCCTGCTCGGACTCAGACGCAGGACCTGAGAACGCGATGGCCTGATAGGTTGCATTCTTAGGGTTGATCGCAATAGAGCCACCTGTCACGTTCTGAATGCGACAGGCACTGGCGTCGCGTTCTGGCAGCCTACTCTGACCGACTCGTCATGTTCCTTGCATGACCCTGTCGCGTCCTGATCAGACCCTGTCGTGAACCTTATAGGGCACGTCACGATCTGGGGTTTTTTGCATGAAAACCCATGCTTTGTTATGCTCTAACTTTCTACAGTGTTTATATCCCTTGTTAAAAGTCATACATGTAGTAAATACACCTGTTATAAAATGAATGTATATTGAATGATTTAAAATACATGCACATGACCTCTTTCCATCTATGATTTCTTTTACACATGCACACACTTGAACCATCCAATATGGCATAACTTGGCATGAAAATCTCTCATAATACATCTGGTAAATCATTTCAATTATATAATTAGATTTCCCTATTTTGATGGACGTGTCTTCGTTTCTCGCGATGTTTTGGAAATACCGTTATCGACGCTCCACTGTTCTATAATTCCTCTAGAACGTCGGGCACTTGTTTCTATATACACACCTTCTCTTGAATTGGACGAACTCTCCGTCGGATACTCCTCCTACCGGACTAGTGAATCTTTGGTCGAGGCCTCCATAAGACTCCTCTATACATGGATTCCTACATGGCCGACAAGCGGGTTGTACCCTAATACCTATGATACCCTTTTAGGGATCGGTAAGATCCAATCGGCCTTAGAAAGATCTCGCTCCTATCTTGAGTCACACTGGACCTCTAGACATGTGCAGAACATGGCCAGTGGAAGGGTAGTGAATTTCACCTGACTGCCGACACCAATTGCACGTGTGTGCAACTGTTACTATCGTTCGTTTACTCGACGTTTCATGTGCAATGCCCTATAGTTCTCATCTATATGCTATCGCTCGTCTATTCACACTCTCTCTACTATCTCGTCTATTCATCTAGAACTCTCATCTATTCTTGGAACTCTATTTGTCCATCTATTGATTGTCTAAGATAATAAAAATAACCAATGCCAGTGTAATAGGGCCCGATCTGGTCCTGGGGGAGCACCTAAAAGTGCCATTTGCCTATGGGAGTTCAATGATCAGGATGTCTACATTACATCCAAGTGCCATACTATCAAGATTAATCTATGACAATCAAAACAATGTTCTATATTCTCTCGTTGTCTATTGAAAAACAAGTGCTATACTCTCTATCGGCTATCTACGGATAACCAAAGTGCAATACTATCTCGATTGACTAAAGTTAATCAAAGTGCTATACTATTTCGATTGATGAAAAAAATCAATCAAAGTGCAATTTACTCTCTATATGGCCAACTAGTTTCTCTCTCCTTGCTATAAATGTTGCTTGTTATTGCTTGACAATGACGTTACTTGCTATCGTGAGTTATCACTTTCTATCGTAACTTGATCATATTCATTGTGCTATACTTAATTCATCTGCAATTTGAACCATGTTACTTGTGCTATTACTTTCTCGACATTACATGACTCACTCTATCATGAGATACTCTGTCCCTTAAAGCATGCTTGGTTCATGAGATTTAAGTCCTACTGAGCATTTTCACTCACCCTTCGTCATTTGTCATTGTGTCTCAGGTAAGTCGAACGATGACGTTACACACACTGATGGGACAGGACTAGAGTGATGAGCGGCCTGGAGCCCTGTTATGAAGTTACCCTAGTGAGCTGGAGTAAAGGACGAAGTTACCCTAGTACAATGGAGTCTAGTAGTTACTGCATTAGATTTCCTTTCCAATGTAATGATGTCATTGAGCTATATGTATTGGTTCTGAATTAGTGGTTGTAATAGCCTTAGTAAAATTTCAATGAAATGAAGAGTTTATTCCAATTATTGTTCATTAGATGATCTAAATTACTTAACTGTGGTGCAATTTACTCTACTATGCACTTTGCTCATGTCTCCCTGATTTATTCTGCTGCTAAATTGGCGGGCTGTGACACTAACTCCTATTAAACTCCAAATTTTCTTATTTCTTTCAACCTTCCAAGCTTTACTCCTCCTAATTGGGTTGGGGAGGGTGCAAATTTCGTGGCTAGCTAATTAGGGTAGGGTTAGGAGTTCAATTATAACATAAATTGGCTATTTTAATGATTTACTTGCTCTTTTCAATTTAGGAAATAATAAGGTTACAAATTTAGGGTATTTTTCACTTATTCTAAATTTCAAATTTCCTATTTTAGCCCAATAACTTTTATATGAATTATTTAGCAAAGCCCATTACTTCATTTATTTAATGGGTTTTAATTAAATCATTGTTCTTTAAATTTTTTTGATTGATTTATTTATTAAAAATATCAGGTTGCTACACCAGATGTCGATTGGGTCAGTATTTCTAATTTTGGATGCCCTAAATTTGAGTTCTTTGGTTTTAAACTAAGCTAATTTGGTCAATGATTTGAGCATTGAGCTCAAACAGGGAGTCTAAATTAGGCTCTGACAATTTTCACAAGTCGCTCTCATCCCGTCGGCCGTGTTGGGTCAAATCAGAGGCCAATCATATCCGTATTCCTAATTTTTAACCACCCAAACTTGGTTCTTTGTTTTAAAACTTAGTTTTTTAAAAATTGATAGTTACATCTGAGAAATTAAAATAAAATCAAATACTCATATGAGAGGATTGTACTACTGTCGAGGGTGCTCCGTCAAAAGAAATTACCATCTAGGAGAGGGTCTGTGATAGTTGTGCATGGATGGCGTTAAAGACCTCGGTGCGTATGGTCTAAACAAGTCTTATCTCTAAACCCAAAATCTCATCTTGAAAAAAGCTCATGATATCGTCGGAAGCAGCACCTATAACACCCCGAAAATTTAATTGATTAAAAGTTAAAGAAAATAATAAATGAATAAAAATGATCAAATAAAAATAAAATAAAATCATAGTTAGACTCCCAAGAAGTGGAATCAACTATTTAAATTAATTAGGCCAAACAACTCTTATTGGACCAAAGAACAAAAACCCAATGGCATTAAATTCCCAAAATTTGTAGGTTTAATTGGGCATAAATTGGAAAGGCCAATTAGGGTTAAGTATATGGTTAATGGACCGTAAAACTAACCTAAATTCATGCACAACCACTATGGGAGGTTTCCTAATAGATATTCTACCTAGATTGGAGGGGGAATCATCAATACTTGGAAGGAGTCAAGCAAGAACCACAACCCAACATTCCTAGTTACATTAGGACTTGAATTAACCATAAATCTAAAAATAATCATCATAGCTCTCTTGGGGAAGAGTTACCATCGTGTTGGGGTCATGAGAGGATGAGCTAGGGCACCAGGAGAGGAGGAGAATGACAACAAACTGAGCTTCTTCCCCAATGTTGCACTGCTTCGACCTAGAGTAAGACCTCTCTTAGAACCAACTAAACATAGCACATACCACATGAAAGATCATCGAGTCTAGTTTCATATGCACCTGTTTTCCCCAATTTTTAATGAGCATGCTAGTCATATTAAGCGTTTTCCAAGAGTCGCACCTGATTAGGGCTTTTCATGTTCATACCATGTTTTACGGATATCGAGGTCGAATTGGGTCAAACTAAAACCATAGTTCTCTTTTACTCATTTTACTCTACACTTTTCATGTTCATAGTTTTGCCCAAGGATCCCTATATTTCTACTTATAGGTCAATAATGAGGACCTGCACCGTTTTCACTGTTTTCGGGCAAGATCCTTGAACGCGACCACCCCAGACGTCGCGTTCCTCACTACATGAACGCGACGTACAACCCTATCACGTTTACCTGATAGGCGACCAAACACCCTGTCGCGTTTATGCATTTGACTTGACCGTCCTGACACATGAAATTGTGTGCCGTGTGGATCTCAACGCCTATGTAGAACGCGACCGGACATGCCGTCGAGATTTGACTTGTTTTCTCGCCCTTGGTTTTCACACAATTTTTATATTCAGATTTGGAAAACCCCTCTATAATGCGACGTATCGAGACGTCACGATTCTAGGTCATCGCAACCTATTGGCAGTCGCGTTATGAAGGCGACTGACCATAACGTCGCGTTATAAATGTCATAGCGACATATCTGTCTATCGCGACATGAAGGCGAAGGACTGAACCATCGCGATTTAGTGTTTTCACAGTTAACTGGTGTTTTGGTCTGTGTACGATCATATGAGGTACAACGTCTGAACCCGTCGCGATTAAGAGGCCAACCCAAAGCTATTTTCTGTAGTTGTTCAGCTAACCATGTGTATGTCTTACTGTTATATCATGTTATTTAGTTGTTTAATGGCCTAAAAGTCATCAACCCACATGAAAGCCATAAGAATATGAATCCCTATTCTAATTGTCCTTATGATTGCTTGACTCCATACACATGTGAATGCTATGTGCTATGTCCATACTCTAGCTTGATTACAATTAGAAGTGTTACATGTTAAAAGTACTCAAATCATGTGATAGTCTTAATTGTTTATACCATGTCATCCGTTCATGTTAATTGCTTTTTGTTATGTTTTAAACCGATGGATTGTGATATTGACATGCTCTACACGACACTTTGCACATATAGACAGCCCTTTCTTGGGGGATTGAAAACTCTCTGTCGATCATTCCGTATCGACAGACTAGGGACCTTTCCACTAAGACCTCCGTAAATCTCCATACTCTGTAGATTCTCTCATGGAGACTGAGTTGGTTGTACCGTGGATTCCCTTATGGAGGCTGAGTTGGTTGTACCATTGAAGTTCTCAGAAGATAGAAAACACTTCCGTTCTTATCTACTTCTCGTGAGAGTGATTTTACTACATGGAAACTAAGTGATTAAATGTCATGATTGAACTAATGAAATTAAGCCATTATGCTGCCGAAATTTACTCCGGATCATGTCCACTTGCCTTGTTATTCTCATATAATCAATGACATGATCTTTACTACATGACTGCCTATTCTTGGAAATTGAATTGGCCATAAATGAAATGGAATTACTAGAAATTATTGGAACTTCGGTTCATAACTATGTTTGTGCATATAAGGGCCCATTTGGTCTTGGGAAGAGCACCCAAAATACTTATAATCGTAAGAGTATATGATCTATTGAGGTGTCTGACAATTACCTAATTGAATGCAAGATTGATCTGGGTAATTTCCACACTATTATTGAATGATTGAATGATTGATTTGTTATAAGTGAAATGGCCAAATCTATTGTACATGTCATCATTATTGAATCCAATATATCATTGTTCACTGGAATTCTATGGAATTCAACTTGTGATATTCATTGTACATGTTATAGATTATTGAATCTCCCTACTTGACAAATGATCGTACTGTCATCCATCCTATTGTTAATCGTTCCTTCTCACATGATAAATGTCATTGGACTTTGTTTATTGAATCATTCTCGTACATGTTATACCATTAGAGATTGTTCCATACTGTTATCATGTTTGTCTTGCCATGAGTAATGCATGTTGTACTTACATGATAAATTGTTAATTGACGTAAAGCGTAATCGTACCACGAGATGTAAATCCTACTGGGCATTAGTGCACTCACATTTGCTTCTTTAACATTTTCAAGTGATGACTATGAGGAACTAGAGAATGAGGGGACTGGGGAAGAGTGAAGAACTTTTCAGAGTGTACCCGCCATGTCAACCATCAAGTCTAGAGTCACAAGAGTCTGTAATAGATAGTTATTTGTTTCTTGAGTCGTATATACTTTGGAAATTCAATAATGGGCCCTATGTTTGACTCTAATTATGTAAGGTTTTAAGCTAGTATTGTTGGAAATGAAATAAAGAATAACTTTTCTGGCACAATTATTGTCTCAAGTCTTTGTTATATTTAGTTGTCGTTCTGAATTACTCGACTGATGATACTTGTACTTGTATCGCTCACGCTCTCGATATTTAATTCCGTTGCTAAATTTCGTTGCGTGACGGCACTAGGGGGTATGGGCATCGTGAAGGGACTGGTCGTCTGTGAGCCTAAACTTGAACAATCAGGTATCACCTTGTTTGTGTCCAGACTATGCCCAAAACCATTTACATGGCCTTTCTTTGGTACGCTAGATGCCGCAACCCATACGTCAGGATCTAATTGCAGTTGGGGGCCCTACCCCATGTACTTGTCACTCATCCGCCTACTCTATGACTCCTGTAAATTGAATAAAGAAGATTACAAATTTCATATTAATCATTTATGAGAAAAAATAAAACCTTGTATGCCTATGAAAACTTACAGCGTTCAAAGAAATACCTATGCAAACTTTGTTGCCTTCTTCTCTTATACATGTTTAGAGAAATATTTCTTCTTGAATATTTCCAAGAAAGCTTCCCACTCGAGTCCATTCACATTTGGTAGTTGGGCCGATGTGGCCTTCCACCATATTTTGGCATCCTTGTTCATCTAGAAAGTCTCCAGTAGAAACTTCTCCCATTCAGTGCACCACATTTCTTGGAAGATTCTCTCCATCTCCTCTAGCCAGTTCTTAACTACGTTTGGATCAAGTTATCCAAACAAACAATGAGGGTTCAGGCTTCAGAAGCTGCGATGCAGATCATCAGACCTAACTCTAGCTCCATCGTGAGCCCCAACTTCTACCACATTCTGCAGTGCCTATGTCAAACTAGCCACAGTCTCTTGTATGGCTTGCCATTGCTCTCGATTTCCAGCCATTTCCCAGAAACAACTTGATTCCTGAAACAAGGATGGCAACCAATTAGCACTCTTACAATTCACATAAATTTTTCTATGGATGCAAGTTCTTAAACTAGTCTATTCCAATCTTTACCCAACCTCAAAAGGTACTATATGTGAATTCCATGACCGAAGTTTCATAGGCACTAAATCCTGAGACTTAGAAACCTATTTGTTTTCTTGATTCTAATACCACTAAACTGTCACGTTCCAACAACTTGTAGTGGAAGGGATAATCACATAAAGACATGATTAACAAGAACTTGCTGAGACGTGGACAGTCGATAGGAAAAGCCTCGAGCTAGCATTCATTCACATCTTTAATAAAATGAAGGTTAGAATCCTCAAATTTCTTTATTTCATAACCAACATCAAGTCTGACACAATATTCATGAAGTAAATCTCCAGTTAAACCATCACTCAAATAAAAGAAAAGTGCATAGAAAATCCTTTATCTCACTCCCTACTACAATCTACTACTCTCAACAAACAACATAATATTGCTAAGGGTACTATACGCTCTTTACTCAGACGCATACCCTTCACGAACTTGTGGTTCGTCCTCTTGATCTGAACTACCTAAAATGTTAAGAAGCAGGTAATGAGCAAAACATGCCCAGTAGGATTTACTACTCAATGTAGGGGCGATATATGTGATTAACCTATAAAGAGTAGGTAGGAACGAGTAAACATGAGAAACATGCTAGGAGGGAAAGAAAGATATTAAGAGCAAGACTATTCAAGAAAGCATGAGTATAGTTGGATAGCAAGAACTATCAATGGAACAATGATAAACAAGCACGCAGGAATGGCCATATCACTCAAGCAACCAAGCACACATGTATCTCATGTTTTCAGGATAATAATAATAATCGAGAGTTTCTGAAATCAGACAATGTAATTTTCTTTAATTTTTCTATCGCATTAATGGCTTGCTATCAGGTGTAATGATCACACTATGATCAGTAGGTGAGAAAAGAAAGTGACCCACGAGGATCAGTGAAAAACTCTAAATAATTCTTATAGAAAACATGGTAGTGACAATAAAACAAGATGGAGTTTACATGCGTTAATCCATTTTTAATGCATGATATTACGATTAACAAGGTAAACAAGATTATCTTGAGGGATTTCAAATAATCAGATGACAAGAAACAAGTCAAAATATTTTAAGAGTGTTTAGAATAATTTTCAAGTATTTACAACTTTCAACATGGTCAATCAGTTTTTAGGGTTTGCGTGCACGTCCGTACAATCGTTGACTAGATAGACCTATCAAATCCAATCGTCGCACAAAACATGAATGTCGACTAGTAAGGAAAAAAAAGTCGACTTGCAAGTAACTACAGAAGAAAAAGAAGTCAACTTGCAGGGCAATAAACGAAACGAAAAGTCAAATTGCAGAGGTGAAAGTCGAGTTGCTGGGCAATAATAGCAAAAAGAGGTTGACACATATGGGTCATATGTCGACACACGGTGCTATCTAAATAAAAAGAGTTAACTCACAAGAACAAAATTCGAATGGTAGAATGATACAAGGAAGGGGAAGTCAACTTGCATGGGATAGAAGTCGACTTGGAGATTAAAATATAGGCCACAAATGTTTCAGAAATTCTAAGACCTAGTCATGATTATAAGACTCTAGAGATAAGTGAAAAAAAGAGATATGTGATAAAAACTTGAATAATGCATGATAATTAGAAAACATCTTGTACTCTTTAAAGACTCAACGAAATCCAAAGATGAAAGAATGGTCAGTCGACCGATTATGGTAAACACAGCAGTGTAAAGACACAATTGTAAGGTTCAAGAGAAAAGATCCAGACTATTAGGAATTTGACAAGCTTTTGGATGGTGTGATGTTGATTATGTTTGTTCCCAAGAACACCTACCTTAATTGTCTCCTAGTTCTTAGTTCCTATAAATCGAAGCGGGGACGAGAAGATGATGAACTCCTCAAACTCCAAGCTTTAAGTTCTTCCTTCTTGCTCCAGGAGGTTCTTCTCACACCCAATGATGAAGAAGGATGAGTAATTGGTCAAAAGACCATAAGGAGTATATATATATATATATATATATATATATATATATATAGTATGGGGTTTCCTCTTATCACGGCAGAAGTCCTGCCATAACAAGAACTTCCTAAGTCTATTCTGATTCTATAGGAAAGCAAGTTTATACTTTCCTAATGGGTTTAGAAAAGTTATGTTATGTGAATCTGGGTTTCTATTCCCAAGGTAAGGTCCTACCATGCTTGGAATTTCCAGAAGTCCATCCCAACTAAAAGAGAGGAAGGATCAAAGTCTTACTGTGATTTAGACTTAAGAGTTTTAGATATTTCTCTACCCATATGTGCAGAGGAATCTAGATCTCCAAGCAATACCACTTAGATTGAAACCTTATTGTGATTGGAGAATATAAGTCTCCAATCAATTCGTATTTAAATAACTTCACTGCGATTGGAGAATATAAGTCCACAATCGATTGGTATTTAAAGGTACAATAATTGGAGAACAAGTCTCCAATCAATTGGTGTTATAATTACTGTGATTGGAGAACAATGTCTCTAATCGATTGGTGTCTGAGTGTACACCAACTCTTGTATAACTCAAAGTTTGTTCCAGTTGGTGAACAGTCGTTCAGTAACCTTTCTGATTAGTGAAGGAATCCTTCTCCATTAGATCCCCCCCCACCCCCCCACAAGGATCTATCCAAATAATGATCCCTTGGGTTTGGGTGTAAGTATTTAGCTAGTTTATTATTATCGAATGCTAAATTTGATTTTCCTATAAATTTTAAATTACTAAAATTTCCAAGGTGCTATAATCTGTCAACTATATGACTTCTACAAATTGAATGAAGAAGATTGTAAATTTCATATTAATCATTTATGAGAAAAAATAAAACCTTGTATACCTGTGCAAACTTATTGCAACCTTCTGGGCTCTCTCACTAATGTACATGGTCCATCTCCTTCTTTTTGTGGATTTCATCAAACACCTCCTAGAATGTCGATGCGTGCTTTAGCACCTTTGCCTATTTTACAAATCACATTCCATAAATGAGTACTTATATGCAAAAATATATATCAAAATTCGAATGTCACTTATCAATCTTGATTGATGGGTTGCAAAAGAGACGAACCCACTCTTATATTTGTTAGCCTCGGGATTTGCGGCCCAGTTGATTTTCATTATTATGGAAGTTTCCTGACACCTCTCCTTGGCCCATTTGTCACAAAGATCTTGCCAATACTCCCACTGCTAGTTATGAGTGCCTTGCAAGCCAACTCACATTGATGACACTTGTAATCTTATACTAATCTTTTTTGGTAATAATATTAATGACATTTTCTCACTCTATATTACATGCATGAGATGATGTTTATATTATGATGTCCAAGGGTCTGTGCAATGGGAATTGGATCTCAATGAGATCATGATAATGAGACTAATTCTCTTTAAACACAGATCCTAAATATTCTTGGTCATAGGTTACTCGAGAAGGATATCAAGATAACTGGATAGATCGATGTGCTATATACCCATCTATAAGATGGAGGTAGCTAGTCTCATAGCTACTTGTATAGAGACACTAGAGTTATGGTGCATGTTCTCATTGGAGAATGAGTTCACCGAATGACCTGTTCTCAGAATATTGTATGGTTGACGATATCTGATTGTCGAACAGTGATTCTGTGATTCTAGTTGTGTAACTGGTTCTTAGACTTGAGACACCAAGGATGCCTTATTTGAGTACTCCATTCTTTGATGCCAAACTTATAAGTCTAGAAGTCTCAGATCTAGTACAATTGGTTATTGAGAATGATATCCAACCTTATGAAGACAATTGTGTGTCAATAAAGGATCATCCACTCTCGGTATCATGAGAGGAATATTTCGTGTGTTCTTGCTCAGGAAAATTCTTGGCCAAGGTCAATTGGATTGAGAGAGAAAGAGTTCTCCGGGAGAATGTGATAAGAGCGAGAAGTCAAATGGATTCCATATAGGCCTAACAGCACCATGCCTTATATACGGTCTCTAGAATATTAGTTAGATGAGGGACTAAAGGTACATAGTAACTATGGGCAGAAAGGTCCAATGGATTTGATTCCCTGTACTGTCTGAGGATTATGGCATAGTAGCTTGGTACACCTATAGTCGATGAGTTTAGTGAATTATTATAGAGATAATAATTCACTAAGTTAGAAAGAGTTCTAAGTCAGAAAGGGGTTCTGATAGGTGCAACTCACGGCCAGCTCGGTATTGAGCCTAGAGGGTCACACACACATTAGGTGGGACAATGCGATGATAGAAGATTGGATAAGAGTTATCCAATAGGCTCTTTTTGGACCAAGGATGAAGATAAGGCTATTTGTCACCAGGACAGTCTTGGCGACAAGATCTACTGTCACGAGGATGGTCCTGGTGACAGGATCGACTGTAGCCAGGATGGTCCTAGTGACATAGTTGATTGTCGCTAGGACTCCTGGTGACAAGATCGATTGTCTCCAAGATAGTCTTGGCGATAGTGACCTATGTCGCCAACCTTATTTTGTGACATACTATCTTGTCGTCAAGATAGGCATGACTGCTTGTACTCCAATATGTACACCTCATGGCTGCACGATGTGCGGGCCATGCGGAGTTGGTCACCTGCCCTCTATTAAGGTAGAGGGTGTGAGAGAGAGCTACGAGCTTAGCTCTCTCCCACAAGACCCTCACTCTCTTTTCCTCTCTTATTACTGCTCCCTCTCTCTCTCCCACTTCTAGATAGAGTAGATAAAAGAGGAGAGAGAGCAGTTCTCTCTCCCTCTCCCATAGCTACTGCTATTACTCCTAGTTGCTATTGCTACGGCTGCTTCTTACTGAAGCTACTACTGCTTGCTATTGTGGCCCTGTTGCTGCTTCACCTTGGAGGTGCACGAGAGAAAGGACAACATCGTGAGGAGGAGCCATCATCGTTGGAGACCACCGTATGGACACCACTGAAGGGAGGTCACATGAGCTCCTTCATCCGCGAGACCGGCTCTACGCTTCAGGGGATATACGAGCTCATCTAGGTGAGAAAATCTCACCCTTGTATGAATTCCATGAAAGTCATGCACTCGGACATCATCTCGGTCCAATAATTTCTTATGGGGAATGTGTTTTGTTTTTAATATCCTTCCACTACGCATCTGATGCACCCACACATATCCGTACACCCTCCTTATCCAAGTGAGCCTGTGCTCCTTTCATAGGGTTAGGTCTGTGCTCTTACAAATATTTTGCACATTTTCCTCGCATTTTACAATAAATGTTTAAAATTATCTCATGCGGTGGCCATCTAGACAAATCGAGATTGTGCCTCATCCGAGGGTCATATGAATTAATGATTCCTTTGTACAAAAAAAATAAGTTGTATAAGTTATTTTACTGAATGTGGGAGTAGGGAAATAATTTTAAAAAATGAATTACATACCATGAACATGTTATACAACAAGTCCTAGATGTCCATCGAAAAATTATTGAATCTATGGATGGGCCCTAAAAAATGTGCTTGAATTGTTTTTGTAATAAATTGGTACGCCTAGGTGGGTTCTAGTTTGTCCCTATAATTATAAATTTTAAAATGGGTTGATGAATTAATTAGCTACCCCAAACATAGGGTACATATTCTTCATTACATATCCATTTATCCACCCCTCCATAGGGTGTCATCAGCTTAATTGTCCTCACCCTCATCATGTTGACTTATAGCATCATCTGCCAGTGGCACTATAATAAATTGAATGACATAAGTATTGCATCTAATCAACATAGACATACCTACAGATTTCAATACACATGCCTACTAGCGGAGGAGGAGGCATAGAGACACTTGCCACTAGAACTGGAGGCATAGAAGCACTCAGGCCTGTATGAATTTAAATGACATAAGCAATATATATAATCAATACCCAAAATCCTACAAATTTAAATATACATACTTGTTGTGGAAGGTCGAGGCATAGATGGATCTGAGCCTATAAGAATTTGAATGACATAAGCAATATATATAATCAATACACAAAACCTACAAATTTAAATATGCATATCTACTGCGAGAGGAGGAGGCGTAGAAGGACCCGAGCCAATAAGAATTTTGAATGGCATAAGCAATGTATATAATTAGTATACAAAAACATACAAATTTAAATATCCATACCTACTGTGAAAGGATGAGGCGCAGAGAGACCCGAGCCTATAAGAATTTGAATGGCATAAGCAATGTATATAATCAATACACAAGAACCTACAAATTTAAATATGCATACCTACTGTGAACGGAGGAGGCACAAAGGGACCTAAGCCTGTAAGAATTTGAATAGCATAAGCAATGTATATAATTAATATACAAAACCTATAAATTTAAATATGCATACCTGCTGCAATAGGAAGTGGCGTAGAGGGGGAGTAGAGCCCTTCCCACTACTATAACGCCCCAACTTCATAACCTGGTATAGTTATACCGACTCACGTCAAATTAGAATTAAGGTTCTAGAACAGGTGTAACCCGAACAATATCATACATCAGGGTGGAACATAACACGATACATAATGCATAAGCTGAAGCAAAAAGTTTCCATCAACATCGTTAATGTCCACATTTCATAATCGAATAGACAGAAATATAACAAGTTCATAATATATAAGCATGAACTAAAATGATGGAGCCAGTACCATCTTATTATATTAAAAAAAAAAAGAACTATTCAACTAGTGCTATCTAAAACTCAACAACTATTCCACACTCACCACGTCTGACTGGACCTCATTTAAACAACCTTCAAATCACAATCTGAACCTCCTAGAAAATATAAGAAAATAAGAATGAGTCTAAACAGAACCAGTGATCAAACAAGAATATCATTCCACGATTTACTAATACATTAACTTTTAAAACATGCTATTTAATACTATACTACAATCACATTCATGATACTTATTCAATACTCCTAGCTTTCATACATTCTAATCACATCATTTTATTAGACATTTAACATGCTTAATAACATTCTTTCTACTAACACATAATCATGAATTTTAACTTAATACTATGCACAGGAATAACCTGAATAACAGAAATAATAAAACATGTATGAATTTAAACCAAAGTATACAACATTAATACATTAATGTAACACATGATCCATAGTGATGATACACATGATGAAAACGATAATAATAATCATTATGAATCAAACTGTTAACGAGTATAACAATGCAATAGTCATTAGCAGTATCATGTACATATTTCATTTCTATTTCAGTAACAATTCCAATGATAGTTTCAAGTAGCAGTGACATGTAGCAGTATCATGTAGCAGTAACATGTAGCAGTATTAAATATGCTAAGACATAGCCCTAATCACCACTAGAGGCCAATCTCTTAATCAAGCACTCATCACTTAGGCAATTGGTGAATTGTCTTAGTTCTACGCATAACCGAGGGAAGCCCTCCCAACCATATACCAGTGATACTTGTCCATCCCTAGGATTTCCGTTCGTTGCCCACAGAGTCATATAGTGATATAGTCATGTAAGCATGTAGGCATGTAGGGTGAACCATCACCATAGGGCATTGCTATGGTTTAGTTCCTTGTAGAATCTTCTATGGTGGCAGCGTTTTATTGGCAATAACAATAGCATTTTCATTTGTTGAATCAGTCCTACATTTGACTTTCTTTACTCATGCATATACATAATTTCCATACTTAATGCTCACTTCATAATGCAATATGACATAAAACCAAAATATTTGGAACACATAACTTTCTAGAAATAGATGCATTCAGGAATTCAAAACCCTATGAGGATGCTAATTCATTTCATTTATTCAATTGAAACCCGATTTCGCATAAACATGTCCATTCGTAGTTCATAAATTCATAACAAATTGTACAATGCTCAGATTGAG
Organism: Colocasia esculenta; assembly: GCA_014218235.1. Taxonomy (NCBI): domain Eukaryota; kingdom Viridiplantae; phylum Streptophyta; class Magnoliopsida; order Alismatales; family Araceae; genus Colocasia; species Colocasia esculenta. Next base: position 77,986,301 of record CM024766.1, read on the forward strand.
TTCAAATTTTAACTACATGACATTAACATGTAAAAAATCAACTCCACAAATTTTAATAATTTGTTGTATAGTGAAACTATTTTAATAATTAAAACAGTGCACAATAATTATCATGATACCAGGGGAAAATTCGGTAATTAGCACCTAGACCAGTCAAACACACATGAAAACATCAATACCTTACTGTAAATAATTGTCATGAATGGTCAAACCAAATCTAATGACATTCGTACTACATACATTTTATTCTAAAATTCATGCACATCCAATAACATATACTAAATTGTAATTCGATCTTACATTTACTTATGATCTTCATAATCACATGCTTATTATAACAAGTAATGGATAGAGAGTGCAATTCCATAAGATGATGCTAATTATCTCATCCAATCACAAGTAAATATAATTCCACTTAAACATGGAATAATGAGTTCATATATTGATAATAATTCTACTATAGTATATCAGAACGAAACTTTAACTGTAACATGCATATCTATCGTGGAACCAAATCCTAATTTTCATGCTTTTTCTAACAAACAAACTATTTTTACTGATTGATCATTGTTTTAGGAAAACATAAGATACTATACAATAAAACTCATTAACTAGGACTAGACTATTACAGATATGTAAAAACATTCACATATGATTATAAACAAATTCCATGCGATAAGTTAGCTATTCAAACAACATATACATGCCATTCAAGAACTCTCATGTATTTTCTATCATATTTTTAATCAACAAAAATTCAGATAAAAGATTTAAAATCATAAAAGTCATCTAAGGCTATTCTGCAACATAACAGAAGTCCTTCTCATCATACGGAACCTTCATAAACCTTATTTATGCATTAGACTGACGATTTAAGCACACATAAACCATATCGAACACATCTGGAAGCCTAGAACTTAACGGCATGATACACTGTCGTTAATAATGGTTAATGGCAGTAAACACTACCGTTGAAACACACTTAATGACAACATCATAGATGTCAAATAATCAACTAGATCTTGGCAGTGGTCGATGTTGACGCCAAGTTTATATAAGTAGAAACAATACAGAAACCACATGAAATAATAGTGAAAGAGCATGAGAAACAAAGTCCTAACATGATTCTAAAAATCTAATAAAATAGAAAGTAGAAGAACATTAAATCACAAAATGAAAGCCCTAATTACTTGCCTACAGAAACTCCTATAAATCAGGAATCATGTTGGTGTAGCCCACCTTGGCCAACCCAAGACGACCCTCCTCTTCCATTAAATATGCACTATGAGCACCACCTGGACGAAAACAACACTTTCACAATACTTCCAATCAACCACACCTCATCCACACAACAATCAGCACAAAAAGCCACGGATCAATGGAAATTGCCCTCACAAGGAGAAAAGTCCTTTCAAGTAACCCTATCAAAAAGACCCTTCAAATGATGAATCTGGGGCATAATAAGGATGCCAACTCATTCTAGGGATCTAATCCTAGCTATCGATTCAGAAACCCCCTAATCTAAAGGCCTAAAAAGTGATCGAAATGCTTTCCATAATTGCTGCAAAAATCTCGGTGATAAACTCGGCATGCAAGTTAACATCAACATGAATTCACACCAAAACCAAGGTAAACGACGGTCGATATTGACGTCTAGAAATCCTCATAGAAAACGACATTGGAAATTGTCGTTAATTCAAAGTCAACGACACACCTTAGTGTCGTTAACACATGTTAACAACACTGCATGTTGTCGTTAACTCTTATTAACAACAATCGGCTATGTCATTAACATAGACCCGTCAGAAACTTAATTAGGCATGAGACTCTACAAAAATTCAGAAAATTTTTATAAGAAGCTAATCATTACATTATACTCTTATATAGGATGCAAAATAAACTATGTAAAACTTAGGGCCACATATTAAAGCATAATTAACATAAGACTAGCATAAAATCAAACACGCACATCTTACGGCCACGACAAAACTAATCGAAAAAATGAGTGTTAAAGGAATCTCGGTTATAAAATAAAGCAGACATTTTGGAGGCATGATTGTACAACGCCAATAGAAAATTACTGACGACACTCGATTGACTGCCCAAAATTGACCACACAATCAGATAAAAATGGCATAAAATGATGATATCAAGACTAGACTACGACGTATTGTAATGTCATCATCTTTATCCTAACTTCTTCATCTAGTGCCGCAGAAACATGCAAGAATATGTGGTGGGCATCAGATGCGTAGAAGAAATGATAAATTTAAATTTTAAACCACAATTCCCACACTTTGTTATCAGACGGGGATGATGTTCGGGTGCATGACTCTCAAGCAAACCTTCTAAGGGGTAGACTTTCTCACTTAGGGGTGTTTGTAGAACTCCTAAAGCACAAAACCTAGCCCGTCGGATGAAGGAGCTCTCACAACCTCCCTCTAGTGATGTCCACATGTGGTGACCGGGGACGATGGCTCCTCCTCTCTTCGACGTTTCCTCCTCATCGGGGCTGCTCCCATCAGCTCCTCGCAGCAGTAGTAGCAAGGCAACAGCAGCAGCAATAGCTAGAGCAAGGGGGAAAACCCTCTTGCTCCCTTTCTCTCTTCCCCAAGATAGAGGCAACGGTAAGGAGGAGTGGAAGAGGAGAGTGGAAAGGAGAGTGAGAGGGTTGGTGGGAGAGAGCTTAGCTTATGGCCCTCTCCCACACCCTCTAACTATATAGAGGGCATTTTTCAAACCTCCGCACAATGCTCACATCATGTGGACGTGCGTGGTACGGCACATAGAACATGCAGCCATACCTACATTGACGGAAAGACAAAGTGTAGGTCACTGCATCCAACACACTCTTGGCGACAGTCGACCATGTTGCGAGGAGGTCTTGGCGATAGTCGACCATGTTGCTAGGACCATCCTGGCGATAGTCTATGCCATCGCCACGACCATCCTGGCGACGGGCTGTCTTATCTCTACCCTTGGTTAGAAAGGGAGCCTATTAGATAACTCTTATCCAATCCTCTACAGTCCTCATGTCAACTACCTTTTGTATGTGACCCTCTAGGCCCAATACCGAGTTGTCCGTGAGTTGCACCCGTCAGAACCCTTCTAACTTAGAACTCTTTCTGACTTAGTGAATCATTATCTCCATAATGATTCACTCAACTCATCGACTATGGACGTACTAAGCCACTATGCCATTGTCCCCAGATAGTACAAGGGGATCAATCCATTGGACCTTTCTACCCTTAGTTACCGTGTATCTATAGTCCCTCATCCAACTAATATCCCAGAGAATGTATATAAGGTATGGTACTATCAGGCCTATACAAAATCCATCCAATTATCACTCTTATCGTATTATCCCGTAGAACTCCTTCTCTCTAAATCTGATTGACCCTGGCCAGGGATTTGTCTGAGTAAGAACATATGGGATATTCTTCTCATGATACCGAGAGTGGAAGATCTTTTATTGACACACAATTGCCTTCGTAAGGCTAGCTACCATTCTCAATAACCAGTTGTGTGAGATCTGGGACTTCCAGACCTATAAGTCTGGCATCAAAGTGTAGCACCCCAGAAATTTTAATTACATAAAAGCTGAAATAAATGGAAATAAATAATTTCCATAATATCAGAGTATTTAAACATACGTATCATTATCGTATGTGCTAAAATACGTCAGAACATTTCGTAAAAATTATAAATCGACTCCAAACATTATTACTAAATGTTTCACAAAGAAATTTGTGCCAAGAAAAATCAGATTATCCAAGTTTAAAGTGTTTCGTGACTTATTATCGTAATTCATGAATAAGTCGAAAAATCATTCTCACACGTACTTGGATGAGTTAGAAAATTAAATAAAAATCATATACCGACTTCAAATAATATCCTCTAATGACCCATCAAGAAATTTGGGTCAATAAAAATTATTTGGGGTAGGTTTAAAAGTTATTGTGACCGATTATCCAAATTAGGAAACAAGTCGAAAAACCGTTAACACGGAAATACGACGCAACCATAAATTAAATAAAAATGTTGGAGGGACTTCCAACATTATATATTAATGACCCAATATCATAATTGGGTCAATGGACAACATTTGGCCCAAAAATCAAAAGAAGCAAGAAAATGCATGTAAATTCGTAGCTTAAATAAGCTGAAATTAGAAAGAGGCAATTAGAGTTGAATTGGGATGAGAACATGCATTCTTGGCAACCCCAATTCGAGCCTAGCCATCCTTTGGGATTGCTTGATGGCCAAGGCACTCCAATGGAGGAAGAAATCCTCAAATTAGGAAAGTAATAAGCCAAAACCGCAACCATAGTTTCCTTGTCATAATAGGACTCCAAAACACTATGGTTGCTTAAATACTCTTCACCCAAACCCTAGGGTCGAGTTTAAAACCTGCTGGGGTCATGTGGAGGAGCTCTTGGTGGCTGGGGAGCTGTGGATCGACCACAAGAAGGTCATCTTCTTCCCCTGTTCGTCTGCTACGACCTGTACAAACCGTCCCCTTGGAGTCGAGCAAAGGTAGGTCAAACCTAAATTCCATTGTGCAAGGCTTATACCCCTGGAAATAGGGTCAAGTCTACGTTCTAACCCAAATGGAATGCCCAATTTCCATGCAGTATACACGGAGTATTAGGCGTTCTTCAAATAGTGGTCTGAACAAGGGATTTCTGAAGAATAAGATTTCATTAACCCAGAAGGTAGGTTTTATCAGGCCAAACCTTAAAAAATCCTATACGAATGTGTAGAGCATCAAGTTAGCTTTCGTTTCCCACCAATTTCATTGAATTCCAATGAGTACATGTGGAGTTATATGCGTTTTGCCAAAGTCGTGCATGTCTTAGACTTTTACGTTCGTGGCAATTTATCATGCATCTCGAGGCCGTTTAAAATTATTTAAAAATCATAGTCCTCTCCTCTGTCATGTTTCCAACAACTTTTGTGTTGAGACTTTTGTCCGAAAATCCCTAGTTTAGGAGTTATAAGCGTTGCATGTATCGCACCCTGTGTTTCCCGCATTTTCGACGTTTTTTGTATGAACTCTGAACCGCGTCCGGTTTAGAGGACGCATTTAAAGCACCTAATGTCGCGTCACGCATGGGCGATGTGACCATCTGAAAGGCATCCGAAGACCCCGACGTGATTAAGGCGTTGACACATCAACGGCCCATGTGGGTCTGCACGCCACTTGGGAGTCAGCGCGAGTCTAAATTGCGGCCGGATGCCCCGACGCGTTTCAGGCGCTTTTCCCACCCAGGCCTTTATTAAATGATTTTCCTTGACCGCGTCCGCATCCTACGACGCATTTCAAGCATGAAGGCGGCCACCATCCTGGACGCGATTTTGACTTTTCCCTGTTTCGCTTGTTTTCGTTGTACATAGTGTTTAAAGTGCGTCCATTGTGTTGGACGCATATTTCCAAGCTTACCCAAGGTCTGTTTAAGATGTTTACAAGTGTATAATTTGTATGTCTTGGGTCTGATCATTACATGATATCTGTTTAATGTCTTCAAAGTGTTTAACCCATTTAAAAAGTTTTAATTACATGAACATTATTGTAATTGCTATCTTAATGCCGTAACCATCCATGTAAATTTTGATTCACTCTTTGTATTGTTCTAGCTTATTAAAATGATAATAGGTTATCTTAAAATCTTGCAATCCATGTTTAGTTAAAGTGCATAGTTTCATGTCATGTTATCATGTTAAGTGCCTTTCGCGAGTTTGAAACCGATGGATTGTGGATTGAGATGCGTACATCACTACACACTTGCACAACTAGGCAGCCTTTTCTTGGGGATTTGGAAGCTCTCTATCGGTCATTCCGAATCGGTAGACTAGTGACCTTTCCTCTAAGACCTCCGTAAATCTCCTCTCTATGAGGATTCCCACATGGAGGCCGAGTTGGTTGTACCATTGAAGTTCCCTGTAGATAGCGTGCACTTCCTCTCTCATCTTGTTCTCGTGAGTGTGATTTATAATCTAGACTAAAGCCATTAATGTAAAGATTGAATTAAAGTATAAATCGTACAGTTATGCTGCCAAATTTATCTCTTGACCATTGTTATCATGAAATCATGTTCAATTTACGTGTTACTTATTCTCATCATCATCATGAACATGACATTACACATGCTTACTTATTGAAACTCTCATTGGCCATTGTTAATGACTGTGGGTATCTACATTTAAAATTTAAGTGAGATGCTGATGGGCACGGCAAGTGTCCAAGGGCTCCAGTCTAGCCCCAATGACGGAGAGTCATAAATATATTGTTAACCATGGGGTATAATGATTACTGGCGTTGCATCTACGCTGGGAGTCGTGCGTGCGTGTTGAATGATAGATAGAATAACCACATACATGTGTCCTGGTGTACATTCTTGATGGATCTTTTCTTGGTGTACATTAGTGTCTTCGTGCCTGATTAAGTGAATCGTGTTAAAAGTTCGTGCTCGTGCTTGCTTGCTTGCGTGATATGGCCATCCTGCATTTAATGCAATTAGTGATATCTTGCGTTCTTGAAAGCTATTGACATCAAGTGAAACCTTGCGTGCTTGTACAAAGTGATATATTGTTAGTTCTATCTTTTTATATCCTTCATGTATCATGTTTTAATGAGTTTTATTCGTACATGCATATCATGACATTCATTGTGCTTACCTAGTTCTAAATTGTTAATCACTTATATCATTGCCCGCACATTGAGATATAAATCCTACTGGGATAGTTTGCTCATTCCCTACTTTTATCCAATCTAGGTGACTATGATGTTCAAGAGGAGGAGCAAGTCGAGGATGGGAATTCATCCGAGTGATGAGCGTTCCAACTATGAGTCTAGTTATAAGTAGTTTATTTTGAGTGTTAGATTCATGTAGTAGGAAGTGAGGAATAAATATACTTTTTCTTTTTATTGAGTCTTAGTTTTGTAATAGTTTCCATTTGGAATACAATGAGTTGAGATTTGAATACAAGATTAGTTGAGTTCAATATTTGGGCCCTATGATGATGTATGTTGTTATACATTTAGTGCGTGCTAGCTAGAGGCTTATTTGCCGGCTATTCACGTCTCGGGATATCATCTCGAATTATTCTGCATTATTAATATCCACTGTGTAATTCTCAGGATGTGATAGTTTAGTGGTATCAGAGCCTAGGAATACCAAATAGGATATATGTCTCAGGATTAGGAGATACCTATGGAACCTTGGTCATGGAAATTAAATATAGTACCTATTAAGAATGTGTAGAGACTGGGAATATGATAGAATGAACAAAACACTCCTACCCATTGACTTTGATAATGTATCTAGAGACATTAATTGGTTTCCATCCTTTTCTCAGGAACCCTCATAACCGTGGCTGGTCTGACCTAGGCATTACAAAATGTAGTTCAGGCTGGAAATCAGGCTACTGCAGCTAGGAACGGAGCCGGTGATCTACACCGCAACTTTAGGAGTTTGAACCCTCCTCGTTTCTCTGGATCACCTGACCCAGATGAGGTAGAGAACTGGCAGGAAGAAATAGAAAGGATTTTCCAAGTTATGCAATGCACCAATATGGAGAAGGTGGTATTGGCCAGTTCTCAATTCACTAAGGATGCCCGAGCATGGTGGAAGGCCACATCGGCCCATCTGCCTAATATAGCTGAACTGGAATGGGCAGGTTTCCTGGATATTTTTCGAGAAAAGTACTTCTCGGAAAGGGTCAAGGAGAAGAAGGCAGTGGAGTTTGCCGCACTGTCGTAGAAAGGAATGTCCGAAGGAATGTCCGTGGCTGAGTATGAGGCTCAATTCGCATGTCTGGCTGTGTATGCGCCACATCCAGTGGGAATGAAAAGATTAAAAGCTAATCGTTTCATGGATGGGTTCAGGCCCATGTTCATTGAAAAGCTCGGACCACACAACATCCAAACCTACACTGAGATGGTCCAAAGAGCTCAACTAGTAGAGGACACTATGGCTAAGGTGGAAGGCATAAAAGGGAAAGACATCTCAAAGCCTTTACAAAAAGGGGAGCAGTCGATACAACTGGAAATTTCCCCAACAACAACAATAACAACAACTACAACAACAACAAAAGGCCAACCACTGGGAAGGACTATGGCATGGAGAAAAAGATCAAAGTAGAAGAAATGACGACGGTTTAATATTGTAAATTTTGCGACAAGCCTGGGCACCAAGCCGACAAGTGCTAGAAGACGGTCGGGGCTTGCCCGCGATATGGGAGTCAGGAACATCGTATACCAAACTGTCCCATGCTAAAAGACCAAGTTGGAAGGAACCAGGGAGTGGTAAAGCGTCAAGGACGCGTGAATGCAATAACGCAAGCGGAGCTCCCGGAAGGAGGTATGATTGTCAAACCCTTAGACTGATCTTATGATGTTTTTCTTATTAGTACATTTCTAAGTGCGGGAGATCATTAAGGAGAAATTAGAAAGGAATAATCTAGTAATTATAACATAGTTCATCTGGAGGATGACGATGGAGTTATAACAACCGTGGAAGGAAAACATGAGCGGAAGGAACCAAATGAATAGTACGAGTGGCCATAGGTGTAGATGTTGGACTAACCTCCACAATATTGAAACAAGTTAGAAGAATTAAATCCGAAACGACCCCAAGCATCATAACTATCAAAGCCAATTAATGATCTATGAATTTGGAGACCAAATTCTCTTAAGTGTGGGAGGGTGTAGCACCCCAGAAATTTTAATTACATAAAAACTCAAATAAATGGAAATAAATAATTTCCATAATATCAGAGTATTTAAACATACGTATCATTATCGTATGTGCTAAAATACATCGGAAAATTTCGTAAAAATTATAAATCGACCCCAAACATTATTAATAAATCTTTCAAAAAGAAATTTGTGCCAAGAATAATCGGATTAGCCATGTTTAAAGTGTTTCGCGACTTATTATCGTAATTCATGAATAAGTCAAAAAATCATTATCACACGTACTACGAACTTCAAATAATATCGTCTAATGACCCATCAAGAAATTTGGGTCAATAAAAATTATTTGGGCTAGGTTTAAGAGTTATTGTGACCGATTATCCAAATTAGGATACAAGTCGGAAAACCGTTAACACGGAAATACGACGCAGCCATAAATTAAATAAAAATGTTAGAGGGACTTCCAACATTATATATTAATGACCCAATATCATAATTGGGACAATGGACAACATTTGGCCCAAAAATCAAAAGAAGTAAGAAAATGCATGGAAATTTGTAGCTTAAATAAGCTGAAATTAAAAAGAGGCAATTAGAGTTGAATTGGGATGAGAACATGCATTTTTGGCAACCCAAATTCGTGCCTAGCCATCCTTTGGGATTGCTTGATGGCCAAGGCACTCCAATGGAGGAAGAAATCCTCAAATTAGGAAAGTAATAAGCCAAAACCGCTACCATAGTTTCCTTGTCATAATAGGACTCCTAAACACCATGGTTGCTTAAATACTCTTCACCCAAACCCTAGGGTCGAGTTTAAAACCTACTGGGGTCATGTGGAGGAGCTCTTGGTGGCTGGGGAGCTGTGGATCGACCACAAGAAGGTCATCTTCTTCCCCTGTTCATCTGCTACGACCTGTGCAAACCATCCCCTTGGAGTCGCGCCAAGGTAGGTCAAACCTAAATCCCATCATGAAAGACTTATACCCCTGGAAAGAGGGTCAAGTCTACGTTCTAACCCAAGTGGAATGCCGAATTTCCATGCAGTATACACGGAGTATTAGGCGTTCTTCAAACAGTGATCTGAACAAGGGAATTCTAAAGAATGAGACTTCATCAACCTAGAAGGTAGGTTTTCTCGGGCCAAACCTTAACAAATCCGATGCCAATGTGTAGAGTATCAAGTTATGTTTCATTTCCCACCAATTTCATTGAGTTCCAATGAGTACATGTAATGTTATAGGCGTTTTTCCAAAGTCGCGCATGTTTGAGACTTTTTACATTCATAGTGATTTATCACACATCTCGAGGCCGTTTAAAATTATTTAAAAAACATATTCCTATCCTCTGTCATGTTTCCAACAACTTTCATGTTGAGACTTTTGTTCGAAAAGCCCTAGTTTAGGAGTTATAAGTGTTGCATGAATCGTACCTTGTGTTTCCTGTGTTTTCAACGTTTTCTGTATGAACACTGAACCGTGTCCAGTTCAGAGGACGCTTTTAAAGTTCCTGGTGTTGCATCGCGCATGGACGATGCAACCATCTGAAAGGTGTCCGAAGACCCCGACGTGATTAAGGTGCTGACCTGTCAACGGCCCGCGTGGGTCTGCGCGCCGCCGGGAGTCAGCGCCAGTCTAAATCGCGGCCGGATGGCCCGACGCGTTTCAGGCGCTTTTCCCACCTAGGCCTTTATTAAATGACTTTCCTTGACCGCGGCCGCATCCCTCGATGCATTTCAATCATGAAGGCGGCCACCATCGTGGACGCGATTTTGACTTTTCCCCGTTTCACTGGTTTTCGTTGTACATAGTGTTTAAAGTGCATCCACTGTGTTGGATGCATATTTCCAAGCTTACTCGAGGTCTGTTTAAAATGGTATCCAGCGTGTAATTTGTATGGCAAGGTTCTAATCATCTCATGAGGTCTGTTTAATGGCTTAAAAGTGTTTAACCCATTTAAAAAGCTTTAATTACATGAACATTATTCTAATTGCTTTCTTAATGATGTAACCATCCATGTAACTTTTGATTCACTCTTTGTATTGTTCTACCTTATTAAAATGATAATATGTTATCTTAAAATCTTGCAATCCATGTTTAGCTAAAGTACATAATTTCATGTCATGTTATCATGTTAAGTGCTTTCCGCGAGTTTGAAACCGATGGATTGTGGATTGAGATGCGTACATCACTACACACTTGCACAGCTAGGCAGCCTTTTCTTGGGGATTTGGAAGCTCTATATCGGTCATTCCGAATCAGTAGACTAGTGACCTTTCCTCTAAGACCTCCATAAATCTCCGCTCTGTTGGGTTTTCCATATATCATGTTTTTGATGATCACATTAACATCCTTGAACATTGATTTAATGCAAAATTGATGTGCTAACTAACATGAAAAACACCATGAAAGTGATTGAGTTAAACATTGCTAAATCATACAATGTACATCACTAACAATGTATTTGCATGTAGGTGCACAAGCATGAAATATGGAGCATTGAAGAGGCATTGAAGAGATGAGCAAAAAGCACAAATATCTGTCAAAGAGGTATATCTGTCGACAGATGCAATGTACCTGTCGACAGATTCATACAGTCATTCCAAGACAGAACTCAGGTTTGCATCTCTGAGTGTATCTGTCGATAGATACAATGTACCTGTCGATAGATTCACACAGTCAACCCAGGACAGAGCTCAGGTTTTCTATTCCTGAGTGCATCTGTGGACAGATGCAATCTGCCTGTCGACAGATACACTCTGAAACTCAATTTCCTGAAACCCAGTTCACAGCCTGAGTGCGCTTGTCGACAGATGCAAGTGCACCTGTCGACAGACGACGGAAACATGAGATTTTGAGTTTCCAAATCCGGCCCCCACTTGGGTGTTTCCTTCCTCCACGACCCCCACCTTTACCTAACACTATATAAGCATCCTTTTGGAGCCAAATTCGCAGAGAGCAGCCTCCCATCCAAGAGCCTCCAAGGGATCAAGAGGAAAAGCCCCAAATTGCTGTTCTGCTTCAACTCTCCGCCCAGATCGTCGTGGAATCACCTTCTATGCGGAGCTGAAGCCGGATCGTCATCAATTCAACCTTCTACATCGATCAATCTACATCCAATCGAAGCTTGAAGAGCGTTTGGACGATCCACGAGAAGAATTCCAACCGGATTTGTTCCCTAATTCCTAATTCTTCTCCATCTCATAATTTCCATTCCATCGTGTGTGTGTGTGGTTGTGTTTCGAGCATCCCTTGTGCTTGATTCACGTATTTGTGGTTGTTCTGATTGTGTTTCATCAGACAACGTGTGTGTGGTTGAGTTGTTGTGTTGAACTCGCTCATAAGCAGTCGTTTCTGCGTGTGTGTGTGGAGGGTGGATGTAGGATACACGAGTTGTGTACTCCGAACCACCTTAAATCATCGTGTTCTATGGTTTGTTCGCGTTTTACGATAGATGATTGGTAGGCACGGTGTTCATACGCACGTTTGATTCCCTGTTCTCATTTAGATCAACTCAAGCGGTCTCATACTTAATCGAATTCTAATCAAATTTCATTAAGATCGCTGTAGCATCGAAAAGAAGCCATCAATAGTTTAAAATTGCCGTAATCTATTCAACCCCCCCTTCTAGATTACCGTATTGTGTATTTTCGCATAACCCTTCAATTGGTATCAGAGAGGGTTTCTCCGATTTACTGTATTTCGTCATTTGATCTAGCGATCAGGAGATTTTCGATCTTATGGATTCTAGCAAAGGGTATATGGCCGAGGGACATTCGGTAACCAGGCCACCCTATTTTGATGGCACTGACTATCCTTATTGGAAAAACCGTATGCAGGTATTTTTGAGAGCTTAAAATTATGAGTTGTGGAAGATAGTCAGCAAGGGACCATATGTGTTGCCCGAGGACGAAGACACCTGGACGAAAGACCAAATAGCTAAAGGAACTCTCAACTGGAGCGCACTAAACATGATGCAATGTGCGGTGCATCCAAAGGAATTTTCAAGAGTCTCCACATGCTCAACACAAAAGAGATGTGGGACAAACTTGAACTCATTTACGAAGGTACGTCCGAGGTAAGGGAAACTAAAGTTAGCATGTTAGTGTCTGAATATGAAATGTTCAAGATGAAAACTGATGAAACCATATCAGACATGTTTGCAAGATTCATGATAATAGTTAACGGGCTAAAAGGTCTTAAGAAGGAATACTCTGAAAGTGACTTAGTAAGAAAGATCCTTCGATCTCTTACTTCATCTTGGAATACTAAGGCCACTGTCATTGAGGATTCCAAAGACCTTTCCAAAATGAAATTGGATGAACTAATTGGCTCCTTAATGACATATGAAATCAACATCAAAACAAAAGGATTAGAAGAAAATCCTAGGAAGTCAATTGCTCTAAAAGCATCCAATAAAACATCAACAAGTTCCAAGAAATCCATTCAACAAGATAGTGATGAGCAAGAAACATCTAGTGAGAGTGATGATGGTGAAATGGCAATGCTCACTAGACAATTAAGAAATTTCTGAAGTTCAAAAGGAGAGACAAGGTAACTCTAAACCCTTTCAAAGAGAAATTTTTCACAGAAATATGAGTCCAACAAAAAATCTGACATTGTTTGTTATGAATGCAAGAAACAAGGGCACATGAGAGGAGAATGCCCGGAACTCAAGAAGAAGCTGAAGAAGGAAAAACTCACCTCCAAAAAGGCCAAAGCAATGTTGGCCACCTGGAGTGATGAAGATGAAGATGAAGATGCACTAGAAACATCCGATGATGAAGAAGTGAAGTGCTTGATGGCTAGGAGTGATGACTCCAACGAGGTAAATTTCTCATTTGATGATTTCACTGCAAGTGAATGGGAGGAAGCATACACTACTTTATTTGAAAAATTTTGTGAATATAGATCTGAAAATAGAGCATTAAAAAAGAAATGCAACTCCCTTGTGCATGATAAAAACAATGATGAACGAATTGCATTCCTTACAAAAGAATTAGAAATGATGAAAGTTGATGAAAAGACTCATAATGAAGAAATGGATTGCTTGAAAATGAAATTGCAAGAAACACAAAAAGAAAAAGACTGTTTAAGCCATTCTATTGAATTCCTTCAAGAAGAACAATTAGAAACAAAGAAAAAGTTGGAACAAACTGAAAAGGAATTGAAAGAAAAATCTGAGGACTTAATGAAATTTGTAAAAGGGAAGCAAAATCTAGATGCGGTTTTGGGCGCCAAAATACATGTAACCAAGCATGGGTTAGGATATCAACCTGTCAAACAAAAGAAAATAGGAGAGTCATTGATCACTTCATTTGTTGATCTAGCCCAAGCACAAGCAAGCATGTTCCCACAAAGCATAACTCAAGACAGTCTCAGACCAAGGCAATGCAACTTAAACAAAATGTTCCCAACAAACAAAAAAAAGCCACCTGTCGACAGATGCAATGGTGCCTGTCGACAGACAAGAACAGTTTCAACTAATAAACAGTCTAACAAGCAACAAAAAATTGAAAAGAAAATTCCTTCATGCAATATGCAAAAAGATTGGTCATGATGAAAAACAATGCTGGAATAATCCAAAGAAACAAAAATTCAAACAAGTTTGGATTCCTAAACATCTACTTTGTTGCATGAATGAAATTTTGGGACCCAAAGTAATTTGGGTACCAAAACCTCTTGTCTGATCCACATTTGCAGGAATGCCTAGCAGCCCAACATCAAAACAAATGGTACTTGGATAGCGGCTGTTCGAGGCACATGACGGGCGACAAAGGTAAATTCTGTTTCCTAGTGGAGAAAGACGGAGGACAAGTCATTTTTGGAGGTAACAACAAAGGCCAAATCATTGGCACAGGTAATGTTGGTAAGTGTACCTCCAATTCAATTGAAAATGTACTGTTGGTTGATGGCCTTAATCACAACTTGCTTAGCATAAGTCAATTGTGTGATAGAGGTCACAACGTCATGTTTGAATAATTCATGTCAAATTGTTGATAAAGAAACAGGAAGTGTAAAATTTTCTGGAAAAAGAGTGAATAACATTTACTTAGTTGACTTAGATGATCCAGAAAATGACAACTTGTGTCTTGTTGCAAATAGACAGGATGAATTGACCCTGTGGCATCGTAGGCTTGGCCATGCGAGCTACAACGTGTTGCACAAGATCATGAAGCTCAAATTGGTAAGTGGACTTCCTGACATTTCTTTTAACAACAATGAAAGTTTTTGTGATGCATGTGCACAGGGAAAACAGACCCGGAAGTCTTTCAAATCTAAAGCACCGGTAAGCACATCTAAACCATATGAACTGTTGCACATGGACCTTTTTGGACCAACTAGAACTCTAAGTCTCAATGGCAAACGTTTTGGTTTTGTCATTGTAGATGATTTTTCTAGGTTCACATGGGTCAAATTCTTGGCACACAAAAGTGAAACACTTACAATCTTCCAAGAATTCTTTAACAAGATTGAGCATGGCAATGTGAATAAAATATGCTCAATCCGCACCGATCACGGGGAGAATTTGATAACAATGCATTTTCTGATTTTTGCAGGCACCAAGGGATTGAACATCTGTTCTCTTCCCCAAGGACTCCAGAACAAAATGGAGTAGTGGAGAGGAAAAACAGAACATTGGTGGAAATGGCTCGCACTCTTCTAGTTGAAGGCCAACTCTCCAAAAGTTTTTGGGCAGAAGCGGTGAACACTTCGTGCTACATTCTAAACAGAGCCATGGTAAGACCTGTGATAAAGAAAACCCCCTACCAGTTGTTGAAAGGTAAGAAACCCAACCTTGGGTACTTCCGAGTTTTTGGCTCAAAGGTATTTATTCATAACAATGATAAATCTGATTTAGATAAATTTGAAGCCAAAAGTGATCAAGGTGTTTTTCTAGGCTACTCAGAACACTCTAGGGCATATAGGGTGTTTAACAATAAAACACGCACTGTGGAAGAAACTCCACATGTTATTTTTGATGAGACTTATGCCAAATCTAACAGCTTGAATGTTAACAGGACTGGAAAAGAGGATGAAGGGACATCGCTCAAGGATCTACAAGTCAAAGCAAAAGACAAATCTGAAGAAGATTCCAAGACCAAAGGTGGATATCTTCACAGGGACTACGATGAAGATGATGAAATTGCATTCAGAAAACAAGATGAAACACTTGAAGAGAATCCACCAGAAAGTGAACCTCCTGAAGAATTACACTCACAAGATCAAATTCCTCAAGGACAAGATACTTCCGGCCCTTCAACAATCACAAATGTGAGGTATTCCAAAGATCACCCACTTGATGATGTGATAGGTAGTTTAAATGATTCTGTTCAAACAAGGTCTCAAGTAAGAAAAATAATTGAACATGATCTTTTTGCTTTTGTTTCTCAAGTGGAACCCAAAAATGTTGAAGAAGCCTTAAAAGATAACTCATGGATTGATGCTATGCATGAGGAACTTGGTCAATTTCAAAGAAATAATGTATGGAGTTTAGTTCCTAGAACCCCTGAAATTTCTATCATAGGAACTAGATGGGTGTTTAGGAATAAACTTAATGAAGAAGGAAAAGTGGTCAGAAATAAAGCAAGACTCATAGCAAAGGGATATAGTCAAGAGTTTGGTGTAGACTTTGAAGAGTCCTTTGCTCCTGTAACTAGGTTAGAAGCAGTCAGAATTTTATTGGCATATGCATGCTCACATAAGTTCAAACTTTATCAAATGGATGTTAAAACTGCTTTCTTAAATGGCTATATCAAAGAAGAAGTCTATGTCTCTCAACCACCAGGTTTTGAAAATTCTGAAATGCCTAACCATGTGTATAAATTGCACAAAGCTCTTTATGGTTTGAAACAGGCACCTCGAGCTTGGTATGATAGACTAAGCAATTTTCTGGTAAGCAAGAACTACTCAAGAGGTAAAGTAGACCAAACACTCTTCACTAAGAAAGTTCGCAATCACATAATTGTTGTTCAAGTTTATGTGGACGATATCATATTTGGTTCTACTAACCCTTCACTGTGTGAAGAATTTTCTAAACACATGCACAGTGAATTTGAGATGAGTCTAATGGGGGAGCTTCAATTCTTTCTTGGTTTGCAGGTGAAACAACATAAAGACGGATTCTTCATAAATCAAGAAAAATATGTCAAAGAGCTTCTCAAACGATTTCAATTTGAGCAAGCTAAACCGGCCTCCACCCCAATGAGCACAAGCATCAAATTGGAAAATGATGAGAAAGGTAAACCGGTAGATGCAAAGCACTTCCGAGGTATGATTGGCTCACTCCTTTATCTTACTGCAAGTAGACCGGATATTCAATATAGTGTTTGCCTTTGTGCTAGATACCAATCTAGTCCAAAGGAAAGCCATTTAATTGCAGTCAAGAGAATTTTTCGATATCTCTCTGGCACATGCAATTTGGGTTTTTGGTACCCAGCAGGCAGTAGTTTTGATTTGATCTCATATTCTGATGCTGATTATGCTGGATGTAAACTTGATAGAAAAAGCACTAGTGGATATTGCCAATTCCTTGGCGGTTGCATGGTTTCGTGGGCATCCAAGAAACAACACTCGGTTGCACTCTCCACTGCAGAGGCAGAATATGTCGCTGCAGGAAGTTGTGCAGCTCAAGTGTTGTGGATCAAAAGTCAGTTAGCTGACTATAATGTTCAAATTGGATGCACACCTATCCTATGTGACAACACAAGTGCTATCAACCTTTCAAAAAACCCTGTCCAACACTCACGGACTAAACACATTGAAATCCGTCATCATTTCTTGAGAGATGAAGTTGCCAATAAAACCTTGGAACTTATTTTCATTCCACAGAAAAACAATTGGCTGATATTTTCACCAAACCCTTGTCTGAAGATAGATTCACATCCTTAAGAAGAGAATTGGGTTTGTGTAAAATGCAATGAAACTAACTATCCATATTGGAGTACATGCTCTTTATGTGTGAATGACTATGTGGTATATCAAATGGTGAACTGTGGAAGAACAAGTTCGGCTTGTTTGGAAACTATCATCATGCGTGAGAAATATTCTCCGCCAAGTATCAATAGTCCCATTTCATATAAAGGCCCTGTACTTCACATAGGATTTTTAGTTTCCTTACATTTTATCATGTTAACTCCATGAAACAATGCTTTTTCTGTGACCATGTGCTTGTGTATGACTTTCCTTTCATGAACATCTTTGTCTTGTATCAAATGCTTGTGTGAATCCTTGCTTGGATAGATGAGTATTTTCTTGAGGAAACTCTTCCTACATCTCCTTGTTGAATTCTCACTTCCTTGAACTCAATGTGCAATCAATCTAAAACCAGAAAAAATCCAATCTATTCATATCTGTCGACAGACTCATTCCATCTGTCGACAAGTACACTCAGTCTTGTTCTGACAGAAACTTCAATTCATCAGTCTGTGTGCATCTGTCGACAGACAGATTCCTTCTGTCGACAGATACACACATTCTTCCTTATTTTTCAATTCCTTCTTCATACTTTTCAAGAAAGTGTTCCTTACTTGATTTAAAGGTAAACCTTGGTTTGTTTGTGTGCAATATGACCTTTCATATCCACTTCATGTCAAAGTCGTGAACCAAGTCCAAATGTTGTTTGATGCAACACTTGATTGAGGTCTTTTTAGATCATTTTGAACACAATGAGCAAACCAAATGATTTTTAAACATCTCCTTTGAATAACTCCCTTGTCGTTAAACATGAATCTAAAATGATTTGAAAAATCAGAAAGCTCTTGAATTTTCTACATTACATCTTGCCTAAAGAAATTCATGTACTTGACAAAAGCAAAAATAATAAAAAAAAGGGAAAAGCTACCTATTTCTTCGTTCAATCAACAAATTTATCTTTCATTTGTTGATGGAGGTAGAGCAATGATGAAAATCACTAAGTAACCGGGGACATGGGCATCACCAATGTCGGTCTTCGCGTCAAAAGGTTGTTTCATTATCTCTATACAATGGCTTGACGGACACTTACATTGAGTAACTGGGGGTATTGGCATCACAAATGTCTACCTTCACATAAAAAAGTGAAAGTGCTCCTCATTGCCACTCTTTTCCATCTTCGTTGTTTAAAGATTCTAAAATCATACCAAAAATAGAGTGAAGCCTCCGAAAACTTTTTATGTCAAGTCCAATGTGCTTCTTCTATAAGACGTTCTTGTGGCCATCTAATTCAATTGTCATCTGACTATCATCTCTATTAAGATGCATGTTTTTCTTCAACAGCCTTAATCAAAAGAGTTATTTAATTTTCACTGGCTATTGTGAAATGTGTTCTTCATGATCTAATTAAAGAACTTATCGATTTTAATTCAAAATCATTTTAGATTTGTGTCATGTCTTCATCATAATGGATATGAATTTTTATCTTGCACATACACCCATTTTGCCTTAAAACAACAAATGAACACTTGTCCCTTTGAAAAACATTGTCAAAAATCAATTTTTAACCAAAAAAGAGTTATCTGTCGACAGATAGACTGTCATCTGTCGACAGACGACGGCGCAGATCCGTTTTTGAACTAAACCCTCGCGCCAGTTCACCTCCTTTTCGTGGGGCCTCTCTTTTAAAACTCTCTAAACCCTTTCTAAGGCCTCCCACGACCCATTCTCACCCCTCCTCTCTCGTTCCCTCCTCCTCCTCTCCAAACCCCCTCTCTTTCCCCCTTCAGGGCTCCGTCTCCGACGATCCTGCTGCTCCTCGTCTGGGATCCCTCCACTCTCCCTTCACTCACCATTCTCATCCTTCTTCCTGGGATGGCACCCAAATCGAAGGTTCTCGCTCACCGTCGTCGCGCTCCGACGGACGCCGGAGAAAGCTCCAGGGCTCCTTCCGAACGTCGCAGCAAGCATCGTGAGGATCGGTTTCCGGAACTCATCGTTCCTCAAGGTCTCCATCTAATCCGACCCATCGGCACCTTCAAGAAGATTGTCCAATCCCGGTATGTGGACTTCGAGTCCTTAGCACCGATGTTCCCCTCACTCCTACCCTATTTTGACACACAAGGGTGGACATCCTTCTTGTACTCCCACTTGCAGTACTCTCCAACTGCCGTCTCCGAGTTCTACAATAACCTAGGGCTTTCCGATCAGGGAGATCTCTACTCTTCGGTGAAAGGCACTCGTTTTTGCCTCACCGCCAATCTTCTCTCCACAGCCCTCGAAATTCCAAACTCAGGAGTTGAACTCTTCAACTACACTCCCTCTGCTTCTGAGTACTATGAGCTTCTCACGTTGGAACCTTATGACTCTACCAAGGAGATTGCTCGTCTCAACGCCAACTCCTTTCCTCCTCTAATCCGGATGATCCATCACATCTTCACTACCTTGATCGTCCCGAAGGATGGAAGTCGAGAGTTAGTCACCGAGGTCCATAAATCCTTGTTCATATTTTTCCTCAAGTGTCAAGAAATCAATCTGCCTGAACTCATGATAAGCCTCATCCGTCGTTGTTTCTCTAACACCAAAAGATCAATGCCATATGCTTGCCCCATCACTTCTCTTCTTATTTTCCTTGGCATTCCTATCCCCCCAAGTGAGCTCATCTCATTAAAGTCCCGAAGTGCTTTTGATCTCACAGCTGCCAACCGCATGGGCTACAAGATTGTAGACGGAGTAGTCACAAGGACTCTCAAGGGAAAGGAACCACAAGGAGCTGAAGAGTCAACTGATGAAGAAGACAATGAAGCCGATGAAGCAAATGAAGGAAGTGATGAAGAACCTCAGGATGAGCAAATGCCTGACCAAGCTCAAGAATTTGATGATGTACCTGTGCCTCAAGAACAATCCATTCGTTATTACTTGGCACAAATCCATCAAGAAATGATCTCAGGATTTGCTCAGATGACTTCAAGATTTGATCAACTGGATGCTCGCCTCAACACTCTGGATGACCGGCTTGACCACCTCTACTCCGAGAGAGATGGATCCCGTCACCCTCCTTCTGCTGGACATGACAATGAATAGAGGGTCTCAGGGTCATTAGAGGTCACTAAGAGTCTTAGCTGGGAGTTAGTCTCACTTGTCTAGTCATCTTTTGCTTGTTCATGTTATTTCCCTTTCTTTTGATTTCTATTGAGTCATGTAATGATTGTCAAATGTACTGTGAATTTTCCATGATCAATCAATGAAAACTCTGTTCATGTTTATTTGTCTCCATATGTGCATGACTTGACCTTTTGTATGTTGTCAAAAAGGGGGAGAACATCAATATATGCATCAATTGAATCTTTTTGTCATCATCAAAAAGGGGGAGATTGTTGGGTTTTCCATATATCATGTTTTTGATGATCACATTAACATCCTTGAACATTGATTTAATGCAAAATTGATGTGCTAACTAACATGAAAAACACCATGAAAGTGATTGAGTTAAACATTGCTAAATCATACAATGTACATCACTAACAATGTATTTGCATGTAGGTGCACAAGCATGAAAGATGGAGCATTGAAGAGGCATTGAAGAGATGAGCAAAAAGCACAAATATCTGTCAAAGAGGTGTATCTGTCGACAGATGCAATGTACCTGTCGACAGATTCATACAGTCATTCCAAGACAGAACTCAGGTTTGCATCTCTGAGTGTATCTGTCGACAGATACAATGTACCTGTCGACAGATTCACACAGTCAACCCAGGACAGAGCTCAGGTTTTCTATTCCTGAGTGCATCTGTCGACAGATGCAAACTGCCTGTCGACAGATACACTCAGAAACTCATTTCCTGAAACCCAGTTCTCAGCCTGAGTGCGCCTGTCGACAGATGCAAGTGCACCTGTCGACAGACGACGGAAACATGAGATTTTGAGTTTCCAAATCCGGCCCCCACTTGGGTGTTTCCTTCCTCCACGACCCCACCTTTACCTAACACTATATAAGCATCCTTTTGGAGCCAAATTCGCAGAGAGCAGCCTCCCATCCAAGAGCCTCCAAGGGATCAAGAGGAAAAGCCCCAAATTGCTGCTCTGCTTAAACTTTCCACCCAGATCGTCATGGAATCACCATCTATGCGGAGCTGAAGCCGGATCATCATCAATTCAACCTTCTACATCGATCAATCTACAGCCAATCGAAGCTTGAAGAGTGTTTGGATGATCCACGAGAAGAATTCCAACCGGATTTGTTCCCTAATTCCTAATTCTTCTCCATCTCATAATTTCCATTCCATCGTGTGTGTGTGTGGTTGTGTTTCGAGCATCCCTTGTGCTTGATTCACGTATTTGTGGTTGTTCTGATTGTGTTTCATCAGACAACGTGTGTGTGGTTGAGTTGTTGTGTTGAACTCGCTCATAAGCAGTCGTTTCTGCGTGTGTGTGTGGACGGTGGATGTAGGATACACGAGTTGTGTACTCCGAACCACCTTAAATCATCGTGTTCTATGGTTTGTTCGCGTTTTGCGATAGATGATTGGTAGGCACGGTGTTCATAGGCACGTTTGATTCCCTGTTCTCATTTAGATCAACTCAAGCGGTCTCATACTTAATCGAATTCTAATCAAATTTCATTAAGATCGTTGTAGCATCGAAAAGAAGCCATTAATAGTTTAAAATTGCCGTAATCTATTCAACCCCCCCTCTAGATTACCGTATTGTGTATTTCCGCATAACCCTTCACACTCCCCGTGGATTCCCACATGGAGGCCGAGTTGGTTGTACCATTGAAGTTCCCTGGAGATAGCGTGCACTTCCTCTCTCATCTTGTTCTCGTGAGTGTGATTTACAATCTAGACTAAGGCCATTAATGTAAAGATTGAATTAAAGTATAAATCATACAGTTATGCTGCCAAATTTATCTCTTGACCATTGTTATCATGAAATCAAGTTCAATTTACTTATTACTTGTTCTCATCATCATCATGAACATGACATTACACATGCTTACTTATTAAAACTCTCATTGTCCATTGTTAATGACTATGGGTATCTACATTTAAAATTTTAGTGAGATGTTGACCGGGCACGGCGAGTGTCCAAGGGCTTAGTCTAGCCCTAATGACGGAGAGTCATAAATATACTGTTAACCATGGGGTATAATGATTACTAGCGTTTTATCTGCGCTGGGAGTCGTGCGTGCGTGTTGAATGATATATACAATAACCACATAAACATGTCCTGGTGTACATTCTTGGTGGATCTTTTCTTGATGTACATTAGTGTCTTCATGCCTGATTAAGTGAATCGTGTTAAAAGTTCGTGCTCGTGCGCGCTTGCTTACGTGATATGGCCATCCTGCATTTAATGCAATTAGTGATATCTTGTGTTCTTGAAAACTATTGACATCAGTGAAACCTTGCGTGCTTGTACAAGGTGATATATTGTTAGTTCTATCTTGTTATATCCTTCTAGATCTTGTTCTATCATGATCACTCTATCTGGCTTGTTCATGTATCATGTTTGAATGTGTTTTATTCGTACATGCATATCATGACATTCATCGTGCTTACCTAGTTCTAAATTGTTAATCACTTATATCATTGCCCGCACATTGAGATATAAATCCTACTGGGCTAGTTTGCTCATTCCCTACTTTTACCCAATCTAGGTGACTATGATGTTCAAGAGGAGGAGCAAGTCGAGGATGAGAATGCGTCCGAGTGATGAGCATTCCAACTATGAGTCTAGTTATAAGTAGTTTATTTTGAGTGTTAGATTCATGTAGTAGGAAGTGAGGAATAAATGTACTTTTTTTTTATTGAGTCTTACTCCTGTAATAGTTCCCATTTGGAATACAATGAGTTGAGATTTGATTACAAGATTAGTTGAGTTCAATATTTGGGCCCTATGATGATGTTTGTTGTTATACATTTAGTGCGTGCTAGTTAGAGACTTATTTGCCGACTGTTCACGTCTCGGGATATCATCTCGAAATATTCCGCATTATTAATATCCGCTGCATAATTCTAGGGACATAACAAAAGAATGGAGTACTCAAACAAGATATCCTTGGTGTCTCAAGTCCAAGGACTAGAAAAACAACTGGAACCTCGAAATTGATGTTTGACAATCAGGTATCATCAACCATATAGCATTCTGAGAGCATATGATTCAGTGAACTAATTCTCCAATCAACACCTACACCATACCCCTAGTTTCTCCACACAAGTAGCTATGAGATCAGCTACCTCTATCATATGGACGTGTATATAGTACACTGGTCTATCTGGTTATCTCGATGTCCTTCTCGAGTAACCTATGATTAGGAATATTTAGGATCTGAGAATTGGTCCGATTATCATGATCCAATTCCCATTGCATAGATTCATGGGCATCACATCATATATACATCATTACATGCATGTAATATATTAGTGAGAAAATGCTATTAATATTATTACCAAAAGAGATTAGTACAAGATTACCAGCGCCATCACTAATGTGAATTAGCTTGCAGAGCACTCATAACTGTTGACTCCTTTATCTCCATGATATATATTTTGGTGATAACAAAACTCATTAGAATATTTCTATATTCATCTAAATTATGAGTATTTACCTTAACTTCATTTTGGTTAAGTCTGTCAATAGGAAACTCAAAGGAAATAAAAATTACATAAAGGATCACCACTGTAAGTATTCCAGAATTTTTCTAAGTCCATTAGAGAAGTCGAAGTTATATATATATATCTATATATATATATATTTCACACCGACTCTTCAGAAGTCGAAGTGTGATTTCACTCAGACTTTTCTCCAGTCGAAGTCTACATCGATTATTGTTTTTAGTCAACATCGATTACTATTTTTAAGTCCACATCGATTACTGTATAAAATTACATTGATTATGTTCAAACACTGATTCTGATCACATCGATTACCTTAGACATCAATTCCCTTTAAACATCGATTACCTTTCTCTTAAAACATCTATTGCTTTAGACATTGATTGCCTTAGACATCGATTGTCTTGAACATCGATTACCTTGCACTAAAATATTGATTGCCATCTCATATCGATTGTCTTTTTAAACATCAATTTTATTATCTTTGAAACATAGATTATCATTTTAAATCACATCGATCGCTTTGTACCAAACATCAATTACCCTTAGACATCGATTGTCTTACTTAAACATCGATTACTGTTATACTCAAACATCGATTGTCTTCATGGATTGTTCTTGAACACCGTTTGCTCTTGGACATCGATTACTCCTTCAACATCGATTACCCTTTGATCATCGATTACTCTTTGAACTTCGATTGTGTCTTAACATCGATTGGCATTATATTATCCATTGCTATTTTAGATATATTAGTTTCAAATACCTTGATAATTATCTGTGCAGTAACCTTACTGATTGTGGTTGAAATTATAATGATTGCCCTTACAATTAATCTTTGTTGTGAACACAACTTGGGGTGCAATAATTTCAAATCATTTTTAAAGAGATGCGTATTTCAAATTTCCCGCTATTTGTTACATATCCTTCTTACAAGAGATTTCAAGGATATCTTCTTACAGTATGACTTTTTGATTGATTACAATTTTCATGGTAAGTCTTCTAACACTTTGCGTGTGAACAGAAATCTGTTTGTGACTTACTTAGTCATGGGCCACAGTTCTCTTGGAGAAAGCACTTTATGGTTTGCCATTCTTATAACAAGTCTTCTTATGATTTATATGGTGACAGAATGGACATTTCTATTTCTATATAACACCCTTTTCCATTGACTGGAGATCTCTCTCTTAGCATTTAATGCTTATAGATTTTTTGTAGTCACATGATTCTACAACGTAAGACTTGCTGCAACTATATGAAAACGAGGACTAAGAAATAAGAGACAATGAACACTTGAACGGACACTTCAACAGACACATCTTAAGAAAGCTGAAGTGCTTATAAGAAGACAATGGCTGTGAAGAACAAAGCAAGGAGACACAAGCAATGCACGTGGATTCACACCAGCCTTCACAACCACCATTGAGAGCAGTGCACCTTTACTCCAAGTCCGTCTGCTCCAAGCTCTCCTAAAGCCCTCACTTCTTTTCTTTAAGAGCCAACTGTTCTGAGAGGATAGCATCATAGTCTACATTCTTCTTCTCTCAGTTCTTGCCTCAGATCAAGCAAAACTTGTTGTATAAGCTTGATCTAGGGGCCATCCCTTCAACTCTTCTTTAAGAGTGTTCCTCTTCCTGTGAGAAAAGAAGGCCTGCTGTGAGTAGGTGGTTTTGTTCCCCTTGCTGAAGGGAAGATATGTTGCTAAAGATGGTTGTATTTTGCCTCTTTGTGGGTTGAAGAGAAGGCCAACGGGTGCTGGATGTGTAAGTGCCCTTGAGGGGGACTGTACCCTTGGTTAGTGAAATTCCAAGTAGTTTCTTGGGCATTGGACGTAGGACTCCTGGTGATAGGAGGTTCAAAATAGGATAAAAATCCTTATGCATTTTTGTGTGATTGTTTTTTTTTACTTTCGCTGCTCACTACCTCTAACATCTACGCTTAGTGTGTTTTCTGTCTAAAGTTATTTTAAGCAGGAAAATTTTAAGATATTCTTGAAGCAACCCATTCACCCCCCCCCCCCCCCCCCTCCTCTTTGGACTTGCAACCTGGTCAACAGGTGGTATCATAGTCAAATCTCTTCAAGTAAGTAGATCTCACGATCTAAAGAGCAAAGATAAATGGCAGCCTAAGGTTATGTAGAGAGACAATCTGTCAATAGGCCTCCATTGTTCGATGAAAAGATTACAACTACTGGAAGACAAGAATGGAGTTCTTTCTTCATGGTCTTGACTTTCAACTATGGATGATAATAGAAGATGGAGATCTGGTAGTCACTAACACCAAAGAAAAGTGGAGAAACGATGACATGAAAAGGATGTCCTTGAACAGCAAGGCCAAAATCATATTATGTCGTTCACTAAGCAAGGAGGAGTTCAATAGAATATCTACATGCAAGTCGGCCAACGAAATGTAGGATATGTTGAAACTCACCCACGAAGGGACTGACAAGGTAAGAGAAACTAGAATAGATATATTGGTAGCACAATATGAAAAATTCCAAATGCATTCTGGAGATTCTATCTCTCAGATGTACAGTCGTTTCACCGATATCACAAATGGCCTGGCTGGGCTTGGAAAAAGGTATGAGACATGAGACACGGTAAGAAAATACTAAGATCCTTACCAACTTTGTGGACTCTCAAGGTTACAGCCATAGAAGAAGCAAATGATCTTATGGCTATGCCTCTCGAAAAAGTCATTGGGTCTCTAATGGTTCATGAGATAAATATGGAGAGGTTAGGAGAATCCTCATCCAAGAAAATTGTAGCAATGCTCTGAAAGCAGCAGAAAACACTTCTAAAAGTGATTCATAAGATGAAAGAAGTGAAGCAGATAGTGAAGAAGAAGCTCTCCTATCAAGACTTCTGCAAAGAATATTGTCCAGAAAGAAGCATCAGCCAAGAAAAAGAGATTTCAAGAAAAGTAAAGATTTTAAAAGGACTGGGCCTATTTGCTACGAATGTAAGAAGCCTAGACATCTCAAGGTTGATTGTCCAAAACTAAAGAAGGGAGAGTTCAAGAAAGAGGAAAACATTAAAAAATTCAAGAGATACAAAAAGAAGGCATTGGCTGCTGCCTGGAGCAACGAAACAGACTCAAGTAGTGAGTCAAACTCTAACGAGGAAGAAGAAGAAAAAGCTAACCTAGCCTTTATGGCCAACATTGATGATAAGGTAACCTCTAACTCTTCTTTCACTTCATGTAATGATTCTAATTCTGATAATTTGAAGAAGCCTTTAATGAATTATATGTAAAATATAAAGATGTATGTAAAAATTTAAAATCCATCAAGAAGAATTTCTCATGCCTTGAAAAAACTAATTCAAATTTAAAATTTGAAATGGAACAACTAGAAAAACAAATAAAAGAATTAAAACGAACAAATGAGCTACTATGTGAAGATGTAAAAATTAAAAATGACAAAATACTAAGTTTAGAAAACTAAGAAACTATAATTATGTCAAAAGAGGAAATGGAAATATTAACAAAAGATAATGAATATTTAAAAGCTACTATCGAAAAATTAACTAATGGAAGATCTTCATTAATACTAAAAGGTGCAAGAAGACCGGGTAAGAAGAAATATGGAATTAGTTATAAACCACCAGAAAATGAAGAAATAATTATATATATAGAAAAATATCCTCTACCAAAATTTGTAGTTGAGAAGAAGCATGCCTATAAAACAAAAAGAGAGAAAAATAGTAAGATAAGAAAAACAATAAATAAATTTACTTGTTGTACTCATTGTAATAAAATTGGTCATACAAAGAACACCTGTCCAACAAAACATTTAAAATGGATACTAAAAAGTTAGTCTGTCGAAACTAACTACAAATGACCCAAACGAACTTGGGTACCTAAATCTCACTGATCTATTTGCAGAAGAGCCTTAGAGCATCTAAGTGGTACCTGGACAACGGATGCTCATGGCATATGACAAGCAACAAGAAGCTATTCTCATCAATCAAAACTGAAGAACGAAAAGTGACATATAGAGATAATGGAAAATGGTCAGCAATTGGTTGCAGATCAGTTGGCAATAAAGAAAAGACTCTCATAGAAGAAGTACATTGTGTTGAAGGTCTGAAACACAATCTGATCAGCATAAGTCAGTTATGCAACAAAGGTCATCAAGTGAAGTTCCAAGAATCCAAGTGTCTGATCATCAAGGAAGAAATAACAGTTTTCGAAGCCAATAGAGAAAGAAATCTCTATGTTTTATGTTTGGAAGATATGAAAGGTCAGGATGTATGCTTGACGGCAAGCAAAGAGCATAATGCAGAACTTTGGCACATGAGATTGGGTCATGCCAGTTTGGATGGAATCAGAAAACTCTTCAAGCATGACTTGGTAGAAGGATTACCAAAGATTAACTCAAGTCCTGATAAAGTTTGTGGACCATGTGCCAAGGGAAAATATGTCAAAGCTTCCTTCAAATCAAAGATAACTCTCACCACGACCAAGTCTCTAGAACTACATCATATGGACTTATTTGGACCTATAAGTACTACCAGTTTAGGTGGCAAGAATTTTGGTTTTGTCATTGTTGATGATTTCTCAAGATATACATTGGTCTTCTTTTTGAAACACAAAGATGACAGTTTTGAAGCATTTGTCAAGTTCAGCAAATTAGTTCAGAAAGATAAGAAATTCAGTATTATAAGTCTACGATGAGATCATGGAGGAGAATTTCATAATGATGGGTTTGTAGAATTCTGTAATGATCTAGGAATCGAACATAATTTCTCATTACCAAGAACACCTCAAAAAAATAGAGTAACTGAGAGGAAAAATAGAACATTATTGGATATGGCAAGAACTATGCTATCTGAATACAACTTGCCAAGATATTTTGGGGCAGAAGTAATTAATAGAGCATGCTACATAATAAATAGAGTCATGATAAGGCCCATATTAAAGAAGACTACATATGAGCTATACAAGCAGAAGAAGTTCAACATTAGTTATCTCAAGATATTTGGGTGTCCATGCTACATTCACAACAATGGTAAGACAAACATTGGTAAGTTGGATCCAAAATCCGATGAAGGTATTTTCTTGGTTATACTTCTAAACCCAAGGGATATAGAGTTTTCAATAAAAGAAGTATACTGATTGAACAAACCATACATATTATATTTGATGAATCTAACTCCTCCTTGAGAAAGGAAATTGTTAGTGATGATGAAGGTATGGAAAACCTATCCGAGAAAATGCAAGAAGTATCCATCAAAGATAATGAAGATCCACCCTTGGAAGAATTACAATAGAAAGATATAATCCATGAGGATCTTCCCAGGGAATGGAGATATAAGAAGGATCATCCCAAAGAAAATATCATTGGAGATCCAAATGAAGGGGTAAGAACCAGAGGTAACATTATTCCTAGTGATTATTTAGCTTTTGTTTCTCAAATTAAGCCCAAGATAGTCAATGGGACACTAACTGATGAATCTTGGATTTTAGCCATGCAAGATGAACTAAATCAGGTCAAGAGAAATCAAGTATGGTCCCTTGTTCCTAGACCATTAGATCATCCTGTGATTGGCACCAAATGGGTGTTCTGGAACAAGTTGGATGAAGCTAGTGTTATTACTAAAATAAGGCTAGACTAGTAGCTTAAGGCTATTCCTAAGAGGAGGGCATAGATTTTGATGAAACTTATGCACCAGTAACTAGACTTGAGGCTATTCGGATTTTATTAGTATATGCATCTACATGTGATTTAAAATTATTTCAAATGGATGTGAAATCTGTATTTTGGTTTTATAAAAGAGGAAGTCTATGTTGAACAACCTCCTAGCTTTGAAGACATAGACAATCCTAATCATGTTTTCAAATTGCATAAGTCACTATATGATCTGAAACAAGCACCTAGAGCTTAGTATGAAAGACTAAGTGCATTTCTTTTAAAACATGGTTGTACTAGGGGCAAGGTAGATAACACATTGTTTATTAAATCATGCTCTCAACATACTTTAATTGTGCAAATTTATGTTGATGACATCATTTTTGGAGCTACTGATGAATCTCTTTGCAAGTATTTTGAAGAATTAATGTTGGGAGAATTTGAAATGAGTTTGATGGGGAAATTGACTTACTTCCTTAGACTCCAAATTAAACAAGACAAGGAAGGAACCCACATCAATCAAACCAAATACATCAAGGATTTTCTAAAGAAGTTTGGTTTTGAACAAGTAAAGCATCTGACCACTCCTATGAGTACTTCCACCAAGTTCGATAGTGATCCTCAAAGTAAGAAAGTAGATCAGAAATCTTACAGAGGTATGTAATCAAGGGGATTATGCGCGCCCCCCCCCCCCCCCCCCCCCCCAATACACAAGCAAGTATTAAATCTAATAGTATGGAAAGAGGAATGTGATCGCCACCTAGATAGTTGCCTAATAAATGACGAAGATGTGGGCTAACTATGCTAGGAAAGGGATAGAGAACAGAAGTGGACCTGGTATCACGGCAGGATTACCTGTCGCGACGATACTGATAACGCGTCGCCCTTGGAGGACGCATCTCCTTGTCGCGTCGTCCTCCTCCGTCGCGCTCTCTTCTGTGCGGGAGATGATGGATGGGACCTTCTTCCCATCCTCCAGTTGGCTAGAGGACAAGAGCTCCTCGTGGAATATTGCTTGGGTGCCTACCAAAACAAAGAGAAAACAATAAAAACCCTATTAGAACAAGTTAAGTGTTGTATCCATTCAAAAATGAAAAGAAAAGAGGGAGCAAGGTGGGAATGAACCTGGGGGGTGGTTTTTAAACCCCTAGGGTGTATGAAAAAACGTGGGAATGGGAAGGGATGCAACCTATCTAGAAATGAAATAAAATGCATGAAGATAAAGGAAGAAAAGGGAGGAAGGAATGGATGAGCCCCATGTGGGGCGACTCCCTAGCTTGTGATGGCGTCCGAGTCTCGTGCAGAAGCTCCTGGAAGAAGTGGGGGTCGTCGTCCTCACGTTCCACGCTCCATGGATGTGAAATGAGTAAGATTTTGAGGTGGGAATGTGAGGAAAATGAGAGAAAATGGGAGAGCTACGAGGCTAAGTCCAGATCAGAGGAGATTTCGGCAGCCCTTCGGGTAGAAAAATGGGGCTCCCCCGTTCATGAAGAGAGGGCCTTGCTTTTTATAGACTTTTGAGAGATATTATCCCCTTAAATGATTAATACTTCAATAAGATATAATCCCATTAAAATTCATGTGGGAGAGTCCTATTGGCCTTCTAAAGAGTCCCCTAGCCCCAAACCTCGCCCAAGAGGTTGAGATATTATTTGGAGATAGGGATAAAGCCATAGGAGGGAAAATAGGAGGTAGTTGCGGAGGCCTGCATGCGTTGCTGCAGTCGCGTCGTATCGTAGGGATGCGACCTGCTAACGCGACGGCCCTAGGCGTCACGACAGTATGCCCACGTGCATGAATATGCATGGGTTGTCGCGGCGGCCCCTGACTGTTGGGTTGAATGCAAATTCATATTATTTCCCTACTATTTTGATGTTGACAAGAAGTGTTCTTGAAGCAATTTAATTGAAACATGTCAAAAACATCATACCTGAAATTCATGTTCAAAAAGTATTTTTCAAACCACATTTATCATCTATGGTCATGACAAATCATTTAACTAATGATATATGTGCTCATTTTTTAGGTACAAACATTTTTATGCAAAAGATGAGTCGACACACCCATCAATGGTGTCGACACATCAACACAGATTCAAAGACAAAATGTGTAAAAATGTTGAGACTGTGTCGACACATGTCAAGAGTGTGTCGACACGAGTGGCAGTTTTTCAGAAATCAAGCCTACCCAGGTCGACACACTCTCAGAGCAGGTCGACACTAGACCCAGTTCCCAGAACAGCCAGTTTGCAGATTTGGGACAGCAGGTCGACACACTTAAGAGCAGGTCGACACGGGACCCTCTTCCCAGAACAGCCTTCTACATATTCTGGACAGTGTGTCGACACTACCACCAGGGCAGGTCGACACACTACGAAAACTTTTCATCCTAAAAGTTGATGGCTGCCACGTGTCCTTCTAGGGCGATCAGAATCTTCCTAGGAATGCGTGCCCTTGTACCCCAAAAGGGTATCTTTGGAATCCTAAGGATATAAAGTGTCTTTTCGGCCAGCCTTCACAAGTGAGAAGGACCCAACTCTCTCAGAGCCTCCAAGAAGCTCCTGGCGGCCAAGAAGAGCTCGTGTCTCCTTCCCCTGCTCTCCAAGTGCTTCCAGAAGACCAATTCCCACCAATTCAAGGTGTGGGAATTGGAATTTGATTCCTGAAGACTTCTCTGAAGCATTCCAAGGAGGCAGATCCTGTAGAAGACTTCTTGGGTGAAGAATTCGAGGAAGATCCAATTTCTCAGATTGCAGAGCATCGACTTGGACTTCAAGCTTCACAAGTTCCTTCCCAATTCAAGCTTCTACAAGGGAGTACACTGAAGAACGAAGCATTTCAATTCAATTTACCTTTTCTTCTGTTCTTCTGAGATATCTTTTGAGATTATGCAAGTGCTTCTGCATAACTCTCTTTAGAGTTCTCAAACTTCGACTAGATCTGTTGCTAGAGGATCTTAGTCTTAAGTTGGTGTCTAGCAGTTTAGTGTGAGCATTGTGCTCAGGGTGTTGTGAGCCGTCGAGCTCAGTTTGAGTTGTAAGCTCAGGGTTGGTTTGAGCAGTCTTGCTCTGTGTTTCTAGAGTAGTCTTGCTCTAGAGGTTGTGTGAGTTGTATGCTCTGAAGTGTTGGAGTTGTTAGGCTCCTTTGGGTGTGTAGCCCAGTTGTGTTAGTGAAGCCTCACGGGTTGTGAGGGGTGGATGTAGGAATCACTTGGGTGATTTCCGAACCACCTAAAAAATCCTTGTGCATTTGTCTTCTGTGGTTTGATTGATTCATCCGCTAGATGCTTGCATAGGATTCGTTTTTAATTCACTTAATCAACTTGCTTCACATCTAAGTTTTTCAACTCACTCAAATCTAATCAGATCTGTAGTTTTTCACTGATAACATTGCCTCTGATTCTAAATAGTTTTCAAATTGCTTAAGCTTCCGCAAAAGTGGCTAAGATCTATTCATCCCCCCCTTCTAGATCTTTTCCACACATTCATTTCGATCCTTCAATTGGTATCAGAGCGGGTTTACATCGATCTGATTTGAACTGAGCAGTTTTTGTTTCTGAGTATTGAGTGTTTGATTGTTTGCTTGGTTGTTTAACTCTTTCTCTGTGCATTTACTTAAGTGTCATGGACTCAAAGGGTTTCATAGCTGAGGGCCATTCCATAAATAGGCCACCATTCTTTAATGGTTTGGACTATTCTTATTGGAAAAACAGAATGCAAGTATTTCTGAGGGCCCAGAACTATGAGATCTGGAAAGTAGTTGAGGTGGGTCCCTATGAGAACCAGGGAGAAGAAGATACCTGGACAAGGGAACAGATAAGGAAAGCTACACTGAATTATAGTGCCATGAACATGATTCAGTGTGCTGTCCATCCCAAGGAGTATTCGAGAATCTCTATGTGCAAATCTGCCAAAGAGATGTGGGATAAACTCGAATTACTCTATGAGGGAACATCTCAGGTCAAGGAGACCAAGGCAAATATTTTAGTTTCAGAATATGAACTTTTCATGATGAAATCTAATGAATCTATTTCTGAAATGTTTGCCAGATTCATGGTGATAGTCAATGGACTCAAGGCTTTGGGTAAGGAGTATACTGATGCAGACTTGGTAAGAAAAATTTTGCGTTCACTTTCTTCAGTTTGGCATACCAAGGCCACTGTTATTGAAGATTCAAAAGATTTGTCCAAAATTTCTTTGGATGAATTGATTGGATCTTTAATGACATATGAAATAAACTTAAAAAGAAATGAAGAACACATCATTAAGACCAAGCCTATGGCACTCAAAGCCTCTTCAAGCAACAAAGATAAAAATCAGGATAAAACAAGTTCTGAAGAATCTGAGTCGAATGAGGATGAGATTGCCCTCATGACCAGACAATTCAGGAAATTTTTGAAATATAGGAAAGGGAAAATGACTGGGAAAAAGAAATTTCCCTCAGGTAAGAAGAATATTTCCTCTTCCAATTTCAATAAGAATCATAAACCTGATGAGAATGTTATCTGTTACAGGTGCAACAAGCCAGGACACATGAAGGGAGAGTGTCCTGAGAACAAAAAGGAAAAGCACAAGAGATTCCAGAAATATAAGAAGCCAAAGGCCATGGTAGCCACTTGGTCTGATGAAGACACAAGTGAGGAAGAAGAAGAGAAGAAGTCCTCAAGCTCAGAGAGTGAGGAAGTTTGCTTCATGGCCAACAGCACAGATGGAAAGGTAAATACTTCCTTTGAAGATTATAGTGTTGAAGATTGGCAGGATGTGTATGCAGAATTAGTTGAAAGATATTCTGAAATGAGAAAAGAAAATAAACACATCAAAAAGAAAATTGAAAATCTCTACCATAATCAATCTTCAAACAATAGAATCTGTGAACTGGAATCTGAAGTAACAGACTTGCTTGAAGAAAAAGAGAATCTCCTAAACCTAATTGATGAACTGAAACTTGCCTCTCAAAAGGCCTCCCAAGAATTCAGAAACTTAAATGAAAAGCTGGAAATTGAAAAACAAGAAAAACAACAGAAAATTGAAGAAATTGAAGTTCTTAAAAACCAGCTAAAGGAAAGGGAGGAGGTTATCCAAACCTTCACAAAAGGCCAAGATAACCTAGAGGCATTGCTAGGATCCAACATGACAACCACATCTCATGGATTAGGATTCAACAAGAAGAAACCCCAAAAAGACAAATCTGGTGAGAAAAAGGGAAAAGCACCACTAATTAATTTTGTCAAGGGTCCTAATCTGGAAAACACTGAAATTCAACAAACAGCAAACAAAACCCCAAACAAAACTCAAAACAAATCAAAAACCCAAAAACAAAAGAAGACTATCAGGTCGACACAGTCCCCTGACAGGTCGACCTGCTCAACACCAAAAACCAAAAACAACTCAACCAAAAATTCAAATAAAAATCTGAAAAATAAGAAAAAGGGAAAAGAAATAATCCATGAAAAACCTTGGACCTCCAAGACAACACTTCAAGAAGATTGGATTAATCCTTGGAACCAATGGTATGAAAATCCCTGTTGGTATTATCCTCAATACTCTTATCCAAATTTCTGGATGTACCAACACAATCCATGGATTCCACCTCCTCCTCTGAACTCAAATTTTCAAATGAAAAACTCTCCTCCAACCAAAAACAAAGATCTTGGTGCTTTCATTCCTAAAAGAAAGAACAAACAGAAAAAGGCTGAAAACACCAAAGTAACAAAACAAAAATCTAAAACAAATCAAATTTGGGTGAGAAAGGATTTGATATCTGTGCTAAATCATACTGATGGTCCCAACTCTGTTTGGGTACCAAAATCTTCTCTCCATTGATCTTTGTGCAGGAAGGTCGTGCACCCAACACCAATGTTTGGTTTCTTGATAGTGGGTGTTCACGACACATGACTGGAGATAGAGCCAAATTTTCCTGTCTAATTGAAAAGGAGGGAGGGTCAGTCACCTTTGGAGGTAAAAATAAAGGAAAGATCATTGGATCTGGTAAGGTTGGTCAAACTTCTTCAAACTCAGTAGATAATGTTTTGTTAGTTGATGGACTTGATTATAACTTGCTCAGTATTAGCCAACTATGTGACAAAGGTCACAAAGTTGTGTTTGAATCTGATTTTTGCAAAATAATTGATTCATCAACTGACAAAATCAAATTCTGTGGAAAAAGAGAAAACAATGTTTACATGATCAACCTTAATAAAAACTTTTCTGAAAATCTTTGTTTTGTTGCAAATAAAGATGAAATTGCATGGACTTGGCACAAAAGACTTGGCCATGCAAGTTTCAAACTTTGAATAAGTTGTTAAGATTGAATCTGGTTAAAGGTCTTCCTGAATCTTTTTCTAGTGTTGAAGGTCAAATTTGTGGGATCTGTGCTAAAGGAAAACAAACTAGGAAATCCTTTAAAGCCTTCAATGAAGTACTCACATCTAAGCCACTAGAACTTCTTCACATGGACCTCTTTGGGCCAACAAGAGTTCTAAGCCTAAGTGGCAAGAGATATGGGTTTGTAATCATTGATGACTTTACTAGATTTACCTGGGTTATTTTTCTATCCCACAAAAGTGATGCATGCCTTGAATTCAGGAATTTCTGTACCACTATCTTAACAACTTATCCATTTAAAATTAAAAACATTTTAACTGATCATGGGGGTGAATTTGATAACACATCCTTTTCTGATCTATGTGCTGAATTGCAAATATTTCACAAGTTTTCTTCACCTAGAACTCCAGAACAAAATGGAGTTGTGGAAAGAAAGAATAGAACTCTTGTGGAAATGGCTAGATCCATGCTCTTAGGGAGTAATCTGCCCAAATCCTTCTGGGCTGAAGCTGTTAACACAGCCAATCACATCCTAAACAGAGCCTTGGTCAGACCAAAGATCAGAAAAACCCCTATGAATTGTTGAAAAACAAAAAGCCAACTGTTGCTTACTTCAAAACTTTTGGGTGCAAGTGTTTTGTACACAATAACAACAAAGAAAACCTTGACAAGTTTGATGCTAAGAGTCAGGAAGCTATCTTCCTTGGCTATTCAGAAGTGTCAAGGGCTTTCAAAGTGTACATATTGAAAACCAAAACTGTTGAAGAATCACCACATGTTATTTTTGATGAAAATTCCTTTTCCACTAATGATTCTAAATCTTGCAGGGAAAAACAAGACAATGAAGAGGATGACCTCATTGTGGATTCTTCACCAACCGTTGAGGAGATTAACAACATTGAAGAGAACCTGAACAACAACTCACCATCTTCAAGTGGTTCAGGTAATATTGCTCCAGAAGAGGGCACTTCTCAACAGGTAATTTCTGAACCTCGTTTTCTAAGAGATCACCCATTAGACAGTGTAGTTGGCAACTTAAATGATAGAGTTAGGACCAGATCATCCTTCTTGCAAAACATTGAAGAAGACTCACTAGCTCTAATTTCCCAAATTGAACCCAAGTCAATTGATGAAGCCTTATCCAGTTCTGATTGGATTAATGCTATGCATGATGAACTTCATCAATTTGAAAGAAATCAAGTGTGGGAATTAGTGCCTAGACCTAGTGACCAAACTGTGATTGGCACTAGATGGGTTTTCAGAAATAAATTGAATGAAGCTGGTCAAGTAATAAGAAACAAAGCTAGGCTAGTTGCAAAGGGGTATAACCAAGAATTTGGAATTGACTTTGAAGAATCTTATGCCCCTGTAGCTAGACTAGAAGCTGTGAGAATTTTCCTTGCTTTTGCATCCTCCATGAAATTCAAAGTCTTTCAAATGGATGTCAAAAGTGCATTTCTAAATGGATATATAAAGGAAAATGTTTTTGTTGAACAACCTCCTGGATTTGAAAATGAAAAATATCCTAACCATGTTTTCAAGCTTAATAAGGCACTCTATGGTCTTAAACAAGCTCCAAGAGCTTGGTATGATCGTTTGAGTTCCTTTTTACTTGAGAAAGGATATTCCAGAGGTAATGTTGATCAAACATTGTTCACAAAAACAGTAAAAAATCAAATAATTGTTGTCCAAATTTATGTTGATGACATAATATTTGGATCAACTAATAAAGGCCTTTGCACTGAATTTTCAAATCAAATGAAGAATGAATTTGAAATGAGCTTAATGGGAGATTTAACATTCTTTTTGGGATTGCAGGTGAACCAAACAACTGAAGGAATCTTCATTAGTCAAACCAAATATGTCAAGGAGCTACTGAAAAGGTTTGACTTTCAGAACCTTAAACACTCAAGCACACCCATTGCAATAAATGCTAAGCTAGAAGAAGACCCAT
This sequence comes from Colocasia esculenta, assembly GCA_014218235.1. Lineage (NCBI taxonomy): Eukaryota > Viridiplantae > Streptophyta > Magnoliopsida > Alismatales > Araceae > Colocasia > Colocasia esculenta. The sequence goes on from CM024766.1 coordinate 78,024,433, forward strand.
CTGGTAAGTCAGTTGATCCAAAGACCTACAGAGGTATGATTGGCTCTCTGCTCTACCTTACTACTTCTAGACCTGATATTCAGTTTTGTGTGTGCTTATGTGCTAGATTCCAATCTAATCCTAAAGAAAGTCATATGCTTGCTGTGAAAAGAATTTTTAAATATCTTGTTGGAACATGTGACTTAGGAATTTGGTATCCTGCTGGTTGCAAGTTAGAATTGTTTGCCTATTGTGATGCTGATTATGCTGGGTGTAAGTTAGATAGAAAAAGCACAAGTGGCTTGTGTGTATTTCTAGGTGGGTGCCTTATTTCTTGGGCTTCTAAGAAGCAACATTCAGTTGCTCTGTCAACAGCAGAGGCTGAGTATGTTGCTGCAGGTAGATGTGGAACTCAGATCCTCTGGGTGAAACATCAACTTCTTGATTACAACCAAGATTTAGGGTGTGTACCCATCCTATGTGATAACACTAGTGCCATAAATTTGTCTAAAAACCCCATTCAGCACTCCAGAACAAAACACATTGAAATTAGGCATCATTTCTTGAGAGATGAGGTTGCAAAGAAATCTTTTGAACTCCATTTTATTGAAACTGAAAAACAAATTGCAGACATATTCACTAAACCCCTTCCTGAAAACAGATTTTCATCATTAAGGAGAGAACTTGGTCTTTGTAAATGTCCACCTTCTTGATCTCTCTTAAGGTTTGGGTTGAGTGCTATGCATTGTCTAAGGGGGAGTTCTTTGCATTTCATAACTCCTTGCTTCCTCAAGCTACATTGTTCATATCTCTCTCACTTTCAATTCCATTTCCCTTTTTACAATAAATTCTCCACTTCTGATTGTGTTGAAACTTCTTGGTATATCAAATAGTGACTTGGAGAAGGACAGGTTATGCTTGTCTGGACACTTTCACTATGCGTGAGAACATATCTCCGCCAAGTACTAAGAAGTTAATATGCAATAGTTGAGGGGGAGCTTTTATTGTTCAAAGAGAATTTCTTTTCTGATTTCAAAACTTGCACAGTTTTCACTTCCATTTCCTTTTGGCAATGAATTCTTCAACTCTTATTGTATTGAAATCTCTTGGTATATCAAATGGTGACTTGGAGAAGGACAGGTTATGCTTGTCTGGACACTTTCACTATGCGTGAGAGCTTATCTCCGCCAAGTACCAAGAAATGAATATGCAATTGGTGAGGAGAAGTTCTTGTTGTCCAAGAAGAAAATCTCTTTCTGATTTCAAAAATGCATATCTTTATTTTGATGAAAAATGGTTGAAATCATCATCTCAGGGGGAGCTAGAAAATTCACAAGTCATCTTTTTGCAAATTTCAAAACCCTTCTTGCATTTCATCAATTCCTTGCATGATGTCCTCATTCTAAAGTCTAGAGTCACAAAATGAACCTTGAGTGATATATTATATTTTTTTAATCAACTTACAACTATGTCTCTCAATCCACAGAAATTCAGATCTCTTCCTAAACTAAATGACAATTTGTGCCTTGAACTTAAAACATTTCCTTGTTTGCAACTGATGACTGGATGTATTTGAATTCTATCTCACAAACTCTCCAAAATCTTGTAAAATCCAACAGAGCAATGGCATCTGTGCTGAGAAACTGCACACCTTCACAATGAATGAAGTGCTATGTATGTCATGAGGCATTATTGCTAACTCTGTTCAAAGGGGATCCAAATTGAAAATAACTTCAAAATTTAAGCAATTATGTGCTATGCTTTTTGATGATGACTGAGTAACTGGAAATATTGGCGTCTACAAAACGTATATTTTCATGTCAAAAGGTCATCATTTACCCCTTTGAGACTTGACAATGATTAAATCTTAAGTATCCAGGGACTATGGTGTGTAAAAAGCACTAGTACTTGAGTGAAAGAGATTTATATCATTTGATAGTTTGTTAAAAGAACAAAAATATGAAATTATTGGAGATTTGTTTAGAAAGAATCATCTTCCTCCTTCATCAAGTTGTTCTTTAAGTTTGTGTTTTACTTTCAACACAACTGTATTTAGTCTAGATGACATCTTTAATTCTTGAAAATTGAGAAACATGGTAGTTTTTGGTTGATTGTTAGATACATTATATCCCTCAATTTATCATTTTGTTGATTCAAGTCTTGGAATGCTAATATCCTGTTGGAAATTGTTTGAAACACTTGAACTGTGATGAATTTTTGCAAAATACAACAAATGAATTTTTAGGCCTCTTAAAAATCCTTGAAATGATAATTCCTCTCATTATTTATCATTATAAAGATGTCCCCAAATTTTTCAAAAATTTCCTCTCAAAGATTCAAATTTCTCTCAAAGGCTGTGTCGACACAATCCTCTCTCGTGTCGACACACAACCCCAGTCAGGTCGACACACCCTTCCTCATGTGTCGACACTGCCTTCTTGCCAGACCCTTTTCAAACCTTTCGGGTTCACCTTAAACCCTTGTTGTTCCTGCGGGGCAGTGTACCACTGCATCTCTTTTTGGGCGTCAGGTCGACCCGACGGCCTCATTTCCACTCCTTTCCGGCAAGAATTCCTCTCAAATTTCTCTCTAGCTCTCATCCCCCTTCCATCATCTCTCCATTCTTCCATTTCCTCTCCTAATTCCACTCCTCTTGCACCATGGTCCGCAAGTTGGGTCCCCGCCGTGGCGCAAGATCAGCGGCCTCTTCAAGGCCAGTTCCGGCACAGGTTCCAGTTGAACAGATGGAAAGAAGAACAAAGAGGAGAAATGATCCTGCCTCTTCTTCTGCACCTCTGAGGGCTTCCAAGCGTGGCAGGACCTCCACTTCAGGCAGAGGTGGTAATGTTTCAAACCCTAGACCAGAGATTTCGGGCGATTCCTCTGACCATCCTGAGGAATCATCTTCCTCTTCTTCTTCTGAGTCTCAAGAGGATATTCCCTCAGAATCCGTAAGTGCAGCCAAGTTGATTTTGAAGCCAAGAATACTAGACCTTTCAGACATCCAACTAGCAGACTCCCTTCCTGAAATTCAAACCTACTTTTCCTTTCAATCTTGGATACCTTTATTTCTGAATTTCAAGTCTGCTATCCAAGATTAGTTAGAGAGTTCTACAAGAACCTCACCTGCACAGACGAAGGGTATGAATCCAAAGTCAAGGGAATAGCCATAGACATGCCAACTGCAGTAGCTGCCTCCATTTTCAAAGTACCAGATGAAGGGGCAGACTACCATGAGTTTGAATTTGATTTACATGAAGCCTACTCCATCTTGACAGGCCTTCCTGCAGATGAATCAGATCCCAAACAGACCTATGTAACCAGGTTCAATGCAAATACCTTTCCACCTGTGTTAAGGGTCATCCACCACATTTTGACCACCATAATTACCCCTCAAGGTGGTGGGAGGGATAGGTTGACAGACATTCAGAGGTTCATCCTCTATTGCATGGTGAAAGACATCAAGATCAACCTCCATGTGATTCTCTATCAAATCATAGCTGAAACAACAAGGACAGACCTAAAGAGATCACTTCCTTATGGAGCACATCTGACCTCAGTGTTCAAGCACTTTGGTGTGCCATTGGAAAATGAAAAATCCCAATCCATTCCCAAGTCAAACATCTACACTTTTAAGAATATCCAGAAGTTTATGGGATTTAGATTGGAGGGAAATCAGATTAGAAGAGGACCAATTGTGGTTGAGGCCCCTCAAGCTCAGGAGGACCAGCCTCAGGTTCAAGGGGATCAGCCCCAAGCACAAGAGGACCAGCCTCCAGCTCAAGGAGACCAAAATCAGGAGGATCAGCCTCCACCTCATGAGGGCCAGCCTCAAGTTCAAGAGGAACAAGTTCACTTGCCAGAGGATCAGCCTCTAATGGATGAGGACCAGCCTCATATCCCTCCTGAAGGTGGCATTCAGCTTGAAACCCCTATTCCACCTCAGGATGATCCTTCCTCTTCCTTGCCACATACTTTTGAACCTCCACATTTCCCCTCTACATTCCAATCTTCCACTTCTTCTGGTGGGTCCTCAATTCCACCAGAATTGTTCTCTTTCCTCAATGCCAAATTTGATACATTGAACTCCACCATTCAAACAATGTCAGACCAATTTGAATTGAGAGTTCAAAGACTAGAGAACACAGTGTCAGCAAAATTTATTGAGCAGAAGGCAGCTTCAGATTATGCAGCTCAGAGATTTAACAGACTTATAGGCACTCTGGGAGATTCCTATATTGAGCTAAAAGAGCATCAGGACAAGTTGGAGAAAGTTCTTCAGGGAATTTTGGCAAATTCCCAAGCAGATGTCTTCAACACCAAGCAAACATTACATGAGATTTCCAGCACCAGATTGTCATTTGCTCATTTTGTGGATGATTTAGAAAGTATGAGGAACTTCAATGAGCACATTGACAGGCAGATTACAGATTTGACCAAGGAGTTCAAGATAATGCAGAGACCTGGTTGGTCAGCTGGCTCATCATCTTCCTCACAACACAGTGCAGCTGATCTAACCAGACTTCAGGCCACTTTGCTAGAAAATTCAGATCGAATGGAACACTTTTTGAGCACAAAAATGATAACCATTCAAGATCAAATCAAGTCTAGCCTGAACTTCATGGAGAAAAGACTGTCAGACATTGAACTTCTTCTTGCTCCAATTCCTCCTCCTCCTCCATCTTCTACCTAATGTACATTTATTTTGATAATGGCAAAGGGGGAGAAGAATGAATGACTTGAATGTAATATTTTGATGTAATGATCTTTTGAATGAAATGAAATGGTTGTTTTGGCTTCAATGCAAAGTATTGTGATTCTGAATGCAAATCTTTGTCTTTGTGTTTGAATACTTGTCCAATTGTTTGACTTGTGTGCACAAAATTTCTAATTTCAAGTAACACTGTATCTCACAAACACATCATCAATTGTTACTGAACAACATCAAAAGGTCCTTGACAAGTATGAACAAAAGGAAAACAAAAATTTAAACAATAAAAATTGCTTAAAATCACACTTCATCAAAACCACATTGAAATATGGATTTAATGTTGCCATCATCAAAAAGGGGGAGATTGTTGGGTTGAATGCAAATTCATATCATTTCCCTCCTATTTTGATGATGACAAGAAGTGTTCTTAAAGCAATTTAATTGAAACATGTCAAAAACATCATACCTGAAATTCATGTTCAAAAAGTATTTTTCAAACCACATTTATCATTTATGGTCATGACAAATCATTTAACTAATGATATATGTGCTCATTTTTCAGGTACAAACATTTTTATGCAAAAGATGAGTCGACACACCCATCAATGGTGTCGACACATCAACATAGATTCAAAGACAAAATGTGTAAAAATGTTGAGACTGTGTCGACACATGTCAAGAGTGTGTCGACACGAGTGGCAGTTTTTCAGAAATCAAGCCTACCCAGGTCGACACACTCTCAGAGCAGGTCGACACTAGACCCAGTTCTCAGAACAACCAGTTTGCAGATTTGGGACAGCAGGTCGACACACTCAAGAGCAGGTCGACACGGGACCCTCTTCCCAGAACAGCCTTCTACATATTCTGGATAGTGTGTCGACACTACCACCAGGGCAGGTCGACACACTACGGAAACTTTTCATCCTAAAAGTTGATGGCTGCCACGTGTCCTTCTAGGGCGATCAAAATCATCCTAGGAATGCGTGCCCTTGTACCCCAAAAGGGTATCTTTGGAATCCTAAGGATATAAAGTGTCTTTTCGGCCAGCCTTCACAAGTGAGAAGGACCCAACTCTCTCAGAGCCTCCATGAAGCTCCTGGCGGCCAAGAAGAGCTCGTGTCTCCTTCCCCTGCTCTCCAAGTGCTTCCAGAAGACCAATTCCCACCAATTCAAGGTGTGGGAATTGGAATTTGATTCCTGAAGACTTCTCTGAAGCATTCCAAGGAGGTAGATCCTGTAGAAGACTTCTTGGGTGAAGAATTCGAGGAAGATCCAATTTCTCAGATTGCAGAGCATCGACTTGGACTTCAAGCTTCACAAGTTCCTTCCCAATTCAAGCTTCTACAAGGGAGTACACTGAAGAACGAAGCATTTCAATTCAATTTACCTTTTCTTCTGTTCTTCTGAGATATCTTTTGAGATTATGCAAGTGCTTCTGCATAACTCTCTTTAGAGTTCTCAAACTTCGACTAGATCTGTTGCTAGAGGATCTTAGTCTTAAGTTGGTGTCTAGCAGTTTAGTGTGAGCATTGTGCTCAGGGTGTTGTGAGCCGTCGAGCTCAGTTTGAGTTGTAAGCTCAGGGTTGGTTTGAGCAGTCTTGCTCTGTGTTTCTAGAGTAGTCTTGCTCTAGAGGTTGTGTGAGTTGTATGCTCTGAAGTGTTGGAGTTGTTAGGCTCCTTTGGGTGTGTAGCCCAGTTGTGTTAGTGAAGCCTCACGGGTTGTGAGGGGTGGATGTAGGAATCACTTGGGTGATTTTCGAACCACCTAAAAAATCCTTGTGCATTTGTCTTCTGTGGATTGATTGATTCATCCGCTAGATGCTTGCATAGGATTCGTTTTTAATTCACTTAATCAACTTGCTTCACATCTAAGTTTTTCAACTCACTCAAATCTAATCAGATCTGTAGTTTTTCACTGATAACATTGCCTCTGATTCTAAATAGTTTTCAAATTGCTTAAGCTTCCGCAAAAGTGACTAAGATCTATTCATCCCCTCCTTCTAGATCTTTTCCACACATTCATTTCGATCCTTCACTGATGTCACGACACAGTAACGCGACGCTAGGATACGCCGCATCAAGAAAATTAATTATTTACGAATTATCAGCCAATCACATGAAAGGATAAGAGTTATTTAGGCCTAAGGACTCTCTACAAGTGATAATGGGCTGGATTTCATAGAAATTTGAGTTGTTAATGGGCTCAAAACAAGGCTAATGATGGGCTCAAGTTGACTGACCAACTAGGGGCTCACTAGGATAGCAAGAAATATAGTTCAACTTATAAGTCAGAATCGGGTGTCTACAGATTGCCCCTCCTTGGCTTCCACTTTGTAAGGAAAGGAAGCGGAAGTGTAGTGGAGGTGTCACAAAATGACGGCGAAATGGAAATGATGCGGAGTAGACTGAAAAGATGGGAGCCAAGGTAAAGAGACACCTGATCTAACCAACAAGCAATTGGAATCTTCGTGAAAGCCCCGAGTTAGCTGCTCGAGCAGAATGCAAAGAAAAACACAAGTCTGGACGAGAAGGAGAAGAAAGGGATGATCAACCCCTCAATTGAGAGGTACCCTAGCCGATTGGCCTGCAGGTTTCTCTTTGGAGGGACATATGCATGCCAGGCAGGTAACTCATGACTCTGTCCTGGGAGCGGTTCGCAACCAAAACGGATCAAAGGAAAAAAATGAAAATTGGATAGCTAATCCAGACAGAGAAATTCTTGTCAAACTGACGAGAACAACTCACTCGGAGGCAAACCTTCCGATTCGGAGTGGAATAAGATTTCATGTTTGAAATATAAAGGATAATTGGGCACTCAACAAGGTCTCATTAATAGTCAGGAATGAGTCAGGAAAGCTCAAAGTCCTACATGATGCATGATGGGCTAAAAGAAAAGAAATCATCAAAACAAATGCAAATAAAAGGAGAAATTAGAAAATATATCAAGGATAATATTGTTAAGCCAAATAAGAACGTGTCAAGAGACTACCTACAACTGCAGTGCAGGCCTGAATCTATCGTCCTCGAACTTACTTAACACAATGGCCTGTCCAACGATTAACAATGCACACCTAGATTATCACTGTTTTTAATAAAGGGGAACTCAAATCCCATAGCACATTAAGAACCAGCCGGTCCTTGAAACGATATAATAGGTAGAATACCATATACTAATGCAGGGGGAAGGAAAGAAATACTTACCTGACTTAACTGTGATGTCCTTTTTTTTTATTTTCTGATTTTTTTTTTGACAAAACAGACATAATAAGCATAAAAATGACAATATATACATAAACACAATCGAACAAGCAACATACTATGCACAGACATGGAAATAACACACAAGGTAGAGAGGTGACACCTTTGGGGACTACGACATGGCCGCGTCACTCCGCCATGTCGCGATCTTGTCGCGTCATATCGCGGCGTCGCGACTCAAACCGAACCCTAAAAACGCAAAAGACCCATGTTTATCTCTATCCTAAGACTCTTAGAACTCCATTAGGACTCCTAGACCTCTCCTAACCTTATCCTAACACCTAGTTACGGGATTGAGATGGGTTTGCACCTCCTAGAGTTCTATAAATAGGGGAGTTTAGGGTGCTAATCCCGCAGCTTTCTCCCTCCTTCTTCTCTTCTTCTGTTTTCTCTCTCCTGTAGCCATGAAGAGGTCTTTCTCAGCCTTCCAAGAAGACAGACCACCTTATGCTGGTCCCAAGGCCGCCCGGGAGTCTCATGCTGAACTTCAGCAACTCGCTTCTATCCCGGGCCACATATACATGCGCCCGGAGCTCTAAGTAAGTGCTCTTTCTCCTTCTAAATTTTAAACTTTTGCCATGTTTTGCTTTGTTTACTTCTTCTTCTTCCTCCCTGTTCTCAACCTTCCCTCTCCCATATCTCTTCAGATTCTTTCTGGCCAAAGGAGATTTTCCAAAGTGCCATGGTTATCTCCTATGATAGAGCTACTTTCGCCTGCCTCGATCCGTCACTTGAAGGAGTGGGGACTGTCCACTGTCCTCATACTAGCCAAGCAATATCACAAGATTTTGCACGTGTGGGATAGCATCACGGCGTTGGCAGAGCTGTGGCATCCCCAAACCCACACGTTCATCTTCCCTATGTTTGAGGCTACTATCTTGCTGGAGGAGTTGGAGATAATGCTAGGTCTCCCACAGTATCAGAGGGGCGAGGAGCTTACGATTTCCTACATAGTGGCTCCCATTAACGCATGGAGTATCCTTGCGGAGATTACCACGAAGAAGACCGACCTGCACTCCATGACCAGCGGGATGCACGTGCACCTTCTCCCCATCGCGCAGTGGGTCATCTCTCAATGCAAGTGCAAGACCGGGAACCACACTGCCATTGCCAAGGCGGCTGCCATTTGCATCTGTGGTGTTATTCTCTTCCCAGCGATGGACGACGCCATCTCCTTCTCCAATCTGAGCATAATCTACTCGGTTTCTGAAGGTATGAGCATAAGACAGGACATGCTTGGATATCTATATGCTGGACTTACTTCTGCAGCCACCGGAGGCCCCTTTTACGGTTCCGTCATTGCACTAGAACTCTGGATGGGCATGCATATACAGTTTCGGGCCATGGACACCATCTCTATAGAGTGCAAAACCATGCTGCATCATCCCCTTGCATTCATCGGTGCGCCTCTCTACATGACACCACAGGCGTGGTGCAAGACAACACAAGTGAAAGGGTTGAAGGACTAGCGTAATTATCTCAGGAAGATGATAGAGGCGGAGTTCGAGATGCGTCTGCGCTTCCTCCACAACAGAATGATCCACCTGCCTCAGCGTTCCGGATTGGCACTGTGACTGCTAAGCAATGAAGTGTTAGTTCTCTACAATCCAGACCGTTGCTACCTTTAGTATGGAGCGACTCGCATGGTGGTTCCTTATCTTCCACATTACCCACCTATTCAAGAGAGGAAGAGGGGTGACGAACGGGATGTGCGGAGCGCCGTCGTCCATTGGGACGGGTGCGCGATGGGTCTTCTCCAGGCCACAGTGGTAGAAGACAAAGATGTGATCAAGGAATACCTCAAGGCATTGAAGGAGATTCAGCCAGCTGCAGCGGAGACTTGAGGATAGCTACATTGATGTTAGAGTGGATGTTAGATTGTAGCTAGGGTAGGAAATTTGCATTTGATTGAATGTAGGGGTGATTTAGAGAATGTATTGAATAGTTTGGATGAATAAACATGAACTTTGTCCTGTTTGCACATGGCTCTGTTTGTAACACGACAATCAAGGCAGTCGCGTTAGCTTCGCGTCAGAGCGGTGAGTCGTGACATGGTCGCGGCCACCCAGAGCGGCGCGACATTAACGCGGCGGCCCGCTACGTCGCGTCTTGAACCGAACATTCAAAAATGCCAGGCACCCTTCTTCTTCCCCCTTCTTGTGCTTCCAAACCATCCGAGAGAGGCCTTCAACCCCCCCCCCCCCCCCCCCCCCCCCCCTGGATTCCCTTGGTTCTTGCTCTTCTGGACTCACTCTGTCCCTCAAATTCTAACCTAATCACTCATCAATCCCATGGACGGAGGAGGTGATGCCAGAGCGGGTTCTTCTTGGGGGAAGAGGCACGCGGAGAGGAGGAGCTCTCGGCACCGTGCAAAGGCACCCCTGGCGGAAGAGGTGGACCCAAAGATTGAGATGGAAGTGGAGGAAGAAGAGGTAGATCCCGTCGTCGACGTGGAAAAGGCGAGGAAGGAGCGCGAGAAAGTGATGAAATCGGTGAGTAACTTGACCCTAAAAACCTTGTATGAATGAATGAGAAAGGGAGAGGAGGCCCCCAGAGGGCGTGTGTAGGGCGTGACGCCTAAGGGGAAAGGGATCGGACAAGGGAGGCTCCGGCCGGTCCGTTCCTGAGAATGCGATGGCCCGATCCGTCGCGATACCAGTAGTCGCGACAAACCAAGGGGGCGCGACCTTGTCGCATCGCCGAGAGCCGACGTGGCCTGATCGCGACTCAAGGGGGCGACGCGACCTGGTCGCGGTGCACAGCGCCATCTTGACATGGTCGCGGCCTACAGGGAGGTCGCGACTCCAACCGAGCGGCTTGAATTCTAACTGCTTTTGGCTAACTTGTGCATGCAGGGTGAAATGAGGGTCCGGGTGTCCTGGCTTTTAGTGCTAGCCATTTATCTGGCCTTTCCCACCTTTCAAAGAGATAGGTTAGAGGAGATGGGGTTTTGGTGAGGTTCTGAGAATGGATAGGATGTGGGCGGATCCCGCACTCACCCAGGCTCTGCGGAGCAGGTGGGATACGGAGGCGATTGCATTCGTATTCCCATGGGGTCATATGATCCCCAGCCTTGAGGACGTGAGCAGGATCACAAGGTTGAGGATTTATGGGCGGCCTGTTAGCGGGTTCACCTACCCCTGCTACCGAGATCTAGCCGGTCGACTCCTTGGGTTGCCCGTAGGGCAGAGGTCCTCCCTTGTTCCCCGGGTAGCACTTCAGGAGAGCTTAGGACTGTATGACGTGGGGAAGAGAGTAGGGGAGACAGCGGATGACCAGATGCAGAGGTTGACCCGGGGTTGCCAGGCGGGATTAGTAGACGAGCACGGGGCAGAGGTGGACATGGACCTACGTCGCTTCCTCATCCTCTTCCTTGGTAGGCTTCTGTTTGCCACGAGGGGCGATGCAGTCCATTGCCACTTTCTGCCTCTCCTGGAGAACCTGAGCGAGGTGGGGAGTTACGCTTGGGGTGCAGCGTTCCTGGCGCACCAGTTTGACAGTCTGACTGTCTCCGAGCGGCACACATCTATGAGTGGGTTCTTCCCTTTTCTCCATGTACACTTCCCTCTTCTTATCCTTTGTACTCAAACGCAATTGCTTTGAATTGTGATCTGATTGCCTTCTCTTTTGCAAGTCTGGACTTACCTCCACCTCCTAGGCCTAGGGAGGGGGATCCTCACGCGACCGGGCCTCGTGCCCATAGTTCACCGGTCGGACTCGCACCGGGACACCCGTACCCTAGGCGACCAGCTGGTGCATCTCTAGGAAGCCATTGACTGCTATCCTCAGTTGGATGTGAGCATTCTAATCTCCCTCCCTCTAGATCTATGTTTGATTAACTGCTTGGTAACTAATTGTGCTTTGGCATGCAGGTGGTGTGGCAGTCATACCTGGAGGAGAGCGACGAGGGACAGCCATGGTTGGTGTAGGCCCACCCCTACTTTGGTAGGTCGGTGTGGGTGCATGCACTCAACCATGTGCTACCTCTGCATCTATACCTGTGCCAGCGCTCCCTAGAGCTTCGACAGAGTGCGGTGGAGTTCCCCACCCGAGACCGGTTCCGCAGACTGGGTCGGAGCTTCCGGGGACTCCACGACACGACCGATTGACGCGAGCGGGCAAAGGAACAGATCTAGAACTAGGAGCGCCGGGGCAGGGCAGTCAAGTCCAACGTGACCTCGGACGACGCGTACCTTCAGGCAAACGCCCTGAAGTACGAAGGAAAGGTGTACAAGAGCACCCGATGCCAGGTAAAACCCTTAAACCACGACTTTATGAATTCACCTTAGTGGAATTGAGATAATTATTTATAAATGAATTGCAGGTGGACGTGATTGGAGAGACTGCCTCACTCCGGGCCCTACTCTTCTCAGTGATGCAGGATCGCGAGGTGGTGCAGAAGGAGGCGGAGCAGCTGGTAAGTACTTACTCAGACTTCGGCACTTTACCAATTTCATAGCTGATTTGAAAAAAAAACTAATGTGTGTTAAATGTGCAGCGGGGAGAGCTATACCGAGCGAGGAGGACACAGGGAGGTGCCTCTTCTTCCAGAGCAGCAGATGATTCCCAGTCAGATCTAGCAGACCGATTGGCCAGTGCAGTGAGGAGAGCTGAGGAAGCAGAGGCATCATTAGCAAAGCGGGTAAGTGTGCCTAGCGATTTGAACGTTGAGATTTTATTCACACTGACCTTGAATTGATATCCTGCAGGTGGACGAACTGAGGACCGCTACTGACCGAGTGGCTGAGCTGGAGAGGGAGAGGGACAGCGTAGCAGTAGAGAGAGATCAGCTACGCCTCCAGACGACTGAGATGACCGCAGAGCTAGAGAGGTTGCGTACGCAGGGACCAGCTGCTGATCAGGTGGAGTTGACATGACTTCGCTTCGACTTGCATGTGCAGCAGACTTTAGCTCGGAGCCTGCAGGATATGATTATGACGATCGGCCAGTCCCGGAGCAGGAGCAGGAGCGGCGCGAGAGGTGCTAGCCGGGCGACAGGAGCCTCCGTGAGGCAGTATCTAGTAGACTCCCCTGGCCGTCGGAGGAATGAGGAGGAGGAGAGACGCCTGGTAGAGGAGGCGAGTGCTAGGAGTGGTCGGGGTGGTGGTGAGATGCCACCACCACCCAACAGGCATGAGGGATCTGGGGAGAGTGGTGGTGGACAGTGAGGAGCTTGTGAGTCACCTCCCCCTTATCTTTGTACATTTTGTTCTTACTAGTAGATCTTTTTACATTTCATGCCAAAGTTTGTGATTGTATTTAAATGTGATTGACATGGGTGAGATGAGATCCAAATGAACGAGAGAGTAAGAAAGAGAGTGGAAAATGAACTGAGTACAACGTTGTATCGTTCTTCAATCTCCTGTCCCTACACACATAGCAAAACATGTTAGATCTGCTCTTTGGTTCAGCCCCTTGCTCTAAATAAAGGAGTGCTCTGATCTTCGTGATAGTCAAGGGGCTAAGCCATAATAAATAGGCGGGAAATTAAAAGAAATAATGAATGCTAAAAGAAAATGATATGTACATCTCTTTTTTTAGATTTTGTGATTTTGTTTGTTTTTTGATTTTTTTTGTTTTGGGGTTTTCTGATTTTTTATTTTTATTTTTGGGGTTTTTTGATTTTTTTGGATTTTGGGGGTTTTTTGATTTTTTTTTTTGGATTTTTTGGGGTTTTCTGATTTTTTTTTTGGGTTTTCTGTAGTGGTATCCTTCGCATTTGAGCAAGCAATTATGAGTCTACTTTTCTTCTGACTGTCAAACAACCCCTAGGTACAGTGTACATTTGTTCTTGGACCTCCCACAGCCGATTGCCTCTAGCCATCAATGCTCCCACATGGACCAAATGTAGAAGGAAATTCGGTCTTTTAGGAAGACAGGAAGACATATAGGTAGAAAGACATGGCGTCGGAGTACAGGGCGTTGATTTGTGTGATCCAGTTAGGGGGAGTGTTTCATGTGAAATTTGTCTGTTGTCAAGAGACTTTATGGTCATTTATTTAGGGCATGCGTATGACTGGGCTCAAGAGCGTCCCGCGGGGAACTATACTGCCACTCTTTGACATGCCCCTATTCCTCATTTTTTGGCTCATTTGTTTTTTTTTTTATTGCATATCTCTTTTGCACATTTTCATAGACCGTCTCTATTTGAGAGTTCATTCGCACATGATCAACTCCCCCTTACCTAGTCTACAAACCAATCAATCCTTTTACCCCTAAACCTTTGTCTGAATAAGAAGAGAACAGACCTGTACCCCTCCTACGCAAGGACTAGGCTATGGGCGACCGTGTAGTGTGTGGTGACTAAACTTAGGGTGATCTAACGGTCATAAAGAATGAGAAACTCAAAATAGTCAATGCTCTTTTAGAAAAGGGTGCCCCTATAGATAACCGTTTAATAAGGGTAGAATTTTTTCAAATACAAACCATTCCACGGGTGAGAGAGCTCCTCCCCATCAGCATTTATTAGCCTATACGCATTCCCACGGTATATTTCCTTAACGACATACAGACCTTCCCAATTAGCTTGCAGCTTGGACCTAGGACCTCCAGGTTTTATGAAAATTCACTTTAAAACCATGTCTCCTTGTTGAAATTTGTGTTCAATCACCTTCTTTTGAAAAGATCTTGAGAACCTATTTTGATATGAAAGTACATGATCGGCTGCGGCAATACACCGTTCGTCTAAAAGTTCCAAATGTGTAAGCAACGCCTCCCAACGTTCGTTGAGATTAAGTTCTTTATCCAATTGTACCCTTAGCGAAGGAATGAGAATCTCATGTGGACATACCGCCTCCATCCCATAAGTAAGTGAAAATGGAGTTTTCCCGGTGGGCGTGCGGATGGAGGTACAGTAGGCCCATAGAGCTTCAATCAATCTCTCTGGCCAATCAGCAAATTTATGGGACTCACAAGTTTTCTTTAGAATTTTCAAAAGTGTTTTGTTTGTGGCTTTGGCTTGACCGTTGCCCTGTGGATAATATGGAGACGAATGATACAAAGAAATATTAAATTTCTTACACAAATCCTGAAGTTCCTGGGATATGAACTGCGGCCCGTTGTTGGTGATGAAGTCACTTGGTACTCCAAACCGCGAGATGATGTTCCTCATGATGAATCTGCACACGGTTGAACCTTTGATTTCTGCAAATGCTTCAACTTCGGCCCACATGGTGAAGTACTCAGTAGCAGTGAGAATGAAAGATTTCTGTTTGATTTGAGCATTAGGATCACCAAGGGGGCCGATGATATCAAAGGCCCACATGGAGAAGGGCCAAGGGGAAGATAGTGGATGCAAAGAGGAGGATGGAGAATGGATTTTGTCAGCATGGACTTGGCACTTAACACACCTATGGACGTAGATGTCACAGTCTTCTTCTAGGGTTGGCCAATAGTAGCCCTGCCAAAGAATCTTCTTAGCCAACATTTTACTATTCACATGCCCACCGCATTCACTGGAATGAGATCCTTCCACTACCTTCCAGGCTTCTTCATCCGACAAACACCTGAGGAGCATTCCGTTTAGGGTGCGTCTGTACAACACTTCTCCGACGATGGTATACCTTAACGCCGCTCTACGGATGGCTCGCCTATCTTCTTCCATCATTTCTCCTAGTTCCATGAGCATTATCTCCTTCGCTTCTTTTCTCTCTGCCTTCAACACCAATGAGCTCCTAAGGTTAATGAACCAAGGACCCTGAGTGGAGGGCGCTTCTAACCTTTAGACAGTGATTGTCTCAGTACTGCGGCTGAGAGGGAAGGAGAGAGAGGAGGCCAGGGATGCCAGGGCATCGGCCAGGATATTCTGAGAGCGAGGAGTATGGATGTAGATGAGCTTGCGGAATTGCATGGCTAGGAGCGTGACCAGATCTTGATAAGGCTTGAGCTTGGGGTCACGAGTGCGGTAGGTAGAAAGGACTTGCCGAAGAACGAGTTGAGAGTCTCCTATGATCTTGAGATGACGCACGCCTAACAAATAGGCAAGCTTAAGACCGGCAAGGAGAGCCTCATATTTAGAGATATTGTTGGTGGCAGGGAACTGGAGCTAATATGCAAGTGGAATGGTGATCCCTTCTGGGGTGAGCAAGACAGCTCCTATGCCCCGTCCCCTAGAATTGAGAGCTCCATCAAAATGGAGCGACCAGAAGGGATCGTGGGAGATAAGTGATAGGTTTTCATCGGGAAAATCCTCATGAACTGTATCACTATGAGCAAGAGGAAGGTGAGCAAGGTGCTCAGCAATGGCATGCCCTTTTATAGCCTTCTGAACTATAAAGGTGATATCGAACTGAGATAGGAAGCTTTGCCAATGCGCCAATCTGTCAGCGGGGACTGGCTTCTCTAGGAGATACCTAATGGGGTCCATTCTAGAAATCAAACTCACCTTATGAGCTAGGAAATAGTGCTTTAATTTTTGCACTACCCACACTAGCGCTGCACATGTTTTCTCTATTGTGGTGAGTTTGAGCTCGGAAGGATTGAAGAGCCTAGATAGGTAATAGACTGCCCTCTCTTTGCCAGAGTCATCATGTTGTGAAAGGACAGCTCCTAGGGAGTCCTCAATAGTTGACAGATATAGGATTAAGGGTTTCCCTAGGACAGGCGCCTGCAGCACGGGCGGATTCATAAGATAGCTCTTGAGTTCATCGAAGGCCTCTTGGCACTTAGCGTTGCATTCGAACTTGGCTCCTCCTTTTAGCAATTCATAGAAGAGGCAGCATCTTTGGGAGTGCTGAGATATAAATCTCCTTATGAACTGTAGCCGATCGATCAAACCTCGAAGTTCAGATATATTCTTAGGAGGAGACATCTCATTGATTGCTTTGGCCTTGTGCGGGTCTATTTGAATCCCCCATTTGCTGACTATAAAACCTAGCAATTTGGTTGAAGAAACTCCAAACACACACTTCTTTGGGTTCATCTTCAATTGATATTCTTGTGCGCGGCGAAATACTTTGGCAGGAACAGAGGAGTGTTCTCTTCGAGTCTGAGACTTCACCACAATATCATCCACGTACACCTTAACATCAATATAAATCATATCGTGGAAGATAGCTAACATTGCCCTTTGATAAGTGGCGCCGACATTTTTCAATCCAAACGGCATGACCACGTAGCAATAAGTTCCCCAGGGTGTGGTAAAGGAGGTTTTCTCTTGGTCCTCCGGGGCTAGACGAATCTGATTATAGCCAGAGTACCCATCCATGAATGATAGAGTTTCATACCCAGCGGTATTGTCAATCAAGACATCCAACTGGGGTAAAGGGAAATCGTCCTTTGGACATGCCTTGTTCAAATCCCAAAAATCTATGCAAATTCACAATCTTCCATCTTTCTTCATGACCGGGACTATGTTCGCTACCCACAATGGATAGAGGACTACACGGATGAACTTGGCTTTGTGCAGTTTATCGATCTCCTCTTTCATCTTCAACGCAATGTGGGGGAGGAACCTTCTCAACTTCTGTTTAACAGCAACTGCCCCTGGCTTCAAAATCAACCTATGTTCCACCAACTCAGGGTCAATGTCGGGTATGTCATCATAAGACTAGGCAAAGGAATCCTTGAACTCCGTTAGCATCTCTATGAGCGCCACTTCTTCCTCAAAAGGGAGATTGAAAGTTATAGTTAAGAGCCTGGGGTCTTCTTCTGCTCCCACATTTACTTCCTTGGTGGGTTCATCTACTACCGAGGTGGGTTCATCGAATCTCCTCATGCCACTTGCATAAATCTCGGCAGCATCCTCTATCTCACAATCTCCTTCGTTTGTAGGGTCATCCTCAGCTAAGATCTCATATACTCCAAATCCATCGTCTAGCCCTTCTTCTTCGTGCTGAGCTTCCATGTTCAGCACCATTGCTTCTTGGACGAACTCTTCAACAGCTAGAAGAGCACCACACCTTTGCATCAGATCTAACAAATACCTACGGGGTATGCCACTACCCTTCTTCTTCCTAGACGGGAACAGGGACTTGCTAGTTTCTACCCTTGAATCTAAACTATGCCTGATATTTACAGAAGGCTCCGGAGGAGTGTCCAGAGGTTTATTGAAATGGGAAGAGAGAGATGTGGTGGAGCTGCAGGAACCCTCCGATGGGTCTGGAGGAAGAGGCGAGCCACCCGAGCTCAGGGTGCCCGCAGCTGAGCTGGGGTGCAGGGAATAGAAGGCCCCACACCCAAATTGCCCAGAGTGACCATGGCGGTCAGCGGACGAAAAAAATGCAGTTTGAACAGAAGGAGGAGCAGGGCGGAGATCGTCGCCAAGGAGAAAAAGGGAGTGACAGGGATCGCCGTCAACAGGAAGGAGGAATGCGGGTGTGACGGGGATCGCCGTCGAAGCAGAGAGGAGCGCAGGGGGTGATGGGGATCGCCGTCAAAGCAGAGAGGAGTGCGAGGGTGACACAGATCGCCATCAAGAGCAAGGGAGCTTGAGGGCATAAGGCCACCAGCGGTGAACAACGGGGATCGCCGTCATGAGTTAGGATGGGAGTGGAATCAATTCTTGGAAGGAGAAGAGAGGACGGGGATCGTCGTCCGAAGAAGGGGGGTTAGGGAGGAGAGAAACACATTTTTTTTTTAAGGAAAAGAACTACATTACATCAAGGGACATCAAGAAAGAGACAGAACTGAGCCAGTGAGGAAGATAGTGAAGAGAGGTGAAGGGCAGGTGAATGCTTTAATAGCATCAGGGGAGAGTTGGAGAATAAGTCGGGAAGACAAGGGAATAAAATCAAAATTATGGACAAGAATGGATGAAACGAAATGGTTGGGAGGCCGGGAAAACCCTGGCCAGAGCTCCTTTGTCAAATCAATTGGATTCATGTTCTTAATTTCTTCACCAAATCCAAGCAACTGTCACTTGGTGGTGGCTGCTGGTGCTGATGGTGCTGCTGCCTGAGATTGTGAAATATCATCCTCACTAAACAAGCGGTTGACTGCTGAGATGAGATCTTCTCATTCTGGCCCCTCTGTCTCGGCTTTTGGGAATGAGATGTTGCTATCCTCATTGAACAACAGACTGACTGCCAAAATTAGATCTTCAAGATCTGGTTCTCCTATTTCTGTCTGCGCCTTCTTCTTCTTACTGCGTCACTGAGCTTCTAGGGTTTGATATGCTGACCTCGGTGCCTCTTCCGCTGTGGTATCATACCCAGGTTGTATAGGTCCTCTGAAAATGTGGTCATATAACGTCCAGGTAAGAGGGCCAGTCCGATTGTGAAGAAGATGAGAATGCGGCCCATTCTGTGTATCCTAGGTCGTGTTTTGTAAACTTCATTGTGCTAGCAACTGCCTTAGTTCTTCCTTGGAGATGGGTTCCCAAACCTTTTCCTGTCTGATAGCCAATCCTGAACATGATATCCCAGCCTTTGGCATTTGCTGATGCATCCTTTCTAATGGTTGTCACTGATGGAGACACAATTAGGCGATGGGAAGAGAAAGTATACGCCCAGAGGTAGTTTATATCAAGCATCAAAATAACGGGCCTATTGGATGGCCAGACTGATGGCATGTTCTTCTCTATAGCCTCCATAGTGTGAGTAGTCGTTGCACTTTTGACCTTGACTATACGCCCTTGGAATGGGAACTTCAAACATTGATGGGTTGTAGACGGTACTACCCCTAGTGCTTCGATCCACGGGCGCCCTAGGATGGCCTTATAGGTAGGATCGATATTCAACACATAGAATTCTACAGACATGACGAGCAGGCCTAATTCGGCTTGCAGAGAGATAACCCCATGGCAGGCCCGCCGTGAATTGTCGTAAGCGGCTATGGTGGTAGGGGTACGCTGTAATTGGCGTTTTGAAATGTTGCAGGCCCTTAAGGTGCTCAGTGGACATACATTGATGGACGCTCCTATATCAACCAATGCTGCGTCAATGGCCACTTTATTTATCATGAGTGTCAGGCACAAGGGCATCTTTCTGGCTTCAGGGGAGGCTAACTCACCATCAGAGAAAGTAATTGTGGGTCCCCTATTCACAATAGAGAGCACAAAAGGTAGATTATCGGGGTTCATGTCCTCACTCACCAAGACCCTTTGCAAGAAGTTCCTTAGGGCATCTTGGTGAGTCTGTGATCTCTTGATTAACTCAAGGATGGAGATTTTGGCGGGAGTTTGATCCAAATGCTTCAGAATATCGTACTGAGTCCCCGGGATAGGATCTATCTCTTCCATGTCTTGCTGCTGTTGAGCGTTGTACTGCTGTGCCGGTTGGCCTGGCATAGACACGGATGCATTGGGGTATATCCGGTGAAACATCCGCCCACTCCGCAAGGTGAGGTTATGGTGGAGTGGAGAAGGAGAGGTATCAAGGATGGAGGGGTTGGCTAATAATGGTGCTGTCATAGGGGAGAGAGGGATATTGCTCGGCGAAGGGATAATGAGTGATATGACGGAGGAGTTGTAAGATGGGGAGGTGATTGTGGCAATGGTGGGTGTGAAGGAGGCAGGTACAGTGGATGTAGGTGTGGTGGTAGTGGGTGTGATATGGGAAATGACAAAAAGCTGGCTCACTTCGTGTTCATCACCGAAGGCCCATGGAGCTTCTGGTGGTGGGTGGTGGATGACTGGGTTAACTTGCGTAGGTGGAGGAGGTGGTGGAGCAGGTTGGGGATTCGGAGCAGGCAGGTGTTGTGGCATAGGATTGTGGATTATGCCGAGGTCATTGGCCGGCTGTTGCGGCTGTTGTGGTTGTTTCTGTTGCTAGTATTATTGTTGGAAAGGCTGGAATTGTTGTTGTTGTTGTTGTTGTTGTTGTTGTTGTAGTTGTTGTTGTTGTTGTGGCTGCTGTCGCCTCTGCTGTTGTTGCTACTGTCTCTGACCCTGCTGGTCCCTCAATGTCTAGATCAAACTCTTCATCTCTGCCCAGTCGATTTGATTCTGCTCATGGAGATCATATATGATGTCCCAGAATTGGAAGTAGTCCGACACATTGTGGCCCAGATGGCGATAGTACACACAGTACTTCGTCTGGTCCGCTGCCATATTCCAATTCGGCTTCTCAGGAGGGAGTCTAAGGGCATTTAAGGACATGAGGGCTGCGAAGACATCAGCCAAGGTCTCAGACAGAGGAGGATATTGGGCTATCTTGGGTCCGTTGGGTTTTCTGGGGGCATAGCCATTTTGGGGTGGAGGGACTTGGTTGTATTGGCGCTGGTCTTGCTGAGGATTTTGGCCCTGAGGAGGTGGTCGCCTATTGGTGTTCCACGATTGCTGGGGCTGCTGAGTGTAGGGGGACCTACCTGTTGGGCCTTGGGGATTATTCACCGCACCCACTTGTTCATTAGTTTGGATCCCTTCGGTATTTGGACCCTGAGGCTTCTTAGGGTAACAGAACTTGGGAGTCTCAAACATGGAGTGGATTGGCAAATCCTTGAGTTGGGTTTGGATGAAACGGGCTCGGCTATATAGTTGGTGCATGGTAGTAATGTCGTTCTTGGCTAAGATGGCTCGGTAAGTCAGAGTGGCATTGGAGATTAACAACTTGACCTTCTCCTCCTCTGGCATGGGGCAACAGACCTTAGCAGCCAATGAGCGCCATCGGTCGGCATAGGCTGAGAACTCTTCATCAGATTTCATCTTTTCGGCCACCAGATCAACAAAAGAATATTCGGGTCCAACCCGATCTTGGAACTTCTGTAGGAACCTTTCTTGGACAATTTGGAAGTCTTCGGCTTCCTCAGGGGGTAAGGAATAAAACCATTTGAGGGCCGGACCATCTAAGGATTTTCTAAACAAGTATGCCATGAGGTGACTGTCATACTTGTGCGGCACAGACTCATATACAAAATCCTTTAAGTGAACATAAGGGTCACCTACCCCAGAGTATCGTCGATAAATAGGGAGCTCTAACTGGGGTGGAACCTGGAGATACTGGAAGGATGGGAGGGAGATGTCAGCTACCTTCTGAGGATTTATTTGTCTCCTGAGGTCATGGAGCTCGTTCTTCATAGTTGCCCACTCCATAAGAAAATCGGAGGGGGTCGCGACATGGTGGGTAGGAACAAGGGAGCGGGGTTGCTTAAAAGAATGAGACCTCTCACGGGGCAGGGGAGCAGGTTTGGCTGCATAGTATGTTGGGGTTGGAGGGGATCTGGGCCGGACCTCTCGTGCTAGAAGGTAGCTCGATTCTAAAAATTGGATGGCCTGAGGACGGAGGGGTGTAGGATCTGCCCTTGAGGAAGATATGTGTGGTGCTGAAGCAACATGGGCTGAGGAAACCACATGCTAGGCTGAATTGTGAGCAGGTGGAGACAGGGGTCGCTTGCCTTTGGCAGTGGCCAGAAATTCACGGACTTGGTTCGGAGTCAGATGCTGGAGAATCTGACTGAACTGAGAGTGGGGGTCATCTACCCCTGGAGGAGAAGGGGGGCAGGACCGACTCTCAATGACGAGAGGGGGTTGGATGTGCCTTGAGCGAATGGCCGCAGAAGGTTGGGCCACATCCTCGAGGAGCCCAATGGGCAAGACATCATCGGCAAGGACCTGAAATTGGTCCATGTTGAACAAAGGATTATGATAAGATACAAAGATTTGAGGGGATTGACTCGATCTTCCTAGACAATGACGCTTGCACCTCCCTTACAATTAGGGGGTGATACCAAGACACAGACAACACCTAGACTCTAGCACAACAAGAAGGACTGAGAGGAGAAGGGATGAACCAAAGCACTCAAGTTGTCGTGATTAACGTCTAGATTTTAAAATTTACACTTGACTTTTAAATGAATTGATTAATGGGATATCACTCAGCCAAGTGGGACCCTGATAGGTGTGGACTCGAGTCCTCCGGTGTGACTAGGGATGGGATACACTCACATGAGAGGGGTGGCTCAAACTATGGGTGTGACGGGTACAACCGGCCTGGTGAACCGCAACGTGCGTGTGATCACGAGGACTTATGGAGGTCCTCAGAAGGTGGCCTGAGTCAACCTACGAGTGCTCGCAGGTGAGAGGGCTCACTCAACCGAGGGGGAGAACCTAAACAATGGGATTAATAGCGTATGCACAGGCCTAAGTGCCCAATGTGTATGCAAAGTAGCTAATGACCAAACAGAATGACCAACAAGGTCTCGGGCCGAGTCGCGGAGGCAGGGTACACCGCGACCCTATCGCGACAGGACGGCCTGCTGTGATATGAATAGAACCCCGAAAACACAGTCAGTCACAAAATGCAAAGCAAACAGACTAACCTAGCAGATGATATAAGCATATAATCACCAGATTAATCTTGCAGAGATCATGAATCACCCAGAAATCGATACATGGATGAAAGCAATAAAAAACAAAGCGTAGTTGTAGATGCGACGCTCATCCACGGCGCGACATTGTCGCGTCCTCACAATACACCGTGACAGAGCCCGAAAACTTACAACGGAAAGAAAAGGGAAACCCGAACCCTAGCAAGACTCTAGCATTCACAAACACGAAAATACATGGCAGAGAAGCATAGAACAGGCATACATGAACTCATAGAAGTAGGATAAGGTAGATAGAAGAAGAAATATACTGACCAGTTATCGCGTCCTCCTTGGAAGATGCGATCGTATCGCATCCCCGCGATACACTGCGACACTAACAAAGAGCCAAAAAACGCAGAAAACAAAACAACAAAATACTAACAGGGCTCTAAGAAGATAGCTAAGGAAGGAAACATGGCAAGCAAGCAAACTCAATCCACGAGGGTAGCACTGAAGGTCCCACCGTGATCGCAAAAAGGTGTAATCACGGGGATTGTGCGGCCCCCCCAATACACAAGCAAGTATTAAATCTAATAGTATGGAAAGAGGAATGTGATCGCCACCTAGATAGTTTCCTAATAAACGATGAAGATGTGGGCTAACTATGCTAGGAAAGGGATAGAGAATAGAAGTGGACCTGGTATCGTGGCAGGATTACCTGTCACGACGATACTGATAACGCGTCGCCCTTGGAGGACGCGTCTCCTTGTCGCGTCGTCCTCCTCCGTCGCGTTCTCTTCTGTGCGGAAGATGATGGATGGGACCTTCTTCCCGTCCTCCAGCCGGCTAGAGGACAAGAGCTCCTCGTGGAATATTGCTTGGGTACCTGCCAAAACAAAGAGAAAACAATAAAAACCCTATTAGAACAAGTTAAGTGTTGTATCCATTCAAAAATGAAAAGAAAAGAGGGAGCATGGTGGGAACGAACCTGGGGGTGGTTTTTAAACCCCTAGGGTGTATGAAAAAATGTGGGAATGGGAAGGGATGCAACCTATCTAGAAATGAAATAAAATGCATAAAGATAAAGGAAGAAAAGGGACGAAGGAATGGATGAGCCCCATGTGGGGCGACTCCCTGGCTTGTGATGGCGTCCGAGTCTCGTGCAAAAGCTTTTGGAAGAAGCAGGGGTCACCGTCCTCACATTCCATGCTCCATGGATGTGAAATGAGCAAGATTTTGAGGTGGGAATGTGAGGAAAATGAGAGGAAATGGGAGAGCTGCGAGGCTAAGTCCAGATTAGAGGAGATTTCGGCAGCCCTTCGGGGTAGAAAAATGGGGCTCCCCCGTTCATGAAGAGAGGGTCTTGCTTTTTATAGACTTTTGAGAGATATTATCCCCTTAAAATGATTAATACTTCAAATAAGAGATAAATCCCATTAAAATTCATTTGGGAGAGTCCTATAGGCCTTCTAAAGAGTCCCCTAGCCCCAAACCTCGCCCAAGGGGTTGAGATATTATTTGGAGATAGGGATAAAGCCATAGGAGGGAAAATAGGAGGTAGTTGTGGAGGCCTGCATACGCGGCTGCAGTCGCGTCGTATCGTAGGGACGCGACCTGCTAACGCGACGGCCCTAGGCGTCACGACAGTATGCCCATGTGCATGAATATGCATGGGCTATCGCAGCGGCCCCTAACGTCGCGACACAGTAACGAGATGCTACGATACGTCGCATCAAGAAAATTAATTATTTGCAAATTATCAGCCAATCACATGAAAGGATAAGAGTTATTTAGGCCTAAGGACTCAGTCCAAGTGACAATGGGCGAGATTTCATGGAAATTTGAGTTGTTAATGGGCTCAAAACAAGGCTAATGATGGGCTCAAGGTGAGTGACCAACTAGGGGCTCACTAGGATAGCAAGAAATATAGTTCAACTTATAAGTCAGAATCGGGTGTCTACAAGGTATGATTGGCTCTCTACTATACTTAACTGCTATTAGACCAGACATTTTATTTGGTCTATGTATGTGTGTTAGGTATCAAGCAAATCCCAAAGAATCCCATTTAATTTTAGTCAAAATGATTTTTAAATATTTAGCATATACATGTGATTTAGGACTACAGTATCCAAAATCATGTAAGATGAGTTTAATTGGTTATATTAATGCTGATTATGCTAGATGCAAAGTGGATAGAAAAAGCACCAATGGTTACTGTCAGTTTTTTGCAGGGTGTTTGGTCCTCAAGAAAGCAGAACTCTATGGCCTTGTCAACAACTGAAGTTGAATATGTTGCTTCTGGGAGTTGTTGCACTCAACTACTATGGATCAAACAACAACTTGAGGATTATGGACTAAACATCAAATTTGTACCCCTATTGTGTGACAACACCAGTGCAATCAATCTCACAAAGAATCCAATACAACATTCAAGAACCAAGCATATTGAGGTTAAGAATCATTTCATTAGAGATCATGTAGTAAATGGTAATATTAGCATTTCATTCGTAGAAACTGAAATCAATTGGCAGACATCTTTACAAAAAGTCCTACATGAAGAGAGATTCATCTCTCTCTGAAGAGAGCTAGGCATGTGTAATTTGTAAAGGATGTATTTATGCAATAACTGAAGACATTAATTTTTTGGAGTACCTTGGAATTTCATGACTCCTAATCATTATTGAAAAACTTCTTGTACTTACATCAGGCCGACACATCTCCTTTATCTGTCGACACTTCCTTATATCAGGTCGACACATCCTTCATACAGGTTGACCGTATCATTATACTATTGCGACACCTACTCACTCTATTTTTATCCAATCTTTAACTACCACTCTCATTTCTTTTTGGTCATTTTTATAGTCTACTCCTTCTGACCAAAGTCTCTACATTTAACTCCTTTATCTCTTTACGGGCTTTCAACCGAGGGGGAGCCATGGACTAAGGGGGAGAATTCATACATCTTTCTCCACATCCTTTCTTTTGGTTTCATCATTATTATTCCATCACCTTCCTTTTTGGTCATTGACAAAAAGGGAGAGAAATACTCTGAAATACATATACTCTAAATACACATCATCCTATCTTTTTTGGAGCAGTATGATTTTGGTTAGCTTTGTCATCACCAAAAAGGGGGAGATTGTTCACTCTTTTATCTCCATGATTATATATTTTGGTGATAACAAAACTCATCAGAATATTTCTATATTCATCTAAATTATGAGAATTTACCTTAACTTCATTTTGGTTAAGTCTGTCAACAGGAAACTCAAAGGACATAAAAATTACATCAAGGATCACAACTGTAAGTATTCTAGAATTTTTCTAAATCCATTAGTGTCACGCCCCCAAATTTAGTAGTGGAATTAAATCAGGAACACGACAGACAAGCAAGCATTCAGAAGCCATAAGTAAATGACTAATATCAGTAGGGCCCATAATTCAATAATTAAACTCTTTTATTCATCATAAGCAATTATTACAATCTCCAATGTCAAAATAAGAACAACTCTACTACTAATCTATTCTATCTCTCAAAGAAAGACAAGATTACAAAAATGACTAATCTCTCACTAACTAACTAAACAATGACTCTTTATGGTGTATGTCACGCTCGGCACACAAGTCCCATCATCAAACGTACTCCTCATCTTCACTTCCTAAAATGTTAAGAGGCAAGTATGAGCAAACTAGCTCAGTAGGATTTACATCTCGATGTGCAGGCAATGATATAAGTGATTAACGCTTTAAGAATTAGACATGCACTAGTGACAAGCTAAATCATAAGCACGATAAAATCGGTGACAAAGTGCTTGCAAGATATCATGTAGATAGGAACGTGTCAAGACAATAGAAATAGGTTGTCAATGTGTAGGGTACTTTTCACGAGATGAGCAAGTACTTTGTTACATTCAAGTAATAACAAGTAACATTAATTGAGCAATAACAGTGCAATAGGAGAGCATGGGCTGTAGCCATTCAATAATAGGACAGTAGCAGTTTAGTAACAGTCATTGGCATTCAGAACAGTGGCAGTACAGTAATAGTGCAGGATGTTTGAGTTAACAGACTAACAGTAATAGTATAACAGTCAGATGTCTAGCTAAATCAGACTAGATTGGAGCCTGTCATTAGCCCCTGTAGGTATTTTCGGGCGGCTCTCTGCCGCCAGGACTATACTGGGGCCCCTTGGACACTCTCCGTGCCCTAAGCAGTATGCATTCAAGTCCAATAGAGTCGCAAGACCCGTTATAGCACCAGACAGTTAAGAACAATACAAGACAGTAGGAGCCACAACAGCTTAAAGGGTCCCAAGAGAGTACTCTCAAGAGTTCAAGAATGTCATGTCAGAATGTTCGATAACATTAGTACGATCATGTCATGGGACAATGTTCACTAGTAGTCTAAGAACATCATATCGAGAGCGAGTTCAAGAGAATGTAACACGAACAAGATTGTCAAGAGATTAATGACGATCAAGTCAATAACAATGGTTCAGAGTGTCATAGTGTCATGTCCATAATGATTTCAAGCATAACAAGTCAAGTGAATAGGATTTCATGATAATAATGATCAAGAGAGAATTTTGGCAGCATAACAGTGCTTTTGCTTTAATTCTATTAATAACTTGTTTTCATGTGTCATTGTTGATAGCTTCGAGAAATTCAAGTCGAGGGAGAGAGAGAGAGAGAGAGGTGCACACTAACATCGGGGAACTTCATGGTACAACCTGTTTGTCGGCCATGTGGGAATCCATGGTTAAAGGAGACTTACAGAGGCCTTGGTCAAGGGTTCACTAGTCCGGCAGAAGGAATATCCGACAGAGAGTTCACCACAACCCAAGAAGGGGCTTTCCTATCGTGCTAGAGTGTATGCGCATGCCGCATGTGAGAATCGCTCGAGTGCATCGGTGTGAATCCGATTATGGAAACTCTATTTATGAAAACTTTAGTTATGAAAAGTATCATAAGTGCTAAATCAGAAAATACTAATCATGCATGACCAATTTTAGCAATAGAAATGTGTTTTTAGCAAGTTCGATAACAAGGCAAGAAAGAGAGGACAATCGGCAAGTAGCGAGCATGATCAATCACTTATGTTCAATTAGAATCAAGTGAAAATATTTACTACTTATTCATGGGTTGATTAATGCATGATAAGACCTTATAGAACCTTCCTAGAATAGATCAAACTCACACATATGAAGAAACGAAGCAAAAGGATGAAAACCAAGACGTATGACCCTTAGAAAGCAAATGCAGTTCCATCCCTTCACTTCCTTAGGTCATAACTCACTGATTTATTTTTCAGGTCATAACTTACTGATGTATTTTGCAAATTTGACACATGAATATACCATCTTGAAACCCTTTGAATATGGAATCCAACAAAAAAAATGGCTCGTCAATTCGAGGTCTGTAGGAATAGTTATAGCCATTTAAGAGAAAACTACGCAGAGGGTAGGTCACGATGGCAAACCTGTCACGTTCTGAATGTGACAGGTCGATACGTCACCTTCTGAGCAGGGGTTTTGGGTTGCCAAATGCACCCAGTTCGTCTCCTACTTGGACTCAGTTGATATACGGCACTTCTAAGGCTTATAACTCGTTGTATGGAGCATGAAAAATTGTGAAACTAAGTTCATTGGATTGCTATCTCAATTAGTTAACTACTGTAACGAGGAATTAGAAAACCAATCACATTTACTGGGTCAACTTGACTCTGTGGGACAAACCATAGAAAACTGACATAGTAGAGATGTTTCGGTCACTGCTCTGTAAACCCTCCATGTAATACAGTGATTTTAGTCTTATTTGAAAGTAGAGTCAAAGGGGAACATTATTCATGTTGAGTGCTTGATCTGAAAATGACTTAGACGAGAGGTAGAAGACTCTTAAGATAGTGCAAGGGTTTCATCAGGCAGAAAAATGACTATGATGATACAAGATTTATTTTGATGACACAACATGACATAAATTGGGGAAAATATTATAAACATGATCTAAACATATGTATGCAAGCATGCACGAGTTTAATTAGAGTTTGGATCAAAGAAGACCTACCTTTTGGGTGTAAGAAAATTCATCTTCTAGAAAACCCTAGTTTCAACCAGTCGTAGGAGAACGCTTAATACTCACGAACTTTGGTGATGATCTTGAAGGGACTCAAGTGCAGGTCGCAGATGAAGAAGAACACAAGTTGCTTCTTCTCAAGCCTTCCTCCTTGCGTTTCCCAGCCTCCAGAGCCTCCAAGCATGACCTCAGCAACCCTAGGGGTCGTCCCATGGGAGAGAGATGGCTTATTTAAAGAGGTGTGGGTCTTTAGTTGCCTAATTTAAATTAGGAAACTCATGGGTACGAATTTGGTGTGTCCTTCCCTCAATGGAGGATTTCTCTCCCCAATTCGTGGTAGGAGTCCTATGGAAACATCCCTTAGGTGATAATCACGAGTTTGGGATTGGTTTGAAGTCAAATGGTGGTCTATTTGGGTGAGAATTTACCCTATCATGGTCCATTAGTGAATATTTCCGAATTTCAGGTCATTTTCCTAGCATAGGATTTCTCTCCCCAATTCGAGGTAGGAGTCCTATGGAAACATCCCTTAGGTGTTAACCACGAGTTTGGGCTTGGTTTGAAGTCAAATGGTGGCCTATTGTGTGAGAATTTACCCTATTATGGTCCATTAGTGAATATTTCCGAATTTCGGGTCGTTTTCCTAGCATGAATTTATTTGTGGCCCAAGGTACATCCTTTGGCCCATTTCCTTCATTGGATTGTCAATGCCCATTGTTTGAAGTCCAACCATAGTTTTTATTCTATTTTTGGACTCCATTAAGTCTATGTGATAATGATTTTATGACTTATTTTTTAATTATGATAATAAGTCAAAAAACACCTTAATCTTGGCCAATCAGATTTTTCTTCAGACGAATTTCTTTGTGGGTCATTTGAGAGTATTATTTAGATTGAACTATGATTTTTATGGATTTTTTTGGTGTGTTTTTCTACACATGATAATGGCACCTAAAATTTTACTTTTATTAAATTATTATTTCTAATTTTTCTCATAATAAAATTTTCGGGGTGCTACACCCTCCCCCACTTAAAAGAATTTGATCCCCAAATTCTTATGATATGATACTACTACTATCCATCATCTCCTCCACTTAAGACTTTGCTATCGAGAGAAAAAAAAAATTATATATATATATATGAAGTTAAACTAAGGGTTTAGTGAAAGTACCTTGTCCACCTTCATTAACATGATCTATATCCACAAGGGCTTGTAATCATCCATGGTGTGGAGTTTGGTTCTTCTTCATTGGACAATCAATGACTCGATGTTGTTGACTTCCACATTGCAAGCATCTACCCAATTTCTTCCAACAGTTTTCAACCTAATGCCCTGGCTTTTCACAGAATTCACAGACTTGCTTCCGCTCCACTTCCTCTTTCACTCTCTTGCTATCTACTGTATCTCTTTCTCTATTGCCATTGGAATGAGTAGCACGTTCCCTTCTCAACGCCTTTTTCTTATGGATCTTTTCAAGAAGTACCATGGTATCCTCCACTAATTGAGCTCTCAATACCATGTCTGAATATACTACAATGTCTAGTGGAGCCAACTTTTTGCAGTACAGATGTAAAATCTCGGGTTTCTGGATTTCCGTTTGTGTGTGGGATGACTGGCCATGTCGCGACAGAGGTGCCCGTCGCGACAGTCATCCCTGTTGCGACCACTAGGTGTGTCGTGCGTGGTCAATAGGTCGCGATAGGGTTCTACTTTTGGTCTTCTAACAGGCATCTGTCGCCTGTCAGGGTGGCAGGCGGGTCAGAGGGACCTATCAGGCTGTCGCGGCACCTAGGGTGGGCGCGTTCTTGTCGCGGTCTGGGCGGCCGTCGCGATACGGTTGGTGTCGTGACGCCCCTCTTCGTCGCGTTCTGGGGGCCGGAGGCTAAAAGCCTTGTTCAGTTTCCCCTTTTCCTTTCTTCCCTTCCCTTCTCCTCTCCGAGGAGGAAAGCTTCCCTCTCCGCTGATCCGGTGGTTCACGCTTGGCGGAGCGGCGGTGGTTTGTGCGGAGCGGTAGCGCGTCATCGTGGGAGCGAGGAGGAGGTGACAAGCTCTTCTTCAAGGCCCCTTCGGGGTTTGGTTCTTCGTTCTCTAGTAGGGATTCTTGTACCCTTACTTGTTGTGTGTTTTGGGGGTCCAAATTGTGGAATGCATACTTTTACTACTTTCACCATGATTCTCTCCCCATGTTTGTGTGTTTGTTGTTGTGTGGGGGACCCCGGAACGCAGCATCCTGGCAGTCTGCCTTCCAGTTGATGTCGCAACCGCCGAGCGTGTTGTGACATCAGAGAAGGCGTCGCCCTGTTCCGACGCGACCTTATCGCGGCGCGGGTGGTCGTCGCGATAAGGGTCACGCCGCGACCCGGTTTCCCATCGCGACAGGGTTGTTGTCGCGGCGTGGTCAGCTGTCGCAGCAAGGTTGTCACGACCTGGTTTCCTGTCGCGACAGATCTATTGTCGCGACCCACTTCCCCGTCGCAACAGAGGACTTGTCACGGTGGCCCTGACCGTCGCGATGTGATCGCGATGGGCTAGGAGGGCGCGACAAGACCTGTGTTGCCGTGGGTGTTTTCTGTGGCCACGGTTGGCGTGTCAACATGTGCCCCAGGGCAAGGTGTGCCCTTAGGACCTTCGGGTGGGAACGCGGCATGTTGCCGCCCTGCGTTCAGTGACCGAAGGTGACACCTTCGTGGTCGTGTCCTAGCAGTGTCTCTAGGAGGCTCGCGTCTGTCTAATAATCGATGGCTTGGGCGCCTACCGATTATTAGAAGAGTGTTGGTCTTTGTGCTGTTTGGTGGTGTTCCGATTTCTCGAGCTGTGTCGTGTGTGCCGGCGTTGGCCGACGGCCCTTCTAGAGGCTGTTCCCAGAAGGGGTGACGTGCATGCTTGTGGTAGGTGGGCTTGTCTTAGTTACAAGCCGGCGGTGTTGTTTCTGTGGTGGTTGCCATGCCAGTTTCTCTTTTGCCCATTTCTAGGCACTTGAGGGCTTGTCTGCGAGACAAGTTGTTACCGTTACCTGGGACCCCTATCCTCGGGTGCCTGTGTCAGAGGGTGTTGCTCCGGGCGACGGGCGTGCTCGAGTCTGGTCTACAATGGCAGACTCGGAGCGGAGGGGAAAACGGTGGGGCAGCTGTGTGAGCTGTTTGTAGAGCTCTCTTAGCTGGGTCTAGGACTCCGAGGTTGTGTGGTGCTCGTTCGGTGCAGACCAACTAGTCCTTCTCACAGCCTCACTCTGCGTTGGTTTTGAAGCCACGTAGGGAGGTCAGGCGTGGAGCCGCAGTTCGGCCGGGCTGCGGTTGTTTGTGGTTGTGTTCTTGGCTGTGGCTCGCTAGCCTCACTCTACCGGGGATGTTGTAGGCAGGAGTCGGCGGTTGGCGAGCTGGAGGAGTGGACTGTGTGTCCTCCTCTTAGATGCTTGTGGAGGTGGCTTGGTTGTTCTTACTGTGACGTTGCTTCACACGCTGTTTCCAAGAATGGTTTCTCGTTGCCCTAGCTTGCACGGGGGTTGTAGCCTAGCCGTGTCTAGTTCCATGTGCTTGGTTAGTTTGGCCTCGTGGGCCATGTTAGTGGTTTCCGATCTGTGGGTTCTCTCAGGGTGCCTGGTGCAGGCACCCATCTGTTGTTTCAGTAACCCGTTCCTTGGTGCCATCCGTGGTGGCACCAGAGTGTGTGGTTTCCTTGACCTCGTGGAGTGTCTGAGGTGCAGGGTGGCTCTGCTTGTGGGCCCTCGACCTGGTGGAGGTCTGAGGTGGTTGTGCCTATGGTGAGACATTGCTTCTCACATGGTTGCTCGGTGTCTCTCGTGGTGACACCTGGTTGTTCCTTCCCGACCTCGTGGAGGTCCGGGTTGTTGGTGCTTGTGTCGTGAGACTCCGGTCTCTCGTGGTTGCTCCGGTGTCTTGTGAGCTTCTTTGTCTCGGCGGGTGTGTGCCGACGGTTTGCTTCCACATCGTGTTGCTCTGGCCCGACCCTGGTTGTGGGTCGTGGCATTGCTCTAGTTGATTCAAGTTATGGTCTTGTCTTGTTTTGACGATGACAAAATTCTTTATTATCTTGATAATATCAATTAAGTGAAGTCTCTTGATGTCTAAAATGTTTGAGAGTGATTCTCGAGGAAAATTAACTTGGAGAAATGTTAATGTATTTGTATACATGTATATGTGTGAGACACATGTGTAAAATTTGGCTAAGTGTGAGATTGACTTGCTACTCTTTCACGTGAAGTCGAAGTTATCACTAAAGTTGAAATTAGATATTGACTACAGTATAAGTCTCTCAGCAGTAGAAGTCCAACTCTAACTAACAAAGACTTATTAAGTAATTCAAAGTCTTACTTCAACTTAGTCGAAGTCGTACTCTGACTTGTCTTCAAGTCGAAGTCTAACTCCGACTAACGATGACTCACAACCCAGTCGAAGTTTCACTCCGGCTTGTTCAAGAGTCGAATTCTTATTTTGACTAAGACTGAATTGAAGTTCTATTCTGACTTGTCCCCTACTCGAAGTTTAACTCTGATCGCTATTGATTAACTTCACAAGTCGAAGTTCACTTCGACTCATGTATTGCTTTGAGAGTCAATGCTCAATTTGACTAATAAAGAAGTTTACGGGAGTGGAACGTCTAGTCGAAGTTTAACTTCAACTCACCATAACTTTCTTCTGAAGCCAATCTTATAGTCGAAGCATTACTACTTTGTGACTTCGCATAAAATATTTATTTAATATTTTTCTAAACAAAAAATCTAAGTATTAAATCTTGTTTAAAATTTTATCTTTGCTACAACCTCTCATATTGTTTTTATTAAATATAATGGCAAATCTAAAAGTGTGTTACTTTAACACTATGTAATTGTAGCTTTCAAATGAAATGTCATTTTATAATTCATTTGTCATTTTAGAATCACAATCTTTATATTCAAAAGTAATCTACAAAATCCTTATATATCCATAACATTCATTGTTCTGAAAATATAACTATAGAAACATATACGCATGCAGAATGAACATCTATCTCATTTGACATGCTACAATCCTTTCTTATTTAGGGAAATGTATAATTGATGTGATCAGATAGGACTCCATAAATGCATCATCTAAGTATTCCTATTATACACTGTACAATATCTATTATTCTAACCTAAGATATTGTCCTAGAAGAAAAATGATATTTTTCTTATTTTGTGCATACATGCATTTATTGCAACTGATTATAGTAGCATGCATGCTATCCTTAACCTAGTAAGAAACTGATTTACACTTAGATATGGGACGTTACACTTAAGAAGATTTTTTTAGTCAAAACATTCACATCTCAACGGTCAACTATTTCAAATGGGGAGCTAATAAAGAAAACAATATAAATAGAAGTCAAAGTATGAGAGAAGAAATATACATGAGATATGTGAGATGGAAAATGAAGAAAGAAGACAACTGATGATCATCGTTGTGAACTCAAGCATTCAACCTTCAACACTTCAAGTCTTTTTTGCTGTGGACAAGGTGCTTTACGACAAGTCTTAATAGAGTCCACCCTTAGTCCAAGAGAGAGAGTCCTCTACCTCTGATAGATATCATATTTCTCTCTCCTTTCTTGTATGTATGCCCATTCGCTGAGCATCACTAGCATAATAGTTTTTCTTGTAAAATCAGTAGGGGGTTGGTACCTTGTGTGTACCCTTTTGGATAAGGAAATGTCTGTTTAGGTAGGCGGGTGTTTACCCCTTAGTGAAGGAAAGACTTGTTAGGAGCAAGTGGTTGTAATACCCCTTAGAGAAGGGAAGACCAAAGTTGAACTAAATCTTGCTCTAGAACGAGGATTTTTTTGGCACCAGAGGGCTACGGTGCATTGATATCAAGATGGAGATAGAAGCACCAAATTTCACCATATTCATGCCACTAATAGAAGATGCCAGAACTTCATTTTCTAGATCCAATTGCCATCAAGGGCATGAACAAGTAAACTTGATGGTATTAAAAATCACTTTATCCACTACTTTCAGAATCTAATTTCCTCTTCTCATCCTAAGCACATTCTAATGACTTTCAACTTAAGTCTAGAACCCTTTCTCCTTTGGATATAGGATTTGAAGTACCCCCTCTCCCAAGAAGTCCATGACATTCTTCTTGGCTTCCCACCTAATAAATCTTCAAGTTCTGATGGCATTACCTCAGCCTTCCTTCTAAAGCACTGGGACATTGTTGGGTATCAAGTCAACCAACTAGTCACTTCCTTCTTCCATAATGCTACTCTACCAGTTGGAGCTAACCACACGCTCTCACCCTTATCCCTAAAAGATCTAAGACGACTAGTGCCAATGACTTTAGGCCCATTAGCTTTAGTAATACGTCATGTACAAGATTATTGCCAAAACCCGATTTCCTGTCACGACAGATCTGTTACTGCGACCCGCTTCCCCATCGCAACAGAGGACTTGTCACGATGGCCCTGACCGTCGCGATGTGATCGCGACGGGCTAAGAGGGTGCGACAAGACATTTGTTTCCGTGGCCACGGTTGGCGTGTCGACGTGTGCACCAGGGTAGGGTATGCCCTTAGGACCTTCAGGTGGGAACACGGCAGGTTGCCTCCCTGTGTTCAGTGACCGAAGGTGACACCTTCATGGCCGTGTCCTAGCGGTGTCGCTAGGTGGCTCGCGTCTGTCTAATAATCGATGGCTTGGTCGCCGACCGATTATTAGAAGAGCATTGGTCCCTGTGCTGTTTGGTGGTGTTCCGATTTCTCGGGCCGTGCCGTGTGTGCTGGCATTGGCCGACGGCCCTTCTAGAGGCTGTTCCCGGAAGGGGTGCCATGTGTGCCTGTGCCAGCTGGGCTTGTCTTTGTTACAAGCTGGCGGTGCTGTTTCTGTGGTGGTTGCCACACCAGTTTCTCTTTCACCCGGTGCTAGGCACTTGAGGGCTTGTCTGCAAGACAGGTTGTTACTGTTACCTAGGACCCCTATCCCTGGGGCCTATGTCAGAGGGTGTTGCTCCGGGCGACGGGCGTGCTCGAGTCAGGTCTAGAGTGGCAGACTCAAAGCGGAGGGGAAAACGGTGGGGCAGCAGCGTGAGCCATTTGTAGAGCTCCCTTAGATGGGTCCGGGATGCCGAGGTTGTGTGGTGCTCGTTCGGTGCAGACCAGCTAGTCCTTCTCACAGCCTCGCTCTGCATTGTTTCCGGAGTCACGTAGTGAGGTCAGGCGTGGGGCCACAATTCAACCATGCTGTGGTGGTTTGTGGTTGTGTTCTTGGCTGTGGCTCGCTAGCCTCACTCTACCGGAGAGGTTGTAGGCAGGAGTCGGCGGCTGGCGAGCTGGAGGAGTGGACTATATGTCCTCCTCTTCGCTGCTTGTGGTGGTGGCTTGGTTGTTCTTGCTGTGACGTTGCTTCACACACTGTTTTCAAGAATGGTTTCTCATTGCAATAGCGTGTATGGGGGTTGTAGCCTAGCCATGTCTAGTTCCGTGGGCTTGGTTAGTTTGGCCTCGTGGGTCGTGTTATTGGTTTCCATTCTACGGGTTCTCTCGGGGTGCCTGGTACAGGCACCCATCTGTTGTTTTAGTAACCCGTTCCTTGGTGCCTTCCGTGGTGGCATCGGAGTGTGTGGTTTCCCTGACCTCGTGGAGTGTCCGAGGTGCAGGGTGGTTATGCTTGTGGGCCCTCGACCTGGTGGAGGTCTGAGGTGGCCGTGTTTGTGGTGGGACGTTGCTTTTCACGTGGTTGCTCGGTGTCTCTCGTGGTGACACCTGGTTGTTCCTTCCCAACCTCGTGGAGGTCCGGGATGTTGGTGCTTGTGTCGTGAGACTCCGATCTCTCGTGGTTGCTCCAGTGTCCCGTAAGCTTCTTTGTCTCGGCGGGTGTGTGCTGATGGTTTGCTTCCACATCGTGTTGCTCTGGCCCGACCCTGGTTGTGGGTCGTGGCGTTGCTCTAGTTGCTTCCGCATGTGTTTGACTCTGCTGGTTCTACGGGAGTCCTGTTTGGCCTGACCCGGGTTGTGGTCAAGGCGTTTTTCTATTTCCGCTGCTTTGTAGTACTCTATGGTAGGCGTTTCCCACTTTACTACTTTGTAGAGTAGTTTTGCTTCCGCTTGTTGGAGTTCCTACTTCTCTGGCTGGTAAGGGAGTGGTAATCCCTACGGAGCCTTGTTCGCGAGGCTCACCCCCCCCCCCCCCCCCTACTCTCTTTAGGTAGGGACTCTCTATCGTAGGAGTTCATTATCAGATGGTCGTGGTGGCATCTTGTTCGCCGAGCGTTGCCAGCAGTGTGAGTTGTGAGCGTGAGTGCTCTTTGTACCGTGAGTTGAGAGTGTCCTTTTTGCAAGTCCTCGGGGTATGCCCCTTAAGGACTGCACCTTTCTTTCTGTACCTGTACTTTTATTTGGGACATGTTGTACTTAATTTCTTTATTAATGTACAGTCTTTCTTGTTATAGTTAATTGAATTCATTGCTTATTTCACTGGACTAAATTCTAACCCTTCCAGGTCTTCGGATCTGTGGGTGGCAGCACGACCTTCGGGGGTCCCTGGCGAGGGGTCTGGGAGGTCGGGTCATTACAGTGGTCTCAACCCTTCTAAGAATCTCTTTGCCTTCATCTTTTCTGTACTCACCAAATGCGGTGCATACAGCACTAGTCTTTCAAATTGCGCTTCATATTCAGCTATAGACATCATTCGTTGTTTTAAATCTAAAAATTCATTTGTCTTCTTCTCATGAATCCTCTCGGAGAAATATTTGGTGTTGAAGAGTTCTAAAAATTCATCCCACTCTATGTCTATATATCCTAGAGATCTCGGTTAAGGGAGGACTTTTCTCACCTAGGGCTTTTTGGGTTTTGGGGAGAGAAAAAGATAGGCCGTTGTGAGGCTTGATCCGACGTTTGGAGGTTTCTCCAGCAATCTTCTTCGATTGGAAGGTGCATCTAGAGGTGAAGAAGCTCCCTTGACTCCGAGAGACCATTTGTGCAAACATGAGGACCAGATTTGGGCTGAAGAGCATCACCTTCTTGGCTTGGCCAAGGAGGGCTTCATCGCCTAATTTGATCTTTTGATGTTTTTCTTCAGGCAAGTAACTTAGGGGTTTCATCCCTAGACATGTCCCCTAGGGTTTAGGCATTTTTACAGATTTTTACATCGTGTCTTGGACCCCTAAATTCTGTCTTTTTGTGTTCGGTCTGCAGTTTTTTTGCAGACATTAGGTTGACGGCAACTTTGTTGCCGCCAAGTTCATGAGTTAACAGCAATAGATGGTGTCATTAACCCATATTAACGGCAGAACCCTAGTCGTCAAGTTCATCTATTTTCTACAGAATTATGTGTTAATCTCTGTACTATGATTTTCAGATTTCTGAATGTCTACTCATGCTGTCTTTATGTCATATCATGTCATGTAGCTATTCAATGGCTTAAAAATGATCAACCCATATGAAAGTCATAAGAATATGAAGATCTATTCTAAGTGTTTTAATTGATTGATTGAATCCATCTACCATGTGATTGATATGAGTTATGAACATATTCTGACTTTTCTATAATTGAAATGTGTTATATGTTAAAAGTACAGCAACCTTGTGATAGATTGAATTGCATACATGTGATGCATGTTTGTTATAAGCTTTCCGTCTTGTTTCAAACCGATAGATTGTGGATTGAGACACGTTCTACACAAAACTTTACACATATAGGCAGCCCTTTCTTGGGGGATTGGAAACTCACGGCCAGTCATTCCATATCGGCAGTCTAGTGACCTTTCTCTTAAGACCCCCGTAATTCTCTGTACTCCGTGGATTCCCTCATGGAGACTGAGTTGGTTGTACCAATGAAGTACCCGGAAGATAGATTGCACTTCTATTCTTATCTACTTCTCATGAGAGTGATTTGATAACATTGAAACCAAGCCATTAAATGTAAAGATTGAACTAATGAGATTAAGCCATTATGCTGCCAAAATTAATCAGGATGGCCGAGTGGTCTAAGGCGCCAGACTCAAGTTCTGGTCCTCGAGAGTGGGCGTGGGTTCAAATCCCACTTCTATGTCTATGTTCGGTAATTGTCGACTAGCAACTTCCCACCAAGCTCTAGCATCATGGTCTAGCTGGAAGGTTGCCAGAAGGACTTTCTCCTACTCTGAACATTGCATAACTCTAAAGATTCATTCCATCACCTTCACCCAATTTTCAGCTTCATCCGGATCCGGAGTTCCATTAAACCTAGGAGGATTCATTCGTTGAAAGTTCCCATATAAGTCTCCTACTCTATTCCTTGCTCCTACTTGAATCACATTATTAAGGGCTTGAGTTAGCCCCTGTACGGTCCGTTGGAATTCATGCATTTGTGCACGCTCGCCTACCATCTCCTCTAGTCTCCTACGAGCAATAACAATTTATTAATTTCTTCTTAAACTTAGGGTTCTTATACATATAGTTAAGCTCCTATCATAACCCCAAGCTTTTACCCAATCTCACCAAGTTCCTAGCTTAATGGTGGACACAACCTTAGGGATCCTAGATCCTCACGATCAAGATTCCTATAGCTTATGTTTACAACTTAACCTCAAATATATCCTAGGAATTAGGGAAAGTCTAGGCTTTGATACCACTACTGTCACGCGCCCAAATTTAGTAGCGAAATTTAATCCGGAATGCGATGGACAAGCAAGTATTCAGAAGCCACAAGCAAACGACTAATATCGATAAGGCCCATAATTCAATAATCAAACTCTTTTATTCATCATAAGCAATTATTACAATCTTCAATGTCAAAATAAGAACAACTCTCTACTACTAATCTATTCTATCTCTCAAAGAAAGACAATATTACAATAATGACTAATCTCTCACTAACTAACTAAACAATGACTCTCTATGGTCTATGTCATGCTCGGCGCACAAGTCCCATCATCAAACGTACTCCTCATCTTCACTACCTGAAATGTTAAGAGGCAGGTATGAGCAAACTAGCCCAGTAGGATTTACATCTCGATGTGCAGGCAATGATA
Source organism: Colocasia esculenta (assembly GCA_014218235.1). Lineage (NCBI taxonomy): Eukaryota > Viridiplantae > Streptophyta > Magnoliopsida > Alismatales > Araceae > Colocasia > Colocasia esculenta. Next base: position 78,064,623 of record CM024766.1, read on the forward strand.
TAAGTGATTAACGCTTTAAGAATTAGACATGCACAAGTGACAAGCTAAATCATAAGTACGATAAAATCGGTGACAAAGTGCTTGCAAGATATCATGCAGATAGGGACGTGTTAAGACAATAGAAATAGGCTGTCAATGTGTAGGGTACTTTTCACGAGACGAGCAAGTACTTTGTTACATTCAAGTAATAACAAGTAACATTAATTGAGTAATAATAGTGCAATAGGAGAGCATGGGCCGTAGCCATTCAATAATAGGATAGTAGCAGTTTAATAACAGTCATTGGCAGTCAGAACAGTGGCAGTACAGTAATAGTGCAGGATGTCTGAATTAACAAACTAACCGTAACAGTATAACAGTCAGATGTCTAGCTATATCAGTACAGTCAGAACCAGTGCAAATGCAGACACCATCATTAGCCACTACAGGTATTTTCGGGTGGCTCTCTGCCCCCAGGACTAGATTGGAGCCCCTTGGACACTCTCCGTGCCCTCAGTAGTATGCATTCAAGTCCAATCGAGTCGCAAGACCCGTTATAGCGCTAGACAGTTAAGATTAGTACACGACAGTAGGAGCCACAACAGCTCAAAGGGTCCCAAGAGAGTACTCTCAAGAGTTTTAGAATGACATGTCAGGATGTTCGAGAACTTTAGTACGATCATGTCATGGGACAATGTTCACTACTAGTCCAATAACATCATATCGAGAGCGAGTTCAAGAGAATGTAACACGAACAAGATTGTCAAGAGATTAATGACTATCAAGTCAATAATGATGGTTCAGAGTGTCATAGTGTCATGTCGAAAATGATTTCAAGCATAACAAGTCAGGTGAACAGGATTTCATGATAACAATGATCAAGAGAGAATTTTGACAGCATAATGGTGCTTTTGCTTTAATTCTATTAATAACTTGTTTTCATGTGTCATTGTTGATAGCTTTGATAAATTCAAGACGAGGGAGAGAGACAGAGAGAGGTGCACCCTAACATCGGGGAACTTCATGGTACAACCTGCTCGTCGGCCATATGGAAATCCATGGTCAGAGGAGACTTATGGAGGCCTTGGTCAAGGGTTCACTAGTCCTGCAGAAGGAATATCTGATGGAGAGTTCACCACAAGCCAAGAAGGGGCTTTCCTATCATCCTATAGTGTATGCACATGCCGCGTGGGAGAATCGGTCTAGTGCATCGGTGTGAATCTGATTATGCAAACTCTGTTTATGGATACTTCATTTATGAAAAGTATCATGAGTGCTAAATCAGAAAATACTAATCATGCATGGCCAATTTTAGCAATAGCAATGTGTTTTTAGCAAGTTCGATAACAAGGGAAGAAAGAGAGGACAATCGGCAAGTAGCGAGCATGATCAATCACTTATGTTCAATTAGAATCATGTGAAAATATTTACTACTTATTCATGGGTTGATTAATGCATGATAAGACCTTATAGAACCTTCCTAGAATAGATCAAACTCACACATACGAAGAAACGACGCAAAACGATGAAAACCAAGACGTATGACCCTTAGAAAGCAAATGCAGTCCCATCCCTTCACTTCCTCAGGTCATAACTCACTGATTTATTTTTCAAATCTGAAACATGAATATACCATCTTGAAACCCTTTGAATATGGAATCCAACAAAAAAAACGGCTCGTCAATCCAAGGTCTGTAGGAATAGTAATAGTCATTTAAGCTAACACTGCGTAGAGGGCAGGTCGCGACAGCAAACCTGTCGCGTTCTGAACGCGACAGGTCAATACGTTGCCTTTTGAACAGTGGTTTTGGGTTCCAAATGCACCTAGTTTGACTCCTACTTGGACTGGGTTTATATAGGGCACTTCTAAGGTTTATAACTCGCTGTATAGAGCATGAAAAATTTTGAAACTAAGTTCATTGGATTGCTATCTCAATTAGCTAACTACTGTAACGAGGAATGAGAAAACCAATCACATTTATTGGGTCAACTTGACTCTATGGGACAGACCATAGAAAACTGACACAGTAGATATGTTTTGATCACTGCTCTCTACACCCACCATGAAATAGAGTGATTTCAGTCTTGTTTGAAAGTAGACTCAAAAGGGAACATTATTCATGTTGAGTGCTTGATCTAAAAACGACTTAGATGAGAGGTAGATGACTCCTAAGATAGTGCAAGGGTTTCATCAGGCAGAAAAATGACTATGATGATACAAGATTTATTTCGATGACACAACATGACATAAATTGGGGGAAATAGTATAAACATGATCTAAACATATGTATGCAAACATGCACGAGTTTAATTAGAGTTTGGCCCAAAGAAGACCTACCTTTTGGGGGTAAGAAAAGTCGTCCTCCAGAAAACCCTAGTTTCAACCAGTCGTAGGAGAACGCTTAATACTCAAGAACTTTGGTGATGATCTTGAAGAGACTCAAGTGCAGGTCGCAGATAAAGAAGAGCACAAGTTGCTTCTTCTCAAGCCTTCCTCCTTGCATTTCCTAGCCTCCAAGAATGACCTCAGCAACCCTAGGGGTCATCCCATGGGAGAGAGAGGTCTTATTTAAAGGGGTGTGGGTCTTTAGTTGCCTAATTTAAATTAGGAAACTCATGTGTATGAATTTGGTGTGTCCTTCCCTCAATGGAGGATTTCTCTCCCCAATTCATGGTAGGAGTCCTATGGAAACCTCCCTTAGGTGGTAACCACGTGTTTGGGCTTAGTTTGAAGTCAAATGGTGGTCTATTGGGTGAGAATTTACCCTATCATGGTCCATTAGTGAATATTTTCGAATTTCGAGTCATTTTCCTAGCATGAATTTATTTGTTGCCCAAAGTACATCCTTTGGCCCATTTCTTCCATTGGATTGCCAACGACCATTGTTTGAAGCCCAACCATAATTTTTATTCTATTTTTGGACTAAATTAAGTATATGTGATAATGATTTTTCGACTTATTTCTTAATTACGATAATAAGTCACAAAACACATTAATCTTGGCCAATTAGATTTTTCTTCACAAGAATTTCTTTGTGGGTCATTTGAGAGTATTATTTAGAGTTGAACTATGATTTTTATGGAATTTTCCAGTGTTTTTCTGCACATGATAATGACACGTAAAATTTACTATTATTAAATTATTATTTCTAATTTTTCTCATAATAAAATTTTTGGGGTGCTATAATTAGAGAAGTCGAAGTTATATATATATATATATTTCACTCTGACTCTTCAGAAGTCGAAGTGTGATTTCACTGTGACTTTTCTCCAGTCGAAGTCCACATCGATTACTATTTTTAGTCAACATCGATTACTCCTTTTAAGTCCACATCGATTACTATTTTTAAGTCCACATCGATTACTGTATAAAATTATCGATTATGTTTAAACACCGATTGTGTTCACATCGATTACCTTAGACATCAATTCCCTTTAAACATCGATTACCTTTCTCTTAAAACATCAATTGCTTTAGACATCGATTGCCTTAGATATCGACTGTCTTGAACATCGATTACCTTGCACTAAAACATTGATTTCCATCTCATATCGATTGTCTTCTTAAACATCAATTTTCTTATCTTTGAAACATCAATTACCATTTTAAATCACATCGATTTCTTTGTACCAAACATCGATTACCCTTAGACATCGACTGTCTCAAACATTGATTGTCCTACTTAAACATCAATTACAGTTATACTCAAACATTGATTGTTCTTGAACATCGATTGCACTTGGACATCGATTACTCCTTGAACATCGATTACCCTATGAACATCGAATACTCTTTGAACTTCGACTACTCTTTAAACTTCGACTGTGTCTTAACATCGATTAGCATTATATTATCCATTGCTATTTCAGATATATTAGTTTCAAATACCTTGATAATTATATGTGCAAAACCTTACTGATTGTGGTTGAAATTATAATGATTGCCCTTACGATTAATCTTTGTTGTGAACATAACTTGGGGCGCAGTATTTTCAAATCATTTTTAAGGAGAAGCTCATTTCAAATTTCCCACTATCTGTTACATATACTTCTTACAAGAGCTTTCAAGGATATCTTCTTATAGTATGACTTTTTTACTGATTACTATTTTCATGGTAAGTCTTCTAACAATTTGCATGTGAACAGAAATCTATCTGTGGCTTAGTCACGGGTCACAGTTCTCTTAGAGAAAATGCTTTACAGTTTGCCATTCTTATAACAAGTCTTCTTATGATTTATATGGTGACAGAATGGACTAGTTTATTTCTCTATAACACCTTTTTCTATTGATTGAAGATCTCTCTCTCTTAGCATTTAATGCCTACAGGTTTTTTGTAGTCACATGATTCTACAACGTACGACTTGCTGCGACTGCATGGAAATGAGGACCAAGGGATAAGAGACAATGGACACTTCAACAGACACATCTGAGGAAAGTTGAAGTGCTAATAAGAAGACAATGGTTATGAAGAACAAAGCAAGGAGACACATGCAATACACGCGGATTCACACCAATCTTCACAACCACCATTGAGAGTAGTGCACCTTCACTCCAAGTCCATCTCCTCCAAGCTCTCCTGAAGCCCTTCTTTTCTTTGAGAGTCAGTTGTTCTGAGAGGATAGCGTCAGAGTCTACATTCTTCTTTTCTCAGTTCGTGCCTCAGATCAAGCAAAGCTTGTTGTGTAAGCTTGATTAAGGAGTCATTCCTTCAACTCTTCTTTAAGAGTGTTCCTCTTCCTGTGAGAAGAGAAGATCTGTGGTGAGTAGGTGGTTTTGTTCCCCTTGCTGAAGGGAAGACCTATTGCTACAGGTGGTTGTATTTTGCCTCTTCGTGTGTTGAAGAGAAGGCCAGTGGGTGTTGGATGTGTAAGTGCTCTTGAGGGGGACTGTTCCCTTAGTTAGTGAAATCCGAAGTAGTTTCTTAGGGACTAGACGTATGACTCCTAGTGATAGGAGGTTCAAACCAGGATAAAAATCCTTGTGCGTTTTTGTGTGATTGTTTTTATCTTACTTTTGCTGCTCACTAACTCTAACATCTGCGCTTAGTGTATTTTCTGTTTGAATTTATTTTAAGCAGGATAATTTTAAGATATTCTTGAAGCAACCCATTCACCCCCACCCCCTTTACGCTTGCAACCTGGTCAACAATAATTAGCAATCTCCCACTTGACGTAGAGCCAATTACCTACATGTCTTATCCCCATCAAACCTCAGTGTCACTCAAAAACAATCTAAGTCAACAGCTTTGTCAGTGGATCTGAAATGTTATTTTCAGATAGAACTCATTCCACTACTACATCTCCACAGGCCACGATCTCTCTGATCAAGTGGAACCTCCTCAAAACGTGCTTGAACTTCTGATGAGACTTGGGTTCCTTTGTTTGAGCAATCACTCCGTTGTTGTCGCAAAACAATGGAATTGGCTCTCTATGGCTAGGCACCACTCCTAGATCTACTATGAACTTCTTCATCTAGATAGCTTCCTTTGCTGCTTCTGAAGAAACAATGTACTCTACCTCAGTGGTCGAATCAGCAGTAGTCTCTTGCTTGGAACTCTTCTAGCTTATTGCTCTTCCATTCAGGGTAAATACAAATCTCGAGTTATACTTGTTATCATCGATATAAGCCTGAAAACTCGAGTTTATGTAGCCTTCAACCTTAAGGCCACATCCCACATATACTAGTAAAAGATCATTAGTCCTTATCAAGTACTTAAGGATACACTTTACTGTCATCCAATGTTCCAAACCTAGATCCGCCTGATACCTGCTCGTAACACTTAGAGCATGCGTTACATCAGACCTAGTACATAGCATATCATATATGATAGATCCTATCGCAGAAGCATTGGAAGTACTTAAGGATACACTTTACTATCATCTAGTGTTCCAAACCTGGATCCGCCTGATACATGATCATAACACTTAGAGCATGCCCTACATCAGACCTAGTACATAGCATATCATACATGATAGATCCTATCGCAGAGGCATAGGAAATTCTTTCCATGTTTGCCCTTTCTTCTGGAGTACTTGGGGACATACTCCTAGAAAGTTAAATTCTATGTCTCATCAGTATGAGACCCCTCTTGGAATTTTCCATGTCAAACCTTTTGACAATGGAGTCTATGAACTTGGACTGGGACAAGCTAAGCATCCTCTTGGATCTATTTCTATAGATCCAATTCCCCAATATATTAGATCCTTCCCCTAAGCCCTTCATGGAGAAATTCTTTGATAGCCAAGTCTTTACTGTAGACAACATTTCTACATCATTCCCAATCATAAGGATGCCATCCACATACAACACCATGAAGATGATAGCGCTCCCACTTACCTTCCTATACACCCAATGCTCATCTCCGTTCTTAATGACGTCACAAGATTTCATTGCCTCATCAAACCTTATGTTCCAATTTCGAGAAGCTTGTTTTAGTCCATAAGTAGACTTAAGCAATATGCACACCTTATCTGGACTTTCCTTAGAAATGAATCCCTTAGGTTGTATCATATACACCTCTTCTTCGAGGTTGCCATTGACGAATGTGATTTTTACATGCATTTGCCAGATTTCATAATCATGGTGTGCTACAATGGCCTATTGGATTCTAATGGATTTCATCATGGGAATTTGCGAGAAGGTTTTGTCATAGTCAACATCTTGCCTTTGACAAAATCCTTTAGCCACAAACCTTACTTTATAGGTCTCTACCTTCTCATCCACTCCAATCTTTTTCTTGAAGATCCACTAGCATCCAATAGGTACCATACCCTCAGGTGGATCAACTAGGTTCCTAACATTGTTGGAGTATATGGAATCTATCTCAGAACTCATGGCATCTTGCCACTTCCTAGAGTCTATGTTCGTAATAGCCCCCTCTTAGGTTTGAGTATCCATATCCTCGGATTCATGTCCCTTCATATGTCTCACATATCTCTCAGGAGGGATAGGAACTTTGCTAGACAAATTCTACCTATGGAATGGTGCTTGAGCTTGATTCTCCAACCTCGCTCAATTCTATCATGCTCCCACTGTTTCCCCCAAGAACGTGCTCCTTCTCAAGATAGACTGCTCTCTTGGAAACAAAGATCTTTTGGTCCTTAGGGTGATAGAAATAACACCACGAGTTTCCTTGGGGTATCCCACGAATATGCACCTTTCCCTCCTAGATTCCAACTTATCAGGATCGTGTCTCTTAACGTGGGCATATCAGCCCCAAATCTTAACAACCTTAAGATCGGGCTTCTTCCCTTTCCATATCTCATATGGAGTGGACACTACCGCCTTAGTCGGAACTCTGTTCAGAAGGTAAGTCGCGGTCTCTAGGGCATATCCTCGAAATGAGATGGGGAGGATGACAAAACACATCAAGGACCGCACCATGTCTAACAACGTGCGATTCCTCCTTTTTGATACACCTTTGAGCTGAGATGTATAAGGAGGAGTCCATTGGGACAATATCCCATGGTCCTTGAGGAACTGGGTGAACTCTGTACTTAAGTATTCTCCTCCCTAATCTGATTGAAGAGTCTTGATACTCTTTCTAGTTTGCTTCTCCACTTCACTCTTGTATTTTCTAAATTTCTCAAAAGCTTTGAACTTGTACTTCATTAAGTACACATGTCCATACCTTGAGAGGTCATCAGTGAATGTAATGAAGTAGGAGTATCCTCCTCTAACATGTGCGGACATAGGTCCACATACATCAGTATGTATGAGTTCTAATAACTCAGAGGCTCTCTCTCCAATTCCACTAAAAGGAGAGTTGGTCAGTTTTCCTTGAAGGCATGATTCACAGATTGCATATTATTTATAATTAAATGGATCTAAGAGTCTATCCTTTAGGCCTTTGAATTCTTCCTTCATGGATATAACCTATCCTAGAATGCCAAAGGTATGCATCATTCACCTAATCTCTTTTCCTCTTAGAGACACTATGTATGTTCACGATATGCGAAGCAACATATATTAAGTACAAACCATTTGTCAAAGACCCCATTATAATGATCTCACCATTAAGGAACATAGAACAACCATTGTTCTAAAAAAGAAATTTGTATCCCATTCTTGTCATACATGAAATGGAGATAATGTTCCTAATAATAGAGGGGACAAAATAGCATATTTCTAAAACAAAAGATGCTCCACCAGGTGCTCGTAAGATGACCTCCTCAATGGCAATAGCAGAAACTTTTGTGTTGTTTCTCATTCTTAGGTCCACCTCACCCCTTTCCAATCTTCTATGCTTTGTTAGGACCTGCAACATATTGCAGATATGAGATGCATAACTGGTATCCAATACCCATGCATTATCATAATTATCTGACAAGTGAAGATCAATCATGAACAAACCTGAAGCTAATCCTAGCTTTTGTTATGCTGTTTTTGCAAGGTAATCCTTACAGTTTCTCTTCCAATGCCTATCTTTGCCGTAGTGGAAGCACTATCCTTTGTCCTTTTCCAACTCTTTCTTGGTAACCTTTGCCTTGCCTGACAGCTTGCCTTTGCCTCTGCCCTTCTTAAGGGTCTTTGTGTCCTTCCTTTTCTTGTTTGTCTCACCAACGTAGAGAACTGGCTTCTCTTTCTTGATGGCACCCTCAGCCTCCTCAACATATTGAGTAGCTCACGAAAGGTGGCCTCAATCTTGTTCATGTTGAAATTGATTACGAATGGAGAAAAGGAATCCAGAAGGGATTGAAGTATAAGCTCCATGCATAGGTCAACTTCTAGGTCCGTGAGTTTCTCAATCCACTCAATCATCTTTAGGACATAGTTTTAAACCAATGCCCTCTCAATCATCCTAACATGGAATAGACTGTTGGATATCTCATATCGACGAGTTCTTCCCTCCTATTCAAACAATTTATGGAGGTGCTGGATAATGGATTGCACATCCATCTTCTCATGTTGCCTCTACAACTCGAGGGTCATAGAGGCCAATATGTAACACTGAGCAAGAGTTGAGTCTTCCTTATACTTTTTATAGAGAGAAACATCTTCCTCGCACTACCACTGGCTCAGGCACGATCTCATCGAGGACATATGTGACTTTCTCCGATGTGAGAATAATTCTCAAATTTCATAGCCAATCCGCATAGTTTGGACCAGTAAGACGGTTGGCATCTAGTATGCCACTGAGTGGATTTGAAAGCGAGATATTTCTGAAAATAAATATGTAGCAGAAAATTAATAATATGCAAAGTTTTGGATTTTACAAAAATTAAGACATGGACTTTTATCTTAATTTACTCCCACTATTTCTCACGAGACACATGACACCCTCTAGCATGTGAATCAGAAGTTTCTGGAAAACTTCTAGTGGGGATTGGGATCCAATTGGTGCCTTGTCATGACCTCAAGGGACTCGACCAATCATACCAATCCCAAAGGGTAGGCAACTCTTGTCAATCACAACTCCTTGTGATTCTCGTTATATTTGGCCTCCAAATTATCATGCCCAAGAGGGACTCCACCAACCATGATGTTTGGTTAAGTCAACATCATCATTACAAGATGGACTTGATTTGACAATATGTTCCGGAGGGACTTCGCCAAGCATAGCATGTCCTCAAGCCATCGATGACATCTCCATGTTGTAGGCCAGATATCTAGTCCCAATATGGGTGAGCCCAGAGGGACTCTACTAACTCATTCCATATCAAGAAAAGACGTCTACCTATAATGATGGAAGGCCATGTGGGTCAATCTTATTGCCTCCCGCTTACCAACTTAATTTATTAAGAACAAATGGTTATTTTTAATTGGTCTCATAGCTAAATAATATGCATCCCACACATATCTTTAGCATATATTTATATCGCATGCAAATATGTACCTAGTCAGTGCAAAAATGTATATATATCATATATGTATAAATAACCACACTGGATGATCATGGACCAAAAACTAGCATGATCAAGCTTGATCCAAAAGACTTGATCACAAAGCCCTACGTGTGTCCTCGACGCATCCCATGCACGGTGATCGTCCTCTTATTCCTCATCAGTCCACCAGTACTTCCACGCTTTCGCTGAGTCTCCGAAAGCCATTTCAAATCATTACACTAATTATAAATCACTATAGGCATGCAAGCCAAAAAAATACATTCTAATCAATTAAGAAACATTGATCATATCAAGGGGAATTACATAATTGGGGAAAGTTAGAAATACACAACGATTTTAAATAGAGAGAGAGGGAGGGAGGCCCTCAAGCCCCCTATCCACACACATACAAGCATCACACATAGGTCCATGATCATCCACCCACAGCATACACATCACATGCATATATGTAAGCTACTAGAAATTAACTAAATATTTTAATTAATAAAAAATCTTTAGATTAACATCTAATCTAAAACTTGGATTAACTCTTAATCCAAAGCTTATGGATTAACACTTAATCCTTGTTCCATGGTCTCCAACATAGAACTAGTAAAGGAATAAGAAAGATCTATCTGCACTGACTGTGTTGGCGACATACTATGCTGTCACTAGGACTGGCGACAACATACTATGTCGCTAAGAACACCACCAACACTTTTATGATAAAAACCACCGTTTCTAGGAACATTTCCTAAAGACAACAATTCATGTCGCCAGGATACTCTTGGCGACAAGGTTCACTATCGCCAGGACTATACTGGCAACAATTCATGTTGTCGCAAGGACACTCCTAGTGATAGTCATGATTGTCGTCAAATAGAAGACAGTGCAACAGAAATAAAAATAATTTCTCCAAGCGTCAAGAACGACTATGGTCAGATATGGATGATAGTAGACACTATCACAGGAATACTTCTAGCGACAATAGTCAATGTCACCTATATTATAACCGTGATAGAAAAAAGTAAATCCGATTCTAATTTGCATAGAAGTAAAACCACACATCATCCTTTGAATTTAGGCTCTAATACCACTGCAGGAATACGTAGTGAGCATCACATGCGTAGCGGAAATGATATATATAAATTTTAAACCACGATTCCCACACTTTTTTATCAGACTGGGATGATGTCTGAGTGCATGACTCTGATGCAAACCTTCTAAGGGTGAAACTTTCTCACCTATGGGTGTTCATAGAACCCTTGAAGCACAGAAATTAGCCCGTCGGATGAAGGCGCTCTCGTGACCTCCCTCTAGCAGTGTCCACATGGTGGTGACTAGGGATGACGGCTCCTCCTCTTGCACATCTCCTCCTCATCGGGGCTGCTCCTAGCAGCTCCTCATAGCAATAGTAGCAAGGCAGCAGCAGCAACCAAAGTAAGCAGTAGCAGCAGCAGCTAGAGCAAGGGGGAAAAACCCTCTTGCTCCTGAACGCGCGCATTGTTGACTGTGCACTTTCGTTGTCCAGAGTTCTGTACACAAATCAATATGCTCACCTTCTCTAAACTGTCTCACAGATTTAAAATAGTAATAACGAACTAGCAAAGTGGTGAGAATAGGTCATATCTACGGAGAGGCTGAATAGAATTTGAATTAAACTACTTTGACTTGAAATCGAAAGATCTAACAGTAAGATGCAATTTAAATCCACTCAATTCACTAAAAAACTCCAGTGCGATTAGAACTTTACAATATCACATTCAATACGAACACTAACAAGACTTAAATTCTCAATGCGTTAAAAACTGAAGTCAGAACTTTAGATAACAGATCAAATTAAGCATTCTTAGAACCATGTGAATGATGCAATATGAAACAAACATTCCTTCTGATTTCAAACTATTATTGTTCCAAAATTACTCACACCTCCACAACTCGAAGGGAAGCAACGTAAGATAGAAGGAAAAAAAAAAAATAACAGATCAACACTTCAATTACTCAGAGAGATAACTAGAGTATGAGATCTAAACTGAGAACAAGTTGAGACAGTGAAGAAATTAAAGAACTCATTCAAAGATTTGCACTGAGACAATATGAACTATAGGAACTTCAAATCACTGTACCCTCACAGCACACTGGATCGAACTCTCCTGAACACAGAAGAAGTAAAGAACAAATGCAAAAACTCTTCCAGTAGTTCACAAAAGAACAAAAGAAAACATGATTAGCATTACAGTAGTCCTCCGAGCAGCAAAGGCAAAGAAATGGAAATAAAATCCCCTGTAGCTGAACTCTCAAATTGCTCTTTCGGAATGTCCCAAGCTCTTCATAGCAGCTAACAACAATCAAAAGAGAAGAAGAAATAAAAGCTAAAATCCCCAAAAATTTTGAACCAGCCAACTCCCTGGAGTCCCAGACTCCAATCCTCACAGCAGCAATAGTCAATCTTCGAACAAGCCAAGAACAAAATGGGTAAGAAGTCCTCGATTCCTCCCCTGGACCCTCCGGAACGGAAGAAATAAAAATTTAACACACAAAAAATGGAAAGAACAATGTCCCATGGATCGGGTGACACTTATTGAAGAAAGAAAGAAATCCCTAACAAAATTGCAGTCACCCTCTCCATCTCGTATCCCCTCAAATGCTCAAACAGAAACCCCTCCAATCGCTTACAGAAAAGAAAAGTCACAGAAGAAATGGATAATCCAACACAGATGAAATGAAATAAACTATTGGCTCAAATTCTCATTAGATGCTACTGAAGAAATGGAAAAAATAGAAATCATTCATCTCTTCCAGCTCAACAATCAAACCAAGAAAAGAAGAAAAACCAAAAAGAAATCAAAGTTGCCCAGAAGCAGCCGTCTCCCTCACTGAACTATGGAAGAACAGAAAAATACAGGAAAAAGGGAGATTAAATTCCTCAGAAATTCCTAATGGCCGAACCAGCCTCAAGAACACTCCCTCTCTGCTCTGCTAAAACAAGAAAAATACAAGGAGAACTGGGAACTGAAAATTCTAAAAAAAAATTCGAACCAGCCGAACCCCCGGAGAAGAGGTCCTTGGAGTCCTTTTATAGGCCTCATGGCCTTCTTCTTCCCGCCTTCCACCAGGATCGCTCCGGCTTCAACACATCTGTTCAGCACACCCGGATCGCCAGCGCAGCAGTCCACCTCCAGCGCACCCAGCCCAGACGCTCTGCTTGCCATCGTTCAGCTGTGCACGGGAGTTCGTCCTGCCGCGCACAGCAACCATCGCCAGCAGCCTGCGCCACCTCGGCACACCACGCCACCTCAGCACTACTGCATCACACCGCGCGCACCTGCCCAGCCTCATTGCACAGCATCTGTGCCATCTTCGTGAAGCTTCTGACGGATGAGGCAGAAGACTACAATAAAAATGAGAAAAATGGTTAGATTAATATTGAATTTTTTAAAAAATGGTTAAATGGGTATGGGGGTTGTGGCATCATGTGATTAAATGAGGGGTGTTAAAAGTGTTTTATTTATTTAATGGGTTGGGGTATGTGGCAAGGTTGGATGAGAGATTGGTGTAATGGATCAATGGTGATGAAGGGGTATGTGGCTTGATAGTGTTGGGTGGGATATGGTATTTAGGTAAATGCTATTTATTTATTTAACTAAGATTTAAAGTTTGATTTATCTATGAACTAATATTTACAAAAGATGACTTAAGAAAATCTAAGATCAATGATTTATTTATATACAATGTAAATGAGAAAATATTTTTATTAGTCAAACTATTTAAAAAGTATTGACTTTATTAAATGAAAATCTAACTATGTGATCTACCCAAAATCTTAACTGAAATGCTCAAAATTTTATTTATGGATGAAATGACAATTAAAATAAAATGCACATCATTTATAGACAATGGTTGTCTAAAATCAACTACATGTATGAAATTTAACACGAAAAAATTAGTAATTATCACTCCCCCCTACTTGAACATTGCTAGTCCCTTAGCAATAAAAATTACTCCAAATGTAGGACTAGAAGATATAATGTCTCATGATAAATAGCCATCATGTAAAAGATTAATGTAGAGATATGTATTTCCTAATTGTAAGGGCTTATGGCAAGAAATTAGTGCACAAGTGATAGCTCACTTAAGAGTTCACATCAGCCCTCCTGGAGCTCCTCTATCTCAGCTAGTACTTGAGATTAGATTGATTCGAGGGAGAAGATGAGAATTGTGGAATAAGATCCTTGCTCAGTCAAATCGGGTTGTTTCTCTCAGTTCCATTCTGCCCATCTTCCTTGATGATTATTTCTCTGAGTTGGGGACTTTGCCCCTTTATTTGCACTTTGTGCACTCAGAATTTTTCTTTTTTCATCCATAATGCTGCACAACCCATCACTTTTCAAGAGTAGCGAGTCCAACTTTACTCAGATCCGGGGCATTTTTCATGGATATATTTTTCTTTTGCTTTTGCTTTTTCTTTTTGCTTTTCTTTTCTTTTCCTCTTAAAGGAAGGATGAACAGTCAGGTTCCTTGATCACATGCCTTCACTTCCTTCACAATTCTCTTAAGGGGAAGGGAGAAAATCAATCACCTTTCTCCTACTAGCCTTGACAAATTTGCTACATTTTGGTTCAGCTAATCTAAGTGGTTGTGTAGTGTGTGTATGAAAACTTCTTGCCATAAATCCTTACATAAGGTAGACAATAAGTACATGCAATCCTTTACTAGAGGCTACCTAACATGGATACTTGCAAAGGAGTGTGACAACTACAACAATTTAATGGTTAAAGATCAAACGAATAGTAAGCATTTTTATTCAAAGATTTTATTCAAAGATGAAGTATGTGAATTTTATTTGCATATGTACAAGCTCAGAAAGGAAATGAAGCATTGGTTAGGGTGAGAACTATGAATGCATGCTTTATTCTACCTCTCCCCCCTACTTATTTACAGGAAAAGAAAGTAAGATAGAGAATTACCTGATAAAAGAAGTCCATACACATGGGTTGCCTCCCAAAAGTGCTAAGTTTATCGTCTTCAGCCAAACGCAATTAGGCTTCACTTGGCTCATCTAGCTTGGTAGACTCAACTTTCAAGGAAGGCGGGTTTTCAAAAAAATGCTTTAACCTCTGCTCATTAACAGTGGACGATTGTCCAGTTTTAGGATCAAGAATAACGACAGCACCATTGTCATAGACTTTGATAACCATGTAAGGCCCATCCCACCGGGACTTCAATTTTCCCGAAAAAAGACGAAGCCGAGAATTAAATAGCCAGACTTTATCATGCACTTGAAAAGTTTTTCTATGAATGTGTTTGTCATGGAATGCTTTGGCCTTGGCTTTATAGATCTTTGAACTTTCGTAGGCCTCATTTCTGAGCTCTTCTGGCTCATTCAGATGAAGGGTCCTTTGTTGACCAGCTTGGGCTAAGTCAAGATTGACTTGTTTAATAGCCCAATAGGCTCTATGCTCAAGTTCGACTGGCAAATGACATGATTTTCCAAAGACAAGCCGATAAGGGGACATTCCAATGGGAGTTTTGAAAGCGGTTCGGTAGGCCCACAATGCATCATCTAACCTTTCTGACCAGTCTTTCCTATCAGGCCTAACCGACTTTTGAAGAATGTTTTTAATCTCCCTGTTTGATACTTCCACTTGGCCACTAGTTTGGGGATGGTAAGGTGTTGCTAGCTTATGGGTGATCCCATACTTCCTTAGGAGGGTCCTAAATTGGGTGTTAATGAAATGAGGTCCTCCATCACTAATGATTGCTTTGGGCCACCCAAATCTAGAAAAGATGTTTTTCTGAACAAATTTGATGACCACCTTATGATCATTGGTCTTTGTGGCTATGGCTTCTATCCATTTGGACACATAGTCAACAGCAACTAGAATGTATGTGTATCCAAAGGATGGTGGAAAAGGTCCCATAAAATCTATCCCCCAAACACCAAAAATTTCTACAACCAAAATGGGGTTAAGAGGCATCATGTCCCTCTTAGAAATGTTTCCCATGGTTTGACATCTAGGACAGGCCTTACAAAATTGGTGGGCATCCTTAAACAATGTGGGCCAATAGAAACCAGAGTCTAAGACCTTAGCAGCGGTCTTCTTTCCTGAAAAGTGTCCTCCACAGGCGAGAGAATGACAAAACTTGAGGACACTTTGATGCTCACTCTCAGGGACACATCTTCTTATCACTTGGTCTGGTCCTATGAAAAATAGCTCCAGGTCCTCCCAAATAAAGTACTTGTCTCTAGCAAAGAATCTCTCTCTCTCATTTTTGGTCCAATCTCCAGGTACTCGTCCAATGACTTTCTAGTTCACAATGTGTGTGTGCGTACCATGGAGATAAAATGTTGGAGATAGCTAAAATGTGCTCATCCGGGAAAGCATCTCTAATGGGCATAGAGTCCGGGGCAACTATTCTAGACAAGTGGTCAGCTTCCACATTCTTGGATCCTTTCTTATCATGAATTTCCAAATCAAACTCTTGTAACAATAGAATCCATCTGATCAATCTAGGCTTGGCATCCTTTTTGGCAAGCAAATGCCTCAAGGCAGCATGGTCAGTGAAAACAATGATTTTGGCTCCTAAGAGATAAGATCTGAATTTCTCTAAGGCAAAAACAACAGTTAGGAGCTCTTTTTCAGTGGTTGTGTATCGAATCTGAGCATCATTCAATGTTCTGCTTGCATAATAAATCACCACAGATCCTTTATCAGTTTTCTGGCCCAAAATGGCACCTACTGCATAATCTGAAGCATCGCACATTATCTCAAATGGTAATGACCAATCTGGAGATTGTAGAATTGGAGCTCTGGTCAAAATGTCTTTTAATTCCTCAAAGGCTTTATGACAAGCTTCATCAAAAATGAATGGAGTGTCTTTTAACAAAGAAGTTAATGGCCTTGCAATTTTGGAAAAATCTTTGATGAACCTCCTATAGAATCCGGCATGACCAAGGAAGGATCGAATTTGTTTGACAGAGTTGAGAGGAGGTAATTCGGAAATGAGATTTACCTTGGCTTTATCTACATCTATCCCTCTCCCTGAGACAATATGCCCTAAGACAATTCCCTCCTTAACCATGAAGTGGCTCTTTTCCCAACTTAAAACAAGATTGGCATTAACGCATCTTTTGAGCACTTCAGTCAAATGGTCGAGGCACGAATCAAAGTCATTTCCAAACACAGAGAAATCATCCATGAAGACTTCAAAGTAATCCCCAACCATGTTTGAGAAAATAGACAGCATGCAACGTTGAAAAGTTGCGGGGGCATTGCACAGCCCGAAGGGCATGCGTCTAAAGGCAAAGGTTCCAAATGGACATGTGAAAGTGGTCTTTTCTTGATCATCGGGGTGAATAGCCACTTGGTTATACCCTGAGTATCCATCAAGGAAACGAAATAATTTTTGGCCTGCCAGTTTCTCTATGATTTGGTCAATGAAAGGTAAGGGGAAATGGTCTTTCTTGGTCATTGCATTCAGTTTACGATAGTCAATACACACTCTCCATCCTGTAGCCAGCCTAGTGGGAATGAGCTTACCCTTTTCAGTTTGAATCACGGTTAGTCCAGACTTTTTAGGCACAACTTGAGTTGGACTAACCCACTGGCTATCAGAGATGGGATAAATAAATTCTGCATCTAGCCATTTGACAATTTCCTTCTTAACAACTTCTTTCATGTTGGGATTAAGTCTTCTTTGCATTTCAATTGAACTTTTAGCATTCTCTTCTAAGTAGATGCGATGTGTGCAAACTAAAGGACTTATCCCTCTCAGATCATCTATTGTCCAATCTATAGCTCTCCTATGACTCTTTAAAACATCAATCAATTTCCTTTCCTGCCCTTCCTCAATATCACTAGCGATTATGATGGGCCATGTCTCATTCTCTCCTAAAAAGATGTACTTTAAATTCGCAGGGAGTGGTTTTAGCTCAACCTTAGGAGGACACTCAAATGGAATTGATGGATCATTATCTTGAAACATAGAATTAAATTGTCCTTCCTCTCCCTCAAACCCTAGAGCACAGGGTTGGTCTATTGCTTCTTCCACACAAGACTCTTCCAAGGTGTCTACTACTAGACAACTTTCTCCTTCATCATAATGCCTAGATGCCCTAAAAATGTTGATACTAACCCGCCTATCCCCAAATGATATATCCATCATCCCAGTAGCACAGTCAATATTGGCTCTAGCTGTGGCCAAAAAGGGTCTACCAAGGATGATGGTGGACTGGGTTAAATCTTGTGGAGTGTTCATGTCCAGAATGATGAAATCGGCTGGAAAGTAACAATCATTGATTTTTACGATCACGTCCTCAACTAGGCCTTTAGGAGTGGTAACAGATCGATCGGCTAGTTGGAGGACAACAGAAGTGGGTTTCAACTCTCCTAACTTGAATTTCTCAAAAATGGCAGAAGGTAGGAGGTTGACACTGGCTCCCAAATCTAAAAGGCCACTCTTAAAAGTGACTCCATCGATGGTACAAGGAATTAGTGGAGTGCCCGGATCTTTAAGCTTCTTAGGGAGTTGGTTTAAGACAATGGTACTCACAATTTCTGGGAGAATTATTGTTTCAGTTTTGTTTCTCACTTCACGTTTTGGAGTACACATTTCTTTTAGAAATTTGGCATATGCAGGCACATGCTTGATGGCATCAAGCAGAGGAATGTTGATGTGAACTTGTTTAAACAATTCCAAGAGTTCTTCATTGCCAGTTGGTTTGTTTTTTATTTTTGGCTTTAAGGCTTCAGGAAAAGGGACTCTTGGAATGTAACAGTTTGGATCTTCATTCCTCTTGATTGTGTCTAGAGGTTCTTCAATTATTTTCTCTTTTACCTTGGATTTGTTTTTTTCAAAAATTTCTTCAATTTCTTCTTCAATTTCAATTTCAATTTCCTTTTCTGTATCCTCATGTAATGTTGACATGTGTGGGTGAGGATTTAGTCTGATCTTTCCACTTCTTAAAGTAGACACAATTTTATCATTTTCTACTTGTGGGCCCCTAGCTTGGGCAAGAGGATGATCCTGTTGTATAGGTTGGTTTTGATTTTGAGGTGCAGGAATGTTCTGGACAAAAGCTTGTTGTGGGTTCTGTGGTGGAGGTGCATGTGGTATGTACCCCTGGACTTGATGGTTTTGCTGGTTCAGATAAAATCCATGAGGGTTGTTTCTTGGGTTTGTTATAGTTTGACTTGGTAACTGACCCAATTCCCTCCTACACACATCAGCAATCTGAGACTCTATCCTATCCAAATTTTGTTGAATATTTTGGTTCTGATTTTGTAATTGATTTTGTTGTTCTTGCACAGTTTGGCAAAGAGTCAACATCATATTTTGAAGTTGATTCATTTTATCTTCCCAATTGGGCTGAGAAGATGGTGGTTGATTGTATGAAGATTGCTGAAAATTGGTATGAGCAAATTGATTGAAGTTTTGATTTTCTTGGAATTGTTGAGGTCTGGAATAAGAAGATTGGTCAAATCCCGGATTCTGATTGGGATAGGGTTGACCGTACATGGATTGTTTGAAAGCAGGTTGAGAAATTTGTTCTGATTGATTTTTCCAAGAAAAGTTCAAGTGGTTTCTCCAACTAGGATTGTATGTGGTAGAATATGGATCATAGGAAGGTTTGTAGAAACCTTGGACAACTTGGATTTGTTCTTGGTAGGCCATGATATGAAAGAATCTCTCAATCTCTGCGATAGGTTGAGCCAAATCTAAGTTGAATGATCGTCTACCAAGCATACACAGTTAGAAAAGCCCTCTATTTATGATTTTTTTTTTTTGAATTTTTAAGATTTTTATTGATTTTTGATGATTTTTTAAACAAACACAAACAAACAAACACTTTCAAATCAAATTAACCTACCACTAAGTGTTCCTTGGACTTATGTTATTTTTCTCAAAATCAGATTTATGCTTGCTTAAATCCAATTCTAACTCTTCTTGTACCGGCCAGGTAAGAGGTGGAGTAGAGGGAGGCCCCCCTTGCTTTCGCAAGGACCCAATTAAGTAACCTCTAGCTCGCTTAAGCGTAAGCTTTTTAACCTTTAATCCTAGACACCAGACTTAAAGAGAAGTTTTGAATTTGAGGAAGGATAAATCTAATTATGAACCCTAAGGCCACGTCTACTGGTTTTTATTAAAAGCTGAGGCAAATGCAAGAATGTGGAAAAAAATTTTGTGATTTTTAGACAAAGGAAAGGGTGATGAAATCCCTCACCTTATCTTTTTATTTTCTAAAAGGTGAAGCCCTTAAGCAGTCTCATTTTCAAATGTGAAGTGCAACAAACAAGTTCAAACAAGAGATTATCTAATGCTAAGTCTAATGCGTGAATCAAGCGATGGAAGTCTTACCTTTCCCCCGCACTCTTCAATGCAAGAAAAGAGATGACAATTTAAATGACAATTAAGATGATGAATGTCCTAAAACATGAGATTCTAATCTTGAGAAATGAAATTTTTATTTACAAACAAACGGCTAACATGAAAGAACGATTTGAAATTTTTTTAGATTTTAAATTTTTTAATTTTTATTTGGTTTTTGAATTAAACGAAATGAAACTAACTAAGAAAATATGAAGTGGTACTATAGACTAGTCTCAAACCACAAAGAGAGTCCAATTATTACATGCCAACAAGAAGGAAATCTCTGTACATGCACAGAGAGTACATGAAAACCTCACTACAAAGTTCACTCACTCTCTTTGTATCTAAAATTCGGAATTAAAAGCAATTAAAAAAAATCAGCAAGCTCCTCCTCCAATCGGCTTCAAAGGTCAAGCGCAATATCCAAGTTCCTCTCCTTGTGCAAATCTGAAATGAAAGCCCAACAACAAGTCAATAAAAAGCCCAATGAAAGTGAAATCAAATCAAAAGCAGAATTAAATCAAACTCTAATGCCTCCCCGGCAACGGCGCCAAGATGAACGCGCGCATTGTTGACTGTGCACTTTCGTTGTCCAGAGTTCCGTACACAAATCAATATGCTCACCTTCTCTAAACTGTCTCACAGATTTAAAATAGTAAAAATGAACTAGCAAAGTGGTGAGAACAGGTCATATCCACGGAGAGGTTGAATAGAATTTGAATTAAACTACTTTGACTTGAAATCGAAAGATCTAACAGTAAGATGCAATTTAAATTCACTCAATTCACTAAAAAACACCAGTGCGATTAGAACTTTACAATATCACATTCAATACGAACACTAACAGGACTTAAATTCTCAATGCGTTAAAAACTGAAGTCAGAAATTTAGATAACAGATCAAATTAAGCATTCTTAGAACCATGTGATTGATGCAATATGAAACAAACATTCCTTCTGATTTCAAACTATTATTGTTCCAAAATTACTCACACCTCCACAACTCGAAGGGAAGCAACGTAAGATAGAAGGAAAAAAAAAATAACAGATCAACACTTCAATTACTCAGAGAGATAACTAGAGCATGAGATCTAAACTGAGAACAAGTTGAGATAGTGAAGAAATTAAAGAACTCATTCAAAGATTTGCACTGAGACAATATGAACTATAGGAACTTCAAATCACTGTACCCTCACAGCACACTGGATCGAACTCTCCTGAACACAGAAGAAGTAAAGAACAAATGCAGAAACCCTTCCAGCAGTTCACAAAAGAACAGAAGAAAACATGATTTGCATTACAGTAGTCCTCCGAGCAGCAAAGGCAAAGAAATGGAAATAAAATCCCCTGTAGCTGAACTCTCAAATTGCTCTTTCGGAATGTCCCAAGCTCTTCATAGCAGCTAACAACAATCAGAAGAGAAGAAGAAATAAAAGCTAAAATCCCCAAAAATTCTAACCAGCCAACTCCCTGGAGTTCCAGACTCCAATCCTCACAGCAGCAACAGTCAATCTCCGAACAAGCCAAGAACAAAATGGGTAAGAAGTCCTCGATTCCTCCCCTAGACCCTCCAGAACAGAACAAATGAAAATTTAACACAAAAAAAATGGAAAGAACAATGTCCCCTGGATCGGGTGACACTTATAGAAGAAAGAAAGAAATCTCTAACAAAATTGCAGTCACCCTCTCCATCTCGTATCCCGTCAAATGCTCAAACAGAAACCCCTCCAATCGCTTACAGAAAAGAAAAGTCACAGAAAAAATGGATAATCCAACACAGATGAAATGAAATAAACTATTGGCTCAAATTCTCGTTAGATGCTATTGAAGAAATGGAAAAAATAGAAATCATTCATCTCTTCCAGCTCAACAATCAAACCAAGAAAAGAAGAAAAACCAAAAAGAAATCAAAGTTGCCCAAAAGCAGTCATCTCCCTCAGTGAACTATGGAAGAACGAAAAAATACAGGAAAAAGGGAGATTAAAATCCTCAGAAATTCCTAATGGCCGAACCAGCCTCAAGAACACTCCCTCTCTGCTCTGCTAAAACAAGAAAAATACAGGGAGAACTGGGAACTGAAAATTCTAAAAAAAAATTCGAACCAGCCGAACCCCCGGAGAAGAGGTCCTTAGAGTCCTTTTATAGGCCTCATGGCCTTCTTCTTCCCGCCTTCCAACAGGATCGCTTCGGCTTCAGCACATCTGTTCAGCACACCCGGATCGCCAGCGCAGCAGTCCACCTCCAGCGCACCCAGCCCAGACGCTCTGCTTGCCATCGTTCAGCTGTGCACGAGAGTTCCTCCTGCCGCGCACAACAACCATCGCCAGCAGCCTGCGCCACCTCGGCACACCACGCCACCTCAGCACTACTGTATCACACCGTGCGCACCTGCCCAACCTCATTGCATAGCATCTGTGCCATCTTCGTAAAGCTTCTGACGGATGAGGCAGAAGACTACAATAAAAATGAGAAAAATGGTTAGATTAATATTGAATTTTTTAAAAAATGGTTAAATGGGTATGGGGGTTGTGGCATCATGTGATTAAATGAGGGGTGTTAAAAGTGTTTTATTTATTTAATGGGTTGGGGTATGTGGCAAGGTTGGATGAGAGATTGGTGTAATGGATCAATGGTGATGAAGGGGTATGTGGCTTGATAGTGTTGGGTGGGATATGGTATTTAGGTAAATGCTATTTATTTATTTAACTAAGATTTAAAGTTTGATTTATCTATGAACTAATATTTACAAAAGATGACTTAAGAAAATCTATGATCAATGATTTATTTATATACAATGTAAATGAGAAAATATTTTTATTAGTTAAACTATTTAAAAAGTATTGACTTTATTAAATGAAAATCTAACTATGTGATCTACCCAAAATCTTAACTGAAATGCTCAAAATTTTATTTATGGATGAAATGACAATTAAAATAAAATGCACATCATTTATAGACAATGGTTGTCTAAAATCAACTACATATATGAAATTTAACACGAAAAAATTAGTAATTATCAGCTCCCTTTCTCTCTTCCCCAAGAGAGAGGCTGTGAGAAGGAGTGGAAGAGGAGAGTGGAAAGGAGAGTGAGAGGGTTGGTGGGAGAGATCTTAACTTATAGCTCTCTCCCACTCCCTCTAACTATATAGAGGGCATTTTTCAAACCTTCGCACGAAGCTCACGTCGTATGGATGTGTGTGGTACGGCCCATAGTACATGCAACTATACCTGCATTGACGGCAAGAGAAAGTGTCACCAATGATTCTACCACCAAGACACTCTTGGCGATAGTCGACAATGTCACGAAGACCATCCTCGCAACAGTCGACCATCGACCATGTCGCCAGGACCATCCTCGCAATAGTCTATGTAGTTGCAAGGACCATCCTAGCGATGAACTGTCTTATCTTCGTACTTGGTTAGAAAGGGATCCTATTGGATAACTCTTATACAATCCTCTATAGTCGTCATGTCAACCACCTTTTGTGTGTGACCCTCTAGGCCCAATACGGAGCTGGCCGTGAGTTGCATCCGTCACAACCCTTCTAACTCAGAACTCCTTATGATTCAAAACTCCTTCTGACGTAAATCATTATCTCCATAATGACTCACTCAACTATGGGTGTACTAAGCCACTACGCCATAGTCCCCAGACGATATAGGGGGATCAAATCCATTAGACATTTCTGCCCTCATTTACTTGTTGTCCAGATAGCAAGCCCAGAGGGGGGGGGGTGAATGGATTGCTAAAAATTCTTCTTCTAATAATTCCTGTAAATAAACACACTTGACAGACAATACTACGATCGATAGTTAGAGTTAGTGTTAATCAAAACAAAGAGAAACAATCACACAGACAACAGGAAATTTTATTCTGGTTCGGATCTCCTATCCCAAGGAGTCCTACGTCTAATCCCCAAGCAACCACTTAGGATTCCACTAAATAAGGGTACAGTCCCCCTTAAGGACACTTACACATCCAACAACAGCTAGCCTTCTCTTCTTTACCAGAAGAGGGATCGCTCCACCTGATGCAACAGGTCTTCTCTTCACACCCAAAGAGGAATGCTCACAGAAAAGAATTGAAAGAGAAAGGCCCCAAGAAAAAGCTTATAATCACTGCTTGATCTAAGGTGAAGTCTGAGAGACACAAGATTATTGCAAATGAACTATCTCAGATCAATGCAAGCTCTCAATGGCAATGCAATATTCTACAAAGAGCGAGGAGCTATAGAAAGTTGGAATGGACGAGCTACCTCATGTTATTCTACAGGTGACTAAGATGTTCAAGCTTCTCAAAGGTTGAAAGAGTTGTATTGTGCTTGGAGTCACCAGTCTTCTTTTATCTTCTATAAAAATTTGACCGTTGAAGTATCCGTTGAAATATCTGTTGGCTCACATCTTCATGCACGTTGGAGTGTCTGGTTCGAAGGAAGGAGCAAGTGAGCCTGCAGCCATTAATGCTCGAATAGACATACATACTCAAGGAAAGAATTTTTGAATCTTCTATCCTCTTGTTAGGTTCACAAGTCCATCTTTTAGACGTGTGTTTCCATCGGAAACCCTGCACATAATAAATGCTGACACCTAGACAACTTATCTTTGTCTAAACTGTCAGTCAACACAAGTAGTTGTGTTGTATGAAGATACACCAAAAGGAAAATGCCATTCTGCCATTGTGGCTTTGTGTGTCATAGGCACGATAGGTAAAAGATATATCATGCAAAGATATGTACTATCACAATAAATGTTAGAGAACATAGGATACAACATGCTTTCGCGGGAAAACTAGAAATCCACAAAGATTTGAAATTCATTTGAATATCATGTGGAATGGAACTAAAGAATGTTTAAACACGAGAATGATGGACAGCTGTCTAAAATGTAATCAATAATAGAGGGTTTATGTATTTTGATAGACTATACCCAGAGAGAGTCGATGTTGATATTAATCAATGATATAATCATGTCAAGTGAGAATGTAATCCATATTGAAATCAAGTCGATGTGAGCATAATCCATGTATTAATGAATTTGATGTTCTGTACAAAGTTGTTGTTTAACTGAAGTCGATGTGCCGATGAAATCGTTGTTTGAAACGAAGTCGATATAATCATGAAGTCATTGTTTCACTGAAATTGTTGTTTAAGTGAAGTCATTATAAGGATGAAATTGTTGTTTCATATGAAGTCATTGTTTAAGTGAAGTCGTTGTAGACATAAAGTCGTTGTTCTACCGAAATCGATGTTTAAGTAAAGTGAAGTCGATGAATCAACCAAATCGTTGTTTAAGTGAGACGAAATCGTTGTTGCAATGAAATCGTTGTTGTGAAGTCGTTGTAACAACCAAGTTGGTTTTTAAGTGAAACGAAATCAATGTTTCTTATGAAATCGTTGTAGCGATGAAGTCGATGTTTAAGTGAAACAAAATTGATGTTTCTATGAAGTCATTGTAGCGATGAAGTTGATGTTTAAGTGAAACAAAAATTGATGTTTCTATGAGGTCATTATAACGACAAAGTCGATGTTTAAGTGAAACGAAATTGATGTTTCTATGAAGTCGTCGTTCTATCAAGGGAGTCGATGTGTACTTAGTCAAAACATATGCATTGAACTTCAAATAGCAGTGTGTTTAGACAACTTACAGATTTTGCTTGAATTATTGTCTGTGGATAAACTTCAGAAAGTGTTGTTAGAAAATATTTTTCAAGGTTTTGTTAATCACCAAAAACACATATAGTTAATAATAAATTACATGGAGTTGGACTGATCATCAATCTCCCCCTTTTTGGTGATGACAAAACATAGAGTGTTGTATATATAAAAGACTGAAATTTAATTTATTGAATTTTTTTAAAGTGAGTATTTCATAATATTTTTCTCCCCCTTTTTGTCATTAAGCAAAAAGAATTAGATAGACAGAAGATAAAATAGAAGATAGACAAAGATAAATGGAGCCAAAAAATGAAATTTCATTCATTAGAGGGGGTAGGCATGTAGAAGGCAGGAGACAATCTAGAAGCATGGCGAGTTATGATCTGCCAAGCTTCCTGCTCGTCAAAAAGATTTCTAAAGACACCCTAACTAATATTGTAAGAGGGCCCCATCTCTGGACTAAGTCTCTTGATGTGGAGTAGCCTCTGGTCTTCAATGAAAGAGGTGTACTCCTGATTGCTAAGGGATGATTTGTAGGGTCCAGCAGTTCCAAAGCTGGCATGCTGAAGAAACTTATCAATGGAAAGAGGGTAGTGGAGCTTGTGAGTGAGGAAATCCTTCTTCAAGTCTATAAAGATCTTATACCTCTCAATCCAGATAGAGTAGGGATCTGACACCAGATTTATGGAGTTGAGGTCCATGAATTTTTCTGGAGTGAGAATCAACTGATTTGACTTGTGCAGGGAGGAATTCAGTTGCTCAAGCTAGAGGGCAGTCTCAGGATAAGCTTTGCACCATTCAGAGTTGTCAAATCTTTCAGACTCTGAGAGGATAGGTGCAAGGATAGTTGACTTGATGAATCCTCTTTGATATTCTCTGAAGATGAATCTATGGAAGGTAAGAGGAGTTCCCTTCTGAACAAATATCCTGGCCATGACTCTTGCAAATCTTTCAAAAATCATAGGACCCACTTCAGATTCCATAAAGAGAAAGTGAAGCTTGGGGAGAAAATCTACTTCTGGAATTTTCAAGGTGGCAAAATCAACTTGAAGAGGGGTGTTGACAGCATTCTCTATGCGGAGTAGAGCTATGGCTCCTCTAAATTGACCAAACTGGACCTCTGACAAGCGGTTGACAAAGTAGTAGTCTTGGTACATTTGGAATTGCCTGATTAATTTGATCTTCTTCTGAATGAAGGGACCCCAAGAGTCTCTGTGCTGGCAGACAAACCACTCTGACAAGGTGAGAGGGTGATCTTTGGGTGGAAAAATGTTTATCCTGGCAACCTCGAATTTTCTGTAGAGAGCTCTGTTGGCCCTGGCCCACTGATCCTCAGTCTTGGACTCAGTAGTGGATAAGATTTTGGCTTGTTTAGCTTTAGGAAGACCCGAAGTACGAAGAATAATGTTTAGATGTTCAGAAAGGTTAAGGTAAGGAAGACTAAAAGTGGCTGCAAAAGTGCACTTTTAGAGATATTCAACATATAAGGTTCTCCTTCTGTTGACCATAGAAAGAGAATACCACAGAGGAAGAAAGAGAGTTTGATTAGAGGGAAAAACAAGAGCTGAAGAGGTCTTTCTTTTCCTAGAGGTGGGATTGGAGGAAGGTTGGGAATCCGTCCTATGAATGTGAGTAGAGACAACAAGAACTGTGCAGAGGATGGCTTCTTCAAACTCATCCTTGATGTCATGCACAGAATGAGGAATGACACTAGCTGCTTTAGGAATGATGGTAATAAAGGAGGGTGGAGTAGGTAGATGAAAGGAAGCAAAAGTTAAAGTAGGAGATTGAGTGGATGGTCCAGCAGATGAGGGACCTGCTGAGGAAGACCAGCAGAAGAGGATGAGGCTGGAGGTGCCTCAGATGTGGGATGACAAATGGGTGAGGAAGGAGGAGATGAGGAAGAGGTGGCAGTAGGGAAAGGAGTAGGAGAAGATATGTGTTTAGGATGTGGTTTCTTGAAGGTTTCAGGTGTATGAGGGCCAATGAAGGATGTGGGTGGAGAGGAGGGGGCTGGAGTCTGAAGATTGAGAGAATCAGAAGGCCCTGAAGGCACAACAGCTTCCTCTACAAATACTTGAGGCCCGGTTGGCCCTGCCACTGACTCCATTTGCACAGATGGCCCTGATGGCCCTGACTCTTCCAAGGATGTCCCTGGTGGCCCAACTTTAGCAACCAATGGCCCTAATAGCCCAACTTCCTCTGTAGATGGCCCTGATTCTTCAAGAAATAGCCCTGATGGTCTTGTACTAACCTCTGGTACAGACTAAGTGGGAGCAGGAGGGGCAGGAGCTTTACAGTTGTATCCTCACAAAATCTAATAAATCTATTATTAGCTGCTTGAGGCTACCCAACTCATTTCTCATCTCCTGGAGCTCAGAATTGACTGCTCCAATCTCCTTAGCTCCAGTGCTCTGACTAATGAAAATAGAGGATACATCTGATTGCAAAGAGCACAAAATCTCCCCATGAGCATTTAGTCTATTAATGACTGGCTTTATGTGCACATGAATTTTCTTCTTTCTTGATCCGTGGAGTGCCTTCCTGGTGAGCAAGAGAACTTTAGGAGCAATACCTTTACCTCAGACTCCTGAGCTAACAGCTGGCTCAACATCTTCATCTGAGGTGCTCTCAACTACACCTTCCTGAAACTGATTTGCAGGGGCATTGGTTGTAGGCTCCCCCTGAATGTCTAAATCTCCTTAAATCTCAGGCTCCCCCTGAGCTGGGGCATATTTCATCTGAACATCTTCAGTGTGGCCTGGTGCCACAAGTTCTGCAACTGTATCTTCATGCCTCTCCTTCAGTGCAGTTTCTACTTCTAGAACATTGGGGGTTTCTTGTGTATCCATATCTTCAAGCTGCCCCTCAAACTGAGCAGCACTTTTAGCAAATACTTCTTCAACAATGGCAGGTGCAGGGACTGTAGGAGGGACAATTTCTTCAATAGATTGCCCAATGGGCTCAATGTGTTCAGGTGCAATGTTCACAATCCTCTTTTTAGGAGCAAGAGGCTCCTCTTCTCTGACAGTTCCCTCTTCTTCTTGAACTTGAGGGTCCTCAGGGACTTCTCCAATGATAGCTTCAGACTCTACTACTGAAGTCTTGGTCCAAACATTTCCAATGAAGGAAAAACCACTCTTTTTCAGGTTCCTTGATCTGATTGGCTGACCCATTTTTTCCATCAATTCTCCTTTCAAATCTATATTTAGGTGACTAAAAATTCTTGTCAGAATATGAGCATAGGGAAGGGACACTTCTAGCTTGTTCTTCCTGTCCCAAATTATTTCTGCAATAGACTCTTTCTATAATCACTTGAGCCATATTTATTTCTTGCTTTTGAACGGCCCAAAACATCATGTATGCATCTCCCTTGGTACATGACGAAAAAGTGGCACTCCTTGGCACTAAGATTTGACAAACTATGAAATGAAGAATCCTGTTGAATGCATTGAACTGATTGATATCTATTTTCCCATCCTTCAATTTGTATTCAGTTCCTATAATCCCTAGCCCCTTTGCATGAATGTCCACAGATTCAACCAAACTATGCCCAACTGTGGACACACCAAACAGCCTTTCCAACAAATCATAAGTGATGTGAATGGATGTACCTTTGACTGTGGAGGTGAGAGAACCATCTTCCTCTATCTTCAAACATGTAAAGAAGGCCTTCGCCAGATGTGGATAACTTAGTTCTGAGACAGCACACATCCCGGCCAGCTTCAACTTATGAGCATAAGGAAGGGACACTGCTAGCTTGTTCTTCCTATCCCAAATTATTTCTGCAATACACTCTTTCTATAATCACCTGAGCCATATTTATTTCTTGCTTTTGAACGGCCCTAAACATCATGTATGCATCTCCCTTGGTACATGACGAAAAAGTGGCACTCCTTGGCACTAAGATTTGACAAACTATGAAATGAAGAATCCTATTGAATGCATTGAAATGATTGATATCTATTTTCCCATCCTTCAATTTGTATTCAGTTCCTATAATCCCTAGCCCCTTTGCATGAATGTCCACGGATTCAACCAAACTATGCCCGACTGTGGACACACCAAACAGCCTTTCCAACAAATCATAAGTGATGTGAATGGATGTACCTTTGACTTTGTAGGTGAGAGAACCATCTTCCTCTATCTTCAAACATGTAAAGAAGGCCTTCGCCAGATGCGGATAACTTGGTTCTGAGACAGCACACATCCCGGCCAGCTTCAACCTCTGAAGGGCTTCGACCACACTATGCATCCCATGCTTCTCCAGGTCTGCTAGATCCACTGCCTTGTTCCCACAGAGCTTGGTCTTCATAGCTGAGTATCTCTCCTGTTGATCGGCCGTAAGAAAGGCAACACTGTAACCACCTACGCTGCTGGAGCTCCCAGAAGCGGCCATGGAATCGAACAAGGTAGGGTTCTGGAGGATCGTGGGAGAAGGAGGAACAGAACCCCTCAAGAAATTTGAGCGGGAAGGAATGGTTTCTTCGAAAACACAGAGAGGTTTGTCGGAGGCGATGAGGGTTTTTCAGGCTTTCAAGTAGAATGAGATAATAGAGAGAGAGTGAATCGGTGAGGGAAGAATTATAGTCGTAACGAAGGGACATAAAGGCACTTTTTGAAACGGCAGAGCAATAAATGCGGATAACGACAAAATAGGAGAAGATAACACAAATAGAATGGATTTACTTAAATCTATCGGGGAAGGATAAGTCTTATCCTGAAATTTATTATTTTATTTCAGTTACTTACAGATATATCTGTTACAAATTGCACAGGCCTAGCTCCCTTCTAAGAGACGTAAATCTCTCTTCCGGTAAGGCTTTTGTAAAGATATATGCTAACTAATTTTGAGTATCTACAAATGAAATATTAATATTACCATTAGCTACATGATCTCTAATAAAATGATATCTGACCTTTATATGTTTCGTTCTGGAGTGTTGTACTGGATTTTTTGTGAGATTTATTACACTTGTGTTGTCATACAGCAGCGGGATGGTCTTGATGTACATTCCATAGTCTAATAGCTATTGTTTGATCCATAAGAGTTGAGTGCAACAGCTCCCAACAGCTACAGATTCAGCTTCAGCTATTGATAGTGCTACTGAATTTTGCTTCTTTGAAGACCAGGAAATCAAGCATCCTGCAAGGAATTGACAACCACCACTAGTGCTTTTTCTATCTACTTTGCATCCAACATAGTCAGCATCCGAATATCCAACTAAACTTGTTTCACAAGATTTAGGATACCATAGACCTAAGTTATGAGTTTTAGCTAAGTATCTAAAAATCCTTTTAACATATATTAAATGAGATTTCTTAGGATCTGATTGATATCTTGCACACATACATACACTAAATAAAATATCAGGTCTACTAGCTGTTAAATAAAGTAATGACCCAATCATACCTCTGTATAGTTTCTGATCGACTTTCTTACCTTCCTTGTCACTGTCTAACCTGGTGGATGTGCTCATTGGAGTGGACAGTGGTTTAGCATTATCAAACCCGAATTTCTTCAACAGTTCCTTGGTGTATTTTGCTTGACAGATGTGTGTACCTTCATTGCTTTGCTTGATTTGTAATCCAAGGAAATAGTTGAGCTCTCCCATCATGCTCATCTCAAATTCTCCCTGCATGAGCTTCTCAAAATATTTGCACAAGGATTCATCAGTAGATCCGAATATAATATCATCTACATAAATTTGCACAAGTAATATATTTTTGACATTTGATTTAATAAACAATGTGTTATCCACCTGTCCTCTAATAAAACCATGATTTAGTAAGAATGCTCTAAGTCTTTCATACCATGCTCTAGGTGCTTGTTTTAAACCATATAATGCTTTTTGCAATTTAAAAATATGATTTGGAAAATCTAAATCATCAAAACGAGGAGGCTGTTCCACATAGACTTCCTCCTTTATATAACCATTCAAAAATGTTGATTGAACATCCATTTGAAAAGTTTTAAATCTAATGCAGATGCATATGTAAGTAATATTCGAATAGCCTCTAGTCTAGCCACTGGTGCATAGGTTTCATTAAAATCTATGTCTTCCTCTTAGGAATAGCCTTGAGCAACCAGTCTAGCCTTGTTTCTAGTGATAACACCAGCTTCATCCAATTTGTTCCTGAACACCCATTTGGTGCCAATCACAGAATGATCTGATGGTCTCGGAACAAGTGACCAAACTTAATTTCTCCTGAACTGATTAAGTTCATCTTGCATGGCTAGAATCCAAGATTCATCAGACAGTGCTTCATTGACTGTCTTCGGCTCTATTTGAGATACAAATGCTAAATAATCACAGGGAATGATATTACCTCTAGTTCTTACCCCAATTGATGGATCTCCAATTATGTTATCAATATGGTGATCCTTTTTGTACCTCCATTCCTTTGGAAGGTCATCATGGATAATATCCTTCTATTGTAGTTCTTCCAAGGGTGGATCTTCACCATCCTTGAGGGTAGATTCTTTTAGCTTCTGGGTAAGTTTATCTGCATCTTCATCATCACTTTCATATTCCTTTCTTAAGGAGGGGTTAGATTCATCAAAAATAATATGCACAGTTTGTTCAATCAATAAACTTCTTTTATTAAAAACTCTATAGCCTTTAAGTTTAGAAGCATACCCCATAAAGATCCCTTCATCGGTTTTGGGATGCAGCTTACCTATGTCTCTCTTACCATTGTTGTGAATGAAGAATGGACATCTAAAAGTTCTGAGATGGCTGATCTTTAGCTTCCTTTCCTTGTACAGCTCATACACAGTCTTCTTCAGGATTGGCCTGATCATTACTCTATTTATAATGTAACATGCTGTATTTATGGCTTCTGTCCAGAAGTATCTTGGAAGGTTATATTCAGATAGCAAGGTCCTGGCCATATCCAACAAGGTTCTATTTTTTCTCTCAGCTACTCCATTCTGTTGTGGTGCTCTAGATGTTGAGAAATTGTGTTCTATACCATGATCATTACAAAATTCTGTAAATCTATCATTTTGGAATTCTCCTCCATGATCTGAACGAATACTTATGATGCTGAACTTTTTATCTTTTTGAACAAGTTTGCTGAACTTCACAAAACTCTCAAATGTGTGATCTTTATGCTCAAGGAATGATACCCATGTAAATCTTGAATAATCATCAACTATAATGAATCCAAAGTTCTTTCCTCCTTGGCCAGTAGTTCTCATTGGTCCAAACAAGTCCATGTGTAGCAGTTATAGTGGTTTGGAGGTAGTGACCATTGTCTTGGATTTGAAGGAATATTTTGCATGCTTTCCTTTAGCACATGGCTCACACATACTGTGCAGTCTTGAGTTTATCTTCGGCATACCTTCTACTAGATCATGTTTGATGAGTTTTCTTATTCCATCCAGGCTGTAGTGACCTAATCTTCTGCACCACAGTTCAGCATTCTACTCTTTGCTTGCTGCTAGATAGATGTCTTGATCCTTTAATTCTTCTAGATGTAGTACATATAAATTCTTTTCTCTATTGGCTTCGAAGATAGTTGCACCATCCTTGATGATCAAACACTTAGATTCCTGAAACTTGATCTGGTGACCCTTGTCGCACAGCTGGCTAATGCTGATTATATTGTGCTTGAGTCCTTTGATGCATAGAACATCTTCTATCAGGATTCTATCTTGGCTTTCAATGGATCCGCAACCAATTACTGACCCTTTTCCATTATCACCATATGTTACTGTACCTTCTTCATTTTTGATGTGCGAGAACAGTCTTTTGTTTCCTGTCATATGCCTTGAGCACCCGCTGTCCAGGTACCACTTTGATGCTCTAAGGCTTCCCTTATCATCAACATTTGCCATGATGGCTAGATTGGCCTTTTCTTCTTCTTCTTCGCTGGAGCTTGACTCACTGTTTGAGTCACTTTCATTCTTCCATGCAGCAGTCATGGCTTTCTTTTTAGACTTCCTGAATTTCTTCATGTTGTCCTTCTTCTTGAATTCTATTTTCTTTAGTTTTATACACTCAGCCTTTATGTGTCCAAGCTTCTTGCACTCGTAGCATATCGGTTCAGATCTCTTGACTTCTTTGCCTTCAGATCTTTTGGAGTCTCTCCCTTTCTTGAAATATCTTCTTCCTGATTGGAATTTCTTTTTAGCTAGAATGCGCTGCAGTCTTCTGGAGAGAAAGGCTTCTTCATCTTCACTGCTTTCATTGCTTTTGTCACTTTCTAATTCACCATCAGACGTGTCTTCTGTGGCCTTGAGAGCATTGTTGTGCTTCTTCTTGCTGGAGGATTCTCCCAGCCTTTCCATATTTATCTCATGAGCCATCAAAGACCCAATGAGCTTTTCAAGTGACATTCTCCTAAGATCGTTGGCATCTTCTATGGCTATTACTTTTGGAGTCCATGAGGTTGGTAGGGATCTTAGTATTTTCCTTACCATGTCTCCAATTTCATACATTTTTCCAAGCCCAGCCAAACCGTTGGTGATGTCTGTGAATCTACTATACATTTGAGAGATGGACTCTCCATACTGCATTTGAAATCTTTCATATTGAGCTACTAGAATATCTATCCTTGTTTCCTCTATCTTGCCAGTTCCTTCATATGTGAGTCTCAGCTTTTCCCACATTTCCATAGCTGACTTACAGGCTGAAATCTTGTTGAATTCTTTCTTACTGAGTGCACAACACAGTATACTTTTAGCTTTGCTGTTTTGAGATATTTTCTTCTTGTCTTCATTTGTCCATTTGTCTCTACTGTTGGTGACCAAGAGATCTCCTTCTTCAACAATTGACCAAAGTTGGAAATCGAGAACTTGAAGGAAGAACTCTATTCGTGTCTTCCAGTAGTTGTAATCTTCACCATCGAATAGAGGAGATCTGTTAACGAACTGACCTTCTGCATGACCTTGACCTGTCATTTATCTTTACTCTTCAGATCGTGAGATCTAATTGCTTGAAGAGACTTGGCTCTGATACCACTTGTTTCCCAGATAGCAAGCCAAGAGGGGGGGTGAATGGATTGCTAAAAATACTTCTAATAATTCTTGTAAATAAACACACTTGACAGACAATACTAAGATTGATAGTTAGAGTTAGTGTTAATCAAAACGAAGAGAAACAATCACACAGATAATAGGAAATTTTATCCTAGTTTGGATCTCCTATCTCAAGGAGTCCTACGTCCAATTCCCAAGCAACCATTTGGGATTCCACTAAACAAATGTACAATCCCCCTTAAGGACACTTACACATCCAGCAACAGCTGGTCTTCTCTTCTTTACAAGAAGTGGGATCGTTCCACCTGATGCAATAGGTCTTCTCTTCACACCCGAAGAGGAATGCTCACAGAAAAGAATTGAAAGAGAAAGGCCCCAAGACCAAGCTTATAATCACTGCTTGATCTGAGGTGAAGTCTGAGAGACACAAGATTATCGCAAATGAACTATCTCAGATAAATGCAAGCTCTCAATGGCAATGCAATATTCAACAAAGAGTGAGGAGCTATAGAAAGTTGGAATGGACAAGCTACCTCTTGTTATTCTACAGGTGACTAAGATGTTCAAGCTTCTCAAAGGTTAAAAGAGTTGTATTGTGCTTGGAGTCACCAGTCTTCTTTTATCTTCTATAAAAATTTGACCGTTGAAGTATCCATTGAAATATATGTTGGCTCACATCTTCATGCACGTTGGAGTGTCTGGTTCGAAGGGAGGAGCAAGTGAGCCCGCAGCCATTAAAGCTCAGATAGACACATATACTCAAGGAAAGATTGTCTGAATCTTCTATCCTCTTGTCAGGTTGACAACTCCATCTTTTAGACGTGCGTTTCCACCAAAAACCCAGCAAACACCTAGACAACTTATCTTTGTCTAAACTATCAGTCAACATTAGTAGTTGTGCTGTATGAAGATACACCAAAAGGGAAATGCCATTTTGCCATTGTGACTTTGTGTGTTATACGCACGATAGGTAAAAGATATATCGTGCAGAGATAAGTAATGTCACAATAAATGTTAGAGAATATAGGATACAACATGATTTCATGGGAAAACTAGAAATCCATAAAGATTTGAAATTCATTAGAATATCATGTGGAATGGAACTAAAGAACGTTTAAACACGGCAATGATGGACAACTATCTAACATGTAATAAATAATAGAGGGTTGATGCATTTAGAAGGTTGTACCCAGAGAGAGTCGATGTTGATATTAATCAACGATATAATCATAAGTCAAGTGAGAATGTAATCCATATTGAAATCAAGTCGATGTGAGCATAATCCATGTATTAATGAAATCGATGTTCTGTACAAAGTTGTTGTTTAACTGAAGTCAATGTGCCAATGAAATCGTTATTTGAAACGAAGTCCATATAATCATGAAGTCGCCGTTTCACTGAAATCGTTGTTTAAGTGAAGTCATTGTAGGGATGAAATCGTTGTTTCATATGAAGTCATTGTTTAAGTGAAGTCATTGTAGACATGAAGTCGTTGTTCTACCGAAATCGATGTTTAAGTAAAGTGAAGTCGATGAATCAACCAAATCATTATTTAAGTGAGACAAAATCATTGTTGCAACCAAATCGCTGTTGTGAAGTCGTTGTAACAACCAAGTCATTGTTTAAGTGAAACGAAATCGTTGCTGCAATGAAATCAATGCTATGAAGTCGTTGTAACAACCAAGTCATTGTTTAAGTGAAATGAAATCGATGTTTCTTATGAAGTCATTGTAGTGACGAAGTCGATGTTTAAGTGAAACAATGTAACGACCCTCCTCATACCGGTACGATTATACCAATCCCCATCTGTATAAAGAGCGTCATTACAGTGGGATAAAACCCAATACTAGCCGATAGGTTGAAAAGTACGTAGATAGCAATTTAGTACAGCGGAAAAATAAATAATTCAACTTTAATCCATCACCATCACACATTCCACAGTCTAAATAGCAAATAAAACGACAATGTCCGCATTATTACATAATGAAAGAACTACATTGTCCAATATTGTCCATACAATATTTTTATTCAAGCTATGAAAAGAAAAGTACAACTGAAAATTTGCTCCTCAAAGCTACTCCTCCAAGAGATCAACCTTCACTATGCCTTCCTTCAAAATAGTAACTCCTGTCTCACCTGTACGCCGAAGCAAGGGTGAGTCCAAAGACTCAGCAAGTAAAACAAAGACTTAATCTTAAACATATCACATTCACATTAATCTTTTAAACACTAAAGAATACATACGATTATTTAAACTACAAGAATATACATGGAACTTACTTTTAACTATCAACACATTCCTAAATCACTTAGACATGCTTTGTTCTATCACATGTTTATTCTAAATCATGGATACTAATATTATACACTTGTACATATTCTCTACACCTAACATGTAACATGAATCATTCATTCGCACATTAATTCATTTCATGATTTATTTTTACAATTAGAATAGAGAATTAGGCATAGAGAAAAGAACAACCTAACATGATGACTATTCATTTTTCACATGCACTTTTCATATTAAATTTCACATCTTGCTTGCTGGTTTAATGTAAATAAATTTCATATGCATGGTTTCATATTTTGTAGCATGAATTGTAAAGTCTAGATCACAGTCAAGTTGATTGGCAATACTAAACAATTTAAACATGGAACTCTATACTAAGTACTCATCACATCTAGCATGGAATCTAAACATTCTTCCTTATGCTTAACAATTCATAACTATATTTTACTTGCTTTTTTGACATGGAAAAACTCAATTACATAGAATTAGATCTATTTACACTTTATCTTATTCCTTTAGCAAATTCATATTTCCATCTTTTTGTGTTACATAATTCGCATGTTTACACATATATATACTACTCACATACATTATTACAAGAAGATTAATGAATACATGACATGATATTAAACATGACATTGTAATTTAAATATTAATACATGATAGTATGAACATATGCACTATCATATTAGTTTCACATGAAATCACATTCTCATTGACCTTAATTTTTCCCTTACATACCTCTTCACAAAATCTTCATATCATCTACTCTTTTATTTTTTTTACTTATCACATATTTGCATTCATCACATGCCATATTCACATATTATCTTACACTTTACTCATATTCCAATATCTTAAAATGCCATGACACATAGTCCTAACTACCTATTAGAGGACACAAAACAATATCTCATACTCATACTCATCGCATAACACATAACTCATAACACAACTCATATCACATAACTCATATCACATACCCACCACCTAGGCAATGAAGTTGTGAATCTTGGTAATTGCGCTGACCGGGAGAAGCCCTCTCCACCCTATCCAGTGGTACTTGTCCACCTCCAGGTTTTTCCTAATGCCTTTTGGACAAACTTTTACAATGTAGAGCTTTCCATAGGGACTTTTCTATGTACAGCTCTCGATGCCTCTAGGGTAGCAGTGTCATTCTTGGCCCAATCATTATACTTTCACTTTATCATATTTTCACACACTATTCACATACTTTACATATAATACTTAATCACTTTACACATCTTAATTATCAATTGCAAATGTCTTAGTTAGCCTAATCATGATACTACTATTTTCAAAAATAAAATAACTTACATTACAGTCCTAAACATGCTGTACATTTACCGAATTACACAAGATTAGATCAACCTATCTAATATGTACAAATTCCATGGTTTAACTAATAATTATACTTGCTATTAACATCTTAGTTCTAAATTTTTATCCCAGGTCATTAACAGTAAATATATCACACATGTAATTTTTCAGATTTT
Source organism: Colocasia esculenta (assembly GCA_014218235.1). Classification (NCBI taxonomy): domain Eukaryota; kingdom Viridiplantae; phylum Streptophyta; class Magnoliopsida; order Alismatales; family Araceae; genus Colocasia; species Colocasia esculenta. The sequence continues at coordinate 78,103,247 of CM024766.1, forward strand.
TCAGACAGTAAATACAATTTCTATAATTAAATCCAGATTTCAGATAATTCATTGAAATATCATTAGACAGGGTACAAGTGAACATGGTTATGTTCTAACAGTTCAAAAATCAGATATTAGTAATCCTACTGTCATGTAAAATTTATGCAACCCTAAGTTACAGCAATTCCATTTATGCACAAATTAAGCATGCTTATATGGTGCTCATGATACAATTATTGAATATTCATAATTAACACGGTTCACAGAAAATTTAGGCAACCATATGATATGACCTAATGACTGTATACAATCACCAATAAAAATTTCAGTATGTAACTATGTCATGATATCATTCAAACAGCGTGAAATGAATCAAAAAGCACATTTTCAGGTCCTGAAGAATAGCCGTCAAGGGATGTTGCCGTTTACTTCTTCTGAAGTTTAGCTTTTCACCATCTCGGAGCTAGGGTTTCACCAAATGTTAAAAAGCCTTTTCCCCGACCTAGGATGGGTATTTTATAGGCTTGGGGGTTGGGGTACGCCTTAGGGTAGGTTTCCCACGAGTTAAGATGGGTTGGGGTACGCCTTAGGGTAGGTTTCCCACGAGTTAAGACCTAATTTGGAACCAGCCAAAACGCGAGCATTAACAATTCTGGAACCATTACGCAGGAGGATATTGACGTCAACATCGGTTGTAGTTAACTGACAGGTTGACGTCAAGGGGGTGGCCGCCCACTGGGGGTTGGTGTCCAGGGGGTGGACGCCAACAGTGCCTTGGCGTCCAGGTCCTGGCCGGCAACAACACAGTGCAGCCAAAACTCCGCCAAACCTAAAATGAAATGTATAAATATACCAAAACAATCTAGTATGTGTAAAAATAATTGCATATGGTCTTACTACATAAAGTACATACATTACACAATATTTAATTAAGTACAACTTACACTAATCATCATTAAGAATAATATGCATCAATAACACACATACATGCATATATACTTACACACTACATGATTGCATAATACATGTATGAACCTATGACTGAAATGTACTCCTCCTTAGCTAAATACTACATGCACATTATGATTTAAGTACCCTACACATCATAATTAATTTAACGTGCTTAACATAGCTAATTATCACATGCATAAGATAAAATACATGTATACATATGTACTTCATATATTTATACACAACATCCATGGAATAGATAGTTCAATATGCACTTCAAGATTTTACATACATAATATCTGTAAGATGTAATATAGAATAAGCTAACTAAGAATAATTTATACCACAATCACAGATTCTTACAAGCACCCACTTTTTTTTTGGTAGGTAAACCTAAATTATTCTTACATGCACCCACTTGAATTGACGTACGTATAATTATACACACGTATACAACATAGTTATATACATTATGCAAGAAATAGATAATTATAACATGCATAATATTACTTTAAGTATTATGAGCCTATGATTTTGGTATACACATTATACATCAATTTAGCTAATTGCCTATTCTCACGTAAAAATATCATATATATATATATGCATGTATATGTTCATGAGAATTATAAAAATAGTAATATGCACAATTGAATACACATGCTATACACACAATAAGTAAATACACATACAGGATATAAAAGAATGAAAATTTCAGGGTATCACACTCTCCCCCCTTGAAAAAGATCTTCGTCCAGCCAATCCTTGCTCCTTTATTTCTATTGATGAAACATCTCGCAGAACGAACTTCGTTTTCACGTTCGGACACTCCCTAAGTTGATGATCCTTGCTGCCACATTTAAGACACCTTCCTTCCTTTCACCAACATGTGTTCCCGCCATGACGCTTCCTGCAATGAATGCACTCGGGCTTCTCGCTGCCTGATGCTACAGTTGATTGCTGACCTTCCATGAGTTTCTTCATGTTCCTATCTTGCCTTTGGAATGGCTTCGGTACTTCCTCCTTTTGAGCTTCATTCTCTCCTTGATAAAGTTCCACTTTATTCTCCGTTTATTTGCCACGCCAAGGACTTCTTCCAATGTACGGGAATCAAGCTCCAGAAGTCTAGCTTTCACTGATGGTTTAAGTCCTTTCACGAAATTCTTTAGCTTACGTTTCTGCTCATACCTCCTAGACTGAGCACTATGTCTACCACGTCCAGCCATTTCCTTCAAAATAATCAATCTAGTTAGAATCTAGATTACTAAATCCTGACTACTTCCTTAACTATCTCTCATTCATTATTAATAAATTCCTATGTATATGGACAATTTCCTATAAAGACTTTGAAATATTGTGACGGTGATGGTCTATCCATGTACAATTTCAACCTTGGGCTCTGATACCAATCTCTGTAACGACCCTCCTCATACCGGTACGATTATACCAATCCACATCGATATAAAGAGCGTCATTACAGTGGGATAAAACCACCCAATACTAGCCGATAGGTTGAAAAGTACGTAGATAGCAATTTAGTACAGCGGAATAAAATAAATAATTCAACTTTAATCCATCACCATCACACATTCCACGGTCTAAATAGCGAAATAAAACGACAATGTCCACATTATTACATAATGAAAGAACTACATTGTCCAAATATTGTCCATACAATATTTTATTCAAGCTATGAAAAGAAAAGTACTACTAAAATTTTCTCCTCAAAAGCTACTCCTCCAAGAGATCAACCTTCGCTATGCCTTCCTTCAAAATAGTAACTCATGTCTCACCTGTACGCCGAAGCAAGGGTGAGTCCAAAGACTCAGCAAGTAAAACAAAGACTTAATCTTAAACATATCACATTCACATTAATCTTTTAAACACTAAAGAATACATACGATTATTTAAACTACAAGAATATACATGGAACATACTTTTAACTATCAACACATTCCTAAATCACTTAGACATGCTTTGTTCTATCACATGTTTATTCTAAATCATGAATACTAATATTATACATTTGTACATATTCTCTACACCTAACATGTAACATGAATCATTCATTAACACATTAATTCATTTCATGATTTATTTCTACAATTATAATAGAGAATTAGGCATAGAGAAAAGAACAACCTAACATGATGACTATTCATTTTTCACACACACTTTTCATATTAAATTTCACATCTTGCTTGCTGGTTTAATGTAAATAAATTTCATATGCATGGTTTCATATTTTATAGCATGAATTGTAAAGTCTAGATCATAGTCAAGTTGATTGGCAATACTAAACAATTTAAACATAGAACTCTATACTAAGTACTCATCACATCTAGCATGGAATCTAAACATTCTTTCTTATGCTTAACACATTCATAACTATATTTTACTTGCTATTTTGACATGGAATAAACTCAATTACATAGAATTAGATCTATTTACACTTTATCTTATTCCTTTAGCAAATTCATATTTCCATCTTTTTGTGTTACATAATTCGCATGTTTACACATATATATAAACTCACATACATTATTACAAGAAGATTAATGAATACATGACATGATATTAAACATGACATTGTAATTTAAATATTAATACATGATAGTATGAAAGTATGCACTATCATATTAGTTTCACATGAAATCACATTCTCATTAACCTTAATTTTTCCCTTACATATCTCTTCACAAAATCTTCATATCATCTACTCTTTTATTTTTTTTACTTATCACATATTTGCATTCATCAAATGCCATATTCACATATTATCTTACACTTTACTCATATTCCAATAACTTAAAATGCCATGACACATAGTCCTAACTACCTATTAGAGGACACAAAACAATATCTCATACTCATACTCATCGCATAACACATAACTCATAACACAACTCATATCACATACCCACCACCTAGGCAATGAAGTGGTGAATCTTGGTAACTGCGCAAACCAGGAGAAGCCCTCTTCACCCTATCCAGTGGTCCTTGTCCACCTCCAGGTTTTTCCTAATGCATTTAGGACAAACTTTTACAATGTTGAGCTTTCCATAGGGACTTTTCTATGTACAACTCTCGATGCCTCTAGGGTAGCAGTGTCATTCTTGGCCCAATCATTATACTTTCACTTTATCATATTTTCACACAATATTCACATATTTTAGATATAATACTTAATCACATTACACATCTTAATTATCAATTGCACATGTCTCAGTTAGCCTAATCATGATACTACTGTTTTCAGAAATAAAATAACTTACAATACAGTCCTAAACATGTTGTACATTTACCGAATTACACAAGATTAGATCAACCTATCTAATATGTACAAATTCCATAGTTTAACTAATAATTATACTTGCTATTAACATCTTTGTTCTAAATTTTTATCCCATGTCATTAATAGTAAATATATCACACATGTAATTTTCCAGATTTTTCAGACAGTAAATATAATTTCTATAATTAAATCCAGATTTCAGACAATTCATTGAAATATCATTAGACAGGGTACAAGTGAACATGGTTGTTCTAACAGTTCAGAAATCAGATATTAGTAATCCTACTGTCATGTAAAATTTATGCAATCGTAATTTTCAGCAATTCCATTTATACACAAATTAAACATGCTTATATGGTGCTCATGATACAATTATTGAATTTTCATAATTAACACGGTTCACAAAAAATGTAGGCAACCTTATGATATGACCTAATGACTGTATACAATCACCAATAAAAATTTCAGTATGTAACTATGTCCAGAAATCATTCCAACAGCGTGAAAAGAATCAAAAAGCACATTTTCAGGTCCTGAAGAAGTAGACGTCAAGGGATGTTGTCATTTACTTCTTCTGAAGAACTGGACTGCAACCTATTTTGCCGTCAACCTGGTTCCAGCAGCACATACAGACAACTTTTCATACAAGGTGAATTTGGGGTTCCAGGACTCGAGGAAAAATCCGTAAAAATACTAAGACTTAAGGGGACATATATAGGATCAAGATCTAGGTTTACGTGCCTCTTACAAAAATCGACAAAGATCAGAATATGTCGATGAAGCCCTTCTCGGCCCTGCCAAAAAGGTGCTCAGAAACTCCTTAGATCTTCTTCTCCTGTCGATGTAGATGGCTCCTCGGAGTTGGGATCTCTTCTTGGATGTATTGGCTGTCCTCCAGATGTTGTAGCTCTTCGAGGAACACCTCTCGTCGATGGATCCGGCCTTCTGAAGTTCAACTTTTCGCCAACTCGGAGCTAGGGTTTCACCAAATGTTAAAAAGCCTTTTCCCCGACCTAGGATGGGTATTTTATAGGCTTGCGGGTTGTGGTATGCCTTAGGGTAGGTTTCCTACAAGTTAGGATGGGTTTCCTAATCTGGAACCAGCCAAAACGCGAGCATTAACAATTCTGGAACCGTTACGCAGGAGGATATTGACGTCAACATCGGTTGTAGTTAACTGACAGGTTGACGTCAAGGGGGTGGCCGCCTACTGGGGGTTGGCATCCCGGGGGTGGACGCCAACAGTGCCTTGGCGTCCAGGTCCTGGCCGCCAACAGCATAGTGCAGCCAAAACTCCGCCAAACCTAAAATTAAATGTATAAATATACCAAAACAATCTAGTATGTGTAAAAATAATTGCATATATTCTTATAACATAAAGTACATGTATTATACAATATTTAATTAAGTACAACTTACACTAATCATCATTAAGAATAATATGCATCAATAACACACATACATGCATATATACTTACACACTACATGATTGCATAATACATGCATGAACCTATGACTGAAATGTACTCCTTATTAGCTAAATACTACATGCACATTATGATATAAGTACCCTACACATCATAATTAATTTAACATGCTTAACATAGCTAATTATCACATGCATAAGATACAATATATCTATACACATGTACTTCATATATTTATACACAACATCCATGGAATAGATAGTTCAATATGCACTTCAAGATTTTACATACATAATATCTTAAGATGTAATATAGAATAAGCTAACTAAGAATAATTTATACCACAATCACAAATTCTTATATGCACCCACTTGAATTGACGTATGTATAATTATACACACGTATACAACATAGTTATATACATTATGCAAGAAATAGATAATTATAAAATGCATAATATTACTTTAAGTATTATGAGCCTAAGATTTTGGTATACACATTATACATCAATTTAGCTAATTGCCTATTCTCACGTAAAATATCATATATATATATATATATATATATATATATATATATATATATATATATATATATATATATATATATATTCATGAGAATAAAAATAGTAATATGCACAATTGAATACACATGCTATACACATACACGATATAAAAGAATGAAAATTTCAGGGTATCACACTCTCCCCCCCTTGAAAAAGATCTTCGTCCTCGAAGATCGCATCGAGTACGTGTGGTGACATCGCCGAGGTCATCTTCGGCCAATCCTTGCTCCTTTATTGCTATTGATGAAACATCTCGCAGAACGAACTTCGTTTTTAGGTTCGGACACTCCCTAAGTTGATGATCCTTGATGCCACATTTAAGACACCTTCCTTCCTTTCGCCAACATGTGTTCCCGCCATGACGCTTCCCGCAATGAATGCACTCGGGCTTCTCGCTACCTGATGCTACAGTTGACTGCTGACCTTCCATGAGTTTCTTCATCTTCCTATCTTGCCTTTGGAATGGCTTTGGTACTTCCTCCTTTTGAGCTTCATTCTCTCCTTGATAAAGTTCCACTTTATTCTCTTGTTTATTTGCCACGCCAAGGACTTCTTCCAATGTACGGGAATCAAGCTCCAGAAGTCTAGCTTTCACTGATGGTTTAAGTCCTTTCACGAAATTCTTTAGCTTACGGTTCTGCTCATACCTCCTAGACTGAGCACTACGTCTACCACGTCCAGCCATTTCCTTCAAAATAATCAATCTAGTTATAATCTAGATTGCTAAATCCTGACTACTTCCTTAACTATCACTCATTGATTATTAATAAATTCCTACGTATATGGACAATTTCCTATAAAGACTTTGCAATATTGTGACGGTGATGGTCTATCCATGTACAATTTCAACCTTGGGCTCTGATACCAATCTCTGTAACGACCCTCCTCATACCGTTACGATTATACTAATCCACATCAGTATAAAGAGCATCATTACAGTGGGATAAAACCTAACACTAGCCGATAGGTTGAAAAGTACGTAGATAGCAATTTAGTACAGCGGAATAAAATAAATAATTCAACTTTAATCCATCACCATCACACATTCCACAGTCTAAATAGCGAAATAAAATGACAATGTCCACATTATTACATAATGAAAGAACTACATTGTCAAAATATTGTCCGTACAATATTTTTATTCAAGCTATGAAAAGAAAAGTACAACTGAAAATTTGCTCCTCAAAAGCTACTCCTCCAAGAGACCAACCTTCGCTATGCCTTCCTTCAAAATAGTAACTCCTGTCTCACCTGTACGCCGAAGCAAGGGTGAGTCCAAAGACTCAGCAAGTAAAACAAAGACTTAATCTTAAACATATCACATTCACATTAATCTATTAAACACTAAAGAATACATATGATTATTTAAACTACAAGAATATACATGGAACATACTTTTAACTATCAACACATTCCTAAATCACTTAGACATGCTTTGTTCTATCACATGTTTATTCTAAATAATGGATACTAATATTATACACTTGTACATATTCTCTACACCTAACATGTAACATGAATCATTCATTCACACATTAATTCATTTCATGATTTATTTCTACAATTAGCATAGAGAATTAGGCATAGAGAAAAGAACAACCTAACATGATGACTATTCATTTTTCACATGCACTTTTCATATTAAATTTCACATCTTACTTGCTGGTTTAATGTAAATAAATTTCATATGCATGGTTTCATATTTTATAGCATGAATTGTAAAGTCTAGATCATAGTCAAGTTGATTGGCAATACTAAACAATTAAACATGGAACTCTATACTAAGTACTCATCACATCTAGCATGGAATCTAAACATTCTTCCTTATGCTTAACACATTCATAACTATATTTTACTTGCTGTTTTGACATGGAATAAACTCAATTACATAGAATTAGATCTATTTACACTTTATCTTATTCCTTTAGAAAATTCATATTTCCATCATTTTGTATTCCATAATTCGCATGTTTACACATATATATATACTTACATACATTATTGCAAGAAGATTAATGAATACATGACATGATATTAAATATGACATTGTAATTTAAATATTAATACATGATAGTATGAACATATGCATTATCATATTAGTTCACATGAAATCACATTCTCATTAACCTTAATTTTTCCCTTACATATCTCTTCACAAAATCTTCATATCATCTACTCTTTTATTTTTACTTATCACATATTTGCATTCATCACATGCCATATTCACATATTATCTTACACTTTACTCATATTCCAATAACTTAAAATGCCATGACACATAGTCCTAACTACCTATTAGAGGATACAAAACAATATCTCATACTCATACTCATCGCATAACACATAACTCATAACACACTCATATCACATACCCACCACCTAGGCAATGAAGTGGTGAATCTTGGTAACTGCGCAGACCGAGAGAAGCCCTCTCCACCCTATCCAGTGGTACTTGTCTCCCTCCAAGTTTTTCCTAATGCCTTTTGGACAAACTTTTACAATGTAGAGCTTTCCATAGAGACTTTTCTATGTACAGCTCTCGATGCCTCTTGGGTAGCAGTGTCATTCTTGGCCCAATCATTATACTTTCACTTTATCATATTTACACACACTATTCACATATTTTACATATAATACTTAATCACTTTACACATCTTAATTATCAATTGCACATCTCAGTTAGCCTAATCATGATACTACTGTTTTCAGAAATAAAATAACTTACATTACAGTCCAAAACATGTTGTACATTTACCGAATTACACAAGATTAGATCAACCTATCTAATATGTACAAATTCCATGGTTTAACTAATAATTATACTTTCTATTAACATCTTAGTTCTAAATTTTTATCCCAGGTCATTAACAGTAAATATATCACACATGTAATTTTCCATATTTTTCAGACAGTAAATACAATTTCTATAATTAAATCCAGATTTCAGACAATTCATTGAAATATCATTAGACAGGGTACAAGTGAACATGGTTATGTTCTAACAGTTCAGAAATCAGATATTAGTAATCCTACTATCATGTAAAATTTATGCAACCCTAATTTACAGCAATTCCATTTATGCACAAATTAAACATGCTTATATGGTGCTCATGATACAATTATTGAATTTTCATAATTAACACGGTTCACAGAAAATTTAGGCAACCTTATGATATGACCTAACGACTGTATACAATCACCAATAAAAATTTCAGTATGTAACTATGTCCAGAAATCATTCAAACAGCGTGAAAAGAATCAAAAAGCACATTTTCAGGTCCTGAAGAAGTAGACCTCAAGGGATGTTGCCGTTTACTTCTTCTGAAGAACTTGACTGCAACCTATGTTGCCGTCAACCTGGTCCCAGCATCACATATAGACAACTTTTCATACAAGGATGAATTTGGGGTTCCAGGACTCGAGGAAAAATCCGTAAAAATACTAAGACTTAAGGGGACATGTATAGGATCAAGATCTAGGTTTACTTGCCTCTTACAAAAATCTACAAAGATCAAAATATGTCGATGAAGCCCTTCTCGGCCCTGCCAAAAAGGTGCTCAGAAACTCCTTAGATCTTCTTCTCCTGTCGATGTAGATGGCTCCTCGGAGTTGGGATCTCTTCTTGGATGTATTGGCTGTCCTCCAGATATTGTAGCTCCTTGGGGAACACCACTCGTCGATGGATCCGGCCTTCTGAAGTTCAGCTTTTCACCATCTCAGAGCTAGGGTTTCACCAAATGTTAAAAAGCCTTTTCCCCGACCTAGGATGGGTATTTTATAGGCTTGGGGGTTGGTGTACGCCTTAGGGTAGCTTTCCTATGAGTTAGGATGGGTTTCCTAATCTGGACCCAGCCAAAACGTGAGCATTAACAATTCTGGAACCGTTACGCAGGAGGATATTGACGTCAACATCGTTTGTAGTTAACTGACAGGTTGATGTCAAGGGGGTGGCCGCCTACTGGGGGTTGGCGTCCAGGGGGTGGACGCCAACAGTGCCTTGGCGTCCAGGTCCTGGCCGCCAACAGCACAGTGCAGCCAAAACTCCGCCAAACCTAAAATTAAATGTATAAATATACCAAAACAATCTAGTATGTGTAAAAATAATTGCATATATTCTTACTACATAACGTACAGGCATTACACAATATTTAGTTAAATACAACTTACACTAATCATCATTAAGATTAAAATGCATCAATAACACGCATACATGCATATATACTTACACACTACATGATTGCATAATACATGCATGAACCTATGACTGAAATGTACTCCTCATTAGCTAAATACTACATGCACATTATGATTTAAGTAAACCCTACACATCATAATTAATTTAACATGCTTAACATAGCTAATTATCACATGCATAATATAAAATACATGTATACACATGTACTTCATATATTTATACACAACATCCATGGAATAGATAGTTCAATATGCACTTCAAGATTTTACATACATAATATCTATAAGATGTAATATAGAATAAGCTAACTAAGAATAATTTATAGCACAATCACAAATTCTTACATGCACCCACTTGAATTGACGTATGTATAATTATACACACATATACAACATAGTTATATACATTATGCAAGAAATAGATAATTTTACATGCATAATATTACTTTAAGTATTATAAGCCTAAGATTTTGGTATACACATTATACATCAATTTAGCTAATTGCCTATTCTCACGTAAAAATATCATATATATATATATATATATATATATATATATATATATATATGCATGTATATGTTCATGAGAAGTATAAAAATAGTAATATGCACAATTGAATACACATGCTATACACACAACAAGTAAATACACATTCACGATATAAAAGAATGAAAATTTCATGGTATCACAAACAAATTGATGTTTCTATGAAGTCATTGTAGCGACGAAGTCGATGTTTAAGTGAAACAAAAATCGATGTTTCTATGAGCTCGTTGTAACGACGAAGTCGATGTTTAAGTGAATCAAAATTGATGTTTCTATGAAGTCGTTGTTCTATCAAGGGAGTCAATGTGTACTTAGTCAAAACATATGCATTGAACTTCAAATAGCAGTGTTTAGACAACTTACAGATTTTGCTTGAATTATTGCATGTGGATAAACTTCAGAAAGTGTTGTTAGAAAATATTTTTTAAGGTTTTGTTAATCACCAAAAACACATATAATTAATAATAAATTACATGGAGATGGACTGATCATCATTACTGTGTATCTATTGTCCTTCATCCAACTAATATCCCAGAGACCATGTATAAGATATGGTACTATCAAGCCTATACAAAATCCATCTGGTTCTCACTCTTATTGAATTCTCCCAGAGAACTCCTCCTCTCTGAATCCTGAAAGGTGTGCGGAATTACCTACAACAGTAATCTAGAAGGGGGGTTGAATAGATTACTACCAATTAAAAACAATTTAACCTTATTTTCGATATTAAGACCTACTTGATGAAAGCTTAAATAGATATGGATCAATTTCAAACTTTGATGTGTGTGTGGATGTGCTTGGGAAATTAGCAGTATGAAAAGTGTGTGAACAGATGATCATGCCTACCATACATCTAACGTAAGAACGTGCAAACCACAGGGCACGATGATTTAAGGTGGTTCGGACTACACAACTCATGTATCCTACGTCCACTGTCCACACACACACACACGGAAAACTACTTATCTAGCAAGTTCTACCCAACTACAACACACACACGATGTCTGAGGCAAACACGCTCTCAAAACAACCACATCCTTGTGGATTGAGCACAAGGAATGCTCAAGCCAACAACACACACACAGATGATGGAAAATAAAGTGAAAGAAGAGTTCAGAGTTGAAGAACAAATCCAAAGTTGAACTCTTCAAGGTGTTCATCCAGAAGAACTCCAAGCTTCACGTTGATGAAGATCAGGTGATGATGACGAAGCTTGACTTGAGGACGAATCTGCTTCAGCTCATCGTACAAGATAGATCTCTCTTTGAACAGTCTGAAGTCTTGAAGCATAGCAGCAGGCAAAGCCTTCTTCTTGATCTTTGCTTAGGGTTTCGGTGTGGAGGCTTCTTGCCATGAAAAATATGTCCATATGATCTATATATAGTAGTGTTCAAGTCTTGAGAATCGTGAGAGAAGGGAACACCCTAACACAGATGACATGTCGGTCACATGTTGTGACTTAAAATATGGTTGTCGACAGATGCCTTGTGGCTGTCGACAGGTACTGCTGCAAACTGGGCTTCCAGAACCATGTTTCTGGCTGGAACCCTGGGCTGTCGACAGGCGACCTCTGGCTGTCAACAAGCTGAATTGATCTGTTGACAGATGAATCTTGTCTTTTGACAACTGTTAAATTTTCTTATCTTTCATAAGCTTATTTGCTCACTGTCTTCACTGGCTTTCACTAGCTGTTGACAGATGGCTTTAGGCCTGTCGACAGGTGAGTCCTTCTTGTGTTTGTCAAGTTCTTTTGTGCTTGATTTTTGGTTCTTGACTTGTGCATTTATTCTTACCTATATAAAAGACATTTCAAGTAAGATATCATGAAGGCATATATGGTCAAGAATTATTTCATTTGATCATGTCTTTTCAACATTAATTATGTCATTATCAAAAACATTTAAGCATTCAAACACATTCAAACATCAAGTCAATCATCATACACATTGTAACCCAACAAATCTGATTGACCCTGGCCAGAGATTTGCCTAAGTAAGAACATATGGGATATTCTTCTCATGATACCAAGAGTGGATGATCCTTTATTGACACACAATTGCCTTCGTAAGGCTGGATACCATTCTCAATAACTAGTTGTATGAGATCTGGGACTTCCAGACCTATAAGTCTAGCATCAAAGAATGGAGTACTCAAACAAGATATCCTTGGTGTCTCAAATCCAAGGACTAGGTACACAACTAGGACCTCAGAATCAATGTCTGATAGGTATCATCAACCATACAACATTCTGAGAGCGGATCATTCAGTGAACTCATTCTCCAATGAGCACTTGCAGCATACCCTTAGTATCTCCACACGAGTAGCTATGAGATCAGCTACCTCCATCAAATGGATGGGTATATAGTACACTAGTCTATCTGGTTATCTCGATGTCCTTTTCGAGTAACCTATGACCAGGAATATTTATGATCTATGTTTAAAGAGAATTAATCTCATTATCATGATCTCATCATGATCCAATTCCCATTGCACAGATCCATGGACATCACATCATATATGTTGTGTGAGTGTGTTTTTAATATTTTGATGATGATTTTAATGATGACTAAACATTTTGATGTTGATGATGTCTAAACACTCATACTTTGATTTTGATGATGACATATTGTACATATTATGATAATGATTAAACAACATGTTTTTGATACTTCATATTTCATATTTTGATGATAATGACATGTTTTGATGGTTCACACGTCATATATATAGGTTTTCACAACTTTGTCATAGTTGTGTCGATGCAAGTTGAAAATCAGGTCGATGCACATAGTCTATCCAGTAAGCTTATGAAGAACAAAGTCACAGTTGTGCCGACGCAAGCTGTCAATCAGGTCGACACACATTATGCATCCAGTGAGCTATATCTGAAGAAAACATAGGAGGTCGACATAAGCTGTCAATCAGGTCGACACACATTATCCATCTAGTGAGCTATATCTGAAGAAAACTATAGGAGGTCAACGCAAGCTGTTAATCAGATTGACACATGTGTCCTCCCAGTAAGTTAGAACTGATACTAAGGCAGTTGCGTCGACACACATGCAAACATGCGTCGACGCACCTCGAGTGAAAATTCAAAATTGAAAAGGGGATGAACTACAAAGGGTGTAGCTTATCCTTGGATATTATAGGAGAATATTTTATTACCAAAGTACCCTTTCATCCAAGTGGTAAAGAGGAAAAGGATCTGTGGACACGTGGCAACTTCATGTGTGCCCTAGTTTTCTGCGCACATGTGTCCCATGTACAAGTGAGTGTACTGAGGTTACAAAAAACATATTTTCTCATATAAAGGAGGCATCCAACACAGAAGATCAAGGTAAAGCATAGAAAAATAAAAAGAGAGGGTGCTGGAAGAGTAGCAGCAGAGAAGAACACTGGAAGAGCAGAAGAGCAAAGTAGAAGCTACAGAGCAATGAAAAAGCAATAGATCAAGAAGAAATTGAAGGAGAAAGCTAGTGCAAGATTAGAAGCATGAAGTTCTGCATCTGTAGAGACATTCAAGAGGAGCAATTCACATTAGCATTAGTTACAGACTTAGATCTGAAATAGAGCAATGCAAATTGAAGAAGATTTTCATCAAATTTTCTCAAGAGCCCTCAATCCAAGCTTCTTGCAGATCATCTTCAATAAGGAACATCCATCTCATCTCTCTATTTCTAAATTCTATTGGAGTGTTCATCTCGATTCATTCTTTGAGTGTTTTTGTAATCTGTACAAGTGTTTTGTACAGATTCCTATGTGTGAGTGTGATCTGTTTTGGATTAGATCATTTGTGTAGTGTGTGTTGCGATTTGTGAAAGTGTTTTGTGTAGATCAAAGCATTTGTGTGTGAATCATATCAGTGTTAGAGGATATGATCTCTTATGAACCTGATCTAGGTTGCGTGTGGGCCTGTGCGCTCGTATATTTGAGTCGTCATGCTCAAGTGTGTTGAAGCTATCATGCACGTGTGTGTTGTACTCTTTTCTTTGAGTAGTGTGTGCCTCACTATGTGAGGGGTGGATGTAGGAATCACTGTTGTGATTTTTGAACCTCCTAAAAATCTCCTGTGTAGTGGTTTGATCTGCTTTTTGCGTTGGAAGTATGCATAGAGATTTCGCTTACACAATACTTGTCAATTTACTCACACACTAGTCTACACTTGAATCACATAAGCATATTAGATTAGTGTGATTTTCATTCAATTGATTTATAATCTGAAGTAATTATTTAAATTGCTTAAACTTCCGCTATGATTGGTAATAGATCTATTCAACCCCCCCTTCTAACTCTATCCACCCTGCATATCAATCCTACAATATATACATCATTACATGCATGTAATATATTAGTGAGAAAATACCATTAATATTATTACCAAAAAAGATTAGTACAAGATTACAAGTGTCATCACTAATGTGGATTGGCTTACAAGGCACCCATAACTAGCAAAACACATATAACAAAGCAAGGCAATCACATCAATAAAATCTAGGGCTCACAACTACTCTATCTCCTACCACTAGTGGAGCCCGACTGTGTTGCTCCTCGAACCATGTCTTGATGGGGATCAATAAAATTCATGCATATTAATCAACAACTATATAAGGAAAGATGTACAATAGTCAATACAAATAATGAAAAGATGTGAAATCTCTAATAAAACTTGTATACCCATTTTCAAACAATATCCACTTCCTTTTCAGATGATATCTAATTCAACCCCATCTTCGTCATCATCTTCATCCTCATCACTGGTATGTTTCTCATCTTCATTGGATTCCTCATCAGACACCTTTCCTATAGTGAAATCCGTTCGCCTTCTAGTACCTTGTTTTATCTCAAGTGAATCAACTTCTTTGATTTCATTCTCTTTGGATAAACAAAATGACTAATCAGATTCGTCTAAACTGGTATGAGCTGCCAACTCTACATCATCAATCAAGTCTGCTTAAAAGAATTCAACACTGGCATCTTCGGGTATAGTTTCAATCAAAGTCAACTCATAATCAGAGAAAAACCTTGATCTAACCCTACAAACTGCTCACCAATAATTTCTTTCTTTATTCCTAGACGATGGATACCTTGTATAAGACACTTGTTGGGCATGTGCGGCCAAAATGAAAGGCTCATAAGTATTTCACTTGGATTTATATTTAACATCGACAATCCCATATGTTGTGTCATTTCAAATAGAATGAGGATCAAACCAATGACACTTAAACAATAATATATGGTTGTCTTGTCCTAGATATTGCAAATATAAGATCTCTTCAACAATACCATAGTAGTCTTATTCATTTTCATTGTATGTACTTCCTTTAACACATACGCCGCTATTCATCCTAAACTTACTCTACCCATAGTCTCTTGTGTGAAATATGTACCCATTCACAATAAATTTTGGATGGGCACGTGAGACTTTTGATGGGTCATAACTTATCTTACAAACTCTTTGATCAGTAATAAAACCTTATTCAACCTATATATAAAGCAAACTACTTAAAAAGTGGACTTGACCTTTAAGAGAAGTAAGTTGAATGACACTTACATGATTTTTCAGCCATAAGGCCAATGACTACCCTCGTTATTTTTCAACCTCCATGTCAGTGAAACGTGGATATCTTTGAATTATTTCTAAATCAAATTGTCTGTAGTATGAATGCAAGAGAACCTTTAATAGCTAGAAGAAGGGCAAACAAGTTATATATATAATGAAATGTAAGTTGAGGACTTACTCAACATAAGATTCAAGCTCAGTACAATTCAAAAGATTATATATCTCTACGGCACATGACTCTCTATCATCGAGCGTACGAGTTGAAGAACACCCAAACGCACACCCAGGATGCTTAAATATAGAGAGTCAGTCAGACTCGACAGATTCCTCCCCATCATCATTATGTGGAGGTTGAGTGTGATGAGTTTGTATCTCTAGTTCAAAGTATATTGAACAAAAGTTAGATATTTCTTCCATAATGTATTTCTTGGCAATAGAACCCTCCACTTTCACATTATTGTGAACTTTCATTTTCAGTTCATGCATACACCTACATCAACAGTTCAGATGACAAATGACAAACATATCGTACATATATAGAAATTCTAAGAAAAAAATAATATTCAAGTATACCTCTCAAATGGACATATCTATCGATATTGTACTGGCTCTCCGACTTTAGCCTCGTACAGTAAATGTATAAGCAAATGCTCTATTGAATCGAAGAATGAGGCTATAAATATCTTCTTTAACTTTCAAATGGTGGTGACCATATTTTTTTCTATGGTTTGCACATCTTGATGCCTGAGTTCTAATCCATATAAGATCTTGAAAAAGTGACTCAACGTGGTCAATGCTCCCCATATATGCTTCAACAATATGTCACGGAATGTAATAGGTAGCAACTTTTGCATGAACAAATGGCAGTCATGACTCTTCCTTCCATATGTTTTCCCCTTACTAACATTCACACAACAAGCAATGTTGGATACATAACCGTCTTGGAATCTCAACTGTTTTAACCACTGGTACACTTACTTAACTTGTCCATCTCCAAGCACATAAATTGCTTTATGTAACGCCCCGACGCGGAATATCGGAGCGGAATTACAGTTATTAAATAGTACCGAGTGATAAATAAACATCAATCCATTGCACAATTGGAACAAAGCCAAATGTAATCCAACTTCATTGATAATTAATCATCTAACTATTACAATCACCAATCAGAGCCAAAACTAGGGTCCAGAGTACTTTATTCAACTCAAACTATTACATACTGACTAACTGACAACTAACTCATAGCTAAACTAACTATCTACTAAGCACGGGTTGATAGTCGGGTCACTCTTGAACATCATCCTCATTTCCCTCCTCGTGAGTGTGGTAGTCTCCATCCGACTCACCTAAAACACATGAAATATAAAGCAGGATGAGCGAATAACGCCCAGTAGGACTTAAGATCTTGTGAAATCAAGCATGGTTTAATTGATTAATGTCTTAAAGGCAGGATAACTAGAGAGAATAGTCAAGTAACAATGGCAAGATAACAATAGCACTTATATAGGGAAATAGCACAACGAGAATGAGAATGGCCATGTAACGATAATAGCATGTAATGATAGCACTTGTATTGATAGCACTTTGGATTGTCATAGATTAAATCTTGATAGTATAATAGCACTGAGTGCAAGACGTAAACACCCTTGATCATTTTAACTCCCATGGGCAAATAGTACTTTTCGGGCGCTCCTCCCAGGACCAGATCGGGCCCTATTGCGCTGGCATAAGTCATTTTCTTATCTTAGACAATCATAGGGATGGCCAATAGAGTACCAAGAATAGATGAGAGTTGTAGATGAAATAGACGAGATTGTATATTGAAAGTGAACATATGAGAGTACAAAGATAGTAGATGAGATAGGGGCATAATCGTAAAACCACGATGAACAACGACAGTCTCAGTTGAACAGCACACCGTCGTGTGCTGGCAGTCTGGTAGAGGTCACATCGCCCACTAGCCGTGCTATGAAACACAGACTAGATGATCCGGCGTGATCACAAGGTAAGAAGGAAACACACTAAGGCCATTGGATCATACTGATCCCTAAGGGTGTAACAGGTTTTAAGGGTACAACCAGCTCGTCGGCAATGGACGTACGCCAAAGCCAAGGAGACTTACGGAGGCCTTGATAAGGAGTCCCTGGTCCTATCAGGAGTATTCCTAACGGAGAGGTGGTCCATGCTAAGAGAAAGTGTGTATAAAACAAGTGTCTGTCTTGCCTCGAGTCCTCGAAAGCAGAGGGAAGCGGTAACAGTGTACACAACATGGGAGTAAAACGAAGACAAGTGTAATTAATTAAATAGGGAATTTAAGTGAATTGTTACACTTATTTACCAGATATATTATTGAATAATTTAATAAGGTCTCATGGCAAACATTAATGTTTAGTGTGTGCAAGTGTAAAGAAATCATGAGAGCATGTAAGATTGTGCACATGGCTTTTAAATTAATTTATTTCATATATATATTACTTAATATTGATTAAAAAGTCATTAATAATCATGATAGTACTTAATCATAGTTAAACAGGGTTTATAAGACACATTTATCAAGGGTATAAGTGAAATTTAAGTTTTGGCCACAATCCTGAGATCACGACATGGGTCCCGGTCGCCTTCTTCTGAACTGAGCGTTAGGGTTTGAACCCGGGAAGGTCGTGGCATGTCGACCCGTCACGTTCAGAATGCGACGGTCCTCCTTGTCGCGACCCCCTCCTGAGATCACGACGGGTTGGTCCGTCACGACTTCAGAAGGTGGCCCGAGTCTAGAAAAGGAGATTTTGCCCTTTTCCAAGTGGGTTCCTCCCTTCATGCTCTACATAGTACACTTCAAAAATCCGTATAAAATCACACGATGCTCCAAAATTCATGAAATCATCTTTAAATGAAATTAGACATGGAGATCTATCCCTGGGCATGATTAATTAGAAAAATAGACACGCATAGAGGATATTTTGATTAGGTTATATTTTGGTGACCTAAACAAGCACAGTCATGAGAAAATGAATTAATTGGCAATGGTTACATGATGAAAATTAGGGCAAATAGGGACGTTTGAAAGCTAAGAGCATGTAGTATTTATCAGAATAATATCATAGTATGGGGACGAGTACATGCATGTATTGAAAGCAAACGTTAGGGTTCGGTTACAAGATGATGGCAGGAATTAGTTCATTTAATACTCCCTCCAGGAGCCACGAAAATTAGGAAAATCATAGGGCTTTCAAAGAGGGTTGCATGGGCTACCTAGGGTTAAAGTTTCATGATTTGTGCTTGAGAGATTGTCTACCTTTTCTCGTTGGTAATAAATCTTAGGGTTGATGACAAAGAAGAGCAGAAATCCCCTCCTTTCCAATCTTTTCCTCCTTGCTCCTCACGTCCACAGCCTTCCTCCTCATCTACCAAAGCTCCAGCCACGAACTATGGGATGGTAGGGACGGATTTGGGGGTGTATTGGGTTGCTAATAGACTCCTACCCTTCTAAAACTCCTTCCATCCATTAAATTCCGAATTTTCATATTTATCACCTCCCTTCCTAGCACTTATCTCCTAATTAGGATTGGGAAGATAGCCAATTTTGTAAGTAAAGGGTTAGGGTAAGTCTAGGACTTCTTTTTAGGATATATATGACTTATTTAATATTTATCTTACCCCATTTTATTAATTACTATTATTTTTAATACAAATTTCACTTAATTAGCTTTCATCTCATGATGGGCTCTTCATATTTGGGCCCAACAATCCATGTTAGGACCATTAGTAAAACCCATTACTAATTTAGCTTAACAGGTATTAATTTAATCCTCTTTCATTCACTTTATTCCCTCCTAATTTAATTTAATTCCATTAATCACATTTATTAAATTAATTTTTTATTTTATTTAGGATTTAAAAATCAAGGTTACTACATCCTCCCCCTCTTAAAAAGAATTTGGTCCCCAAATTCATATGATCATAAGAGGAAGAATGACTTACTGAATAACTCTGGATAATTCCGTCCTATGGTTGCCTCGGGTTCCCACGTGTCTTCCTCGACTTCGTGATTTCTCCATAGTATCTTGACCACGGGTATAGATCAATTTCGAAGTTGTTGCATTTTCTTGTCTAATATCTTCACCGGCCTTTCTTCATAGGTCATATCCTTGTTCAAAATGATATCATCATAGCTAATTACGTGTGACGGATCATACACGTACTTCCTTAGCATTGACACATGAAAAATATTGTGTACTGTTGAAAACTTGGGAGGTAGTGCCAGACGATATGCTACCTCGCTAACTCTTTCCAATATTTCAAATGGACCTATGAATATTGGTCTCAACTTGCCTTTCATCCCAAACCTTGAAATCCTTAGGTCAGGGATACTTTAAGCATTACATGATCTCCAATCTGAAATTCTAAGTCCCTTCTTCTCTTGTCTGCATAGCTTTTTTGCCTGGATTGAGCTACCTTAATTCTATCCCTAATGATCTGTATATCTCTGCTGGTGCTTTGTACCATGTCGGGTCCCAGCCATTGCTGCTCACCAACTTCATCCCAACATACGGGCAATCTACAGCTTCTGCCATATAGTGCTTCAAAAGGTGCCATCTTAATGTTAGCCTGATAGCTGTTGTTGTAGGCGAATTCTATCAGTGACAACTATTCATTCAAATATCCCTCAAAATCTATAGTGCACGCACGCATCATATCTTCCACAATCTGATTAGTTCTTTCTGTCTAACCATCTGTTTGTGGGTGGAATGCTGTGCTAAAATTGAGTTTGGTGCCTAAAGCAATCTGAAGTCCCTTCCAAAACCTAGACATGAATCGAGGGTCACGGTCTGAGACTATGGACACAGGAACTCCATGTAATCTCACTACCTCTTTTACATACAATGCTGCAAGTACATCTACACTCCAGGTACTCTTAATTGCTAGAAAGTGTGCGGACTTAGTCAAATGGTCCACAATGACCCAGATAGCATCAAGTCCACTATGTGTTTGGGGTAAACCCATGATGAAATCCATGCCGATACTCTCCCATTTCCATTCGAGTATGTCCAGGGGTCTGAGTACACTCGCAGGACGTCGGTGCTCGGCTTTTACCTACTGATATGTGAGGCAGTGCGCGGCATGCTCAGCCACCTCACGATTCATGTTGGGCCACCAAAATGACCTTTTCATGTCCTAGCACATCTTGGTTGTGCCTGGATGGATTGTATACTTTGTCTTATGGGCTTCATCCATTAGCTTCCTTTTCAACTCTTCATTGTCAGGCACACATGTCCTAGCTTGAAATAACAGTCTCCCATCCTCAGTGATGGAGAAATCAGGTCTGTCAACTATGGTTTCCTTGACGTGGATTAGAAATGGATCATTAGCCTGTTACTCCTTGATCTCGACAAAGATGTCGGGTTGAGCTCTTAGGTTGGCAACTAACACTTGATCACTTCTCTTCTCAATATTTAGATCCAAACTGGTGAATTGCTCAAGTAATTACATATCGCCCATGACTAAACAAGATAATGATGCTACTGGCTTCAAGCTGAGTGCATCAGCTACTGCATTACCTTTGTCTGGGTGATATTGGATATTGAAATAAAAGTCTTTCAGGTACTCCAGCCATCTCCTTTGTCTCATATTAATCTCCTTTTGAGAAAACCAGTACTTCAGACTCTTGTGGTCGGAGTAGACGATGAATTGCTCCCCATACAGATAATGTCTCCATATCTTTAGTGCAAATACCACAGCAGCCAATTCTAGGTCATGGACAGGGTAATTAACTTCATGAGGCTTCAACTGTCTTGATGAATATGCTATCACTTTCTCATTCTGCATTAGCACGCAGCCTAGACTGATTCCAGATGCATCAGTGTAGACTGAGAATCCTTCACCCTTGATTGGTAATGCGAGGACAGGTGCAGATGTCAAACATTGCTTCAGAATATGAAAGCTCTTCTCGCATTCCTTGCTCCAGACATAAGGGTTCTCTTTTGCGTAAAGCGAGTAAGAGGTACAGCTATCTTGGAGAAGTTATTTATGAACTGTCTGTAGTAGCCAGCTAGTCCAAGAAAACTTCTGATCTCAGTGGCATTGGTCGGTCTCTCCCAGTTGAGTACTGCTTCTACCTTGGAAGGATCGACAACGATACCATCCTTGGATATAACATGCCCTAGAAATGACACCTCCTCGATCCAGAATTCACACTTGCTCAATTTGGTGTAGAGTTTGTTGTCGCGCAAGATCTATAGAGTGATCCTCAGATGCTCCTCATGCTCTTCCTTGGTCTTTGAGTATATAAAAATATCGTCAATAAATACCACGATGAACTTGTTGAGGTATGGCCGATAAATGATGTTCATCAGTTGCATGAAAGCTGCAGGAGCATTGGTTAGTTCAAAAGGCATGACTACAAATTCATAATGACCGTACCTGCTCCTGAAAGCTGTCTTGTAAATATCTGCATCCTTAATCCTCATATGATGGTATCCCGATCTAAGGTCAATCTTAGAAAAGTATTTAGCTCCAGATATTTGATCAAATAATTCATCAACACGAGGCAGAGGTTATTTGTTCTTGATAGTGAGATGATTCAACTGCCTGTAGTCGATGCATAACCGCAGAGATCCATCCTTCTTCTTGACAAACAACACTGGTGCTCCCCAAGGAGAAGTACTTGGTCTGATAAATCCCTTTTCCAGCAATTCCATCAATTGCTCCTTTAACTCTTTCAATTCAGTGGGGGACATTCTGTAGGGTTGGCGTGATACCGGTGCAGCTCCAGGTATGAGATCAATTGAGAAATTTACATCTCTTTCAGGTGGAATACCTGGAAGCTCATCGGGAAACACATCAGGGTATTCTTGCACTATATGGATGTCTGATATCTTAGTTGCTTTCTTCTCAACTACTTTTGCGGCAAAAAATGCCACACATCCTCTTCTTATCATGTTCTGTACCTTAATAGTAGAGACTAGGGACAAGTGCCTCTTGTGTCTACGTCCCGTAAAAGTCAGCTTAGGAAATTCACTAAAGGTTATCTTCCCTCTTCTACAATCAACAATGGCCCCATAAGTAGATAGCCAATCGGCTCCCAGAATAACATCATAGCCCTCCATGGGCATACAGATCAGGTCAACTCTAAGATTGAGTTCACCAATCTTCACGTCAGTTAATGGAAAGTATTTATTTAATTGAGCTTTCTCCCCCAAAGGGGTAGTGACAGGTAATTCAAATTCCATAGAAGCAGGTTTTTCATTTAATGTATCAGCAAATGCTTGTGATATGAACGAATGTGTTGTGCCAGTATTAAATAAAACAAATGCTGATTGGGAAAATAATGGTAGAGTACCTTCAACGACTCCACCCTCCTCGGTGGTTTCTACTTCTTGCAGGGCCTGCAGTCGGCCAGGCTTCTTTGGTCCCATAGGACGCTTCTCATTTTCTTTCAGCAGAGGGCAGTCGGGAATACGGTGCTCTCGACTACCACAGTGTAGGCATGCTCCTGCCTTCCTCCAGCACTCCTCGGCAGTGTGACCTAGCTTGTCACAGTGATTGCATCTAGGCTTGTTCGAGGCAGTAGCGGCAAAGGCTTTGGGCTTTCACTCTTAGCTTGGCCCATCGGTAATGCTTAACGGCCTCTTCTTGCTGTTGGTGGGCTTGCTGGTGGTCCCTGATGTCTGCTCCTTCTTGACCATTCTACCTTTGATGCAATCGGTGAGGTAGGTCGCATCCTCCAACAGTTGTGCCCTCCTAACCATTTCTGGATAAGTCTGGATGTCTAATGGTGCCAATTGGGTGATGTATGCGGGCCTGAGCCCCTTAAGGAAATGCTTCGCCTTCATTCTTTCTGTGCTGACAAGATGATTGGCATATCGTGCTAATCGTGAGAATTGTGCTTCATATTCGGCGACTGTGAGGTTCCTCTGTTGAAGTGCCGCAAATTTTGATGCCTTACTCTCTTGGACTCGTTCAGAGAAATACTTGGAGTTGAAATGCTCCTTGAATTCATTCCGGGTGAATTGTGCATCCGCCCTAGTTGCTTCAATGGACTCCCACCACGCACGGGCATCCCTTTGTAATTGAAATGTTGCAAGTAGTAGCTTGTCTCCATCCATGCATTGCATGATGTGGAAAATACGCTCTATCTCCTTAAGCCAATTCTCTGCCTCATCGAGAATAGTAGTCCCACTAAATCGAGACAGGTTCAGATTGCAAAACTTTCGGTGCAAGTCTCCAGCACCACGGTTACCACCGCCAACTCCAGTAGCTTGAAGTAATGCCTGAGTAAGCTGCTGAATGGTCTACTGTATGTGCGACAACCCTCATTATACCGGTATGGTTATACCAACCCACGTCGGTATAGCGAGCGTCATCACAGTGGGACATTTACCCAACAATGACATTCAGCTGAAATACACGTGAATATAATAACATAGTAGCGGAAGTAAAAGAACCACTGTCTTAATTTCATTCATCATTCGCATTTAACATACATGTTTCAGTAACATTTAAAGAGCTAAAAGTCCACATAATTTAAATAGCTGAAAATCAAATACATAGATGTCCATACTTATACATTCTTCCATGATAATGCAAGTACAATGTTCAATTTACATACTATGAAAATCACAAAATGTCACAAGTACTCCAACACTCTAATCTCCACGCTCGGAGTCGGTCCCCAACGTCTCCTCCACAAGTGTCTCGTCACCAACTACACCTGTACGCCGAAGCAAATAGTGAGTATAAAAGACTCCGCAAGTAATTCTACACATACCGTACATGCACATATCATAGTAGGTTCTACATACACATTCACAGGACACAACATGTAGCATGCTTGACATTAAATTTTACAACCTATCATGGTGAATCTAAAATTTAAACACATGGACTATGCTTTCAGATTTCCTAAAATAGAATCACCTATCAAATGCTTTCTATTCATTCCTCACATAAAAATCTACCTTCAACCAACTAAGACATGAAAGCCATTAACATGAATTCCTGAGCATGCATGAAGGGAAACATACCTAACATGGAATCTACACATTCCTACGCATATACGTAACCATTTTACATGCTTTAAGCTTGCTGGTTTTACATGGTTTAGCAACCATAATCTAACACATGAGAGCTACAACAACGATTAAATCACAACATGTGAACAACCAAGTATGGAAGTTGTTTATATATGCTTAACAATTATCCCTAGCATAGATTCTAGGCATTTTGCATACATAAACATGATCATAACATAGTAAAGCTATTGTTTAAGCATGATTTCAGATTGTCATAACATGGATTACAAACTCACATCCTCACATTTTGGTTTCACATTTTTACACAATTTTAAATTCGCATATTTCACACTTCACACATGCACTTTTACACATTGTTCACATTCACATTTTTCACATGAACACATACACATTTACACATTCACATTTAGTGTCGTGACACATAGTCCAAACCACCAAAGAAGGACACAACACATCACATCACATAGACGCCATCTAGGCAATACAATGGCGACTCTTGGACTGCGCAGACCGGGAGAACAAGTCTCCACCCTAACCAGTGGTACTTGTCCACCTCCAGGATTTCCCCCTAATGCCCTTAGGGTCACACACATTGAACCTTCTCAGGGGGACTTTTCCCTGATATGGTTCCACTGCCCTCTGTGGAAGCAGTGTCACACTTGGCACAATTTACACAATACACGTTTTCCAATTTAAGCACTTAGTTTAGCACATGACACTCACATCTCACTCATTCACTCATTCACACACATGGGGCTCTATTTTTCTGACATGACACTACAATTAGAGAAATTTTACACTCAGGGAATTTCACCCTTCAGGTTGAAATAAACAGAATTAAATCATTTTTGCAACGGCATGCATTAATTTCGCATTTCTACATAGAAAATTCATATTGCGTCATATAATTGTCCAAATGACCTGAAATTTTAACCACTAGCTGATTTCGGATTTAGGATCCCACATGAAAATTTTTAGATTTTTCTAACCTAAAACGTAATTACAGAAAATCTAACATCAAATTTACACGCTATCCACAATTCAAGTTAGCATGGAGTTGAACACCAATCACAAATTTAACAACTCACTGTCTGAACCCTAGCATGCATAGAGCCACATGATTTATTCCTGAATTTATTGGGCAATACATAATTTACGGAAGATTTATCGTGACCTACGCATGATTTCTATTTCCCAAAATAGAAAATTCAATAAATCATACAAGCCTGGAAAATTCCAGAAACTCAGAGCACAGACAGGGTTGTACATACATGGTCTAAAAAAATTAGGGCAACATGATTTTACCACGGATTATCAGGATAATGGTGAGAACATACATATGAACATTCTTCCACATGCTTTTAAATATGTAAATAAGCTCTACCATCCACAAAATAAGTGTACATTCACATTCCCATCCATCACATTAGCTAGTATACATAACATATAAGAGATTACATTATATCCTCATCGTGAAACATATCGAAATTAATCATATAGAAGGGCAGAACAGCTTGCTGTTCTGCTCAGATGAACTTAACGGCAAGCTATGACCGCTAACTAATGTTAACGACACAATCGCTGGACGCTAAGCATGATCCTAACAACAACAGATGTTGCCGTTAAGTTCAGGTCTGTGCAAAACACAGACCCGAGCTCCAAAGATAGGGTGAATTGGGGGATCTAGGACACGAGGGAAAATGCACAAAAATGATAAAACCAACCTAGACATATACAGGGACGTTATGGGTAGGGTACTTGCCTCTAGAAAATACACCAAACGGATCTAGGGCTCGGTGAAGCTCTCCTTGGGCTGTCCCAAGAAGCTCCTAGAAAAGCTTCACTCCGGGTTCTAGGTTGAAGATGGCTTCAAGATAAGGTCGGGGAAGCCTCCTCCTCCACTCCAGCTAGCTCTTTGCTGCAGTAGATGGCCGGTGCAAGCTTCAGGTAGCCGGATTTAGGGTTGCAAAGGTGAGCTCTTCACACAGATTTTAGGGTTTTCTCTTTTTTTTCTCTTCTTCCTCTCTTGCAAAGGGGCAAAGAGAAGGGTGTGAGTTGCAAAAATGGCTTTGTATATAGCCAAAGACCTCTCACCCACGCAGGAGATGATGTGATACCCCTTTCAGACCATTGGGGACAGCTCCCCAATGGTTAGGGTAGCTTGCTCCCCGGATTTCCAGGCTCTACAACGCATGCAGGTCAGAGAAGTTGGCGTCCACATCGCTGGACACTGGGGTTAGTGTTGGCGTCTATATGGTTGACGCCGACACCATGTCGACGTCTGTTGATATTGACGCCAATCTGGACTCCGGTCAGAACTCTAAAACATGCAGAACCATGTACACCTTATACCTATATATGTCATATGTATACTATTGCGCACACACAACCATCATATCCTTCGTACATTATTTACATCTAATTCAAACACATGCATGCAATAGTATACTAACTAGTACTTACATAGATATTTACATACGTACATACACAACATGAATTATTTACATGCAATTCAATAATGTAACAAAATTCAAGGGCCTTACACCCTCTCCCCCTTAAAAGAAACTTCGTCCTCGAAGTTAGAATGACACTACTCAAACAAAAGGGGATACTTCTTCTTCATCGCATCCTCAAGCTCCCAAGTAGCCTCCTCTCGTGAGAAGTTCCGCCTGAGAACTTTCACCGACGCAATACTCTTGTTCCGGAGATGCTGAACCTTCCGGTCAAGAATAGCTACTGGTTGCTCGACATACGAAAGATCTGGCTGAATCTCCACTGGCTCATGACTAATCACATGAGACGGATCTCGGACATACTTCCTGAGCATCGAAACGTGGAAAACGGGATGGACACTAGCCAACGCTGGGGGTAAGGCTAGCTCGTACGCCACGCTGCCCAAACGTCTGAGAATCTCATATGGGACAATGAACCTAGGGCTCAACTTACTATGCCTACCAAATCTGACGACTCCCCGAGTAGGCGATATCTTTAAGAAGACATGATCACCAACCTCGAAATCCAAATCCTTTCTCTTGTTGTCGGCATAACTCTTCTGCCTATCCTATGCCGCAACAAGCCTCTTTCTGATCAGCTAGACTTTATCCGATGTCTCCTGAATTAACTCCGGTCCGATCAACTACCTACCACCAGTCTCCTCTCAACATAAAGGAGATCTGCAGGGCCTACCATACAACGCCTCGAATGGAGCCATATCAATACTTGCATGAAAGCTGTTGTTGTATGCAAACTCCACTAGAGGTAGATGGCGCTCCCAATCATCCTTCCAATCCAGCACACATGTTCTCAGCATATCCTCGAGCGTCTGGATAGTCCTCTCGGACTGTCCATCAGTCTGGGGATGAAACGCCGAACTGAGCTTCAGCTCCGAACCTAAAGCATCCTGAAGACCCTTCCACAACCTCGAAGTAAATCTCAAATCTCGATCCGAAATGATCGACTTCAGCACACCATGCAATCTAATGATACTACCAACATACAATCTAGCTAAACTCTCTACTGACTGCTTCTTCTTCATAGGCAAGAAATGAGCAGTCTTCGAGAATCTATCTACAACTACCCAAATCGAGTCATTGCCCCTTCTAGATCGAGGCAAACCCGAAACGAAATCCATAGTGACAGCCTCCCACTTCCATACTGGGATATCCATCCTCTACATAAGGCCAGATGGTTGTTGCCACTCGGCTTTCACTTGCTAACATACTAGACATCTAGACACATAATCCGCAACATCCTTCTTCATGACGGACCACCAAAATGATCTCTTGAGATCTTGGTACATCTTAGTGTTACCCGGATAAATAGAGAATTGCAACCTATGAGCCTCTGCTAGGACATGCTCATGGACATCTACAATGGCAGGGACACATACTCGGTGCTGAAATCTGATCACACCGTCCTCATCACGAGCAATGCCCGCCTTGCCCACTAACTCTAACAATCTAGGGTCGGCTTTCTTCTGCTCAATCACCTCATCCAACATAGAGGATCTAAGGGATAGCTGAGCTACAAAAGCCTGACACAGCGATGGCTCTAACTCGGTCATAGAGCACGCCGCATCCTCCAACATCTTCCAATCCTGCTGGAGCGAAGACCTCTTTCTACTAAGAGCATCTGCTACGATGTTCGCCTTTCCAGGATGGTACTGAAGGTCGAAGTCATAGTCCTTCAAGAACTCAATCCATCTTCTCTGCCTCAGGTTTAATTCCTTTTGGGAGAAAAGATACTTCAAGCTCTTATGGTCGGTAAACACATCAAATCTGACACCATAAAGATAGTGTCTCCAGATCTTCAGTGTGTGAACCACAAATGCTAACTCCAAATCATGAGTCGGATAGTTCTTCTCATGCTCCTTCAACTGACGAGAAGCATAAGCCACTACCCTTTCCTGCTGCATGAGCACACAGCCTAAACCAATCCGAGACGCATCTGTGTAGATAGCAAAACCCTCTACACCGCTCGGTAAGACTAACACCGGGGCTGACGTGAGCTTAGTCTTCAACAATTGAAATCTACTCTCACACTTCTCGGACCAAACAAAATTCACTCCCTTTCTGGTAAGCTGAGTCAAAGGGGCGGCGATGGATGAAAATCCCTCAATAAATCGCCGATAGTAACCAGCTAAACCAATAAAACTATGAATCTATGAAGGGGTCTTGGGAACCTCCCAATCCATAACTGCTTGGACCTTTGCTGGATCCACTACAACACCAGCACCGGAGATAACATGCCCGAGGAAATGAACCTCGCGCAACCAAAAATCGCACTTGCTGAACTTAGCATACAGCTTGTGCTCACGAAGAACCTCTAACACTATCCTCAAATGCTGGCGGTGTGTGGCCTCGTCCGGAGAGTAAACCAGCACATCATCAATAAACACTACGACAAAGCTATCTAGATAAGGCCTAAACACCCTGTTCATGAGATGTATGAACGCTGCACAGGCATTGGTCAATCCGAAAAGAAGGACCAAACACTCATAATGTCCATAACGGGTTCTAAACGTCGTCTTGGACACATCCTTACTCCGAATCCTCAACTGATGATAACTAGATCGCAAATCAATCTTAGAAAAGACTGATGCATCTCGCAACAGGTCAAACAAATCATCAATACGAGGTAAGGGATACCTGTTCTTCACAGTCACTTGGTTCAGCTTCCTATAGTCGATGCATAACCTAAGTGACCCGTCTTTCTTCTTGACGAATAATACAGGTGCGCCCCAAGGGGAAACACTAGGGCGAATAAATCCCTTATCTAGCAACTCTTGCAACTGCCTCCTTAACTCGGCTAACTCCGCAGGTGCCATCGAATATGGAGCCTTCGAGATAGAAGAGGTGCCCAGAAGCAACTCTATGGTAAACTCTATCTCTCTACCCGGTGGCAAACCAGACAAATCATCAGGAAAGACGTTTGGAAAATCCTGCACCACCTCAATCTCTGCAAGAGTAGGTGACTCATCAGCCTCTGGCACTAGTACCACGCTGGTAAGAAAAGTGCACAACCCTTGTTTACCATGCGCATCGCCTTCATGGCAGAGATGACTAACTTTCCTGCCAAGTTCCTTGGCAAGGGATGAGAGAACTCATCCTCACCAGGAATGCGGAAAACAATCCTCTTCCGACGACAATCCACTAACGCATAGTGCTCCTCTAGCCAATCCAAACCAAGAATAGCATCATAGTCCTTCATCTTTAGCAAGAAGAAACACCCATCTAAGATTCTATCCTCAATGCACACAGGTAACGACGGGATGCACTTCCTAGTCGATACCGTACCCGCAGGGGTGTGCACAGACAAAGGGACCTCTAAATCCTCAGACTCTACACTTGACTCTAGGGCTAACTGCCTAGCGAACCGCTCTGAAATGAACGAGTGAGTAGCACTCGTATCAAAGAAAACCCGAGCGTGCACACCTAAAAGTAAAACCGTACCTTCGGTGACATTCTCCGCCTGCTCGGCGTCCTCGTGAGCTAAAGCAAACACTCGAGCTGGGGCTCGAGCCCTTCCTGGTCTTCCTGTAGCTGGCGCCGCTGCCGCTAATGCCGCTGGGGCTGGCGCTCCGCGCTGGACTCCCTGCTGAAGTCTTGGGCAATCCTTGATCTTGTGGTCGCTGCTTCCGCACTTCAAGCACTTGCCCGTAATCATCCAACATTCGGTACCACCATGTGTCTTCCCACAGTGGGGACACTCTTTCTTCACACCAGGGGAATGTACAGAAGGTACCTGAGAACTACCGACTGCCACGGATCGCTACGGTGTCTGGTACACTACTTTCTTCTTGTCTTGCCATTGGAATGTCGCTGCTGCCCTCTTCTGCGAAGCTTTCTTTTCTTCCAAGTATTGCTCCATCTCTCCCTCTTGCCTACAAGTAGCACTGAGGGCCTCGCCCAACGTGCAATGGTCAAATGCCACGAGTCTCGTCCGCAGTGATGGCTTGAGTCCCATCACGAACTTCTTTGTCTTTCTGCGCTCATCTGTCATGATATGAGGTGCATATTTAGAGTGTTCAGAAAATCTTGCCTCATATTCTAGCACAGTCATGGAGCCTTGAGCCAAAGAGAGGGACTCCTGCTCCATCCGATCTTGCACATGCTCGGGGACGAATTTGGCTCGAAAGAGCCTCACGAACTTGTCCCAAGCAACATCGATAGCTCCGTCCTCAAATCTGGTACGCAGCAGTGAAGCCCACCATACATCAGCTCTTTCCTGCAGTACACCGTTCATAAGCACCATCTGAACAAATCTAACTTAATAAAACATACAAGCATATAACTAAGGCATACATATAGCATGTAGGTGGCTAATGTAACCTTATCATCATCTGCACACCTGATGGCTCGGAAGATCTTTTCTATCTCCCTCATCCAGCTTTCAGCCAACAATGGATTGCTCTCCCCCTTAAAAGAGGGTGGCAGCATCCTCTTGAATCTTTCCATGGTAGAAGGTCCACCATGGTCCTGAGCTGGTACCTGAGCCTGCTACAGTACAAGCAAGCAATACACAATCAACATAATATCAGACAATCAAATAAAACATATAATAATTCATTTTTTTTTTTTAGTCTAACATGAGCCTCCAACTGAGCTTGGAGTGCTGCCTGGGTATGAGCCTGCGTCTGCATGGCTTACACCAGACCTTGCATGAATACTCCATAATCCACAGGTGGCGATGGGGGAAGTATAGGACCTTGTGGCGCCGGGGCCTGCTGCTCCACCCGCTCGTCACGTCTCAGCTCGTCCTCACGGGCCGACGCTCCGCCACGCCTACCTCTCGAAGCCATGGTTGTAATAAATTTCACCCACCATTAGAGCTAGGTTACTAAGTTTTTTAACCATTTTCTTATCTACTTTTCATTCATTATTAAACAATTCTACACTTGTGGACATTCCTATGTAGACTTAGCATGTAATGAAGATGATGACTTATGTATATTCATGTGCAATCTCAACCGGTTGCTCTGATACCAATCTCTGTGACAACCCTCATTATACCGGTACGGTTATACTAACCCACGTTGGTATAGCGAGCGTCATCACAGTGGGACATTTACCCAACAATGACATTCAGCTTAGATACACGTCAATATAAGAACAGAGTAGCGGAAGTAAAAGAACCACTGTCTTCATTTCATTCATCATCCGCATTTAACATACATGTTTCGATAACATTTAAAGAGCTAAAAGACCACATAATTTAAATTGCTGAAAATCAAATACATAGATGTCTATACTTATACATTCTTCCATGATAATGCAAGTACAATGTTCAATTTACATACTATGAAAATCACAAAATGTCACAAGTACTCCAACACTCTAATCTCCACGCTCGGAGTCGGTCTCCAACGTCTCCTCCACAAGTGTCTCGTCACCAACTACACCTGTACGCCGAAGCAAGTAGTGAGTCTAAAAGACTCCGCAAGTAATTCTACACATACCGTACATGCACATATCATAGTAGGTTCTACATACACATTCACAGGACACAACATGTAGCATGCTTGACATTATATTTTACAACCTATCATGGTGAATCTACAATTTAAACACATGGACTATGCTTTCAGATTTCTTAAAGTAGAATCACCTATCACATGCTTTCTATTCATTCCTCACATAAAAATCTACCTTCAACCAACTAAGACATGAAAGCCATTAACATGAATTTCCGAGCATGCATGAAAGGAAACATACCTAACATGGAATCTACACATTCCTACGCATATACGAAACCATTCTACATGTTTTAAGCTTGCTGGTTTTACATGCTTTAGCAACCATAATCTAACACATGAGAGCTACAACAACGATTAAATCACAACATGTGAACAACCAAGTATGGAAGTTGTTTATATATGCTTAACAATTATCCCTAACATGGATTCTAGGCATTTTGCATACATAAACATGATCATAACATAGTAAAGCTACTGTTTAAGCATGATTTCAGATTGTCATAACATGAATTACAAACTCACATCCTCACATTTTGGTTTCACATTTTTACACAATTTCAAATTCGCATATTTCACACTTTACACATGCACTTTTACACATTGTTCACATTCACATTTTTCACATGAACACATACACATTTACACATTCACATTTAGTGCCGTGACACATAGTCCAAACCACCAAAGAAGGACACAACACATCACATCACATAGACGCCATCTAAGCAATACAATGGCGACTCTTGGACTGCACAGATTGGGAGAACAAGTCTCCACCCTAACCAGTGGTACTTGTCCACCTCCAGGATTTCCCCCTAATGCCCTTAGGGTCACACACATTGAACCTTCTCAGGGGGACTTTTCCCTGATATGGTTCCACTGCCCTCTGTGGGAGCAGTGTCACACTTGGCACAATTTACACATTACACGTTTTCCGATTTAAGCATTTAGTTTAGCACATGACACTCACATCTCACTCATTCACACACATGGGGCTCTGTTTTCCTGACATGACACTACAATTACAGAAATTTTACGCTCAAGAAATTTCACCCTTCAGGTTGAAATAAACAGAATTAAATCATTTTTGCAACGGCATGCATTAATTTTGCATTTCTACATAGAAAATTCATATTGTGTCATATACTTGTCCAAATGACCTGAAATTTTAACCACTAGCTGATTTCGGGTTTAGGATCCCACATGCAAATTTTCAGATTTTTCTAACCTAAAACGTAATTACAGAAAATCTAACATCAAATTCACATGCTATCCACAATTCAAGTTAGCATGGAGTTGAACACCAATCACAAATTTAACAACTCATTGTCTGAACCCTAGCATGCATAGAGCCACATGATTTCTCTGCAACGCATGCAGGTCAGAGAAGTTGGCGTCCACATCGCTGGACGTTGGGGTTAGTGTTGGCGTCTATATGGTTGACGCCGACACCATGTCGACGTCTGTTGATATTGACGCTAATCTGGCCTCCGGCCAGAACTCTAAAACATGCAGAACCATGTACACCTTATACCTATATATGTCATATGTATACTATTGCGCACACACAACCATCATATCCTTCGTACATTATCTACATCTAATTCATACACATGCATGCAATAGTATACTAACTAGTACATACGTAGATATTTACATACATACATACACAACATGAATTATTTACATGCAATTCAATAATGTAACAAAATTCGAGGGCCTTACACCCTCTCCCCCTTAAAAGAAACTTTGTCCTCGAAGTTAGAACGACGCTACTCAAACAAAAAGAGATACTTCTTCTTCATCGCATCCTCAAGCTCCCAAGTAGCCTCCTCTCGTGAGAAGTTCCGCCAGAGAACTTTCACCGACGCAATACTCATGTTCCAGAGATGTTGAACCTTCCGGTCAAGAATAGCTACTGGTTGCTCGACATACAAAAGATCTGGCTGAATCTCCACTGGCTCATGACTAATCACATGAGACGGATCTTGAACATACTTCCTGAGCTTCGAAACGTGGAAAACGGGATGGACACTAGCCAACGCTGGGGGTAAGGCTAGCTCGTACGCCACGCTGCCCAAATGTCTAAGAATCTCATATGGGCCAATGAACCTAGGGCTCAACTTACTATGCCTGCCAAATCTGACGGCTCCTCGAGTAGGCGATATCTTTATGAAGACATGATCACCAACCTCGAACTCCAAATCCTTTCTCCTGTTGTCGGCATAACTCTTCTGCCTATCCTGTGCCGCAACAAGCCTCTTTCTGATCAGCTGGACTTTATCCGAAGTCTTCTGAATTAACTCTGGTCCGATCAACTGCCTATCACCAGTCTCCTCCCAACATAAAGGAGATCTGTAGGGCCTACCATACAACGCCTCGAATGGAGCCATACCAATACTTGCATGAAAGCTGTTGTTGTATGCGAACTCCACTAGAGGTAGATGGCGCTCCCAATCATCCTTCCAATCCAGCACACATGTTCTCAGCATATCCTCGAGCGTCTGGATACTCCTTTCGTACTGTCCATCAGTCTGGGGATGAAACGCCGAACTGAGCTTCAGCTCCGAACCTAAAGCATCCTGAAGACCCTTCCACAACCTTGATGTACATCTCAGATCTCGATCCGAAATGATCGACTTCGGCATACCATGTAATCTAATGATACAACCAACATACAATCTAGCTAAACTCTCTACTGACTGCTTCTTCTTCATAGGCAAGAAATGAGTAGTCTTCGAGAATCTATCTACAACTACCCAAATCGAGTCATTGCCCCATCTAGATCGAGGCAAACCCAAAACGAAATCCATAGTGACAGCCTCCCACTTCCATACTGGGATATCCATCCTCTGTATAAGGCCAGATGGTCGCTGCCGCTCGGCTTTCACTTGCTAACATACTAGACATCTAGACACATAATCCGCAACATCCTTCTTCATGCCAGACCACCAAAATGATCTCTTCAGATCTTGGTACATCTTAGTGTTACCCAGATGAGTAGAGAATCGCGACCTATGAGCCTCTGCTAAGACATGCTCACGGTCATCTACAATGGCAGGGACACATACTCGGTGCTGAAATCTGATCACACCGTCCTCATCACGAGCAATACCCGCCTTGCCCACTAACTCTAACAATCTAGGGTCGGCTTTTTGCTGCTCAATCACCTCATCCAACATAGAGGATCTAAGGGATAGATGAGCTACAAAAGCCTGACACAGCGATGGCTCTAACTCGGTCATAGAGCACGCCGCATCCTCCAACATCTTCCAATCCTACTGGAGCGAAGACCTCTTTCTACTAAGAGCATCTGCTACAATGTTCGCCTTTCCAGGATGGTACTGAAGGTCAAAGTCATAGTCCTTCAAGAACTCAATCCATCTTCTCTGCCTCAGGTTTAATTCCTTTTGAGAGAAAAGATACTTCAAGCTCTTGTGGTCGGTAAACACCTCAAATCTGACACCATAAAGATAGTGTCTCCAGATCTTCAGTTCGTGAACCACAAATGCTAACTCCAAATCATGAGTCGGATAGTTCTTCTCATGCTCCTTCAACTGACGAGAAGCATAAGCCACTACCCTTTCCTGCTACATGAGCACACAGCCTAAACCAATCCGAGACGCATCTGTGTAGATAGAAAAACCCTGTACATCGCTCGATAAGACTAACACCGGGGCTGACGTGAGCTTAGTCTTCAACAATTGAAAACTACTCTCACACTTCTTGGACCAAACAAACTTCACTCCCTTTCTGGTAAGCTGAGTCAAAGGGGCGGCGATGGATGAAAATCCCTCAATAAATCGCCGATAGTAACCAGCTAAACCAATAAAACTACGAATCTCCGAAGGGGTCTTGGGAACCTCCCAATCCATAACTGCTTGGACCTTTGCTGGATCCACTGCAACACCAGCACCGGAGATAACATGTCGGAGGAAATGAACCTCGCGCAACCAAAAATCGCACTTGCTGAACTTAGCGTACAGCTTGTGCTCACGAAGAACCTCTAACACTATCCTCAAATGTTGGCGGTGTGTGGCCTCGTCCGGAGAGTAAACCAGCACATCATCAATAAACACTACGACAAAGCTATCTAGATAAGGCCTAAACACCCTGTTCATGAGATCCATGAACGCTGCAGGGGCATTGGTCAATCCGAAAGGAAGGACCAAAAACTCATAATGTCCATAACGGGTTCTAAACGTCGTCTTGGACACATCCTCACTCCGAATCCTCAACTGATGATAACCAGATCGCAAATCAATCTTAGAAAAGACTGATGCATCTCGCAACTGGTCAAACAAATCATCAATACGAGGTAAGGGATACCTGTTCTTCACAGTCACTTGGTTCAGCTTCCTGTAGTCGATGCATAACCTAAGTGACACGTCTTTCTTCTTGACGAATAATACAGGTTCGCCCCAAGGGGAAACACTATGGCGAATAAATCCCTTATCTAGCAACTCTTGCAACTGCCTCCTTAACTCGGCTAACTCGGCAGGTGCCATCGAATATGGAGCCTTCGAGATAGGAGAGGTGCCCGGAAGCAACTCTATGGTACACTCTATCTCTCTATCCGGTGGCAAACCAGACAAATCATCAGGAAAGACGTCTGGAAAATCTTGCACTACCTCAATCTTTGCAAGAGTAGGTGACTCATCAGCCTCTGGCACTAGTACCACGCTGGCAAGAAAAGCGTCACAACCCTTGTTTACCATGCGCATCGCCTTCATGGCAGAGATGACTAACTTTCCCGCCAAGTTCCTTGGCAAGGGTTGAGAGAACTCATCCTCACCAGGAATGCGGAAAACAATCCTCTTCCGACGACAATCCACTAACGCATAGTGCTCCTCTAGCCAATCTAGAGCAAGAATAGCATCATAGTCCTTCATCTTTAGCAAGAAGAAACACCCATCTAGGATTCTATCCTCAATGCACACAGGTAACGACGGGATGCACTTCCTAGTCGATACCGTACCCACAGGGGTGTGCACAGACAAAGGGACCTCTAAATCCTCAGACTCTACACTTGACTCTAGGGCTAACTGCCTAGCGAACCGCTCAGAAATGAATGAGTGAGTAGCACCCGTATCAAAGAAAACCCGAGCGTGCACACCTAAAAGTAAAACCGTACCTTCGGTGACATGCTCCGCCTGCTCGGCGTCCTCGCGAGCTAAAGCAAACACTCGAGCTGGGGCTCGAGGCCTTCCTGGTCTTCCTGTAGCTGGCGCCGGTGCCGCTACTGCAGCTGGGGCTGGCGCTCCGCGCTGGACTCCCTGCTGAAGTCTTGGGCAATCCTTGATCTGCTTCCGCACTTCAAGCACTTGCCCGTAATCATCCAACATTTGGTAACACCATGTGTCTTCCCACAGTGGGGACACTCTTTCTTTACACCAGGGGAACGTATAGAGGGTACCTGAGAACTGCCGACTGCCACGGATCGCTGCGGTGTTTGGTACACTGCTTTCTTCTTGTCTTGCCGTTGGAATGTCGCTGCTTGCCTCTTCTGCGAACCTTTCTTTTCTTCCAAGTATTGCTCCATATCTCCCTCCTACCTACAAGCAGCACTGAGGGCCTCGTCCAACGTGTGGTGGTCAAATGCCACGAGTCTCGTCTGCAGTGATGGCTTGAGTCCCATCACGAACTTCTTTGTCTTTCTGCGCTCATCTGTCACGATATGAGGTGTATATTTAGAGAGTTCAGAAAATCTTGCCTCATATTCCAGCACGGTCATGGAGCCTTGAGCCAAAGAGAGGAACTCCTGCTCCATCCGATCTTGCACATGCTCGGGGACGAATTTGGCTCGAAAGAGCCTCACGAACTTGTCCCAAGCAACATCGATAGCTCCGTCCTCAAATCTGGTACGCAGCAGTGAAGCCCACCATACATCAGCTCTTTCCTGCAGTACACCGTTCATAAGCACCATCTGAACAAATCTAACTTAATAAAACATACAAGCATATAACTAAGGCATACCTATAGCATGTAGGTGGCTAATGTAACCTTATCATTATCTGCACACCTGATGGCTCGGAAGACCTTTTCTATCTCCCTCATCCAGCTTTCAGCCAACAATGGATCGCTCTCCCCCTTAAAAGAGGGTGGCAGCATTCTCTTGAATCTTTCCATGGTAGAAGGTCCACCATGGTCCTGTGCTGGTACCTGAGCCTGCTATAGTACAAGCAAGCACTACACAATCAACATAATATCACACAATCAAATAAAACAGATAATAATTCTTTTTTTTTTTTTTAGTCTAACCTGAGCCTCCAACTGAGCCTGGAGTGCTGCCTGGGTATGAGCCTGCGTCTGCATGGCTTACACCAGACCTTGCATGAATACTCCATAATCCACAGGTGGCAGTGGGGGAAGTACAGGACCTTGTGGCGTCGGGGCCTGCTGCTCCGCTCGCTCGTCACGTCTCGGCTCGTCCTCACGGGCCGACGCTCCGCCACGCCTACCTCTCGAAGCCATGGCTGTAATAAATTTCATCCACCATTAGAGCTAGGTTACTAAGTTTTCTAACCATTTTCTTATCTACTTTTCATTCATTATTAATCAATTCTACACATGTGGACATTCCTATGTAGACTTAGCATGTAATGAAGATGATGACTTATGTATATTCATGTGCAATCTCAACCGGTTGCTCTGATACCAATCTCTGCGACGACCCTCATTATACCGGTACGGTTATACCAACCCACGTCGGTATAGCGAGTGTCATCACAGTGGGACATTTACCCAACAATGACATTCAGCTGAGATACACGTGAATATAAAAACAGAGTAGCGGAAGTAAAAGAACCACTGTCTTCATTTCATTCATCATCCGCATTTAACATACATGTTTCGATAACATTTAAAGAGCTAAAAGTCCACATAATTTAAATTTTTGAAAGTCAAATACATAGATGTCCATACTTATACATTCTTCCATGATAATGCTAGTACAATGTTCAATTCACATACTATGAAAATCACAAAATGTCACAAGTACTCCAACACTCTAATCTCCACGCTCGAAGTCGGTCTCCAACGTCTCCTCCACAAGTGTCTCGTCACCAACTACACCTGTACGCCGAAGCAAATAGTGAGTCTAAAAGACTCCGCAAGTAATTCTGCACATACCGTACATGCACATATCCTAGTAGGTTCTACATACACATTCACAGGACACAACATGTAGCATGCTTGACATTAAATTTTACAACCTATCATGGTGAATCTACAATTTAAACACATGGACTATGCTTTCAGATTTCCTAAAATAGAATCACCTATCACATGCTTTCTATTCATTCCTCACATAAAAATCTACCTTCAACCAACTAAGACATGAAAGCCATTAACATGAATTCCCGAGCATGCATGAAAGGAAACATACCTAACATGGAATCTACACATTCCTACGCATATACGTAACCATTTTACATGCTTTAAGCTTGCTGGTTTTACATGCTTTAGCAACCATAATCTAACACATGAGAGCTACAACAACGATTAAATCACAACATGTGAACAACCAAGTATGGAAGTTGTTTATATATGCTTAACAAATATCCCTAGCATGGATTGTAGGAATTTTGCATACATAAACATGATCATAACAAAGTAAAGCTACTGTTTAAGCATGATTTCAGATTGTCGAAACATGGATTACAAACTCACATCCTCACATTTTGGTTTCACATTTTTACACAATTTCAAATTCGCATATTTCACACTTTACACATACACTTTTACACATTGTTCACATTCACATTTTTCACATGAACACATACACATTTACACATTCACATTTAGTGCCGTAACACATAGTCCAAACCACCAAAGAAGGACACAACACATCACATCACATAGACGCCATCTAGGCAATACAATGGCGACTCTTGGACTGCGCAGACCGGAAGAACAAGTCTCCACCCTAACCAGTGGTACTTGTCCACCTCCAGGATTTCCCCCTAATGCCCTTAGGGTCACACACATTGAACCTTCTCAGGGGGACTTTTCCCTGATACGGTTCCACTGCCCTCTGTGGAAGCATGTCACACTTGGCACAATTTACACATTACACGTTTTCCGATTTAAGCACTTAGTTTAGCACATGACACTCACTTCTCACTCATTCACTCATTCACACACATGGGGCTCTGTTTTCCTGACATGACACTACAATTACAGAAATTTTACACTCAGGGAATTTCACCCTTCAGGTTGAAATAAACAGAATTAAATCATTTTCGCAACGGCATGCATTAATTTCGCATTTCTAAATAGAAAATTTTAACTACCACTAGCTGATTTCGGGTTTAGGATCCCACATGAAAATTTTCAGATTTTTCTAACCTAAAACATAATTACAGAAAATCTAACATCAAATTCACATGCTATCCACAATTCAAGTTAGCATGGAGTTGAACACCAATCACAAATTTAACAACTCACTGTCTGAACCCTAGCATGCATAGAGCCACATGATTTATTCCCGAATTTATTGGGCAATACACAATTTACGGAAGATTTATCGTGACCTACGCATGATTTCTATTTCCCAAAACAGAAAATTCAATATATCATACAAGCATGGAAAATTCAAGAAACTCAGAGCACAGACAGGGTTGTACATACTTGGTCTAACAAAATTAGGGCAACATGATTTTACCACGGATTATCAGGATAATGGTGAGAACATACACATGAATATTCTTCCACATACTTTTGAATATGTAAATAAGCTCTACCATCCACAAAATAAGTGTACATTCACATTCCCATCCATCACATTAGCTAGTATACATAGCATATAGGAGATTACATTATATCCTCATCGTGAAACATATTGAAATTAATCATATAGAAGGGCAGAACAGCTTGCTGTTCTGCTCAGATGAACTTAACGGCAAGCTATGGCCGCTAATTAATGTTAACGGCACAATCGTTGGACACTAAGCATGATCTTAACGACAACAGATGTTGCCGTTAAGTTCAAGTCTGTGCAAAACACAGACCCGAGCTCCAAAGTCACGGTGAATTGGGGGATCTAGGACACGAGGGAAAATGCACAAAAATGATAAAACCAACCTAGACACATACATGGACGTTATGGGTAGGGTACTTGCCTCTAGAAAATACACCAAACGGATCTAGGGCTCGGTGAAGCTCTCCTTGGGCTGTCCCAAGAAGCTCCTAGAAAAGCTTCACTCCGGGTTCTAGGTTGAAGATGGCTCCAAGATAAGGTCGGTGAAGCCTCCTCCTCCACTCCAGCTAGCTCCTTGCTGTAGTAGATGGTCGGTGCAAGCTTCAGGTAGTCGGATTTAGGGTTGCAAAGGTGAGCTCTTCACACAGATTTTAGGGTTTTCTCTTTTTTTTCGCTTCTTCCTCTCTTGCAAAGGGGCAAAGAGAAGGGTGTGAGTTGCAAAAATGGCTTTGTATATAGCCAAAGACCTCTCACCCACGCAGGAGATGATGTGATACCCCTTTCAGACCGTTGGGGATAGCTCCCCAATGGTTGGGGTAGCTTGCTCCCGGGATTTCCGGGCTCTGCAACGCATGCAGGTCAGAGAAGTTGGCGTCCACATCGCTGGACGCTGGGGTTAGTGTTGGCATCCATATGGTTGACGCCGACACCATGTCGACGTCTGTTGATATTCACGCCAATCTGGCCTCCGGCCAGAACTCTAAAACATGCAGAACCATGTACACCTTATACCTATATATGTCATATGTATACTATTGCGCACACACAACCATCATATCCTTCGTACATTATTTACATCTAATTCATACACATGCATGCAATAGTATACTAACTAGTACTTACGTAGATATTTACATACGTACATACACAACATGAATTATTTACATGCAATTCAATAATGTAACAAAATTCGAGGGCCTTACAGTATGTCACAGAGTTGTGCATGCTCTGCTGCCATTGCTATGGTTTAAGTTCCTTCAAAAGAGAATTTTAATGTAAGATATTGAGTTTGCACTAAGTTTGTGTGTGTGTGAGTTTATTTTATCTTATTACCCATGGT
Organism: Colocasia esculenta; assembly: GCA_014218235.1. Taxonomy (NCBI): domain Eukaryota; kingdom Viridiplantae; phylum Streptophyta; class Magnoliopsida; order Alismatales; family Araceae; genus Colocasia; species Colocasia esculenta. The sequence continues at coordinate 78,146,815 of CM024766.1, forward strand.
TCTACCCATTTCTCACATAGGTATGGAATTAGACTCTAAGTCAAGGCAGGTTAACCTAGATCATCCTATACTTAAGAATAACCTAGGCTCTGATACCACAAAACTGTAACGCCCTGACGCGAAATATCGGAGCGGAATTACAGTTATTAAATAGTACCGAGCGATAAATAAACATAAATCCATTGCACAATTGGAACAAAGACAAATGTAATCCAACTTCATTGATAATTAATCATTTAACTATTAAAATCACCAATCAGAGCCAAAACTAGGGCCCATAGTACTTTATTCAACTAAAACTATTACATACTGACTAACTAACAACTAACTCAAAGCTAAACTAACTATCTACTAAGCACGGGTTGATAGTCGGGTCACTCTTGAACATCATCCTCATTTCCCCCCTCGTGAGTGTGGTAGTCTCCATTCGACTCACCTGAAACACATGAAATATAAAGCAGGATGAGCGAATAATACCCAGTAGGACTTAATATCTCGTGAAATCAACCATGGTTTAATTGATTAATGTCTTAAAGGCAGGATAACTAGAGAGAATAGTCAAGTAACGATGGCAAGATAACAATAGCACTTATACAGAGAAATAGCACAATGAGAATGATAATGGGCATGTAACGATAATAGCATGTAACAATAGCACTTGTATAGCACTTGAATAAATTGCACTTGTATTGATAGCACTTTTGATTGTCATAGTTTAAATCTTGATAGTATAATAGCACTGAATGCATGCCGTAAACACCGTTGATCATTTTAACTCCATGGGTAAATAGCACTTTTCAGGCGCTCCTCCCAGGACCAGATCGGGCCCCATTGCGCTGGCATAAGTCATTTTCTTATCTTAGACAATCATAGGGATGGCCAAATAGAGTACCAAGAATAGATGAGAGTAGTAGATGAAATAGACGAGATTGTAGATTGAAAGTGAACAGATGAGAGTACAAAGATAGTAGATGAGATAGGGGTATAATCGTAAAACCACGATAAACAATGACAGACTCAGTTGCATAGCACACCGTCGTATGTTGGCAGTCTGGTAGAGGTCACATCGCCCACTAGCCGTGCTATGAAACACAAACTAGATGATCCACCGTGATCACAAGGTAAGAATGAAACACACTATGGTCGTTGGATCATACTGATCCCTAACGGTGTAACGGGTTTTAAGGGTACAACCAGCTCGTCGGCAATGGACGTGCGCCAAAGCCAAGGAGACTTACGGAGGCCTTCACAAGGAGTCCCTGGTCCTGTCTGGAGTATTCCTAATAGAGAGGTGGTCCATGCCAAGAGAAAGTGTGTATAAAACAAGTGTCTGTCTTGCCTCGAGTCCTCGAAAGAAGAGGGAAGAGGTAACGGTGTACAAAACATGCGAGTAAAATGAAGACAAGTGTAATTAATTAAATAGGGAATTTAAGTGAATTGTTACACTTATTTACCATATATATTATTGAATAATTTAATAAGGTCTCATGGCAAACATTAATGTTTAGTGTGTGCAAGTGTAAAGAAATCATGAGAGCATGTAAGATTGTGCACATGGCTTTTAAATTAATTTATTTCATATGGATATTACTTAATATTAATTAACAAGTCGTTACTAATCATGATAGTACTTAATCAGGGCTAAACAGGGTTTATAAGGCACATTTAGCAAGGGTATAAGTGAAATTTAAGTTCTAGCCGCAGTCCTGAGATCGTGACATGGGTCCCGGTCGCGTTCTTCTGAACTGACCGCTATGGTTTGAACCCGAGAAGGTCGCGGCATGCCGACCCGTCGTGTTCAGAATGCAACAGTCCTCCTTGTCGTGACCCCCTCTTGAGATCACGACGGGTCGTCCGTCGTGACTTCAGAAGGTGGCCCGAGCCCAGAAAAGGAGATTTTGCCCTTTTCCAGGTGGGTTCCTCCCTTCATGCTCGACACATTACACTTCAAAAATCCGTATAAAATCGCACGATGCTCCAAAATTCATGAAATCATCTTTAAATAAAATTAGACATGGAGATCTATCACTAGGCATGATTAATTAGAAAAACAGACACACATAGAGGATACTTTGATTAGGTTACATTTTGGTGAACTAAACAAGCACAGTCATGAGAAAATGAATTAATTGGCAATGATTACATGATGAAAATTAGGGCAAATGGGGGCGTTTGAAAGCTAAGAGCATGTAGTATTTATCAGAATAATATCATAGCATGGGGACGAGCACATGAACGTATTGAAAGCAAACTTTAGGGTTCGGTTAAAAGATGATGGCAGGAATTAGTTCATTGAATACTCCTTCCAGGAGCCACAAAAATTAGGGAAATCATAGGGCTTTCAAAGAGGGGTGCAAGGGCTACCTAGGGTTAAAGTTTCATGATTTGTGCTTGAGAGATTGCCTACCTTTTCTCGTTGGTCATAAATCCTAGGGTTGATGACGAAGAAGAGCATAAATCCCCTCCTTTCCAAGCTTATCCTCCTTGCTCCTCACGTCCACAGCCTTCCTCCTATATACCAAAGCTCCAGCCTCGAACTATGGGATGGTAGGGATGGATTTGGGGGTGTATTGGGTTGCTAATATAGTCCTACCCTTCTAAAACTCCTTCCTTCCATTAAATTCTGAATTTCCATATTTATCACCTCCCTTCCTATCATTTATCTCCTAATTAGGATTAGGAAGAGAGCCAATTTCGTGGGTAAAGGGTTAGGGTAAGTCTAGGACTCCTTTTTAGGATATATGACTTATTTAATATTTATCTTAGCCCCTTTTATTAATTACTATTATTTTTAATACGAATTTCACTTAATTAGCTCTCATCTCATGATGGGCTCTTCTCATTTGGGCCCAACAATCCATGTTAAGACCATTAGTAAAACCCATTACTAATTTAGCTTAACAGATATTAATTTAATCCCCTTTTATCCACTTTATTCCATTTATCACATTTATTAAATTGAATTTTTATTTTATTTGGGATTTAAATATCAAGGTTACTACACTTTAGGTTTAACTAATTTTCTGTTTACTTCAACAAGTTTTATCTCTAAAGCATGGACAAGTCCAAACGTGCATTGTCGTTGTCCTTTGTTTTATCTTTTATGTCCACAATGGTGTCGAACACATTATCAAAGATATTCTTCTCGATATGTATGACGTCACGGTTATGCCACACCAAAAGAGTTGACCAATAAGGTAATTCTCAGAAAATAGGTTTCTTTACTCACTTGTGATCCTTCCCAAATCCAAGGAGTTGTCATGTATTACCCATCAGTGTTATATCTGGCAAGTTTTGTACCTGTGATGCCATATGTCGACTTGACAACCACTCTAAATCAACTTCATCTATTTCTATTCTGTTCTTTAGGAATTCATCTTTTTGTCTTCTAAAAGGATAATCTTTCGGTAGAAACTGTCGATGGCAACAAAACCAGCATAACTTCCCACCATGTTTAAGTACAAATGATGGTATTATTCATACAGTAAAGACATGCTAGCCTCCCCTGTGTGCTCCAACCAGATAGCATTCTATATGTAGGGAAATCACTTATCATCCACATCAATACACCCCTCATGGAGAAATTTTGCTTTCTATATGCATCGTAAGTATTGACTCCATGAGTCAATAATAATTTCAGCTCATCAATCAAGGGTCTGAGATATATGTCTATATTTTTATAGGATTCTTTGGATCAAGAGTCAGTAAGGATAGAGATAAATTATGTCGCCTTATGCACATGCCTGGTGGAAGGTTGTATGGTGTCATAAACGTTGGCCAATTGGAATAAGAAGCCACTGAACCTCCAAATAGATTGAATCTGTTAGTGCATAAACCCAACCTCACATTACGCGACTCCCTTGAGAAGGTAGGATGGGCATGGTTGAAGTGAGTACAAGCTATGACATATGATGGATGACTGATTATGTCATCATCACAATGTACTCTTTCCCATGCCATCTCATATGTCGAGTTGTCTTTGAGGATATATACATCTACTGCAATCTGGATGTGAGAGGATGACATAATGACTATAAGGTGTAACTTTTTTATTCAAATTGTTCCCTCTTTTAGGTTTGAATCTATCATGATGGTAAGTAGAACATGATACCTTATCAACATCCTCTTTATAATATAGCAAAAAATGATTAGAACATGCATTTATTTTCACATATCCAAGTCCTAGCTTATTGACTATCTTCTGGGCACGATGAAATTTTGAAGGGAGCTTCTCATCACGAGGCAACATACTTTTGTTTATGAGGTGGAGATGATCAAAACAACTCTCATTGATATGAAATTCAGATTTCAAGTTCACTAACTATGACATCGTAGACAATCGAGTGTGTTTTTGACAACCATCCCACAATAGCTCATCAGCATCCTTAAGTAACTGATAAATCTTTCAACTATCTTATTTGGTGCTTCTTTAGCAAATACAGGATCCTCATAAACATTGAATGTGGGACCAATGACATCTACAACCATATACACGTACATACTTGTGTCTTCTACATTAGTAGGCTCGTACAACCAGAGATCTTCACCATGACATGTCCAATTCATATAACCTTCAATAAACATTTTTCTGTATAAATGGCGTTCAACCTCCCATGGTGAAATCCACATCAAATTTTTACAAATTCTATAAGGATATTGGATGCAACCCTCGTTGTCTACTACTGCACTTGGATTCCTTAATGCAAATTGAATGAAAGTCTCAACTCCAACCCTAAACTCCACAAACACCACTTAGTCAACTATTCTACGACACATCCATGAACGGTCTATTGACATTTTTTTCCTGCACTCACGAAATATTAACAGACAAATAACCTTAAAATCCAAACTCAAAAAATGAGTCTGACAAATTTTCTCACATCATTCAACTTAGTCAAAATAAATAGGAAGGACACATTATTTAGATTATCACTTTTTAACCATCTTTAAAGAATTGATTGCACGATCATTACTGTAGGATCAAATAGAGATGATGAACAGATCTAGAAGGGGGGGTTGAATAGATTTATCACTAAGTAATGCAGAAGCTTAAGTAATTTAAAAAATACTTTAGATTAGAGATCCATTCAAGCAAGCAATCCAACTGATCTGATGTGTGAATGTATGATTGTGTGGATATGATGTGTGAAGCAATTAGAAAGAGAGTGTGAAAGTGAAATCCTATGCAAGCATCTAGCGTAGAGACGAGAAATCAAACCATTGCCCAGAGGATTTTTAGGTGGTTCGGAAATCACACCAGTGATTCCTACATCAACCCTCACACAGTGAGGCCACACTACTCAAACCAGAGTACAACACACACTAGAGCACGACAACTCCAAAACACCTTGAGCATGATGGCTCAAAACACAACTATGAGCACGACAGCTCAAAACACACAACCGTGAGTTCGACGACCCACAAACTGAGCACGACGGCTCAAACCACAACTGAAGCACGATGACTCCAAACTGAGCATGACGGCTCAACACACAAGCTAGATCAAAACCACATGAGATCAAATCCTCTAGCAATGATCTGATTCACAGACTCAAAGAACACAGAATGCTATCTGTGTAGATCTCACTAATAAAAATGAGATGAACACTCCAAGAAATAAGTAAAATAGATATGGGTTGGATGTTCCTCGATGAAGAAGTCTTGTAGAAGCTTGAATTGAAGAGCCTTGAAGGAATTCGATGGAGATCCTCTTTAATTCACGATGCTCTACTTCAATGGTATCTGAACTGCCAGTGCTTCTTCTTATTCTGCTACTCTTTCGCTCAATTTGCTCCCCTTTTTAGCACATCACAGCTTGGCTTTGATCACCATGTCCCTTTGGATGAAATCGCTGGAAGGCTAAGCTTGCGGGCTCACTTGGGGCTCTTTTCGCTTCAAAATAGATCGCATAACTTTTATAGCCTCTGTGCTGTCCCTTTTTACATGAAGGGGATGTGCACAGAAACCTAGAATACACCCTGGGCTACCACATGTCCAAAAGGTCTTTACCAGACTGCCACTTGGATGAGAGGGTAATTTGGTAATTATAGCATCTTCCACAAAGACCTCAGAGTGAAATCACAGCCATCGGATTTTATCCTCTGCACGATTCTGGGTTTGCACAGAAATGTGAGTCGACCTCATTTTTCAAGAGAGTCGACCTACTGACCAATCATCAATTCAGGGCTTACTGTCATAACACTAGTGTCGACCTGATAGACACTTAGTGTCGACCTAATCAACAGGTAGAGCCGATCTGATCAACAGGTAGATTCAACCTCTTGTGTATTCCTCCAAAACTGGTTCACTGGATGGATGCTAGTGTCGACCTCATCTCCAAATAGAGTCGACACTACTGACATTTGCTCTTTAGAAATTTACTGGGCAGCTTTTAGAGTCGACTTGTCTGTCAACTGGAGTCGATCTGTCTGTGACTTTTTCTTCAGGAGCTTGCTAGGCAGACTACTAGAGTCGACCTCATTGTTAACTAGAGTTGACCTGACTTTGACAAAAAAAAATTTGTAAACCTGTATGAATGAAGAGTAGACCATCAAAACATGTCATTCACAGTAAGATATGAAATATTAAATATCAAGAACATGTTGTTTAAACATTATTATAATATATACAATATGTAGAATATGTTCAATATGCCATCATCAAAATCAAATTATGAGTGATGTTCATTGGTCATTATTAACGATTCATCTTTAAGAAATTCCAATACACACTCAACACAACATTCTCCCCCTTTTTTAGGATGACAAAATAAATACTAAAACTTGGGTCTCTTCATTCTCCCCCTGCCTACAGTTTCTCCGTCAACCTGTCCTTACTCCAATTTCTCATACCAATATACCAAAGTCCCAATTTCTCCCCCAATATTTCTCCCCCAATTCATACTGATGGCATCAAACCAATTTTATTTTTCTCCCCTTTTTTGACAGCATAAAAAAGATAGACATGAAAACTAAGAAGTAGGAGTTCAGGAAATGAAGTGGTGAAAAAAATAATGTTGAGAAATGATCGAAATAAATGAGACAAAGTGATATTGACAAATGAGTGAGTTTATTATGTTTTTATGATTGTGCATTAAAGTTTTATCACAAGGACACACTCAACACAAAGTATAGCAAACTATAATGATCTGAATGTAGTTAAAATAATGATGTAAATGTGAATGAAAGTGACCTATGTGAGTAAGCAGAAGTATTTAACAAGCAGGTTAGAAGCTTTAGATATAACACAATGTAGAACAACAAGTCTAAACTCAATATGTATGAACTTTAGTAAGGTCTTAAGCTTTTCTATCTTGTCCTTTTGAATTTCCTTTCATTTTTTAGTTGGGAAATAATACAAGAATAAATTAGTTAAATCTCACTTTTCGGTGCAAGAGATCACATTTACCAGATGCAAGACCTCCTGATTACTCAGTGGTTTAACTTTCATTATCTTATACAAAGATGAAAATTTTATTTTCCACTTTTTGACGTGAAACAAATCATTTTTTAGGTGAAATGGCCCGGTTACTCAGGGGTTCAAGAATTTGTATTGCTCTATTTGTATCTTTCCAGATTGTTGTTCATTTTCTTTTAATGTTCTGTAGGATTTTGTTTGCTTTGACCATAAAAGTCATAGATATGAATGTAGAGAAAATGTAACGACCCCGAGAACCCAACCCTCGGCCCACGGCTGATGACCCAATTTTCGCGGTCGCTGCCCACAGATCTGGGGACCCGGAAGGGATATAACACAAGTCTAACAGAATATTCAAAAGAAATAAACGTCAACTACTAACTATGAGCATACACGCAGAAGCAGAAAGAAGAGCGAGACCGTAGTGTATCGCTCTAAGTATAGTCCCAGCACACACACAACTAGTACAAGTAAAAAGGGGAAGAACAGAGCAATTAGAGGCATACCCCGAGGGTGAAGTACAACTGAAGGGGGAAACCCACTGCTAGCTACGGGGACGATGACTACCACCCCGCTTCCTCCGCTCGACGCGCACCCAGCTGTTGTTGATAAGTTTCACCTGGAAAAGGAAGGGATGAGCTTCACAACATAAGCTCAATAGGGACTACCAATCTTCTATTGGCTCTAACAGGTGGGAAAGAATATATAAATAAAGTAAATGATAGTAGTTCTATATATTCTAAGCTACACAGTAAAGCACGGAAGCAAAGCTAACTAACTAGCAACGGTACGGAAAAGACACCGCGGCCAGAAACTCTGTACGACCTGCATATCGTGACCACCACACGGCTGCCAACAAAGATAGAGCGAACCCTGCCTAGACAAGAGACACTAGCTACGAAAACCACTACCACTAGTCAACCGGTCAGGAGCGTCCACTGACGTCTTACCCTCGACCTAGGTCCAAACCTTCACGTCTCGTTAGAGTGGCGGCAGGAGCACAAAGTACACAATAGTAACTGTCGTAGTCTGGCTGGACTACGGTCCCATGTCTAGCCTCTCTAGGTGGTTCCGGGGCCACAAAGAGCAAGGCAGGGAGAAAAAGGACTGGCTAGCCTGCACCAGGTAGAACTCTGGTCGTCTTCGGTGTCCCAGACCAACCAAAAGAGCTCTGTAAACGACTTGAAGCCACTGTCCTAACCACCGTTTTCCCCTCTACTCCAGAGTCTGTGACTCGAGTATGCTCATCGCCCCGAATGCTCCCTCTAAGGCGTACGAGGATGGGGGTCCCAGGCAAACGGTAACAACCTCTCTCACGGGACAAGCCCTCGGGTGCCGAGCATCGGGTGAACTACTAGTGTAGGACCGTACTATAAAACTAGCACTGGTGCCACGGGTACAGAAAGAACCAGAAACAGCGAAGACTCCACGAGAGGATGGAACTCCGCAAAACTTACCTGTCTCTGATGCTGTCGTGACGCGACACTGTTGTGATGCCATAGGCTGTCGCAACACTGTCGCAACGCCAAGCACGGTCACGACAATGTCACAATGCCCTAGGACGTCGCGATGATGTCGTGGCGGCCATGCCGGTCGTGACATCATCGCGACCCGTATATCGGTCGCGACCTCAGTCCAGAGGGGTCCCGAAATAGTCCTCCCAAGGCCACCCCCAAAACCATACAAAAACACATCCACAGAGGGAGGGGAGCATGGGAAACACTATATAGACTTCTAATCAAGGCAAACCACCCTCAAACCCCATAAAGCATGCATCACAAGAAAACCTACACTTGAAGGAAACCTCACTCACCACGAGCATGGACCTCACGCACCCCACAACCCCGAAACCACGGAGAAACAAGAAATCTCAAGGGGAAGGGAGCATGCTAGAACGAGAGGAAGACAAGGGTCCCTGCCTCAAGGAGTAGAGCCGACCCGTTGGGGTCATCAAGTCGGAATGGCCACCTCCTCCTTGCTCGAAGCACCACACAGACTTCGCCTACACCAAGGAGACGTCACCTCCCTGCCATGAGCACCACAAACATGCCAAGAACACAAGGGGAGCTCAGGGGAGGGAAGAAGGAAGAAGAAGAAGAAAGAAGAAAAGGAAGGAGAGGGGGAGAAATGGGTGCATGCCTCGGTTTTGAACCAATGGCCCCAGAGACGCGATGGGTTGGGTTGGCACAACAACGACCATGTCGCGACCACCTGACAGGTCGCGACCATGTCGTGACACCCTACCTCGACGTGACACCAAAAGTGCTCAAACCTCGAAGACCAGGAAAACCAGAACGCGACGGCCTGTCAGGTTACGTCAACGATGTACGCACCTGACGCCCGACAAGGCCATTCTGACAGAAAGGATAGCAGTCAGAACGGTCAGAAAAGTAGTCGCGATGCCTCCAGATGCCGCGACAAGAACGTGACGCCCACCCCCATCACGACCAGAACGTGACGGCCAGGTGTGTCGCGACCAAAACCATGTCGCGACCGACTCCTCTGGCACGACAACGCCGCGGCCAAGGGGTCTGTCGCGACCCTGAGGACAGAGCTAAGGGACCGAGAGGGCCGGGTCTCACATTCTACCCCCCTTAAAAGGATTTCGTCCTCGAAATCAAAAGAAAACTCAGTTTCAACAGAAAGGAACATAAGGAGAAACAACGTACCGATCAAGCAAACAAATAAGGGAAATGCTTCTCATCTCATCCTCGCGCTCCCACGTGGCCTCACCACCAATGCGGTTCTCCCAAACAACCTTGACCAGCGGAATCTGCCTCTTGCACAACTGCTGCACTCTGTGGCCCACAACTCTAACTGGGTGCTCTGGTACTGACAAATCTGGTGCCACCTCAAGCTGTGAGTAATCTAACACATGTGACAGATCTGCAATGTACTGTTGGCCCTTTTGGTATTGCAGCAAGCTAACCTAGAGGGGGGGTGAATATGCTTTTCTGAAATCTGAAATAGAAGCTTAAATACAGAAAATTATCACTTGAAAGTTTGGTTAGTTTAGAGTAGCAGTGGGGAAGCAAATAAACAATCACACAGAGGACACAATGAATTTATCTTGGTTCGGCCATTCCTACATGGAAGTCCTACATCCAGTCCCGAAGCAAGCTCTTGGGATTTTACTAACCAAGGGTACAGTCCCCCTCAAGGAAAATACAACACCCAGCACCCTAGCTGGTCTTCTTCTCTTTTCCAGGCAAGAAGGCAGCCCACTTCTTTTACAGGTCAAGAAGCTAACCTCCTGGTACAAACCCCAGTGTGGTTCTGCTAGACACAAACCCCTAGCTAGGTTGTACACTGTATATAGTCCTACAGCTCGACAGAAATCTTTCTTAGAAAAGAAAGAACAAAGCTGAGAGTTGGAACAGATGAACACCAACTACAAGAAAACTCTCAGCAAAAAGACTCTCTCCCCAGATTACAAAGATGCACATAGAGAGAGTGAAGAGAGGAGAAGGAGCTTGAAGCTTGAGGGCTTCAGATGCTTGAACACTTCTTCTTGGGCTCGGGCTCTTTCTCTCTTTTCCTTTGAGTGTATGTGGAGTTTTTGGTTCTTCACTGGATGTACACTCTTTTTAAGATCTTCAGGAAAGTTTTCCTTTGTTCTTCAGCCTTACTTCATCTTTTATATGAGCAGCTTTGAACAAATCTGTTGGAGTTCTAGCCGTTTCTCATCTTCTCTTTCTTCTGATATTTTGTGTTCTACGAGGTCTGCAAGCATAGAAGAAAGTGTTTAGATAAAAGAGTGTTTCTGTCAAAAAGGTTCATACCTCTATGTTTCCTATTATCTCCCAGAAGTGGTAGGTAAGCTCTTTTTGTTCTGACAAGAGAGAAGAGATCTGGAAAGATAAAAGAGATCTTCTGTCAGAAATATATTTGACTTTTCACTAGATGCCAAAAAAATATTTTGAAATATAAGGAAATCGATGTTTAAGTGAAATCCATATTTTACAAGCGAATCCATGTTTCACTTATGAAATCCATGTGAGAAGCAAATCCATGTTTGAGGAAAATCCATATTTTTCAAGCAAATCCATGTTTCACTTATCAAATCCTTATGAGAGCAAATTGATGTGAGAGCAATCCATGTGAGAGAAAATCCATGTTTCACTTATCTTATGAGAGCAAATCTATGTGGGAGCAAATCCATGTTTCACTTATCAAATCCTTATGAGAGCAAATTGATGTTTCACTTTTCAAATCCTTATGAGACCAAATCGATGTGAGGGTCACTTATCGAATCCTTATGAGACCAAATCAATGTGAGAGTCACTTATCGAATCCTTATGAGACCGAATCGTTGTGGTACTTATCAAATCCTTATGAGACCAAATTGATGTGGCACTTATCAAATCCTTATGAGACCAAATCGATGTGAGGGTCACTTATCGAATCCTTATGAGACCAAATCGATGTGAGAGTCACTTATCGAATCCTTATGAGACCGAATCGATGTGGCACTTATCAAATCCTTATGAGACCAAATCGATGTGGCACTTATCAAATCCTTATGGGACCAAATCGATGTGTGAGTGAAATCCATGTTTTTAGGCAAATCGATGTGGCACTTTGAGAACTGAAATCGATGTATATTGAATGAACATCGATTTAGCTTTTTAGTGCAAATCATTCGACAATACTGTCCTAACTTTATATTTATTAGAAAAACATAATATTTAATATATTTAATAATATTTAATTCATCATAAGTTTTTTATCACCAAAATACCATAAATTTATATTTATTAGGAAACATGATATTAAATATTTTTAATAATATTTAATTAATCATAAATTTTGTTATCACCAAAATATAAGGGTAAAATATAAGAGTGGTTTAACAATCTCCCCCTTTTTGGTGATGACAAAATTTATGAGAATTTTCTGACAAAAATACTTAAAGTATAAAAACATAGAAAATTCATAGATAATGCATACTCTCCCCCTTTTTGTCACTAAACAAAAAGGAAGGATCTTACTATGCATTCTCTCCCCTTTGTGAAAATTTCTTACCATTGAGGGGTTCAACAATGATTGACATTAATGAATAACTCCCCCTTAGTATGTGCTCCCCCTGAGTGAGAGACTCCACCTGAATGAGACTTGTAAATAGTTGTTAGTAATACGACAATTTTAAAATAAATTAATGACTACTTCTTCTTCAGATATGAGTTGGATGAAGAGCTAGCAGTCACCAATGCCTTGAGCATCCTTGATCTTGATTCTCCAAGGCTATTCTGCAAATAAACTACTCAGAAGTAGGTACCCAAATCTATTTGTGTCTTTGATGGTTAGATACATACAAATATCCTTTCGGGATCCATACTAGGTGTCTTGTTATGCAGGTGTTTATTGTGTGTCCTAATTTATTGCAATGAGAACGACAATGAATATAATCTATTTTACAGTTCTTATTATTTTTATGATGTTTGTTTAGAATACAATTTTTGGAAACTTTTTCTTTTATAGGGGCCTTTTTCTGAGGCAACTTGGTTTCTTTTACAAATTTTGGTCATTGATATTTTTTGGAATTATGACTTGTTTTCCTTTTTCAGGAGGTTTGTATCCAAGACTTTGTTTATTGTTTCCAGATTTTGATCCTTTTAAACATAGAGCTAGAGATGTTTTTCCTTTAGTTAACTTCCTAACTTATTCTCTCTTGTCAGAACAAAAAGAGCTTACCTACCACTTCTGGGAGACAACAGGAAACATAGAGGTATGAACCTTTTTGACAAAAACACTCTTTTATCTAAACACTTTCTTCCATGCTTGCAGACCTCGTAGACCACAAAATATCACAAGAAAGAGAAGATGAGCAATGGCTAGAACTCCAACGGATTTGTTCAAAGCTGCTCATATAAAAGATGAAGTAAGGCTGAAGAACAAAGGAGAGCTTTTCTGAAGATCTTAAAAAGAGTGTACATCCAGTGAAGAACCAAAAACTCCACATACACATAAAGGAAAAGAGTGAAAGAGCCCGAGCCCAAGAAAAAGTGTTCAAGCATCTGAAGCCCTCAAGTTTCAAGCTCCTTCTCCTCTCTTCACTCTCTCTCTGTGGTCATTGTAAATCTAGGGGAGAGTCTATGGCTAAGGGCTAGAGTTCTTGGTGTTCATCTTGTAATAGCTCTTGGTCTGTTCCTTCTTTTCTAAGAAAGATCCTTGTCCAGCTGTAGGACTATATGCAGTGTAGAACCTAGCTAGAGGTTTGTGTCCAGCAGAACTGCATTGGGGTTTGTACCAGGAGGGTCACTTATCGAATCCTTATGAGACCAAATCGATGTGAGAGTCACTTATCGAATCCTTATGAGACCGAATAGATGTGGCACTTATCAAATCCTTATGGGACCAAATCGATGTAGCACTTATCAAATCCTTATGAGACCAAATCGATGTGTGAGTGAAATCTATGTTTTCAGGTAAATCGATGTGGCACTTTGAGAACTAAAATCGATGTATATTGAATGGACATCGATTTAGCTTTTTAGTACAAATCATACGGCAATACTGTCATAACTTTATATTTATTAGAAAAATATAATATTGAATATATTGAATAATATTTAATTAATCATAAGTTTTGTTATCACCAAAATACCATAAATTTATATTTATTAGGAAAACATGATATTAAATATTTTTAATAATATTTAATTAATCATAAATTTTGTTATCACCAAAATATAAGGGTAAAATATAAGAGTGGTTCAACAATCTCCCCCTTTTTGGTGATGACAAAAATTATGAGAATTTTCTCACGAAAATACTTAAAGCATAAAAATACAAAAAATTCATAGATAATGCATACTCTCCCCCTTTTGTCACTAACCGAAAAGGAAGGATCTTACCATGCATTCTCTCCCCTTTGTGAAAATTTCTTACCATTGAGAGGTTCAACAATGATTGACATTAATGAATAACTCCCCCTTAGTCTGTGCTCCCCCTGAGTGAGAGACTCCACCTGAATGAGACTTGTAAATAGTTGTTAGTAATACTAAAAATTAAAAATAAATTAATGACTACTTCCTCTTCAGATATGAGTTGGATGAAGAGCTGGTAGTCACCAATGCCTTGAGCATCCTTGATCTTGATGCTCCAAGGCTATTATGTAAATAAACGACTCATAAGTAGGTACCCAAATCTTTTTGGATCCTTGATGGTTAGATACATACAAATATCCTTACGGGATCCATACTAGGTGCCTTGTTGTGCAGGTGTTTACTGTGTGTCCCAATTGTTGAACCACTCTTTATTACCTTCATATTTTGGTGCTAACAAAATTTATGATTATTTTAAGGCGCACTAAAATACTAAATCAGTATTCATTCAATATATATCAATTTCTATTCAAAAGTGCCACATCGATTTCACTAACAACGATTTCATAAGTTATACAATGATTTGATCGTGTAACGATTCATTAAGTGAAACATTGATTTTATCGTGCAACGATTTGATATGTGAGCGCAACGATTTGCCCTCACATCGATTTGCCTTCCATAACGATTCGTTAAGGCTCATAACGATTTGCTCGCATAACGATTTCATAAGTGAGAACAACGATTTCCTCTCATATCGATTTGGTTCTCATAACGATTTCATAAGTGAGAACAACGATTTGCTCTCACAATGATTTGGTTCTCACAACGATTCGATAAGTGCCATAACAATTTGCTTCTCACATAGATTTCTTAAAATTCATAACGATTTGTTAAGTCTTATAAGTATAACGATTTGATAAGTAACTTAAACATCGATTTGCTCTGAAGTTTTTTTGGCGCTTAAATGAAAAGTCAAATATCTTCTGACAAAAAGGCTGCATGCATATCTTAGAGTCGTGTCTGAAAAAGATATGAACTACTATTTTTATCATGATAGCAGAAACATAGTAGCATGCACTGTCATCTTATAAACACTCTTTTATGCTAACACTCTCTTCTCTGCTTATAGACCTCGAAGACCACCAGAGTCTGATTAAGACAAATGAAGAGAAGATCAGCAACAACAGATCTCTTCAACGGATCTATTCAAAAGCCTCTCATATAAAAGATGAAGCAAGGCTGAAGAAAGAAAGAGAGAGAGCCTTCCTGAATATCTTTGAAGGAGTGTACAACCAGTGAGGGACCTGAATGCCACATACATTCAAAGGAAAGAGAGAAAGAGCCTGAGCCCAAAAGAAGTGTTCAAGCATCTGAAGCATTCAAGCCTTCAAGCTTTCTTTTCTCTCGTCATTCTCTCTCTCTGCGCTCATTGTAATTTTTGGGGAGAGTTTTGTGACTGTGAGCTAGTTCTTAAGTGTTCATCTTGTAATAGCTCTCGGTCTGATCCTTCTTTTCTAAGAAAGATTTCTATCCAGCTGTAGGACTGTATACAGTGTATAACCTAGCTAGGGGTTTGTGTCTAGCAGAACCGCACTGGGGTTTTTACGAGGAGGTTTGCTTCTCACCCTGTAAAAGAAGTGAGCTGCCTTCTTGCCAGAGAAAGAGAAGAAGACCAGCTGGGGTGCTGGGTGTTGTAGTGTCCTTGAGGGGTTCTGTACCCTTGGTTAGTGAAATCCCAACAGGTTGCTTAGGGACTGGATGTAGGACTTCCATGTGGGAAGGGCCGAACCAGGATAAATTCCTTGTGTCCTTTGTGTGATTGTTTATTTGCTTCCGCACTGGTACTCTTTATCACACTAAACTAACCAAACTTTCAAGTGACAATTTTTTGTGTTTAAGTTTCTGTTTCAAATTTTAGAAAACATATTCACCCCCCTCTAGGTTAGCTTGCTGCCATACCAAAAGAGGCCAACAACTGGTATCAGAGCGGGTCTCTGAACATTCAAAGAAGATCCAAAGATCTTAGAGCAAAGATCCATGGCAGCTCAAGGATATGCTAAAGGTCAATCAGTCACCAGACCTCCATTCTTTGATGGAGAGGACTACCAATACTAGAAAATGAGGATGGAATGCTTCATTCGAGGCACAGACTTTGATCTGTGGTAGGTAATTGAGGTTGGAGATTATGTTATTTTTCCTGCTAAAGGTACTACTGCTATTACAATAGTAGATAAAAATAAATTATCATTAAATTTCAAAGCTAAGAACTATTTATGTTGTGCTTTATCCAAAAAGGAATTTAGTAGAGTTTCTACATGTAAATCTGCAAAAGAAATGTGGGATAAACTGCAGATAACTTATGAAGGAACAGATAAAGTGAAACAAACTAGGATAGATGTTCTTGTCTCTCAATATGAACAATTTAAAATGCTTCCAAACAAAAACATTACTCAGATGTATAATAGATTTTCAAGCATAGTAGTTGGTTTAAGCTCTCTTGGTAAAACTCTTTCTAATGAGGAAACCGTTAGGAAGATACTTAGGTCTTTAACTATTTCATGGACACCTAAAGTAACTGCTATTGAAGAGGCCCATGATTTAACCAAATTGTCGATTGATAATTTAATAGGTTCTCTCATGGCACATGAAATAAATATGGAGCGATTATCTGAAAGCTCATCTAAGAAGAAATGCACTAATACTCTTAAAGTGGTAGTTGCTCCTTCCACTTCTTCTTCTAGCTCAAAAATTGCAGGATCTAAAGACAGTGATGTTGATGAAGTGCTATCCAAACTTCAGAAGATTTTAAAGAAGAGGAAGAAAAATGGGTCAACAAGGATCCAAAGGAAAGAGAAAAAGGAGAAAGAACCAGTTTGCTATGAATGCAAAAAACCTGGATATCTAAGACTAGACTGTCCAAGACTCAAGAAGACTGGTCAAACCGAAAAGTCCAAGAAGCAGCACAAGAAGTTCAAAAGAAAAGCCATGGCGGCTGCTTGGGAAAATGAAGAGGACACAAGCTCAGACCCATCAAGCTCAAGTTCAGAGAAAGAGCAAGTAAATCTAGCCCTCATGGTAGGACTAGATGAGGTACATTCTGATTAATTTTTTAATTTATGCACAAATTCAGGGTCAGAATCTGAAGACCTGGAAGAAGTCTTCAATGAACTTTATGATAAACACAAGGTTGTTGTAAAAGAATTGAAAAATATTAAGAACAACCTTACTTGTTTGGAAAATACTAATTCTGATCTTAAATCAGAAATGGAACAATTGGAAAAACAACTAAAGGTCAGTAAATATAATAATCATCTTTTAAATGAAGATTTGAAAAGTAAGAATAATGAGAAGTTAAAGTTAGAAGAAAAATTAAAAACTATAACTGAAGAAAATTTGTATTTAAAAGAATCAGTTAAGAAATTAACTCAAGGAAAAACATCTCTAGCTCTATGCTTAAGAGGATCAAAATCTGTAAATAATAAACAAGGGCTTGGATACATTCCTCCGTAAAAAGAAAAATAAGCCATAAATCCAGGAAAATATCATTTTCCAAAATTTGTAAAAGAAACCAAACTGCCTCAGAAAAAGGTCTCTGAAATGAACAAGTCTTATCAAAAGAAAAAGGTTTCTAAAAATTGTGTTCTAAACTGCAAAATAGATTACATTCATTGTTGTTCTCATTGCAATAAATTAGGACACACTGTAAACACCTGCACAACAAGGCACCTAGTATGGATCCCGAAAGAATATTTTCATGCATCTAACAATCAAGGACCTAAAAAGGATTTGGGTACCTATTTCTGAATAAGTTGTTTACAGGGTAGCCTTGGAGCATCAGGATCAAGGATGCTCAAGGCAAGAGTGACTGCCAACTCTTCATCCAAATCTCATCTGAAGAGGGAGTAGTCATAAATATTGGTTTTTTTTTTAATTGCTACTAACAATGTTTGCAAGTTTACTGTTAAGATGTATGCAGATAAAAATCTTGAAGACTTGACAATCAACATGTATAAGGTCAAGAGCAACAAGATCTGACTTGCCTCACATTAAGGGGGAGTCTCATGCTCAGGGGGAGCCTTCACTAAGGGGGAGTTATTCATTGAATATTTATTATTGCTGAACCCCTCAAAGGTAAGAAATTTTCTCAAAGGGGAGAGAATGCATGGTAAGATCCTTTCTTTTTGGTTAGTGACAAAAAGGGGGAGAATTTGTATGTCCTATGAATTTTCTGCATTTTCTATGCTTCAAATATTTGTGTCAGAAAATTAACATAAATTTTGTCATCACCAAAAAGGGGGAGATTGTTGAACCACTCTTTATTACCTTCATATTTTGGTGCTAACAAAATTTATTATTATTTAAAGGCGCACTAAAATGCTAAATCGATGTTCATTCGATATACATCGATTTCTATTCAAAAGTGCCACATCGATTTCACTAACAACGATTTCATAAGTTACACAATGATTTGATCATGTAATGATTCGTTAAGTGAAACATCGATTTTATCGTGCAACGATTTGATAAGTGAGCACAACGATTTTCCCTCACATCGATTTGCCTTCTATAACGATTCGTTAAGGCTTATAACGATTTGATAAGTGAGTACAACGATTTGCCCTCACATCGATTTGCCTTCCATAACGATTCGTTAAGGCTCATAACGATTTGCTCGCATAACGATTTCATAAGTGAGAACAACGATTTGCTCTCATATCGATTTGGTTCTCATAACGATTCGTTAAGGTTCATAACAATTTGCTCACATAACGATTTCATAAGTGAGAACAATGATTTGCTCTCATATCGATTTGGTTCTCATAACGATTTCATAAGTGAGAACAACGATTTGTTCTCACAATGATTTGGTTGTCACAACGATTCGATAAGTGCCATAACGATTTGTTTCTCACATCAATTTGTTAAGATTCATAACGATTTGTTATGTCTTATAAGTATAACGATTTGATAAGTAACTTAAACATCGATTTACTCTGAAGTGCTTTTGGTGCTTAAATGAAAAGTTAAATATCTTCTGACAAAAAGGCTGCATGCATATCTCAGAGTCGTGTTAGAAAAAGATATGAACTGTTATTTTTATCATGATAGCAGAAACACAGTAGCATGCTCTGTCATCTTATAAACACTCTTTTATGCTAACACTCTCTTCTATGGTTACAGACCTCGAAGACCACCAGAGTCTGATTAAGACAAATAAAGAGAAGATCAGCAACAACGGATCTCTTCAACGGATCTATTCAAAAGCCTCTCATATAAAAGATGAAGCAAGACTGAAGAAAGAAAGAAAGAGAGCCTTCCTGAATATCTTTGAAGGAGTGTACAACCAGTGAGGGACCTGAACGCCACATACACTCAAAGGAAAAGAGAGAAAGAACCTGAGCCCAGATGAAGTGTTCAAGCATCTGAAGCATTCAAGCCTTCAAGCTTTATTTTCTCTCATCATTCTCTCTCTTTGCGCTCATTGTAATTTTTGGGGAGAGTTTTGTGACTGTGAGCTAGTTCTTAAGTGTTCACCTTGTAATAGCTCTCGGTCTGATCTTTCTTTTCTAAGAAAGATTTATGCCCAACTGTAGAACTGTATATAGTGTAGAACCTAGCTAGGGGTTTGTGTCTAGCAGAACCGCACTGAGGTTTGTACCAGGAGGTTTGCTTCTCAGCCTATAAAAGAAGTGGGCTGCCTTTTTGCCCGGGAAAGAGAAGAAGACCAGCTGGGGTGCTGGGTGTTGCAGTGTCCTTGAGGGGGACTGTACCCTTGGTTAGTGAAATCCCAAGAGGTTGCTTGGGGACTGGACGTAGGACTTCCATGTGGGAAGGGCCGAACCAGGATAAATTTCTTGTGTTCTTTGTGTGATTGTTTATTTACTTCCGCACTGCTACTCTTTATCACACTAAACTAACCAAACATTCAAGTGACAATTTTCTGTGTTTAAGTTTCTGTTTCAGATTTCAAAAAACCTATTCACCCCCCTCTAGGTTAGCTTGCTGCCGTACCAAAAGAGGCCAACACTAATTTATTGCAATGAGAACAACAATGAATATAATCTATTTTGCAGTTCTTATTGTTTTTATGATGTCTGTTTAGAACACAATTTTTGGAAATTTTTTCTTTTATAGGGGCCTTTTTCTGAGGCAACTTGGTTTCTTTTACAAATTTTGGTAATTGATGTTTTTCAGCAATTATGACTTGTTTTCCTTTTTTAGGAGGTTTGTATCTAAGACCTTGTTTATTGTTTCCAGATTTTGATCCTTTTAAATATAGAGCTAGAGATATTTTTCCTTTAGTTAACTTCCTAACTGATTCTTTTAAATAAAGATTTTCTTCAGTTAGAGTTTTTAATTTTTCTTCTAACTCTAATTTTTCATTGTCCTTATTTTTTAAATCTTCATGCAAAAGATAATTATTATCTTTACTTTTCTTCAATTGTTTTTCCAATTGTTCTATTTCTTATTTAAGATCAGAATTAGTGTTTTCCAAACAAGTAAGGTTGCTCTTGATATTTTTTAATTCTTTTACAACAACCTTGTGTTTATCATAAAGTTCATTAAAAACTTGTTCTAGATCTTCAGATTCTGATCCTAAATCTGTGCAAGAATTAAAATATGAGTTAGAATGTAACTCATCTAGTCCTACCATGAGGCTAGACTTACCTGCTCTTTCTCTGATTCTGAGCTTGATGATTCTGAGTTTAAAGCCTCTTCATTTTCCCAAAAAGCCGCCATGACTTTTCTTTTGAATTTCTTGTGCTTCTTTTTAGACTTTTCTGGTTGACCAGTCTTCTTTAGTTTAGGACAATCTGGTCTTAGATGCCCATGTTTTCTGCATTCATAGCAGACTGGTTCTTTTTCCTTTCTCTCTTTCTTTTCAATCCTTCTTGATGCATTTTTCTTCTTCTTGAGAATTTTCTGAAGCTTGGACAGTACTTCATCTACGTCACTGTCTTCAGAATCTGCATTTTTGGAACTAGAAGAAGAAGAAGTGGAAGGAGCAGCTGCAACTTTAAGAGCATTAGTATATTTTTTCTTTGATGAGCTTTCAGATAGTCGCTCCATATTAATTTCATGTGCCATGAGGGAACCTATTAAGTTATCAATAGAAAGTTTGGTTAAGTCATGGGCTTCTTCAATAGCAGTTACTTTAGGTGTCCATGAAAGAGTTAAGGACCTAAGTATCTTTCTAACAGTTTTCTCATCAGAAAGATTTTTACCAAGAGAACTCAGACCAACTACTATGCTCGAAAATCTATTATACATCTGAGTGATATTTTTGTTTGGAAGCATTTTAAACTGCTCATATTGTGAGACAAGAATATCTATCCTAGTTTGTTTTACTTTATCTATTCCTTCATAAGTCATCTGCAGTTTATCACATATTTCTTTAGTTAATTTACATGCAGATACTCTACTAAATTCTCTTTTGGATAATGCGCAACATAAGTAGTTCTTAGCTTTATAGCTTAAAGATAATTTACTTTTATCTGCTATTGTAATGGCAGTAGTGCTTGGAATAGGAACAATAACATAATCACCTACCTCGATTACCTGCCACAGATCAAAGTCTGTGCCTCGATTGAAGCATTCCATTCTCATCTTCCAATATTGGTAATCCTCTCCATCGAAGAATGGAGGTCTGGTGACTGATTGACCTTCAGCATATCCTTGAGCTACCATGGATCTTCTCTAAGATCGTTAGATCTTATTGATTGATCAGAGAACCTCACTCTAATACCACTTGTTGACCCTTTTGGAACGGCAACAAGCTAACCTAGAGGGGGGCGGTGAATAGACTTTTCTGAAATCAGAAATAGAAGCTTAAATACAGAAAATTATCACTTGAAAGTTTGGTTAGTTTAGAGTGGCAGTGCGGAAGCAAATAAATAATCACATAGAGGACACAACGAATTTATCCTAGTTCAGCCCTTCCCACATGGAAGTCCTACGTCCAGTCCCCAAGAAACCTCTTGGGATTTTACTAACCAAGGGTACAGTCCCCCTCAAGGACAATACAACACCCAGCACCCCAGCTAGTCTTCTTCTCTTTCCCGGGCAAGAAGGCAGCCCACTTCTTTTACAGGTCAAGAAGCCAACCTCCTTGTGCAAATCCCAGTGTGGTTCAGCTAGACACAAATCCCTAGCTAGGTTCTACACTGTATACAGTCCTACAGCTGGACAAAAATCTTTCTTAGAAAAGAAAGAACAAAGCTGAGAGTTAGAACAGATGAACACCAACTACAAGAAAACTCTTAGCGAAAAGACTCTCTCCCTAGATTACAAAGATACACACATAGAGAGTGAAGAGAGGAGAAGGATCTTGAAGCATGAGGGCTTTAGATGCTTGAACACTTCTTCTTGGGCTCGAGCTCTTTCTCTCTTTTCCTTTGAGTGTATGTGGAGTTTTTGGTTCTTCACTGGATGTACACTCTTTTTAAGATCTTCAGAAAAGCTCTCCTTTGTTCTTCAGCCTTACTTCATCTTTTATATGAGTAGCTTTGAACAAATTCATTGGAGTTCTAGCCGTTGCCCATCTTCTATTTCTTCTGATATTTTGTGGTCTACGAGGTCTGCAAGTATAGAAGAAAGTGTTTAGATAAAAGAGTGTTTCTGTCAAAAAGGTTCATACCTATATGTTTCCTGTTGTCTCCCAAAAGTGGTGGGTAAGCTCTTTTTATTCTGACAAGAGAGAAGAGATTTGGAAGATAAAAGAGATCTTCTGTCAAAAATATATTTGACTTTCCACTAGATGCCAAAAAACATTTTGAAATATAAGGAAATCGATGTTTAAGTGAAATCCATGTTTTACAAATGAATCCATGTTTCACTTTTGAAATTCATGTGAGAAGCAAATCCATGTTTGAAGTAAATCCATGATTGAGGCAAATCCATGTTTTTCAAGCAAATCCATGTTTCACTTATCAAATCCTTATGAGAGCAAATCGATGTGAGAGCAAATCCATGTTTCACTTATCAAATCCTTATGAGAGCAAATCGATGTTTCACTTATCAAATCCTTATGAGACCAAATCGATGTGAGGGTCACTTATTGAATCCTTATGAGACCAAATCGATGTGAGAGTCACTTATCGAATCCTTATGAGACCGAATCGATGTGGCACTTATCAAATCATTATGAGACCAAATCGATGTGGCACTTATCAAATCCTTATGAGACCAAATCGATGTGAGAGTTACTTATCGAATCCTTATGAAACCAAATCGAGGTGAGAGTCACTTATTGAATCCTTATGAGACCGAATCGATGTGGCACTTATCAAATCCTTTTGAGACCAAATCGATGTGGCACTTATCAAATCCTTATGAGACCAAATCGATGTGTGAGTGAAATCCATGTTTTCAGGCAAATCGATGTGGCACTTTGAGAGTTGAAATCGATGTATATTGAATGGACATCGATTTAGCTTTTTAGTTCAAATCATTCGGCAATACTGTCATAACTTTATATTTATTAGAAATATATAATATTGAATATATTTAATAATATTTAATTAATCATGAGTATTGTTATCACCAAAATATCATAAATTTATATTTATTAGGAAAACATGATATTAAATATTTTTAATAATATTTAATTAATCATAAATTTTGTTATCACTAAAATATAAGGGTAAAATATAAGAGTGGTTCAACACGTACCTCTTGAGCTGCGAAACGTGAAAAACCTCATGCACACCTGCTAACTCTGACGGAAGATGTAATCTGTATGCGACCTCACTAATCCTCTTTGAAATAGGGAAAGGTTCAATATACCTCGGACTGAGCTTTCCCTTCTTACCAAACCTCATGACACCCTTGGTCGGCGAGACCCGCAAGAACACAAGGTCACCCACGCTGAACTGCAACGACCTCTTATGAATAGGCTTTTCTGAAATCTGAAATAGAAGCTTAATCACAGAAAATTATCACTTGAAAGTTTGGTTAGTTTAGAGTGGCAGTGCGGAAGTAAATAAAGAATCACATAGAGGACACAAGGAATTTATCCTGGTTCGGCCCTTCCCACATGGAAGTCCTACGTCCAGTCCCCAAGCAACCTCTTGGGATTTTACTAACCAAGGGTATAGTCCCCCTCAAGGACAATACAACACCTAGCACCCCAGCTGGTCTTATTCTCTTTCCCGGGCAAGAAGGAAGCCCACTTCTTTTACTGGTCAAGAAGCCAACCTCCTGGTACAAATCCTAGTGTGGTTCTGCTAGACACAAACCCCTAGCTAGGTTCTACACTGTATACAGTCCTACAACTGGACAGAAATCTTTCTTAGAAAAGAAAGAACAAAGCTGTGAGTTGGAACAGATGAACACCAACTACAAGAAAACTCTCAGCGAAAAGACTCTCTCCCCATATTACAAAGATGCACACATAGAGAGTGAAGAGAGGAGAAGGAGCTTGAAGCTTCGGGATTCAAATGCTTGAACACTTCTTCTTGGGCTCGGGCTCTTTCTCTCTTTTCCTTTGAATGTATGTGGAGTTTTTGGTTCTTCACTGGATGTACACTCTTTTTAAGATCTTCAGGAAAGCTCTCCTTTGTTCTTCATCCTTACTTCATCTTTTATATGAGCAGCTTTGAACAAATCCGTTGGAGTTCTAGTCGTTGCTCATCTTCTCTTTTTTCTGATATTTTGTGGTCTACGAGGTCTGCAAGTATAGAAGAAAGTGTTTAGATAAAAGAGTGTTTCTATCAAAAAGGTTCATACCTCTATGTTTCTTGTTGTCTCCCAGAAGTGGTAGGTAAGCTCTTTTTATTCTGACAGGACAGAAGAGATCTGGAAAGATAAAAGAGATCTTCTGTCAGAAATATATTTGACTTTTCACTAGATGCCAAAAAATATTTTGAAATATAAAGAAATCGATGTTTAAGTGAAATCCATGTTGAAATCCATGTTTTACAAGTGAATCCATGTTTCACTTATGAAATCCATGTGAGAAGCAAATCCATGTTTGAAGCAAATCCATGTTTGAGGCAAATCCATGTTTTTCAAGCAAATCCATTTTCACTTATCAAATCCTTATGAGAGCAAATCGATGTGAGAGCAAATCCATGTGAGAGAAAATCTATGTTTCACTTATCAAATCCTTATGAGAGTAAATCTATGTTTCACTTATCAAATCCTTATGAGAGCAAATCGATGTTTCACTTATCAAATCCTTATGAGACCAAATCGATGTAAGGGTCACTTATTGAATCCTTATGAGACCAAATCGATGTGAGAGTCACTTATCGAATCCTTATGAGACCGAATCGATGTGACACTTATCAAATCCTTATGAGACCAAATCGATGTGGCACTTATCAAATTCTTATGAGACCAAATAAATGTGAGGGTTACTTATCGAATCCTTATGAGACCAAATCGATGTGAGAGTCGCTTATCGAATCCTTATGAGACCAAATCGATGTGGCACTTATCAAATCCTTATGAGACCAAATCGATGTGGCACTTATCAAATCCTTATAAGACCAAATCGATGTGTGAGTGAAATCCATGTTTTCAGGCAAATCGATGTGGCACTTTGAGAACTGAAATCGATGTATATTGAATGGACATCGATTTAGCTTTTTAGTGCAAATCATATGGCAATACTGACATAACTTTATATTTATTAGAAAAACATAATATTGAATATATTTAATAATATTTAATTAATTATGAGTATTGTTATCACCAAAATACCATAAATTTATATTTATTAGAAAAACATGATATTAAATATTTTAAATAATATTTAATTAATCATAAATTTTGTTATTACCAAAATATAAGGGTAAAATATAAGAGTGGTTCAACACATACCTCTTGAGCTGCGAAACATGAAAAACCTCATGCACACCCTCTAACTCTGCCGGAAGACGTAATCTGTATGCGACCTCGCCAATCCTCTCTGTAATAGGGAAAAGTTCAATATACCTCGGACTGAGCTTTCCCTTTCATAGAAAACCTCATGACACCCTTGGTCGGCGAGACACGCAAGAACACAAGGTCACCCACGCTGAACTGCAACGACCTCTTGTGAATATCTGCATAGCTCTTCTGCCTGCTCTATGCTGCCTGAAGCCTCTGCCTAACTAAACTGACTGTGTCTGCACACTGCTGCACCATCTCTAGTCCCAAAAGCTGCCTCTCACCCACTTTGAACCAGTAAAGTGGTGTCCTGCACAGCCGACCATACAAAAGCTCGTATGGTGCCATTCTAATGCTCGAGTGATAATTGTTGTTGTATGCAAACTCTACCATTGGAAGGTGGGACTCCCAAGTGCCACCTCAGTCCAAGCAACAAGCTCTAAATATATCTTCCAAAGTCTGTATAGTCCTCTCTGACTGACCATCTAACTGCAGGTGGTACGCTAAACTAAGTCTCAACTCTGTGCCAAGGGCTCTCTTTAAACTGTGCCAAAACCTTGAGGTGAACCTTGGATCTCTGTCGGAAACAATGGAAACTGGGGTCCCATGCTACGGGACAACTCTATTGGGTTACAATGTGTATGATGATGATAGTGCTTAAATATTTGATGTTTTTGATGAATGACATGATTGATGTTGCAAAGACATGATAAATTGATTGATGTTGCAAAGACATGATAAAATGATTGATGTTGCAAAGACATGATAAAGACATGAAAGAAATGATCAAGTGAAAAAATGCTTTCTATAACCATCTATGTATTCATGTTATCTCACTTGGAATGTTATTTATGTAGGTGTGAATGAACACACAAGACAAGCAACAAAATCCAAGTGCAAAAGACCTTGAAATGCACATCAAGCAATCATCTATTGACAGCCAAGATGCTATGTGTCGACAGATAGATAAGACATAAACAAACAAGCTATTGGAAGCACAAATAGAGCAGTAATTGTCGACAGATATGGTGTGCCTGTCGACAACTAAGTGTTGCCTGTCGACAGCTAGAAATTGCCTGTCGATAGCCCCAATTTCTAGAGACCAACATGGTTCTGGAAGCCAGTTTCCAGCAGTATCTGTCGACAGCTATGATGCATATGTCCACAGCCAAAGAATAAGTCACAATTCGTGATAAGGATATGATCTGTATTGGGGTGTTCCCTTTTAACACGACTCTCCATACTTGGACACCAATATATATAGATCATATAGAGGTATTTTCATAGCAAAGAGCCTCCAAACCAAAACCCTAAGCAAAGACCAAGAAGAAAGGCTTCCACCTGCTGCTCTGCTTCAACCCTCCATCCTATTCAAGGAAGATCCATCCCGAGCGAGGAGTTGAAGCATGTTCGTCCTCGGTTCAAGCTTCATCATCATCACGTGGTCTTCAACGACGTGAAGCTTAGAGTCTTCTGGACGAACTCACTGAAGAGTTCCCATCTTGGATTTGATCCTCAACTCAGAACTCTTCTTTTATTCTACTTTTCATATCTCTATATGTGTGGAAGTGGTTTGAGCATTCCTTGTGCTTGATCATGTGTGTGTGGGTGTTCTGAGTGCATGTTTGCCTCAGACACAGAGCGTGTGTGTGATTGTTGGGTCGAACTCGCTTCTATAAGCAGTCTTTCCGTGTGTGTGGACGGTGGACGTAGGATACACGAGTTGTGTACTCCGAACCACCTTAAATCTTCGTGTCTTGTGGTTTGCACGTTTTTACGATAGATGTTTGGTAGGCACATTTGATTGTTCACACGCTAGGTAGATTGCTATCTTTCAATCACAATCACCACACACATCAAAGCTTGAATTTGATCTACATCTATTTAAGTTTGCATCAAGTCAGTGTTAACATCCAAAAGAGTTTAAATTGTTTTTTAATCGGTGGTAATCTATTCAACCCCCCTTCTAGATTACTATCTTAGATGATTCCGCGTACCATTCATTTGGTATCAGAGAGAGGTTTCTCTGATTTACAGCTTTAAAAGCTTGATCTCACGATCAGGAGTGATTCTAGTTAAATGGAAACCAACAAGGGATTTATGGCTAAAGGACACTCAGTGTCTAGGCCTCCCTTCTTTGATGGCACTGACTACATTTATTGGAAAAACCGTATGCAGGTCTTTCTGAGAGCTCAAGATTATGAGCTGTGGAAGATCGTTAGCAAGGGTGCATATGAGCTGCATGCTGACGAAGACACTTGGACCAGAGAACAGATCTACAAAGGAACTTTGAACTGGAGCGTGCTGAACATGATGCAATGCGCCGTGCATCCGAAAGAATACTCAAGGGTCTCCACATGCAAGTCCGCAAAGAAAATGTGGGATATGCTGGAACTTATATATGAAGGTACGTCTGAGGTAAGGGAAACCAAAGCTAGCATGCTAGTATATGAATATGAAATGTTTAAGATGAAAAATGAAGAAACAATTTCAGATATGTTTGCTAGGTTCATGATAATAATCAATGGCTTGAAAGGTCTTAAGAAAGAGTATAGTGAGAGTGACTTAGTAAGGAAGATACTTCGGTCTCTTCCATCCTCTTGGCATACTAAGGCCACTGTCATTTAGGACTCTAAAGACCTATCAACAATGAAATTGGATGAATTGATTGAATCCCTAATGACTTATGAGATAAATCTAAAAAGAAAAGAAACTAAGGTTAATCCCAGAAAGTCTATCGCCTTAAAAGCCTCTAACAAAGGTTCTTCAAGCTCCAAGAAAGAGGTTCAACAAGAATTTGAGGAAACTGATTCTTCTAGTGAAAGTGAAAATGATGAAATGGCAATGCTCACTAGACACTTCAAAAAATTCCTCAAGTTCAAAAGGAAAGGATCAGGTAACTTCAAAACTATTCCAAAAAGAGATTTCTTAAACAAGTTTGATTCTAACAAAAAATCTAACATGATTGTGTTCTATGAGTGCAAGAAACTAGGGCATCTGAGAGGTGAATGCCCAGAGCTCAAGAAGAAGCTGAAAAAGGACAAGTTCACGTTCAAGAAAGCCAAGGCCATGATGGCGACTTGGAGTGATGAAGATGAGGATGATAATGCTCAAGGAAGTTCTGAAGATGAAGAGATCCAGTGCTTAATGACAAGGAGTGAGGACTCCAATGAGGTAAACTCTTCCTTTGAAAATTACACTGTTGATGACTGGGAAGAGGCTTATACCTTGCTCTTTGAAAAAATCCATGAATATAAATCTGAAAATAAAGTACTGAAGAAGAAAATCACCTCACTTGTTCATAGCACATCTAATAATGAATAGATTGCAATCCTAACTAACAAAATTGAGCTACTAAAAATTGAACAGGAAGGTCACTATGAGAAAATGGATTGCATGAAGGAAAAACTGGAAGAAAATGAAAAGGAAAAACAAACTCTAATTAAATCTGTTGAAACTCTTCAACATGAGAATCAAGAGATCCAAAAAGAGATGGAAAAAGCTCAAAAGGAACTAAAGGGAAAAATTGAAGATCTCTCAAGATTTGTAAAAGGAAAAGAAAATTTGGATGTTGTTTTGGGAGTCAAATCAAACATAACAAGGCATGGGCTTGGGTTTCAAACTGAAAAACAAAAGAAACTTGGAGAAAAATTGATTACATCGTTTGTTGATTACAGTCCAAGTACAAGTAAGCAAGCTCAAGCTAAAAGTAAGAATGTTCAAGCTAAAGGTAAGCAATTGAATAATAATCAAAAGACTTCATCTGTTCAACAAACTAAGAAATCTGTCGACAGACAAAGAGACCTGTCGACAGGCCTAGAAATATGCTGAAAAGAGAAAGCCAACCAAGCAACAAAAAGGCCAAAAGCAATATCAAGTCAAATACAACAGTAAGAGAACTGTAATAACTCAAAAACCACCATGTAACTGTTGTAAGAAACTTAGCCATACTGAAACACAATACAGGAATAAACTGAACAAGTTAAAGTGCAAACAAGTATGGATTCCAAAGTATTTACTTTTTGGCATGAATGAAAGTTTGGGACCCAAAGTAATTTGGGTACCAAAATCTCTTGTCTGATCCATCTATGCAGGAATGCCTAGCAGCCCAAAATCAAAACAAATGGTACCTGGATAGTGGCTGCTCGAGGCACATGACGGGCAATAAAGAAAAATTTTGTTTGCCGGTGGAAAAAGATGGAGGTCAAGTTGTGTTTGGAGGTAAACAATAAGGGCCAAATAATCGGCACAGGTAAGGTAGGTAAGTATGCCTCTAACTCAATAAATAATGTGCTTCTAGTTGATGGTCTGAATCACAATCTCCTGAGCATCAGTCAATTGTGTGATAAAGGCCATCAAGTCATTTTTGAGTTAGATGCATATCAAATCATTGATAAAATTTTAGGAAGTGTCAAGTTTTCTGGAAAAAGAGTGAATAATATCTACCTAGTTGATCTAGATGAACTAGAAAACAAAAATTTGTGTCTTGTTGCAAATAAACAGGATGAATTGTCTTTATGGCATCATAGGTTAGGTCATGCGAGCTACAATGTTTTGTACAAGATCATGAAGATGAAATTGGTAAGTGGACTTCTTGAAATTTCTTTCAATAAAAATGTGAGCTTTGTGATGTATGTGCTCAGGGAAAACAAACAAGGAAGTCATTCAAATCCAATGCACCCATAATCACTTCAAAACCATATGAACTGTTGCACATGGACCTTTTTGGGCCTACTAGAACACTTAGTCTCAATGGTAAACGTTTTGGGTTTGTCATTGTAGATGATTTTTCTAGGTTCACTTGGGTTAAGTTTCTAGCTCACAAGAATGAAGTTCTTAAAAACTTTGAAGAGTTCTTTAACAATATTGAGTATGGCAACATAAACAAAATATGCTCAATCCGCACTAATCATGGGGGAGAGTTTGATAATAATTCTTTTTCTAATTTCTGCAGGAACTAAGGAATTGATCACAAGTTTTCCTCTCCAAGGACTCTGGAACAAAATAGAGTTGTGGAGAGAAAGAACAGAACCTTGGTGGAAATGGCTCGTACTCTTCTGGTTGAAAACCAACTGTGACGGAACGCCTCGGCCAAGCCCGTTAAACCGATAATGTACTTGATCCGAGTCCGCCTCCCGCGAACGGGCCGAAGCCTTGCAAGGGATACCAAACCATAGTCCATGTAAACACAAAGGAACACACCACATTTTATATATATATCACAAGTTACATAGCCATATTTCCACAGAACTGAAAGAAAGTACAAGAGCTTGGGGCATACCCCGAGGTACAAATGAAGAAAATAAACAACTAACTACACTACACTACTGGAGCTGCTACTACACAGCTGGAGGTACCGACCCTGCACCGCTACGGCGCGGCTCTGAACTGGACGACGGTCGTGAAACGTCCTCCTCGCTCTCACCTGTGGGGGTAGGGGTGAGCCTCGCTAGTCACTGGCTCAGTAGGGAACTCCCCCAAAACCGAGCAAACCAAAAACCACAGGTACAAAAGCAATAAACAGTACCAACAATTTATAGAATAGCTAAGCAGGATATAAAAGCTGTAAAAGTACTCACCGTCTACCGACTACGAAAAACAACTGTAATAATTAAACGGCAAACCATACAGGTGTACAAGATAAAGTAGAGACAGCCAAACACGAGCCACGTGAACTGGTTCGCGACACCAGAAACTGACTCGGACAAGCTAACACAGGTCTACCTCTCAGTCTCGCAGCCACGGACGAAAGGTCCAGCTGCCACTCCACGTGAAAAGTCAAGCAACTGTGGAGACCAACCAAACAGCACCACCTGCGGACCACACGGTCACAGGCCCATGCCTGGCACCTCTAGAGATCCTAGCCCAGAACTCTCTAGAGTGAGGCACTGGAAAAGGACTAGCTGGGGTCCAGTACGTCTACTGGTGTCCGTACCCCCAACTACGAGCGCGCTACAAGTGACTAAAGACAAACACAAGTGTCACTGTCCCACAGTCGTCTTTCCCTCAGCCGGACGTAGAACTCAAACATAGGAGTGAGGGTGTCCAGGTCAGACGACACAGACCTCGACGATACAACACAAGTATCGGGACAAAGCCCCGAGCTAACAGCCTGGCTCACAAAGAACCTGGGGCACCCAACTAGAGAGGTAACCACGGTAGGCGTCGTACTACTCGCCACATACACAAAACCACGTGCACGTCACACACAAACCACGTGAAACTTCACGTAAACCTCAAGTAACAACGGTCCACTACATGTGAACTCAACTGTACTCGCGTGAACAACACGCAGCCTCGAAAGTGAGTAACTAACTGCATAGCCAGTATGTTAAACACAGAAACCATGTGCACTCAGTGCACCACAGGTGCCAACGCACCATTCATTATCGATAAATACCATAAATAGTCATTTCTGCTTATACACAAGTTAGCGGCCACATCGACTGCCGCTTACAGGAAGTAGACGGCAATGGCTCTGGCCGTCTATATCCCGACTGATGAGCTTGGCGACAAATGATGTTGACGCCAATCTCTTCAGCCTCTATTCCTGCAGAAAACCTAAATCGATTCTACAGGTTTTACAATCGTTAAAACAACAGAAAAACATACAGAGATAGTTCCTCTAACATCCATACACTATAATTAAACTATAACAGCATGCTTTACTACTTAAATTCATCAAACCACCCATTATTCCCACATGGTGCAACTTAACCCGATAATACATTAAACATGCAGATTCATGTGGTTAAGTCGTGTTTTAATGATCCTACGGAGCTAACAGGGTTCGTTCCCTA
The DNA here is from genome assembly GCA_014218235.1 of Colocasia esculenta. NCBI lineage: Eukaryota > Viridiplantae > Streptophyta > Magnoliopsida > Alismatales > Araceae > Colocasia > Colocasia esculenta. The sequence goes on from CM024766.1 coordinate 78,179,735, forward strand.
CCTCAGAACACGCTTAAACCTTCTGAATTCTCCTGGTTCACACCGAACCCTCCGGAAGCTCCTACGGCAATTGCACCACGCCACGGCATTTCCTCGTCCGATTTGGCAACGCCACACGTCCCACAATCCTCCAACCACTCTCCTGTACCTGTTGGAAGCTTTAGAGATACGGGGGCGTGAAGCTGGGGCAAGGGGAAGAGAGAACAGGGTGGAAAACCTGCCCTCAGGTGACCCTATAACCTGCAGAATTCACAGGTTGGCGTCAACCCCTTTGGTGCCTAGGGAAACCGCCACCATAAACGTCCACATCTTATGCCACCAAGTTCATGCAGTCAACGGCACCTTACCTGGACGCCAACAAGTCAACGGCCACCCCTGGCCGCCAACTCCAACTCAACTGCAGCAGGTCCTATTTCATTTTAGGACCAAACCTGCTCCTCACCTGAACAAACCACACATTCCACACAACCAACTCACATTGGCCTCACAACGGCCATCACAACCATTACACACATGATCCGCATGGATCCGAAAAGCACGCGACGTTACATTACTATCATCTAAAAAGAAAATTTCGACCTCGAAATTCATAACACAACTCAAACACAAACAACTTAAATATACATACTTTTACAAGTACTATCATCTAAAAAGAAATACAAAAAAACTTACTCAAACAAATAGGGATACCCTTTAGCCATTTCCTCGGCTAATTCTCAGGTATCCTCACCACCCAACCTATTTTCCCATCTCACTTTAACCAATTCAATTTCTTTATTTCTCAGCTTCTTTATCTTTCGATCAGTGATCTGCACTGGATACTCTACATAGTCATATCCGGTCTCAGGTCACCACCTTGATATCTGATTATGTGAGCTGGATCTTCAATACACTTTCTTAACATAGAGACATGAAATATATCATGAACATCTGCAAAATCAGCTGGCAAATCCAGTCTATAAGCCGTCTCCCCAATCCTTTCTAACACTTGAAAGGGTCCCACATATCTCGGGCTCAACTTTCCAGTCTTGCCAAACCTCATAATACCTTTACTCGGGGAAACCCTCAGGAAAACAAAATCTCCCACTTCAAACTGAAGTGGTCTCCTCCGGATATCTGCATAACTCTTTTGCCTGCTTTGAGCTGCCTACAATTTTTCTTTAATAAGTTTCACTATTTCTGTGGTTTGCTGAATCAATTCAGGACCCACTAACTGCCTTTCTCCCACTTCATGCCAGTTCAATGGGGTTCTACATGGCCTTCCATATAAAGCTTCATACGGTGCCATCCCAAGACTGGTATGATAACTATTATTATAGGCAAACTCAACCATTCCTAAATGATGCTCCCAGCTACCTCCCCAAACTAAACAACAAGCCCGCAACATATCTTCAATTGTCTGGATAGTCCTCTCTGTCTGACCATCTGTCTGGGGATGATAAGCGGAGCTATATCTCAGCTCAGTACCAATTACTCTTTGCAGGCTTCTCCAAAAACAAGAAGTAAATCTTGGATCTCTATCAGACACAATAGTCTTCGGAATACCATGCAGTGGAACAATTCTTTCAACATAAATATTTGCTAATCTATCCACTGTCCAAGACATACTTACTGTCACTAATCTGCACACTTTGGTTAATCTGTCAACAAATACCCATATTCCATTATGCCCGGAACTCGATCTTGGTAAACCTGCCACAAAGTCCATAGCAATATCATCCCATTTCCACTATGGAATGGGCAACGGTTGCAACAAACCTCCAGGCTTTTGATGCTCTGCTTTAATCTGCTGACAGATAGCACACCTTGCAACAAACTCTGCTATTTCCTTTTTCATATGAGGCCACCAGAAATGCTTTCTTAAATCATGGTACATTTTAGTACTACCCGGATGAATAGTTTACCTATATTTATGAGCCTCTTCCAACACTCGCTGCTTCACCTCTCTTTCAGCTGGAATAAACAACCTGCCCCTGAGCCTGACCACACAATTATCATCAATGGTAACTCCTTCCATTTTCACAATTTCAGCTAAACTTACATCTGCTCTCTGAGCCTCAATAATCTGCCAATACAAAGACAGCTCTACAACACTAGCAGCTAGTACTACCCGTCGCTGACTACTGGTGACATATAAGAAGTTCTCTACTACCTCTTCATACAGCTTCCACTCTTTAATCATCATTAGATTCATATATGCCTTTCTACTCAAGGCATCAGCTACAACATTGGCCTTACCCGGATGGTAAGCCAAACTGAAATCATAATCCTTTAAATATTCAACCCATCTGCGCTGGCGAAGGTTTAAATCTTTCTGCGAGAAGATATACTTCAAACTTTTATGATCTGTAAAGATCTCAAATCTCTCGCCATACAGATAATGCCTCCACATTTTCAAGGCAAACACAACTACTGCCAATTCCAAATCATGAGTGGGGTAATTCTCTTTTGCCGGCTTCAATTGCCTGGACGCATAAGCTATCACTTTACCATGCTGCATAAGCACTGCGCCAAGTCCTCTCCTTGAAGCATCTGCATAAACCACAAAACCACCACTTCCTGCCGGTAATGTCAATATAGGTGCTGATGTAAGTCTCTTCTTCAATTCCATAAAACTTTTCTGACATTCACCGGACCACACAAAAGGCACACCTTTTCTATTCAATTTAGTCATAGGTGCTGCAACCTTAGAAAAATCTTGAATAAAGCGCCTATAATAACCTGCCAATGCCAGAAAACTTCTAATCTCGGTTATTGTCTTAGGCACTTCCCATCTCATCACTGCTTCCACTTTACTCGGGTCTACTACTATTCCTTTAGCTGAGATAACATGACCCAGAAACTGAATTTCTTTCAACCAAAATTCACACTTATTGAATTTAGCAAACAACTGGTTATCCCTTAACAACTGCAGGGTAAACCTCAAATGAGCTGCATGCTCCTCTTCAGATGCTGAATAAATCAGAATATCATCTATAAAGACCACAATGAATTAGTCTAAATATGGATGAAAAATTATATTCATCAGATCCATAAAACCTTCAGGAGCATTGGTCAACCCAAATGGCATAACCACAAACTCGAAGTGACCATATCTGGTTCTAAAGCTGTCTTATCTATATCCTCTTCTTTGATTCTCAACTGATGGTACCCAGACCTCGGCCTACCGCCGCTTGGAGAAGGTATCCTCTCTTCTATCTCTCTCTCCTCTCTCTCTCTCTCTCTCTCTCTCTCTCTCTCTCATCTCTCCTCTCTCTCTCCGCCTACAATGAACCGGCTTCGCACCCGGCCTACCGCCGCCAGTCGCGACCCCGGCCCGCCGCCGCCCCGCTCCCCCAGCTTCCCGTCGGCGCCGTCGTGACCCCGGCCCGCCGCCGCTTGCCCAGCTTCCCGCCGCCGCGGTCGCGACCCCAGCCCGCCGCCGCTACCCCAGCTTCCTGCTACCGCCGTCGCGACTCAGCCGTCGCCGCCTGGAGTAAGGTTATCTATCTCTCTCTCTCTCTCTCCTCTCTCTCTCTCTCTTCCTCTCTCTCTCTTTCTCTCTCTTTCTCTCTCTTCTCCTCTCGCCTACCGGGCACCGGGCTTCGCACACCCCGGCATACCGCCGCCCGTGCGACCCCGGCCCGCCGCCGCCGTCCCCCAGATGCCCGTCGGCGGCCGTCGTGACCCCGGCCCGCCGCGCCCTTGCCCAGCTTCCGCCCCGCCGCCGCCGTCGCGACCCCAGCCCGCCGCCGCTCCGCCCGCTTTACCCAGCTTCCTGTACGCGCGTCGCGACCTCAGCCTGTCGCCGCCTGGAGTAAGGTATCTCTCTCTCTCTCTCTCTCTCTCTCTCTCTCTCTCTCTCTCTCTCTCTCTCCTCTCTCTTCTTCTCTCTCTCTCTCTCTCTCTCTCTCTCTCTCTCTCTCTCTCTCTCTCTCTCTCTCTCTCTCCGCCTACAGTGCACCGGCTTCGCCACCCCGGCCTACCGCCGCCCGTCGCGACCCGGCCCGCCGCCGCCGCTCCCCAGCTTCCCGTCGGCGCCGTCGTGACCCCGGCCCGCCGCCGCTGCCCCAGCTTCCCGCCGCCGCCGTCGCGACCCAGCCCGCCGCCGCTACCCAGCTTCCTGCTACCGCCGTCGCGACCTCAGCCTGTCGCCGCCTGGAGTAAGGTATCTCTATCTCTCTCTCTCTCTCTCTCTCTCTCTTCTCTCTCTCTCTCTACTCTCTCTCTCTCTCTCTCTCTCTCTCTCTCTCTCTCTCTCTCTCTCTCTCTCTCTCTCTCTCCTCTCTCTCTCTCTCTCTCTCTCTCTCGCTCTCTCTCTCTCTCTCTCTCTCTCTCTCTCTCTCTCTCTCTCTCTCTCCATCGCGGAGCCCCCGCGCCCCCTCATCGGCGCCCCTGCGACCCTGAGCCCCAGCGCCCCCCGCCGCCTCGCCCACCCCGCCGCCTCGCCCACCCCACGGCGCCCCGAGCCCCAACAGGCCCCCCGCCCCCTCGCCCACCCACAGGCGCCCCGAGCCCTTGCGGCGCTGCCCCCTTGCCCCCACGGTGCCCCCTCCACCCACAGGCCCCCCTCACCCCCTAATCCAATCCTGACATATCTATCCCGGGACAGATTTGGATGAGAAAAATATGGAGTAGCATCTTATTTGTATGATTATATATATCCTCTTTAAATTTACTTGTGATTATCGACTTCTTTGGAAGAAGATTGGGAGGTAAGTAGAAATAAGTCACTTTTTTTTACTTTGATTGGGGCCAAACATATAAAACTGATCATAGGGTCTGCCGAAGAGATTATCATAGTCTGAAATCGGCTAGGATTTTTGTGACATCATTTAGTAACACACCTCTTAATGCACTAATCAAAACTATAGTTGTTAAGACACCAATCAAAATGCACCTCTCGCCAGCAATCATGTCATCTCTCGAACGCAAGTGAGTGGATAAACTGTTCAAACCTTTTCACTGGAATCCAAAGCCTAAAAGAATTTTCTCCCACCGGCACCAAGAACGTACGTGCTAATTGGATTTTCTCCTCCAGGTGTGTCTAAAGTCCCAATTTTCATGAGATTCTAGGTGGAGGAATCTCTTTAATTGTATGTTGTCTGTGATCCTCCTTATAAATATGCCCACTTCAGTGGATCATGTAGTAGTTGCATAGACTAACAAATACCTAGCTTCCTGCATAGTCGGGATTTCAAGACCAATATATATGAAATTTAATTTAACTTAGTTCTTCATTTTCTTGTATTTTCTTGCCGCCATGTAGTTCGCTTCTGGAAGCTGGGCAATGCGGTTTAAGTCCATAAACTCCTAGCTAATTACTCTCAAGGTTGGATATTTTATTTGTAAAAACACTTTAGATTAGTTTATGGAGTATTCTTTTAACATAAAAGATGTCGTTGCATTTAAAACTCATTTGTATACAGAGCATTGAAATATCGTAAGTCTGAGAAACTAAAATTATTAAGGTCAGTTAGAAATGTCGTAAAAAGACAACTCAATTGTCTCTCTGCACACAATGTCATTTTTAATGATACGTGCGCAAATGTATCTATAGTAGAGATAAATCTGCAATTACAGCTTGCCAATGATCTCAGTTGTTACGATTGTCCGTCTTTGAGTAGCAGAAGTAAAAGCATGGTCCTCTTGCGGCCAAGAACGAAATTAATAGTTTCTTCAAATTCCCACAAATGACAAAAGAGAAATTAAAGGAAGAAAAAATGAAAATAAGACAAGAATCAAATGATCAATACTCATGGTACTTGGAAATTTAAGTGGTTCAGTAAGTGTTTTGCGTACATTTTATAGCTACATTGGTTCTTATAGCCCTCTTGGGCTAGCCTCTATAGGCCGTGCCCATCAATTTTAATGGGTTTCGCCCATGCCCATCAATTTAAGTGGTTCGTATATATAATTATGTTAATGTGTGTAAAGTATATGCTAATGATGCCAATAAAATTGGGATGGACAAGTACTTCATTGGGTTGGTTTGGCTCACTCATGAAACGAATCAAAGCATACAGAACTTGATATTTAAACTGCGCCGGAATCACTCAGTTGAATTTAGATTCTTATTTTGAATTGAAATGTAAACAACCTAGTCGTATTTCTCTAAAAGTTTTCAACACATAGAATCTGATTTTGATAATCGAAATATAGTTTCGGTTCTGATATATCGGAATGGTTAATTCTAATCCATTCCGATTTGATAATATTATCGGAACCGAAATTTCGATAGTTAAGGTGTTTACCATAGTTTTTCTCCTAAAAGTTTTCAAAGCATAGATTTGGAATAAAACTTGATGCACCACATGCACTGTGGAACATTTTTTACCCCCCTGCGGTAGCTATATAAGATTGTAGGGCGTCCGTATACCCAGACAACTCGATCTGGCTAAGGCCATTGACCATCAATGTTGAGCTGTAGCCTGGAGGACAAGAATGTGGTTTAGTCGGTCTGAAGCCTTTCTTGTTCCCCTGGGGATCTTTGTCACAGTGAAGAGTACAACTCAGACATTAGAAAGACTCACCTACTTAACCTACAATATTTAAATTTGGTGGCTGATCCATCTAGTGCTCAACTGGGGTAGTCGGCTGTAAAGAAGCCAAATACAAACACCAATGAGGTATACATCCCAATTTAGGGAAAAAAAAATAGTACAAACTCTTCCTTCTAGATATTAGTTTCTTTTATGTTTAATTGTTCACTTTCAGTTTATGATTAGTATTACACATCTATTTTAATGTATTTGTTTAGTATTGCACATGTTATATGTAATTCATGTACATGTATGTGAATTTGGTTTATTATTGCACTGTTCACATGTATGATTTTGTTATCATATTCCTTCATATTTATTTGGGTTTTAATTTGATCTATGCATGTATAGCATTTTTTCACTGCACACACCTCACGAGAGCGTGTTAAGCCCGTGTCAATGAACCTTCCCATTCAAGACTTTGAGATTGATGTGCACGAGTCTTATTTTCAATGATGAGAACGTGTATATCTAACTCAAAGTCTGAATTGTCCCGTTTTTGACAGTCTGTAAATGTTTGATCATAGTTGGGTGGTCATTTTATAGGTGTTGTATTATTTGTCGAAAATTTCGGGTGCGTCTACTCACTCCTCTCTGATATACTTTATTGATTTAGAATATTTCTTAACCACTTATTAGTAAGTGTTTAAAAATGTCTTAATCAATAAATATTTTTGGTATATCGGAGAGGTGTGGGCAGATGCTGCCGAAATTTTCAGCAAATAATACAAAAACATAGTAAATGGTCATATAAGTGCGATCAAATATTCACAGATGGGTAAAAAGTGATAATCTAAATAATATATCCTACCTATTCATTTTGACTACTCGAACGATGTGAGGGTGTGTTGGATTTTAACTCGTGACATGACATTTAATCTGTGTAGGAAAATGTCTTATGAGAATCGGTCATGGATGTACCGTGGAATAGTGAATGGAGTTGTGACCGAGGAGTTTAAAGACGGAGTTGACAGTTTTATTCAGTTTGCATTGAGTAATTCATCAGTAGCAGTTGATCCAATGGGTAACATCCGATGTCCGTGTTCGGCTTGTAAGAACAGAAAGTGGATAACGAGATGGGATGTGCAGCATCATCTGTATGCGAGAGGATTTGTTGCCCATTATGAGTTATGGTCGTGTCATGGTGAGTTGAATATTCAGTCGTCCGCACCAGGTAATTACTTTGCCTCCACAAGTACGTACGTAGACATGGTTGTCGATGCTGCTGGTCTGGAGTTCAATATTCATAAAGATCAAACAAATGAAGAAGTGTCGAATGATACAGCTCAATGATTTTATCAGTTACTTCGAGATGCTGATGAGCCATTATGGGATGGTTGTGAGAAGCATACACGGTCGTCTACAGTGTCACAACTATTAATTTGAAATCTGAATTTCATATGAGTGAGAGTTGTTTTGACCGGCTTCTCATACTGGTCAAGAGCATGCTTCCTCAATCAGAGAGGTTACCTTCTGACTTTTACCGTGCGAAAAGAGATGGTGAATGATTTGGGGCTTGGGTTTATGAAAATTGATGCATGTCCGAATCACTGTATGCTGTACTACAAAGAGGATGCAGATAAGACATCATGCTGTATTTGTAAGCATGATAGGTTCAAGCCCAAGAGAGGGGACAAGTCAAAGCAGAAGGATGTTCCGTATAAGTCATTGCGGTACTTTCCTATCACACCCAGATAGCAGCGATTGTTCATATCCTCGAGGACAGTTGGACATATGACTTGGCATGCGGAAAGAGTCCATCGCGATGAAGGTGAAATGAGTCATCCTGCCGATGGTGAAGCTTGGGCTCATTTTAGCCGTACTCATCCTTACTTCTCAAGGGATCCACGCAATACGGCTTGGTTTATGCACAGATGGTTTCAATCCTTTCGGAGGCTCGGTGGCATCTTACTCATGTTGGCTAGTATCCTAACACTGTATAACCTTCCGCCAGGCATGTGCATGAAGCGTGAGATCTGTTCCTTTCATTGCTGATTCGGGTCCAAAAAGTCCAGGAAAGAATATAGACATATATCTCAGAACGTTGATTGATGAGATGAAATTGTTATGGTCAGATGGTGTGCAGTCTTATGATGCATCCAGAAAACAGAATTCAATCTGAAGGCTGCATTAATGTGGACAATAAGTGACTTTCCAGCCTACGACATGTTATCTGGCTGGAGCACACATGGGAGGTTGGCATGTCCTTATTGCATGGAGGATTCTAAATCATTTGTGTTGAAATCTGGGGGAAAATCTTGTTGGTTCGATTGTCATCGGCGGTTTCTACCCAGTGACCATCCTTTCCGAAAGCAAAAGGATTCTTTTATGAAAAATACAACTGTGATGGAGGAGGTAGATATGGAACGGGTGTCTGGTGGAAACATGGCGAGGCGGCTCCAGAACTTACGACTGTAACACAACTGGATGGTAGTACCGAAATCTCTGGCTTTGAGAAGGATCATAATTGGGTGAAGCAAAGTATTTTGGGGAATGCCTTATTGGTCAACACTTTTGATACGTCATAACCTAGACGTCATGCATATAGAGAAGAATGTTTTTGATAATGTGTTCAACATAGTTATGGACGTCAAGGCAAAACGAAGGATAACATCAAGGCACGTTTCGATTTGAAAGTACTTTGCAAACGTCCAGAACTAGAGCTATGGCATGTTCAAGGAAAAGTGGTGCAACCTAAAGCTGCATATGTGCTTGGGGCCAGACAGATTATGTAACGACCCTCTTCATACCAGTACGATTATACCAATCCTCATCGGTATAAAGGGCGTCATTACAGTGGGATATAAAACCCAACGCTAGCCGATAGGTTGAAACGTACGTGAATAGCAATTTACTACAGCGGAGTTTAAAAAAACAATTTAACTAGAGATCATCACCATCACATATTCCACAGTCTATATAACAAAATAAATTGACAGCATCCACATTGTTACATGATAATGAAATTACATTGTCCAAAATGATTGTCCATACAACATATTGTTCAAGCTGAGAAAGAAGAGTACGACTAAAATCTACTCCTCACGAGCTACTCCTCCAATAGATCGACCTTTGCTATGCCTTCCTCCAAAATAGCAACACCTGTCTCACCTGTACGCCAAAGCAAGGGTGAGTCCAAAGACTCAGCAAGTAAAACAAAGACTTAAACTCAAACATGCCACATTCACCTTAAGCTATTAAAACACTAAAGTATACACACTATCATCATATTACAAGAATACACATGGAACACACATTCAACTATCAACACGATTTTGAATCATTAACCATGTTTTATTCTATCACGTGTTATTCTAAATCATGGATACTAATGCTATACACTTGTACATACTTTCTAATTACATGTAACATGAGACTTTCATTCACACATTTATCCATTGCATGAAATAATTTTACAATTAGAACATGAAAGTTGACATAAGGAAATGAGCAACCTAGGATGGTGACTATTTACTTTTCACATGTACTCTTCATGTGGAATTTCGCATTCACTTGCTGGTTTTAATGTAAATTAATTCTCACATGCATGGTTTCATAGTTCATAGCATGAATTGTAAAGTCTAGAATGTAGCCAAATTGATTGACAAATCCAACAGATTTAAACATGAAACTCTATGCTAATTACTCATCACTCCTAGCATGGAATCTAAACATCCTTACTTAGTTTGTACATTCTACCCATACTTTACTTGCTGTTTTTAACATGAATTAAATCTAATTGCATGGAGTAAGATTTATTTGTTCACAACCTCATTCATTAGGTAGCTTCTCATACTTATTGTTCGCATTACACGAATGACATGGTCCAACATGTTTATCTACATGCTCCATCACATGAATGGAAATAATTTACATGACATGATGCTAAACATGATAATTACAATGAGGTTAAACATGATATTTCCACGAAGGTAACCGACACATGAAATTTTCATAAACATATTGCATTAACATATTAGCTTTCACATGCAAGCACATTCTTGTTAATACTAACTTTTCCTTTACTCAACCTTTCACATGACCCTCACATTACTTACTCTTTCATTTTTCACGTATCACATATCATGCCGTTTGTACCCATCACATGTCACTTTTGCACATCATTATGCACTTACTCATCTTTCACTAATTTAGGGTGCCATGACACATAGTCCTAACTACCGATAGAGGACACAACGAACATCTCATACTCATAACTCATGTCACATAACTCATATCACATGGCTTATGTCACATAGTCCATGTCACATAACTCATGTCACATACTCATATCACGTAACTTATGTCACATAGCCCATGTCACATAACTCATTTCACATAACTCATAACACATACTCACCACCTAGGCAATGTAGTGGTGAATCTTGGTAACTGCGCAGACCGGGAGAAGCACTCTCCACCTGTCTAGTGGTACTTGTCACCTCCGGGTTTCCCCAATGCCCTTGGGACAAACTTATATCACATAGAGCCTTCCATAGGGACTTTTCTATGTACAGCTCTCGAGGCCCCTAGGGTAGCAGTGTCATTCTTGGCCCAATTATTACACATTTACTCATTCACATTTTTCTCTCATTATGCACACACTTTCATAAATCACTTAATCACTTTACATACACTAGTGACGATTATACTAGCTTCAGTCAGTTAACCTAATCATGATACTACCAACAGAGTTTAAACATTCAGAAAATTTACACTAATCTTGTTGGGAAACACATTATCAATCAAATCATAATATCATGCTTTAAGGATTCATTTTCGCATGGAAATTTCATAACCTACTCTACGTTATCTAAATCACCCAAAAATTTGTGCACACACTGATTATATGGTCCAGATTTCTCATGCGAATTCTCACATTTTTTTTCTGAATTACAAAATTTTAGCAAGAATTAAAATACTTATTTACATGCCACCCATAACTCAATTGTCATGGGTTACAACATCAAGGTCATATCTAACAGTTCACTAACCTACATATAGCATTCACATCATCATGGAAATTTTCCCTAAATTTATCGGACATCATGCGATTTACTAGAATTTAAACACCCTCAAACATGATTTCTAATTTCAATATAAAAATCATAAAGAAACTCCATGGTCAAGAAAAAATTCCAAGTTTTACAAAACATGGACTGACAGGTACACACATGGTCTAGACAAATTTGAACATTAAATTTCTTCATGGATCATGTAGACAATATTTTTAACATAACGAAATCTCATCCAAGATGTATTTCATACATGAAACCATTTATACTATTTACATAAATTCACCCTACTTCCACAACACATTCTATTATCTATATAACATAACACATTACATTTACATTATATCCTCATTCGTCAAAATCACGAAAAATAATCATATAGGGCAGAACAATTTTCTGTTCTATCTAGATGAACTAGACGGCAAGGTCTGGCCGTCCACATGAGTTAACGACAACATCGTTTGCCGCCAGATGGAGATCTTAACGGCAAGATCTCTTGTCGTTAAGTTCATGTCTGTGCAGACATACAGACCGAACTCCTATGATGAGGGAATGGGGGGTTCTAGGACTCGAGGAAAAATCCGCAAAAATACTGGGACTTAAGGGGACATGTGTGGGATCAAGTTCTAGGTTTACTTGCCTCTCAAATAAATCTACAAGGATCGGATTAAGCTGATGAAGCCCTTCTCGGCCTTGCCAAAAAGGTGTTCAGAAACTCCTTCGATCCTCTTCTCCTGTCGATGTAGATGGCACCTCGGAGCTGGGATCTCTTCTGGATGTATTGGCCGTCCTCCAGACATTGTAGCTCCTTGGTCGGCACCTCCAGCCGACGGATCAAAGGTCACCAACTCCAGGTCTTCTCTTGATCTCCCATAGCTAGGGTTTCCTTTTTTTCAAAGGGCCAAGGGGACCCTTCAGGTTGCAAGAGTGGGTTGCTTATAGGGTGAGGTTGAGGTATTGCGCAGGGCTGGTGGATGGGACGAAGAAACGTCTCCCCAACCAGGGAGGAAGACCATCCCGGAATTCCTGGGCCTGCTGCACACAGAAAACCAGAGAAGTAAACGTCCACATCACTAGTCGTTTACTTAGGCATAGGGGTCCATCGACATGGACGTTTACTCATCATGGGCGTCCACCCATGTTGACGCCAACTTCCTCTACGGCCAAAAAACAAAACAATGCAGAAAATCATACTTGCACCCTACATGTACATGCAATGCACTAAGCACAATGTACACATCAACTACACCAGGCATAAGTACATCGTTTACACTAATCATACACATGCATATATGTATATACATATGTACTTCATATATTCACACACAATGTCCAGGAAATAAGTAGCACATGATATGCTTCAATATTTAGAAAAACATGCATAATATTATTCAAATATTCTAAGTCTAAGATGCTTAGTATTCGTAGTACTTCGTCCCAACTCAGCTAAAAGAGGATAAAATTCAGGGTCTAACACCCTCCCCCTCTAGAAAAAAGATCTTCGTCCTCGAAGATCGAATCGAGTACCTGCAATGACGTCGCCGAGGTCATCTCCAGCTAATCCTTGCTCCTTTATGGCTGCTGATGAAACACTTCTTCGAATGAACTTGGTCTTCAGGTTGGGACACTCCTTAAGCCTATGATCCTTGTTGCACATCTAAGACACTTCCCTTCTGCTCTCCAACATACATTTCCACCATGACACTTCCCGCAATGGATACACTCCGGCTTCCCGCTGTCTGATGCCACAGTTGATTTATGAGCATCCATCAGTTCCTTCATCTTCCTATTTTGCCTTTGGAATGGCTTAGGCGGTTCCTCCTTCTTTCCCCGATGTGCTTCCACCTCATTCTCTCGCTCGGTTGCCAAGCCAAGGGTCTCCTCCAAGGTACGGGAGTCAAGCTCCAGAAGTCTAGGCCTTACCGATTGTAACGCCCAGAAATTTAAAATATTAAGAAAATAGAAGTAATTTGATTAAAATACCTTAGAGTTGTTAATAAATTGTGATAATTGGATGATAGACTTAATTAGTGGTAATGAACATTATCCCAGTGTCGTACCTCGAAGTGCGTGCCTCCACAGTGCGATACTGGAAAACGACATCGAAATAAAAATATGAGAACATCATAATTTCCAGAAAAATGTGGAGAAATTAAATATGTAATTATCTGAATTTTTCGACGTACGGATTTCAGGGTACAGTCGACGCGACTATTTTTCGGGTGATTTTTCACCTAGTGTAAACTAAAATCTAAAAATTAATTAAAAAACACCACAATTAGTAAAACTATCATCTTAGTCTATGGTCAAAATTTCATGGCAATCAGATATGGTTTGGGTAAGTTTCTTCAAGAAACAAATGGCCAGTTGAATTTGGGGGAATTACTTAATGGGTTTTCTGGGTAAATTTCAGTGGGCTACGTGGAGGACCCTGAGAGAGCCGCCCCATAGGGAGAGATGGGTGACACGATTTTACCTAAGGTGTTGGGCAGGGGTAAGTGCATGCCAAACGTGTCAATGGTAAAAGTTAGAGGAGTTTTACTGTGACACCTGGGTGGGTGAGGTGCCATCGTGCATGGAACACCCTGGTTATAAATAACCCCAGATTGCTGCGTAAACATCTTTCCAGTCTTCTTCTAATGTTGTTGTGCTTCTAAAGAAAACCCCCAGATTGCTGCGTAAACATCTTTCCAGTCTTCTCTAATGTTGTTGTGCTTCTAAAGAAAATCTGAGTGAGGGTATAGCAGAAGCATTTGGCTCTTCTTCTCGTATATGTCTTGCTCTGTTCAAGCTACTGTTCAAGCTACTGCTGTGGTTGATGCAAACGGGTCTACGAAGGCTCACCTACTCAGTACTGTAAGCAACTACTAAGATCACAATACGTGCAAGTGTGCAATTTTCTTTCTCTTATTTCTGAGATTTCTGAGTAAAGGATCACACACTCACTTCAAACAGGTAGGATTCTTTTCTTAATCCTTCTTGGTTCTTCTACTACCTTTCCTTGACATATTGACAAATAGCATGCCATACCTTAGCTTGCTATTCTTCAGATTTAAGAAACTCAGATTATGTCAAATCTGAGAAGTCATGTTATTAGTCATGATAATTTCAAAGTTTAGAAGGTATGTTCATGTAGGAAATCAACATTACCCATGTTACTAGTTCTAGTTGATCCTCAAGTCACAAGTAACTAATGTTGTTGTCTTTGATCAATCGATCGACCCAATGTAGAGTGTTGATTTCATTATATAGGATAGATAGACCTTAATGTTTTCTAATCTTAGTTGGCCTGATTCGTTGAGAGATCATAAAACTTTCAAGTGTTACCTTTGATATATGTTCAGCTGAGAATAGTAAAGAGAAAGTAGTTCTTGAAAGAGTACTTTCCATTAGTTTCTTCGAGTTACCTCTTGCTAAAACATCTTTGCAAACTATGCTCCATGATCTTTCTTTTCTGATCATGTTTCAATGAGTAATACATGTGAAATCACACTTGTTTAGGGTCCAAATCATGTTAGGAACATTAGAGCAACTTTATAGAACCATTGGAGGTTGAATGGAAGCTTTCACGTTTACACAGCCCCTGTCGCGTGAAGGTCTGCCTGTCAACAGGAACCTCTAGCCAAACCCAGAAACTTCAGACTGAGACTGTACCTGTCGACAAGCCCTTGCTTGTTGTCCACAGATGCACTCAGAACTGAAAACCCAGTTCTGGCAGTGCAGCCCCTGTCGACAGCAGACCAAGCCTGTCGACAGGTCTTGACTGAACCTTGTTTCTAGCCTTATTTTGACTCCGTTCTTTCGAAAAATCATACCCCTTTGTCCACTTGTTAGTCTACCTTTATATTATGGATTTTACTACCAAAACACCTATTTAAAATCAGTCAAGTTAACCTTCTTGTCACCTTGAGTTATTACTACAAGTTCCGAACTTAATTGTCTTCGTGAATTGTCAATTCGAGAAATCAATGTCGAAATCAAGTTCCTTGTTCCTTGTATGTAAACCTTGAGTGATTATGAGTAAAACCTTGTATTTCATTGATTCATTACAAGGTAAAGTGTGGTGATGACAAATTGAGAGTCTTGGATCAATTTAAGAATTATGCTTGGCAAATAAGGGCTAGTCTAGTCCTGGGAGGAGCACCCAAATTCGTTTAAGTGGCCACGCGAAACGATAAGGATGAGTGGATGTTTGGCATAGCATCATTAAGTGTTTGATTGGTCATCATTTCATTTTATTGTGTGTTCATATGAGTTCAATACAGTTCGTGAATGTTACTATGAATCCTTGAATCTTGAGTTCAATGTTCCAAACTTTGCTATCTAGTGTCGTATAGCAATCTCAGTTTGGCATGTAAAAGCATGATTACATGTATAATTCCTTGTCACTTACTTTGTATCTTGATCTCCTTGATTATAGACTTGAATCCTACTGAGCTAGTTAGCTCACAGAATTCATTTTCAGGTAATCCAGATGGAACGAATGATTAAGGGGGAAAGAGTGCTGAGTGAACCATGAATCTACAAGAAGCTATCTACGTTACTTTTCTATAGCGTTGTAATTAGTAATGTGATGTAATAAGTTTCTTTTGACTTATTCCTCGTGAGATCTGAATGAGGAAACTTTTGTAAAGACCCTTGAGAGCTATCTAAGAGTTGAATGGATATAGTGTCTTTTCCGTGTTATTTTCTGTCACTCCCGATAATAGATGATTTTATTAGGACGTGACGATTAATTGGTATCAGAGCCTTAGTTCGATAACCTAGGGAAATCATGAGATGGGGTAAACATGGGATTAGTTAGCATGATTTTTCTAATCATGAAAATGCTTAACCTAATTATTTCAGAATGGACATGAGTGCTCAGCACAAGGTTGGTAGCAGCCATGGAAATGCTACGTCCGGACCTAGAACATATGCTCAAGCACAGAGAGAAACCCACGTGCAGATCAAAGAGGAAGTGTAAACTGATGGCAGGCGCTTCTTTGCCGGAAATCCTAGTGCTGCACTGGACGTAATGACCCAAGTTATGTGTAGTTGGACAATCTCAAATGGGGCAAGACATGTTGCTCCACCAGTTGAGGAATATTGGGAGCCATGACGGATGCGGCAAGGGAGCTATACCACGGAGCTGATGAAGTTCAGCAGCCGCAACTTGCTGAAGTTGTCATAGATCTGACCCGAAACTAGAGAGGACTTAGGCAATATGTCCCTCTTTTTGTAAACCTCCCCTTTTGTATAATGATGGTTGTATGTATATAACTCCCAAGTGTATGGGGAGTGAGAGGTTAAGGAGTATGTTTTTGTAATATGGAAAGGTGGGAAGTAGAAGACAGTATTAGTTTTAGTTGCTAATCATGAATGTACATTTTGATGAAATATTTGATCACTGAATGAAGTGGTGCATTCTAGGATTTGCAACATGTATATGTGATGAATGCAAGTTGGATGGATTGTGAAATTAATGTATGTTCTATTGAATGTTTCAGATCCTTATCTAATTTTATCATGGATGGAAGTGATGCCAACTGGAAAAGAATGGAGAGTTCAATGCATGATTTAACGGAGTAATGAGAAATGTAGCTAAGAGTAACAGTCACAATGGAGCAAGTCTCTTTAAGGATTTTCGAAGTTTGGATCCTCTGAGATTTGCAGGAAGTACCGACCCGGACGGGCGGAAAATTGGTTGAAGGGTATGGAAAGAATCTTTAATGTGATCCGATGTACTGAAGAAGAAAAGATACGGTTAGCAACATTTCAATTAGATCGTGATGCACGAGCTTGGTGGGAAACAGTGGAGTCCACTCTGGAAGATCCAGAGCAAGTTGTTTGGGAAGAATTTGTGGAGCTATTCAATGAACAATATTTCTCTGAGGTAGTTCAAGAAAGAAAAGCTGATGAATTTTCTAATTTAAAACAACTCAGAATGTCTGTATCAGAATATGAAGCTCAATTTGCCCGATTGTCAAAGTATGCCCCTCATCTGATATCGACAGAGAAATTGAAAGCCAAAAGATTTATGAATGGATTACGTCCCGTTTTCATTATGCAGCTGACTCCTCATTTGATTAGCACTAGAAGCTGCTATGATACTGTGGATAGATCAGGGGAAAGTCTGGGGAAGGATCTTCGGACCGTAAGAGGAAGTTCGAGTCGGGGAATGCCCCAAAAGTTCAGCAAGCAAATAAGAAGTCAAGAAAGGCTCCGATAGCAAACAAAGATATATGTAAGCATTGTCACCGAAGTGGTCATAAGACTGAAAATTGTTGGCGTAGATTGGGTGCATGTCTGAAATGTGGAAGTACTCAACACCGAATTCTGGATTGTCCTATAGTTATGAATACACCAGCAAATCCAAATGTTCGAGCCAAACAAGGTAGATTGCAAGCTGTGCAGGGAGTGGAATCAGAAACTCCACCAGATGGCAGACTGATAGAAGGTACATTACTAGTAAACTCAAGACCCGCATATGTATTATTTGATTCAGGAGCAACACATTCTTTTATCAGTTATGAGTTTGCTAAGTCTTTGGAAGTGCAATCAGTTCCACTTCTCACGCAACTTGAGGTTGCAACACCTTTAAGTTAGGGTAAGAAACTTAAGGAATATTACCCCAATAATCAAATTATAGTAAGGAGCATAATTTGCCTGGAGATTTAATTGCCTTGAAATGTGGGATTATGATGTGATCCTTGGGATTGATTGGCTATCTAAGTATCATGCAAATTTGGATTGTCAACTAAAACAAGTAACCTTTCTAGGAGAGGAAATCACTCCCATAATTTTTATGAACCTCGCACAAGGAAAATACCTATAATATCAGCGGTGAAAGCATGTAAATTGGTACAAAAGGTTGTCAAGGATACTTAGTTTCTATAACCGTGATAAATCAGAATATTTCAGGGTTGGAAAAATTCCAGTGGTAAAGAAATTTCCTGATGTATTTCCGAAGAACTTGTTGGTTTACCACCTAGCAGGGAAGTAAATTTCTCAATTGAATTGGTACCGAGAGCTACACCAATTTCAGGAACACCATACAGAATGTCCATGGAAGAGTTAAAAGAGTTAAAGAAATAGTTACTAGAATTGATAGAGAAAGGGTTTATTAGACCAAGTACTTCACCTTGGGGTGCTCCGGTATTATTTGTGAAGAAGAAAGATGGATCTATGAGATTATGCATAGATTACCGACAGTTGAATCAATTGACTATAAAGAACAAGTACCTACTTCCAAGAATTGATGATCTATTTGATCAACTATCTGGAGCTCATTATTTCTCCAAGATTGATTTAAGATCTGGATACCACCAACTAAGAATTCAGGAGCAGGATATCCATAAGACGGCTTTTAGAACACGGTATGGACACTACGAATTTGTGGTAATGCCATTCAGATTGACAAATGCACCTGCAGCATTTATGCGCTTGATGAATGATGTGTTCAGATCTTATTTAGATCAATTTGTGGTTGTGTTTATAGATGATATATTGATCTACTCTAAGAGTATAGAAGAGCATGAAGAGCATTTGTGAATTACTTTACAATTATTACGGGATCACAAATTATATGCGAAGTTCAGTAAATGTGAGTTTTGGTTGAAACAAGTAATGTTCCTAGGACATATCATTTCTGAAGAAGGATTATCAGTGGACTCATCAAAAGTAGAAACTATACAAAAATGGGAGCAGCCTAAGAATCTTACTGAAGTACGAAGCTTTCTAGGCTTGGCCAGTTACTACCGGCGATTTGTCAAGGACTTTTCTAGAATTGCTTCACCACTTACACAGCTAACTAGAAAAGGAACTGCATTTATATGGAGTGAAAGTTGTGAACAAGCCTTTCAGCTGTTAAAGGAATGTTTATCCACCGCACTAATTTTAGCCTTGCGGTAGATAGAAAATATTTGAAGTTTATACTGATGCCTCGAGTATTGGACTGGGATGTGTATTAATGCAGGAAGGAAGGGTTATTGCTTATGCCTCTAGACAATTAAAAACTCATGAGAAGAACTACCCAGTACATGATTTGGAATTAGCCGCAGTGGTTTTTGCTCTTAAACTCTGGAGACACTATTTGTATGACAACCAATTATAGTGTACTTCGACCCAAAAGTTTCAAATATTTGTTCTCTCAGAAAGAATTGAATATGAGACAAAGAAGATGGATGGAGTATATCAAAGACTACGATTTCAAAATAGAATATCATCCAGGGAAAGGCAACACTGTAGCCGATGCACTCAATAGAAATCCTGTAACCAAGGTATGTTAATTTCAAGTAAAGGAATGGAAGTTGTTAGAAGAGTTTTCTACATTGAGTTTAAAGACTGAGCTGCAGGAGGCAAGAGTTGTGATTAATAACATGATAGTGCAATCAGATTTGCTAAAGCAAATTAGAGAACAACAGAGCAATGATCCTATGTTCATAGAAACTAGAGAAAAATTGGCTTTCAGATCTGATTTTAATGAAGATGAGCATGGAAATCTTCAGTTTCGGGACAGATTATGTGTACCGGATAATCCTGAAATCAAGAAACAAATCTTGGAAGAAGCTCATCGATCACATTATACGATTCATCCAGGAGTTGTCAAGATGTATCAAGATCTGAAAAAGCATTTTTGGTGGTGTAACATGAAAAAGGACATTGTGGACTTTGTAGCAAAATGTTTGACCTGTCAGAAGGTTAAAGCCGAACACCAGAAACCGGCAGGAAAGTTAAAACCACTTGAAGTACCGGAATGGAAATGGGATAGTGTCGGTATGGATTTATTGTCGGACTGCCCAAGACACGAAGTGGATTTGATGCAATATGGGTAATTATTGATCGCCTTACTAAATCAGCTCATTTCTTGGCAATTAAAACAAGATGGTCCGTCAATATTCTAGCAGCCTTGTACTTGAAAGAAATTGTTCGATTGCATGGGATTCCAAAAGACATAATTTCTGACAGAGATGCAAGATTTACTTCACACTTTTGGAGAGAATTACAAGATGCATTGGAGACTAAGTTAAAGTTTAGTACTGCTTTTCATCCTCAAACCGACGGACAGACAGAATGAGTAAATCAGATCATTGAAGATATGTGTCGTGCTTGCATATTGGAGTTTGGAAATGACTGGAATACTCATTTAGCAATAATGGAATTTGCTTACAATAATAGTTACTAGTCTACTATTCAAATGGCACCATTTGAAGCTTTGTATGGCAGGCAATGTAGATCACCATTGTGTTGGGTAGAATTGAAAGAATCACATATTCTTGGTGATGACCAAACCTTCCCCAGATAAATTAATTCAGTTATTTATATATATTAATTTTCATGATCAACAAAATAGTACTAATGAATTACATGAGCTTTGAGAACAGGAAATAAAAGAAAAATGAAAGTTCAAGACAATCAGGTAAGTCTCATTTCATGCTTTGTCCAAGTCTTTGTATCGACTTATATTGATAAGCATAACGATTTCCTTCTGACCAAAAAGTTCAATCAAATCGATACCGCAACTATTTCTTAAAAGATGTCGCAAAGATTTCTTTAGTTCTCGTAACGATTTCTTTAGAACTCGCAACGACTTTCTAGCCGTAACGATTTCTTTAGTCCTCGTAACGATTTCTTTAGAACTCACAACGACTTTCTAGCCGTAACGATTTCTTTAGTCCTCGTAACGATTTCTTTAGAACTCGCAACGACTTTCTAGCCGTAACGATTTCTTTAGTCCTCGTAACGATTTCTTTAGAACTCGCAACGACTTTCTAGTCGTAACGATTTCTTTGAAACTCGTAACGACTTGATAGTCATAACGATTTCTTTAGTTCTCGTAACGATTTCTTAGAAACTCGTAACGACTTGATAGTCATAACGATTTCTTTAGTTCTCGTAACGATTTCTTTGAAACTCGTAACGACTTGATAGTCATAACGATTTTTTAGTTCTCGTAACGATTTCTTTGAACTCGCAACGACTTGATAGTCGTAACGATTTCTTTAGTTCTCGTAACGATTTCTTTGAAACTCGTAACGACTTGATAGTCGTAACGATTTCTTTAGTTCTCGTAACGATTTCTTTGAAACTCGTAACGACTTGATAGCCATAACGATTTCTTTAGTTCTCGTAACGATTTCTTTGAAACTCGTAACGACTTGATAGTCATAACGACTTCTTTAGTTCTCGTAACGATTTCTTTGAAACTCGTAACGACTTGATAGTCATAACGATTTCTTTAGTTCTCGTAACGATTTCTTTGAAACTCGTAACGACTTGATAGTCATAACGACTTCTTTAGTTCTCGTAATGATTTCATTGAAACTCGTAACGACTTGATAGTCATAACGACTTCTTTAGTTCTCGTAATGATTTCTTTGAAACTCGTAACGACTTAATAGCCATAACGATTTCTTTAGTTCTCGCAACGATTTCTTTAGAGTTCATAATGACATGATAAGTGTTTATAACGATGTGCTATAACTCATAACGATTTCATCATTATAATTTAATAAAGCTCTATCATAACGATTTGTCTGTTATCGTGTAACGATTTCATAAGTCATGAAGGCATCGGGATTGTTCATATCGACTTTTTGCTATATCAGTATATTACTTTTTAATAGCGTTGAAAAGTCAAAGTCATATCTCGTCTGTTGACTGCTACGCATTAAATGCTCTCTGATCATATCTCTCATGCATGCAGACAATATCTTCCATTTTTATGCTACTCTGTCTACGTCCTTTTTTAGATAGAAAGGAGCTTTGCTATATATTGCAATATCTGTTATAACTGCAACTAACAATCGACGACAGTCCTAGCTGTCCTCTATTTATTGTTGATATGCTCGCAGATATCTGCAAGACTCATCTGTACAACGTTGGACACAAGATACAAGATTCTAAAATATTTTTCTGGCATGTACTAAAGGATAAAAGACTGAAGATCAGAAGCTTCCTTGCTGACCAGTCTAACGTACACCTGGATGAGAGACAACGGTTCTTTTAACGTTCAAATTTCAAGTAGAAGCTTAAATACAAGACTCAAGACTGAGAAGAAACACAAAAAGAGATAACATTATTCAAAAAGAAAGCAACACCAATTCTTCGAGTCTTCTGAGTTCCAAGCAAGAGCGAAGCGACCATTCCAATTGTTCTCTTAGCTCCTTAGCTCTCAGTGTTCAAAGAAGAAATTCTTGTGAGAGCCTGTGTAGTCTTTGGAGAGAAACCAGTGTCAAATTCTCTTTCTCTCTCGAGGCTTGTTTGCTTCAGCTTGTAGCTGGTTAAGCTAGTGTCTGAAGCTTGTTCTTAAACTTCGTTTCTTTGGTTTGTACCCTTCTGGACGAAGGAAGACCTGGTGGTATCCAGGGTGGTTGTTTTCCCTTCAAGTTGAAGGAAGACCAGTTGAGGCTGGGTGTAAGGATCCGTGAGGGGGATAGTACCCTTAATTAGTGAAATCCTGAGGCATTGCTCAGGGACTGGACGTAGGTCTCCTGTGGAGAGGAGTTCCGAACCAGGATAAAAACCCTTGTGTCTTGTGGTTGTGCTTATGTGCGTTTGCTGTCTTATTTCGTCCAACTCTAACGTTTGTTTAAGTTGTTGTGTAATCTTTTTAGTGAACAGGTTTTAATCAAAGATCAAATTTTAAATAACCCATTCACCCCCCCTCTGGGCTAGCTAGCTGGGCAACAAGTGGTATCAGAGCGAGTCTCTTCGACAAAGAAGAAGATCCAACGATCTGAAGAGTAAAGATCCATGGCAGCCCAAAGTAACTTCGAAGGTCAGTCAGTCAACAGGCCTCCCTTGTTCGATGGAGAAGATTACACCTACTGGAAGACAAGAATGGAGTACTTTCTACAAGGCCACGATTATACAATATGGTCCATTGTGGAAGAAGGTGATCTTCTAGTCACAAATGCAAAGGCTCAGTGGACAGATGACGACAGGAGAAGAATATCCTTAAACTGCAAAGCCAAGAGTATTCTGTGCTGTGCCCTCAGCAAGAAAGAATTCAACAGAGTTTCAGCCTGCAAATCCGCAATGGAAATGTGGGAAAAGCTCAGGATTACCTATGAAGGGACAGACAAAGTAAAGGAGACAAGAATCGATATTCTTGTGGCTCAATACGAAAGATTCCAGATGCAGTCAGGTGAATCTATAACTCAGATGTTTAGTAGATTCACAGATATTACAAATGGATTAGCTGGATTAGGAAAAGTTTACAATGCACCAGACATGGTCAGGAAGATCCTCAGATCTCTGCCATCCTCATGGACTCCAAAGGTAACAGCCATTGAGGAAGCCAACGATTTAAAGCTAATGTCATTGGAAAAACTAATAGGATCCCTGATGGCTCACGAGATAAACATGGAAAGATTAGGAGAATCCTCCAGCAGAAGGAAGCAATCAAACGCTCTCAAAGCAAATGAAGATATATCAGAAGAATCTTTGGATAACAGTGAAAGTAGTAAAGACAGTGATGATGAAGAAGCCATGCTGTCTCGAAGACTTCAGAGAATCTTAGCAAAGAAGAAAAAGTTCCAGTCTGGGAGAAGATTTTTCAAGAAGAATAAAGATCACAGAAAACCTGAAGTAAAGGATTCAAAGAAAGGAGAAGTGATTTGTTATGAATGCAAAAAGCCTGGACACATAAAGGTAGACTGTCCAATGCTTAAGAAAAACGATCACAAAAAGAAGGATAATTTCAGAAGGTTTAAGAAGTATAAAAAGAAGGCAATGGCAGCTGCTTGGGAGAATAGCAGTGACTCAGATAGTGAGTCAAGCTCTAGCAGTGAAGATGAAGAAGCCAACCTGGCTCTCATGGCCAACACCGAAGACAAGGTAACCTCTGACTCCTCGTTTGATTCCTGCAATGATTCAGATTCTGATAATCTAGAAAGTGCTTTTAATGAACTCTATGATAAATATAAAGAGGTATGTAAATTACTTAAAACTAGTAAGAAAAATGTAATCTGTTTAGAAAATACAAACTCAGACTTAAAAACCGAAAATGAAGAACTTGAAAAACAAATAACTGAACATAAAAGAAGAAATGAATTGTTATGTGAAGAATTAAAAGAGAAAACAGAAAAATAATTCACTTAGAAAAACAAGAAGACTTAAGTGGACTTAAAACAGAAATAGAAAGACTAAATAAAGAAAATGAACATTTAACAAGCACCATAAACAAGTTCACAAATAATAAACCTCTTCTATTGATAAACGGAGCTAAAAGATCAAACAAAAAGAAACATGGGTTTGGTTACACTCCCTCAGAAAATGAAGAAACAAAAGTCTTTCCTAACACTTATCCAACCCCTGAGTTTATATCCGAAAAAGACAAAGAACATAAAAATTTTAAATACACTCCAGTTGAAAGAATAACCAGAATAACCTGCTGCAATCTTTGTAACAAACTAGGACATAACAAAGCAACTTGTCCCACTAAGAACAAAAAGTGGATAATAAAAAGAAAAATCAATGATACTAACCCATCAGGACCCAAAGGAACTTGGGTACCTAAAACTTAGTGTTTAAATTTCAGGGAAATTCAAGAGCATCCAAATGGTATTTGGACAGTGGATGCTCAAGGCACATGTCAGGCAACAAGAAGATTTTCGTTGATCTCCAAGCTGAAGAAGGAACAGTTACCTATGGAGATAATGGAAAAGGCACTGTGGTAGGAAGTGGGTCCGTGAACATCAAAGGAAAGTCAGTTATTGAAGACGTAATGCTGGTCAGAGGATTAAAACACAATCTCATCAGCATCAGCCAGCTGTGTGACAAAGGCCATCAGATTCAGTTCCAAGAATCAAAGTGCAGTATATTAAAGGATGGTGCAGTCATATTTGAAGCTTACAGAGAAAGAAACTTGTATGTTCTCTATCTCGAGGAACTCAAGAATCAAGATGTCTGTTTGGCAGCCAGCAAAGATCAATCAACAGAGCTGTGGCACAGAAGATTGGGTCACTGCAGCTTGGATGGTTTAAACAAGCTCAGAAAAAGAAATCTAGTGGAAGGACTGCCAAAGGTCAACTCAAGAATGGATAGTATCTGCAGACCTTGTGCAAGAGGAAAGCACACCAAGAGCTCTTTCAAATCAAAGACTGTAGTAACCACCTCAAAGCCCTTAGAACTACTTCATATGGATCTATTTGGGCCAATGAGGACTACCAGTCTAGGAGGAAAGAATTTTGGATTTGTCATAGTTGACGATTATTCAAGATTTACTTGGGTATCCTTTCTAGAACACAAAGATGACACCTTTGAAAATTTTGTCAGCTTCAGTAGGAAAGTTCAGAAAGATCAGAAGTTCACCATTATCTCTATTCGATCAGATCATGGTGGTGAGTTTCAAAATGAAAAGTTTGCAAAGTTCTGCAATGATCAAGGAATTGAGCACAACTTCTCAGCACCAAGGACACCTCAACAGAATGGAATTGCTGAGAGGAAAAACAGAACTCTTTTGGATATGGCAAGAACCATGTTATCAGAATATGACTTGCCAAGATATTTTTGGGCCGAAGCCATCAACACTGCATGCTACATCATTAACAGGGTGATGATCAGGCCGATTCTGAAGAAGACTGCTTATGAACTCTACAAGGAAAGAAACCAAAGATCAGCCATTTCAGAATATTTGGATGTCCTTGTTTCATCCACAACAATGGAAAAAGGGACATTGGTAAGTTGGATGCCAAATCAGATGAAGGCATCTTTATGGGGTACTCTTCTAAACCCAAAGGTTATAGAGTTTTCAATAAACGTTCATTATTAATTGAACAATCTGTACATGTTATTTTTGATGAATCTAACCCTTCCTTGAAAAAGGAAGAAATTAGTGACATTGATGATGCAGATGACTTGTCTGAAAAATTAAAGAATACCTCAATTAAGGACAAGGAAGATCCTCCTCTGGAAGAACTGCAGCAAACTGAAATTCAACATGAAAATCTTCCAAAAGAATGGAGACATCAGAAAGATCACCCTCCTGAGAATATTATTGGTGATCCATCTGTAGGGGTAAGAACAAGAGGTAATGTAATTCCTTGTGATTATTTAGCCTTTGTTTCTCAAATAGAGCCTAAGACAGTCAATGAAGCTTTATCTGATGAATCTTGGATATTAGCCATGCAAGATGAACTAAATCAGTTCAAGAGAAACCAAGTATGGTCACTTGTTCCTAGACCATCCAATCATTCAGTTATTGGCACCAAGTGGGTGTTCAGAAATAAACTGGATGAGTCTGGAGTAATCCTAAGGAACAAGGCCAGACTGGTAGCTCAAGGCTACTCCCAAGAGGAAGGCATAGATTTCGATGAAACCTATGCACCTGTAGCTAGACTTGAGGCTATTAGGATTTTACTTGCTTATGCATCTGCATTTGATTTAAAACTATTTCAAATGGATGTCAAATCAGCCTTTTTAAATGGTTTTATCAAGGAGGAAGTTTATGTTGAACAACCTCCAGGTTTTGATGATACCGAATTTCCAAATCATGTATTTAAACTTCATAAGGCTTTATACGGTTTAAAGCAAGCACCTAGAGCCTGGTATGAAAGGCTCAGTACCTTCTTATTAGATCATGGTTTCACTAGAGGTAAGGTAGACAGTACATTATTTATAAAATCTAAGGTTAAAAATATACTTCTTGTGCAAATATATGTAGATGATATTATTTTTGGATCTACTGATGAGTCTCTTTGCAAGTACTTTGAAAAGCTCATGCAGGGAGAATTCGAAATGAGCTTGATGGGGGAGCTGAGCTACTTCCTTGGATTGCAAATCAAGCAAGGGAAGGATGGCACTCATATCTGTCAAGCCAAGTACACCAAAGAGCTGTTAAAGAAATTTGGATTTGAAGGTGCAAAGCCATTATCAACTCCAATGAGCACATCAACCAGAATGGACAGTGATCAAAAAGGTAAAAAGGTAGATCAAAAGAATTATAGAGGTATGATAGGGTCACTACTTTACTTAACTGCAAGTAGACCAGACATTTTGTTTAGTGTATGCATGTGTGCTAGATATCAGGCAGACCCTAGAGAGTCTCATTTAATTTCAGTAAAAAGAATATTTAGATATCTGGCTAGAACTCATGATTTAGGTCTCTGGTATCCTAGATCTTGTGAAATAGAATTAGTAGGATATTCAGATGCTGATTATGCTGGATGCAAAGTAGATAGAAAAAGCACCAGCGGTTGTTGTCAGTTTCTTGCAGGATGCCTAATATCTTGGTCCTCCAAGAAACAAAATTCTGTAGCTCTATCAACAGCTGAGGCAGAATATGTTGCTGCTGGAAGTTGCTGTACACAACTCCTTTGGATAAAGCAACAACTTGAGGATTTCGGCATACATATCAAGTCAATTCCACTACTATGTGATAATACAAGTGCCATCAACCTCACCAAGAATCCAGTACAACACTCAAGGACTAAGCACATTGAGGTAAGATATCATTTCATTCGAGACCATGTAGCTAGTGGCAACTTAGAAATTTCTTTTATAGATACAAATGGTCAACTAGCAGATATCTTCACAAAAGCCCTACCTGAAGAGAGATTTACATCTCTTAGAAGGGAATTAGGGATGTGCAATTTGTGAAAAGATTTCTGTGATTTATTGGCATATAAAAATTTTCAGATAGAAATGAAATTCTCTCTCTTTAACAATGAGCAAAATTCAGTTTGTCTACATTCCTTGACCGCTATCGTGTTAAAAGTTGTTTGACTCGTCAAACCTTTTTGTCGCTTTCTGTCTTTACCACCTTTTGGCGTTTCACTTTTCGGTAAAGTAATATTAAATTATTCAAATCGTTCTGAGAACGACTTGTCTTCAACCTTTACCCTTTTCTTTTTTATCTGTTCGCCCAAAGCCGATGCCCTAACGATTCCGGCATCGACCCCCTACATCTTTTGAAGCTTTCTCTTCTTCCTGCGAAGAATCCCTCGAGAGCTTCCATCTCTTCCATCTTCCTCCTTCTCCAGAACCTTTCTCCTCTACCTATGGCCGCTTGATGATCTCCGGAAGCGTAGGGGGCTACAGTGCTGAGTATCTGTCCCCAAAGGAGCAAGAAAGGTTTACTTTTGTGAAGTTGAAGATTTGCGGAAACAAGGCAGTGGACGTTCAGAATCTTGAGAAAAGTGGGATGAGCAGTTTAGTAGAAGCCTTGGGAAGGATGCATTGGATGGATGTTGCTACTTTCACCGAGGTAAGCTATCCGGACCTGGTGAAAGCTTTTTTCATTTGTTTGAAGTCAGAGGCAGATGGGTCCCTTGTCTCCTCAGTGAAGGGCACCCAGATCAAGATAGACCATGAATTATTGCATAGTTTGTTTGGAGTAAAGACCTCTGGGCATAGTGGTGTTCACTCTGTGAATGATGAAGCGAAAGGTCTCGGCATTATAGGTCCAGGTTTCAGGATGAAGGATGGGAAATTAGATATCAATCAGATGTCAGCTTTCAATCGTTTACTTCATTTCATTGTCTGCCAAATTATAGTTCCTCGAAGTGCTACTTTTTCTTCATGCACTAGGGCAGACTCGGACATAATGTTCTGGGTAATCCAGAACAAGGAGATCAACTTGGCCGCAGTTATGATTGAGAGAATGAAGTTTGCCAGTACTCAAATCTGGGAAAAAAAGAGCAAACTGAATGTTTCCTTGCCTTATGCTCATCTACTCACCAAGATTTTCAAGCATTTCGGAGTAGATGTGTCTGGAGCTGTAGTAGAGAAGATGGGCCACTCTATAAGGTCCAGAAATTTAAAGAAGAGTGGCTTTTCAGTGCAGAATGGGATATGGACAAAGACCTCTGTGGCAGAGGGAGAAGCCATTATTGGAGATGTTCCTGAATTTCAAGAAGAGGCTGCAGATCCTCCAGCAGATTCAGAAATCAGATCAGTAGCAGCAGAGCAAGTGTCAGCAGCACCAGCAGTGGCAGATCAAGCAGAGGCTTCTAGCTCACCTGTCTTGGAGGTTGAGTCTCATCCTCCAGAAGTTCATATGAAAGAAGCTGTAGCAAGTGTGGCAGATTCCTTGCCCACCTCGATAGTTGCCTCTATTCTGAGAGAAGTTATAGATTCTCTTCCCTACACCTCAGTTGCTTCAGAAGCAGGTCGACCTGTTGAAGCAAACGTGATCTTGGAAGAAGCTCCTAGCCAAGGGGAGCAAAGTGTTGAAGAACCTAAAGTGTCAGAATCCGTGGCAGAAGGCCACTTTGTGGAAGTTGTCTTGGAAGAAGCTCCTGCCCAGGGGGAGCAAGAAGATGCTGAACTCCATGCTCCTATTCAGGGGGAGCATACTGGCAATGAGAATCCTTAATAGAAAATGCTCCTGAGACAGCTGCACCAACTCAGGACTATCAAATTCCTGCCAGTGTTCCTGCTAGTGAAGGGCCAAGTGCCAGCCATGTAAATCTTGAGGTGCCTGTCCCTCAGCAGGGCAAGCAAAAGAGAGTGGCTCACAAAAGGCCAAGAAAGAGTCACAGAAAGGTAAATCTGAAGCCAATTATGGCATTACTAAAGGCTCAGGGAGATATCTTGTCTTCAGTTCAGACCAGTGTACAAGGGATACTTGCTAGTCAAGCTTCAACTACCTCTGAGCTATCTTCAGTCAGAAATGCAATGAGGTGGTTTAATAAAGAAATGTCTGATATCAAGTCAATGCTAGCAGCCCTTTCAAGGTCTAGTGGAGTGTCTCTTGGAGCTACTCAGAGCAGACCAGCAGATGTTCCTCGGCCACCAGGGCCTCTAGCTCAAGGGCCAGCAGGGCCATCAGCTTCAGGGTCAGCAGGACCATCATCAGCTTCAGGGTCATCAGAACCATCCTCTGCAGTCAGAGAAGATCAAGCCAAAGGGAAAGATCCCATGACAGCTACTAAGGCCCCTGAAACTTCTAATCTTGCAACTCCAACCCTCTCCTCACCTCCATCTCCTTCTACAGCCCCTCCTGCACCACCAACCATAAAACACCCTGTGCCTCGCACCCAACCATCTTCATCCTTCACTTCATCTCAACCTTCCTTCTCTCCCACTCCTTCTCACACCTCAGCTCCATCATCACTCTCACCTTCTTCATCTCCACCTCAGACCACTTCAGTTCACCCATCCTCATCCTTCAACCCCAAACACCTTTTCTATCCTCCTACCCTCCTTCTTCTGTCACCTTCCCTCCGGAAAACCCTCTACTACTTGGTGTCTTTGACACAAATCTGCCGGATGATTTTGAAAGAAACACCCTCATCACTATTCTCTCCACTGCTTCTCATATCCACAGGACTGATCCTCCCTAGTCCTGCCAAGAAAAAGAGGAAATCTTCCTCCTCTCTTAGCACCCCCTCTGTACCTTTATTCCCTCCTCTTTGGTATTCTCTTACCCTCGACCCTAAGAGAAGACCTATCTACAGGGAATATCTTCAAAAGTGCATCATCTCCACCGTCTATGGTATTCCTTTCCTCAACCTCTCCGAGCATCTAAATATTATTCTTCCTCTTACCCAGCTGTCTCACCCTCAAAAAGCCAAAAATCTTTGAGGGCACTGAGTTCAAGAATGAAGATCAGTGGGCATCTGTCAAGGGAAATAAGGCTCAGTATGAAAAGTACTTGAGTGCCAGGGCCGGATCTCTTACCCATAGAGCTCACCCACTCACTTTTTCTGAGTGGTTCATCATTCAGCATAAGAACTCATGGGGTCCCTTTATTCTGAAAGAGATTCGAATTGCAAAGAACTTTCAGCTGTACAGTGATTTTTGCTATTTGAACAAGCTGCCTGAAGTGCAGTTCTATCAATTTCATTCAGCCTTAGTGTTGTTGAGATCAGAATGTCCCATAAATCTTCCCCTCTCAGTGGACTTTGCCAATCTCAAAGTTGAGCCTTCAATTCTTCTGCCAAAGCTACACTCTTTAGTGTTTGACTCAGATGCTGGATCCCATGCACTGGATATGTTTGCTAGGCAGATGGGTCGTTTGTCAGCCAAGTTGGGCAGATTACCCTCCTTCTTGCGGTTCATTTTCAGAAAATATCACTCTGGCCGCATCTCTTCCCAAACCTTGGCCCCACTCATTTCTGAACGTGAAAGGCTTACTCCCACCGTATGGGAAACCCTCTACAAGGAACCCCATCTTCAATTACAGGCAATCAACAGTTCCTTGGTTCGTCAAGCTAAGCCCATTCTCTCAGCCGAAGCCTTCATGGATCTCAACTCCATAACCCCAATTCAAGTGATCTATGTTCAGTGGGCAGCCAGATATTCAACCTTCTATGCGTTGAAGCAAGATCTGCTTGATCAGAAGATTTTCTATCCAATCTCTCTGGATAGATTTCTCCATCGTGCCAGCTTTGGAAAGAGCACTTACTTCAGATTCATCTTGGACCCACATCAGTATGAAGACTTCCTGGAAAAGCAACGGCAACTTTTCATTCAAAGGGCCATTCCATCCATGGGTCCTAATTTTTCAGTTGCCTCTGGAGTTTTCCAACAAACTTTTGAAGACCTTGAGATCAAGGCATGGGCTGTCATCTCACAGCATGCCTCTTTATTGTCTCCTATGTACTATCTTCCTCACACTTAATACAATGATTTCTCTCTTCTTTGTCTCATCGCCAATCTTTTTGCTTATTGACAAAATGGGGGAGAAAACTAAAGCTATTCTGAAAAACATGTTTGTTTGTTATATGATGTTAGTCATCATCAAAAAGGGGGAGATTGATGACCAAACCTTCCCCATATAAATTAATTCAGTTATTTATATATATTAATTTTGATGATTAACAAAATAGTACTAATGAATTACTTGAGCTTTGAGAACAGGAAATAAAAGAAAAATGAAAGTTCAAGACAATCAGGTAAGTCTCATTTCATGCTTTGTCCAAGTCTTTGTATCGACTTCTATTGATAAGCATAACGATTTCCTTCTGACCGAAAAGTTCAATCAAATCGATACCGCAACGATTTCTTAAAAGATGTCGCAAAGATTTCTTTAGTTCTCGTAACGATTTCTTTAGAACTCGCAACGACTTTCTAGCCGTAACGATTTCTTTAGTCCTCGTAACGATTTCTTTATAACTCACAATGACTTTCTAGTCGTAACGATTTCTTTAGTCCTCGTAACGATTTCTTTAGAACTCGCAACGACTTTCTAGCCGTAATGATTTCTTTAGTCCTCGTAACAATTTCTTTAGAACTCGCAACGACTTGATAGTCGTAACGATTTCTTTGAAACTCGTAACGACTTGATAGTCATAACGATTTCTTTAGTTCTCGTAACGATTTCTTTCAAACTCGTAACGACTTGATAGTCATAACGATTTCTTTAGTTCTCGTAACGATTTCTTTCAAACTCGTAACGACTTGATAGTCATAACGACTTCTTTAGTTCTCGTAACGATTTCTTTGAAACTCGTAACGACTTGATAGTCATAACGACTTCTTTAGTTCTCGTAACGATTTCTTTGAAACTCGTAACGACTTGATAGTCATAACAACTTCTTTAGTTCTCGTAACGATTTCTTTGAAACTCGTAATGACTTGATAGTCATAACGATTTCTTTTGTTCTCGTAACGATTTTTTTGAAACTCGTAACGACTTGATAGTCATAACAACTTCTTTAGTTCTCGTAACGATTTCTTTGAAACTCGTAACGACTTGGTAGTCATAACGATTTCTTTAGTTCTTGTAACAATTTCTTTGAAACTCGTAACGACTTGATAGTCATAACGACTTCTTTAGTTCTCGTAATGATTTCTTTGAAACTCGTAACGACTTGATAGTCATAACGACTTCTTTAGTTCTCGTAATGATTTCTTTGAAACTCGTAACGACTTGATAGCCATAATGATTTCTTTAGTTCTCGCAACGATTTCTTTAGAGTTCATAACGAATCGATAAGTGTTTATAACGATGTGCTATAACTCATAACGATTTCATCATTATAATTTAATAAAGCTCTGTCATAATGATTTGTCTGTGATCGTGTAACGATTTCATAAGTCATGAAGGCATCGGGATTGTTCATATCAACTTTTTTGCTGTATCAGTATATTGCTTTTTAATAGCGTTGAAAAGTCAAAGTCATATCTCGTCTGTTGACTGCTACACATTAAATGCTCTCTGATCATATCTCCCATGCATGCAGACAATATCTTCCATTTTTATGCTACTCTGTCTACGTCCTTTTTTAGACAGAAAGGAGCTTTTCTATATATTGCAATATCTGTTCTAACTGCAACTAACAATCGATGACAGTCATAGCTGTCCTCTATTTATTGTTGATATGCTCACAGATATCTGACAAGACTCATCTGTACAACGTTGGACACAAGATACAAGATTCTAAAATATTTTTCTGGCATGTACTAAAGGATAAAAGACTGAAGATCAGAAGCTTCCTTGCTGACCAGTCTAACGTACACCTGGATGAGAGACAACGGTTCTTTTAACGTTCAAATTTCAAGTAGAAGCTTAAATACAAGACTCAAGACTGAGAAGAAACACAAAAAAGAGATAACATTATTCAAAAAGAAAGAAACACCAATTCTTCGAGTCTTCTGAGTTCCAAGCAAGAGCGAAGCGACCATTCCAATTGTTCTCTTAGCTCTTTAGCTCTCAATGTTCAAAGAAGAAATTCTTGTGAGAGCCTGTGTAGTCTTTGGAGAGAAACCAGTGTCAAATTCTCCTTCTCTCTCGAGGCTTGTTTGCTTCATCTTGTAGCTGGTTAAGCTAGTGTCTAAAGCTTGTTCTTAAACTTCGTTTATTGGGTTTGTACCCTTCTGGACGAAGGAAGACCTGGTGGTATCCAGGGTGGTTGTTTTCCCTTCAAGTTGAAGGAAGACCAGTTGAGGCTGGGTGTAAGGATCCGTGAGGGGGATAGTACCCTTAATTAGTGAAATCCTGAGGCATTGCTCAGGGACTGGACGTAGGTCTCCTGTGGAGAGGAGTTTCGAACCAGGATAAAAACTCTTGTGTCTTGTGGTTGTGCTTATGTGCTTTTGCTGTCTTATTTCGTCCAACTCTAACGTTTGTTTAAGTTGTTGTGTAATCTTTTTAGTGAACAGGTTTTAATCAAAGATCAAATTTTAAATAACCCATTCACCCCCCCTCTGGGCTAGCTAGCTGGGCAACACTTGGACCCGAAATGATTCAGGAAACAATAGAAACTATTAAGTTAGTACGAGATCGGATGAAAGCTGCTCAAGACCGACAGAAAAGCTATGCAGATCAAAGAAGAAGGGATCTGGAATTTCAATCAGGAGAGCATGTGTTCCTTAAAGTATCACCCCGGAGAGGAATCAAAAGATTTGGTATTAAGGGAAAATTGAGTCCAAGATATATTGGACCGTTTGAAATACTAAAAAGAGTTGGGGAAATGACGTACCAACTGGTACTTCCACCTCAGTTATCTAATGTACATGATATTTTTCATGTGTCAATGTTGAGGAAATATGTGTATGATCCGGAACATATTATTGAATACCAAAATCTAGGGATACAAGAAAACCTGGCATATGAGGAAAGACCGGTGCAGATCCTTGATCGAAAAATCAAACAACTTCGAAGCCAGAAATTTCCTTTATTGAAGATCCAATGGAACAAGCAAGGACAAGAGGAGGCCACATGGGAACTAGAAGATACCATCAAGATGAGATATCCAGAATTATTTTCAGGTTAGTATAATGATCTTTATGTTATTAAATTTGGAGGACCAAATTTTTTTTTTTAGTAGGGGAGAGTTGTAACGCCCCAGAAATTTAAAATATTAAGAAAATAGAAGTAATTTGATTAAAATACCTTAGAGTTGTTAATAAATTGTGATAATTAGATGATAGACTTAATTAGTGGTAATGAACATTATCCCAGTGTCGTACCTCGAAGTACGTGCCTCCACAGTGCGATACTGGAAAACGACATCGAAATAAAAATCCAAGAACATCATAATTTCCAGAAAAATGTGGAGAAATTAAATATGTAATTATCTGAATTTTTTGACGTACGGATTTCAGGGTACAGTCGATGCGACCATTTTTCGGGTGATTTTTCACCTAGTGTAAACTAAAATATAAAAATTAATTAAAAATCACCACAATTAGTAAAACTATCATCTTAGTCTATGGTCAAATTTTCATGGCAATCAGATATGGTTTGGGTAAGTTTCTTCAAGAAACAAATGGCCAGTTGAATTTTGGGGGAATTACGCAATGGGTTTTCTGGGTAAATTTCAGTGGGCTACGTGGAGGACCCTGAGAGAGCCACCCCATAGGGAGAGATGGGTGACACGATTTTACCTAAGGTGTTGGGCAGGGGTAAGTGCATGCCAAACGTGTCAATGGTAAATGTTAGAGGAGTTTTACTGTGCCACCTGGGTGGGTGAGGTGCCATCGTGCATGGCAACACCCTTGGTTATAAATAACCCCCAGATTGCTGCGTAAACATCTTTCCAGTCTTCTTCTAATGCTGTTGTGCTTCTGAAGAAAATCTGAGTGAGGGTATAGCAGAAGCATTTGGCTCTTCTTCTCGTATATGTCTTGCTATGTTCAAGCTACTGCTGTGTGTTGATGCAAACGGGTCTACGAAGGCTCACCTACTCAGTACTGTAAAGCAACTACTAAGATCACAATACGTGCAAGTGTGCAATTTTCTTTCTCTTATTTCTGAGGATTTCTGAGTAAAGGATCACACACTCACTTCAAACAGGTAGGATTCTTTTCTTAATACTTCTTGGTTCTTCTACTACCTTTCCTTGACATATTGACAAATAGCATGCATACCTTAGCTTGCTATTCTTCATATTTGAGAAACTCAGATTATTGTCAAATATGAGAAGTCATGTTATTAGTCATGATAATTTCAAAGTTTAGAAGGTATGTTCATGTTAGGAATTCAACATTACACCATGTTCTAGTTAATCCTCAAGTCACAAGTAACTATATGTTGTTGTCTTTGATCAATTCGACCCAATGTAGAGTGTTGATTTCATTATATAGGATAGATAGAACCTTAATGTTTTTCTAATCATAGTTGGCCTGATTCGTTGAGAGATCATAAAACTCTCAAGTGTTAACCTTTGATATATGTTCTACTGAGAATAGTAAAGAGAAAGTAGTTCTTGAAAGAGTACTTTCCATTACCTTCTTCTAGTTAACCTCTTGCTAAAAACATCTTTGCAAACTATGCTCCATGATCTTTCTTTTCTGATCATGTTTCAATGAGTAATACATGTGAAATCACACTTGTTTAGGTTCCAAATCATGTTAGGAACATTAGAGCAACTTTATAGAACCATTGGAGGTTGAATGGAATAGCTTTCAAACAGTTTACACAGCCCCTGTCGATAGACGAAGGTCTGCCTATCGAAAGGAACCTCTAGCCAGAACCCAGAAACTTCAGACTGAGTGTACCTGTCGACAGGCCCTGGCTTGCTGTCGACAGATGCACTCAGAACTGAAAACCCAGTTCTGGCAGTGCAGCCCCTGTCGACAGCAGACCAAGGCCTATCGACAGGTCTTGACTGAACCTTGTTTCTAGCCTTATTTTGACTCCGTTCTTTCCTAAAAATCATACCCATTTGTCCAACTTGTTAGTCTACCTTTATATTATGGATTTTACTACCAAAACACCTATTTAAAATCAGTCAAGTTAACCTTCTTGTCACCTTGAGTTATTACTACAAGTTCCAAACTTAATTGTCTTCGTGAAATTGTCAATTCGAGAAATCAATGTCGAAATCAAGTTCCTTGTTCCTTGTATGTAAACCTTGAGTGATTATGAGTAAAACCTTTGTATTTCATTTATTCATTACAAAGGTTCATGGTGATGACAAATTGAGAGTCTTGGACTCAATTTAAGAATTATGCTTGGCAAATAAGGGCTAGTCTAGTCCTAGGAGGAGCACCCAAATTCGTTTAAGTGGCCGCGCGGAACGATAAAGGATGAGTGGATGTTTGGCATAGCATCATTAAGTGTTTGATTGTTCATCATTTCATTTTATTGTGTGTTCATATGAGTTCAATACAGTTCGTGAATGTTACTATGAATCCTTGAATCTTGAGTTCAATGTTCCATAACTTTGCTATCTAGTGTCGTATAGCAATCTCAGTTTGGCATGTAAAAGCATGATTACATGTATAATTACTTGTCACTTACTTTTTATCTTGATCTCCTTGATTATAGACTTGAATCCTACTGAGCTAGTTAGCTCACAAAATTCTATTTTTCAGGTAATCCAGATGGAACGAATGATTAAGGGGGAAAGAGTGCTGAGTGAACCATGAATCTACAAGAAGCTATCTACGTTACTTTTCTATAGCTTTGTAATTAGTAAATGTGATGTAATAAGTATCTTTTGACTTATTCCTCGTGAGATCTGAATGAGGAAACTTTTGTAATAAGACACTTATGAGGCTATCTAAGAGTTGAATGGATATAGTGTCTTTTCCGTGTTATTTTCTGTCACTCCCGATAAATAGATGATTTTATTAGGACGTGACACCGATGGCTTGAGCCCTCTCACGAACTTCTTTATCTTGCAGTTCTGCTCATACCTCCTAGACTGAGCACTATGCCTACCACCTCCCGCCATATCTTGCAAAACAAATAATCTAGTTAGAATCTAGATTACTAAATCCTGGCTACTTCCCTAACAAATTCTCCTTCATCATTAATAAATTCCTACCTATATGGACAATTTCCTATAAAGACTTTGCAATATGGTGATGATGATGGTCTATCCATGTACAATTTCAACCATGGGCTCTGATACCAATCTCTGTAACGACCCTCTTCATACCGGTACGATTATACCAATCCTCATCGGTATAAAGGGCGTCATTACAGTGGGATAAAACCCAACGCTAGCCGATAGGTTGAAACGTACGTGAATAGCAATTTACTATAGCGGAGTTTAAAATAAACAATTTAACTTGAGATCATCACCATCACATATTCCACAGTCTATATAGCAAAATAAATTGACAGCATCCACATTGTTACATGATAATGAAAATACATTGTCCAAAATGATTGTCCATACAACATATTGTTCAAGCTGAGAAAGAAGAGTACGACTAAAATCTACTCCTCACGAGCTACTCTAATAGATCGACCTTTGCTATGCCTTCCTCCAAAATAGCAACACCTATCTCACCTGTACGCCGAAGCAAGGGTGAGTCCAAAGACTCAGCAAGTAAAACAAAGACTTAAACTCAAACATGCCACATTCACCTTAAGCTATTAAACACTAAAGTATACACACTATCATTCATATTACAAGAATACACATGGAACACACATTCAACTATCAACACGATTTTGAATCATTTAACCATGTTTTATTCTATCACCGTGTTTATTCTAAATCATGGATGCTAATGCTATACACTTGTACATACTTTCTAATTACATGTAACATGAGACTTTCATTCACACATTTATCCATTGCATGAAATAATTTTACAATTAGAACATGAAAGTTGACATAAGGAAATGAGCAACCTAGCATGGTGACTATTTACTTTTCACATGTACTCTTCATGTGGAATTTCGCATTTCACTTGCTGGTTTTAATGTAAATTAATTCTCACATGCATGGTTTCATAGTTCAAAGCATGAATTGTAAAGTCTAGAATGTAGCCAAATTGATTGACAAATCCAACCGATTTAAACATGAAACTCTATGCTAATTACTCATCACTCCTAGCATGGAATCTAAACATCCTTACTTATGTTTGTACATTCCTACCCATACTTTACTTGCTGTTTTTAACATGAATTAAATCTAATTGCATGGAGTAAGATTTATTTGTTCACAACCTCATTCATTATGTAGCTTCTCATACTTATTGTTCATATTACACGAATGACATGGTCCAACATGTTTATCTACATGCTCCATCACATGAATGGAAATAATTTACATGACATGATGCTAAACATGATAATTACAATGAGGTTAAACATGATATTGCCACGAAGGTAACCGACACATGAAATTTTCATAAACATATTGTATTAACATATTAGCTTTCACATGCAAGCACATTCTTGTTAATACTAACTTTTCCTTTACTCAACCTTTCACATGACCCTCACATTACTTACTCTTTCATTTTTCACGTATCACATATCATGCCGTTTGTACCCATCACATGTCACTTTTGCACATCATTATGCACTTACTCATATTTCACTAATTTAGGGTACCATGACACATAGTCCTAACTACCGATAGAGGACACAACGAACATCTCATACTCATAACTCATGTCACATAACTCATATCACATGGCTTATGTCACATAGCCCATGTCACATAACTCATGTCACATAATCATATCACGTAACTTATGTCACATAGCCCATGTCACATAACTCATTTCACATAACTCATAACACATACTCACCACCTAGGCAATGTAGTGGTGAATCTTGGTAACTGCGCAGACCGGTAGACGCACTCTCCACCCTGTCTAGTGGTACTTGTCCACCTCCGGATTTTCCCCAATGCCCTTGGGACAAACTTATATCACATAGAGCCTTCCATAGGGTCTTTTCTATGTACAGCTCTCGAGGCCCCTAGGGTAGCAGTGTCATTCTTGGCCCAATTATTACACATTTACTCATTCACATTTTTCTCTCATTATGCACACACTTTTCATAAATCACTTAATCACTTTACATACACTAGTGATCGATTATACCTAGCTTCAGTTAACCTAATCATGATACTACCAACAGAGTTTAAACATTCAGAAAATTTACACTAATCATGTTGGGAAAACACATTATCAATCAAAATCATAATATCATGCTTTAAGGATTCATTTTCGCATGGAAATTTCATAACCTACTCTACGGTTATCTAAATCACCCAAAAATTTGTGCACACACTGATTACAGGGTCTAGATTTCTCATGCGAATTCTCACATTTTTTTCTGAATTACAAAATTTTAGCAAGAATTAAAATACTTATTTACATGCCACCCATAACTCAATTGTCATGGGGTTACAACATCAAGGTCATATCTAACAGTTCGCTAACCTGCATATAGCATTCACATCATCATGGAAATTTTCCCTAAATTTATCGGACATCATGCGATTTACTAGAATTTAAACACCCTCAAACATGATTTCTAATTTCGATATAAAAATCATAAAGAAACTCCATGGTCAAGGAAAAATTCCAAGTTTTACAAAACATGGACTGACAGGTACACACATGGTCTAGACAAATTTGGACATTAAATTTCCTCATGGATCATGTAGACAATATTTTTAACATAACGAAATCTCATCCAAGATGTATTTCATACATGAAACCATTTATACTATTTACATAAATTCACCCTACTTCCACAACACATTCTATTATCTATATAACATAACACATTACATTTACATTATATCCTCATTCATCAAAATCACGAAAAATAATCATATAGGGCAGAACAGTTTTCTGTTATGTCTAGATGAACTAGACGGCAAGGTCTGGCCGTCCATATGAGTTAACGACAACATCGTTTACCGCCAGACGGAGATCTTAACGGCAAGATCTCTTGCCCTTAAGTTCATGTCTGTGCAGACATACAGACCAAACTCCAAAGATGAGGGAATGGGGGGTTCCAGGACTCGAGGAAAAATCCGCAAAAATACTGGGACTTAAGGGGACATGTGTGGGATCAAGTTCTAGGTTTACTTGCCTCTCAAATAAATCTACAAGGATCGGATTAAGCTGATGAAGCCCTTCTTGGCCTTGCCAAAAAGGTGTTCAGAAACTCCTTCGATCCTCTTCTCCTGTCGATGTAGATGGCACCTCGGAGCTGGGATCTCTTCTTGGATGTATTGGCCGTCCTCCAGACGTTGTAGCTCCTTGGTCTGCACCTCCAGCCGACGGATCAAAGGTCACCAACTCCAGGTCTTCTCTTGATCTCCCATAGCTAGGGTTTCCTTTTTTTCAAAGGGCCAAGGGGACCCTTCAGGTTGCAAGAGTGGGTTGCTTATAGGGTGAGGGTTGAGGTATTGCGCAGGGCTGGTCGATGGGACGTTGAAGAAACGTCTCCCCAACCAGGGAGGAAGACCATCCCGGAATTCCTGGGCCTGTTGCGCACAGAAAACCAGAGAAGTAAACGTCCACATCACTGGCCGTTTACTTAGGCGTAGGCGTCCATCGACATGGACGTTTACTCATCATGGGCGTCCACCCATGTTGACGCCAACTTCCTCTACGGCCAGAAAACAAAACAATGCAGAAAATCATACTTGCACCCTACATGTACATGCAATGCACTAAGCACAATGTACACATCAACTACACCAGGCATAAGTACATCGTTTACACTAATCATACACATGCATATATGTATATACATATGTACTTCATATATTCACACACAATGTCCAAGAAATAAGTAGCACATGATATGCTTTAATATTTAGAAAATACATGCATAATATTATTCAAATATTCTAAGTCTAAGATGCTTAGTATTCGTAGTACTTCCCAACTCAGCTAATTGCTCATTTCTAAATGAATTATCTTATACACCTATATATATATATATACACATAAAAGAGGATAAAATTCGGGGTCTAACAGATTAAGGAAGTGTTGCAATGGTTAAAGCAATTGAGATTTCCGAATGGATATGTCTCGAATATTGCGCATTGTGTAAATGTCAACGAGGGAAAAATATACGGAATGATGAGTCATGACTGCCATGTTTTCATGCAAAGACTGATGCCTCTTGCTTTTCGTGAGTTGTTGCCGAAACAAATATGGGGAGCAATGACTGAGCTGAGTCAATTCTTCTGGATTTTATCTGCATCAGAACTCAAAATTTATGACTTGCAAAATATGGAGCAAAATATAATTCAGACAGTCTGCAAATTAGAGAAGATATTTCCTCCAACATTCTTTGATTCAATGGAGCACCTGATCATCCATTTACCATGTGAGGCAAGGGTCGGAGGACTAGTACAATTTCGATGGATGTATCCGTTTGAGAGGTATATTTCTACATCTCAATTTATTGCCATTACGACGATTGTTATATTACTTATGTATGCATTTGAATTATTTCGTAGGTGCATCGCAACAAAGCACAAGTTGAGGGCTCCATTAAGGCGTACCTCATTGAGGAGATATCGAACTTCTGTTCGATTGTACTTTGACACGGAAATACGAACCGACGCACTCAACCTCCATGTAATGAAGTTGAGGTGGAGATGAGGTGTCAGAGGCCGACTCTTGTATTGAGGAGATATCGAACTTCTGTTCGATGTACTTTGACACGGAAATACGAACCCGACGCACTCAACCTCCATGTAATGTGATGGTGGAGATTCTGAGGTGTCAGACCGACTCTTTGTATTCAAGTGTCCCAGACGGGCGTTCGGATCTTCTTCTACTCGCGCACTCCAAGACAGAGAGTTGGTGCTGCGGAGATCTACGTGTCATGAATTGCGAAGAACTAGACCCTTACATTCAGTAAGCTCTCCACGCTTATTCGTCATCATTTGCGTGCATTGCTGCAGAACCTAACGGTTGTGTGACATTTACATTGCAGAGAGTTTGACTCGGTCATATTGCGACGGAATCCACGTCTAACTGACGTGCAGGTTGAAAAGGAACGGGAGAAGTCTTTTCCTACTTGGTTAGGATCTCGAGTATGTGTCTAATTATTTTTAAACATAAGTGTTATGTTTTTATGCAGACTGAGTTGAAGTCATTTATTCAATGTTTGTCTATTTATCTCATAATAGGTTGAACAAGGCTTCATTACCGATTCAAGAGTACAACAGATCAGTTTTGGCCCCTCGAAGATTGTACGTGTCTATCCAGGCTACATTGTGAATGGATACAGATTTCACACGAGAGATTATGGACGGAATAAGTCTACGATGAACAGCGGCGTATGTGTGAAGGGAAGTGCCTACAATGAAAATGAATTTGACTATTATGGCATTCTCGAAGAAGTCATTGAACTGCAATTTTTGGGACAAGACAACAATGTATTTCTGTTCAAGTGTCATTGGTTTGATCCGACATCTATTCGTCATGACACAACATATGGATTAATCCATGTGAAGCATAAGTCCAAATTGAGTACATATGAGCCATTCATCCTGGCGGCACAAGCCCAACAAGTTTATTATTCAAATTATACATCCCTCAAATTAAGAGATTGGTGGGCTACATGTAGAGTGAAATCAAGACTATTCCCTGAGTATGAGCTTCTCCCGACTGATGATGAGCTCGAAGATGTTAATGACAAACTTTTTCCAATCAAATCGGAGTGACGCACGAGAGTTGGCAACTTCTACGCAGTACAATGTTCATGATATAAATGAAACAATTTGCTTACATAAGGATAACGAAGAATGTGTCACTGCGGGAGGTGGAGTCTGATGTGGAGGAAGACTCCCAGGATGATGAGGATGAATTCCAGGATGATGATGAAGATGATG
This sequence comes from Colocasia esculenta, assembly GCA_014218235.1. Lineage (NCBI taxonomy): Eukaryota > Viridiplantae > Streptophyta > Magnoliopsida > Alismatales > Araceae > Colocasia > Colocasia esculenta. The sequence goes on from CM024766.1 coordinate 78,223,712, forward strand.
ATGAATTAAACATGTCTTCAGCATCTGATGATGAATATGATAATATACTGCATATTTTGTAAGAAATTGGTGTTGTTGTTCATTACATGTTCTAATAATTTCTACTTCAATTGAGTGCTGATGACTTGCTATATCTTTATTTGTATCTAGAGATATGGTACGTAAGGACGCAGTCGGACGGTTTGCCACGTCCGTTGGCAGAGGGTCCGCGACCCCGTCCACGACAGGTATACGTATGGTGTAAACACAAATTCTAGAATTTATTGTTCCTATTAAATGCATGAGAACGAACGTACATACAAGAAAGTAGGGACTGCCTCCCTGTCCCTGTCTGCCTCCAGGTCTGCGCCGGTCATTCCAGCGACAGGTATATGCATATGTACACAAAAAACCATATGGGTATTATTGTTTTATATTGATTTCACGAGAACTACGTACATACAATTTGCAGGGACTGCCTCCCCATCCACGTCTGCATCCAGGTCCGCGCCCGGTCATTCCAGCGACAGGTATATGCATTGTACTAAAAAATGGATATTTTTACGTATATTAAATTAACGAGATCTAACGTACATACCAATTTGCTGGGACTTGCCTCCCCTCCACGGCCCGTCGTCCCAGCGACAGGTAATTCTATATTGTTGTTTATTTGCAATTCATAATTTCTAATGGTTATGAAATTTTGCAGGGACCGCCCTCCCTACCGACCATCCGAGCAGTGCCACCTTCGTCTTCTTCCTCACCACAAGGTAACGTATGTTTCAATAGATTAGTAGTTTGGTCTCTTGCAATTTATACATAATAGTGTACTAAATTGTTTCAACAAGGTTGGAGAGCCCATCCAGCAGTTGAGGAGGGGTCTCAGCTACCGGGACGACAACCATGCTGGATCTCAGGGTAAAGCTCATCATCTCAGTGTTACTGTATTTGTTATTTGGGATATACATTTCATGTAGAAAATTAATGTGGAATTGCAGGGGGAAGATAGATCCCAGTCCTGCTTCCCGCTATATTACAACGCTGGTCCACGCACATATTCCAGGACCAGTGGATGCATGGAGAGACTTCTCGGTGCCAGTCCGGGATTTATTATTTGACATGTTTACAATTTTTTTTTTTTTTAGAAGAGTTGAAGTCATTTATTCAATTATTATTAATTTGGGTTTATTGCAAAACATTGATTAATTTTATTTCTTTATAGCGGAGGTTCGCGTTCACGAGACCCAAGGATCTCCCTCGAGCTCGAGCCGTCTGGGAGATTACGGCCCAGACTAATTTAAGGAAGTCGATGTGGGAGGTACGGGACAAGGCAATGAAGACCACAGGCAACCGGGATCCTATGGCTTGGGTGGATTACGACCCTGTTTGGTTGCGGAGGGACTATTGGTAGTCCCTTTGCGAGCGTTGGGCTGCTAGACCATGGCAGCAGCGGTCACAGGCGGCAATACGCAACAGAGCAACTCAACCGGAGAAGAATGTGCATACTAGTGGGTCCGTATCTTATGCGACCCACAGTCAAAAATTGGTAAGTATTTTATTGTTCGATTCATATATACATATGGATTATTATTGTGAAACTAACTAATTTTGTTGAATTTTAAGCATCACAACCTAGAGTGTGCCCCTACTTTCCGCGAGTTATTTGACCGGACTCATAAGCGAAAGGGGACGGATGACTATGTTACCAAGAGTGCCCGCACGATTGCTATAAGTCAAGCTTTAAATTATGAATTCAATTATGATATTAAAGTAATTTGTTTTCAATAATTTAATTTTAAATTATTTTACAGGAGACGTACGACAGGACTATGGCGGAGCGCTACGCAGAGGGCACTCCCCAGCCAGATTTGGATGCGGACGCTTGGGTCGAGGCAGCGGGAGTGCCGAGGAAGGGTCGAGTGTACGGCTTTGGGGACAGCCTGGATACTCATCGAGTGTTGTCCTCATATGCCAGTTCGATCGCTCCCCCGGCACATGCGAGTTCATCTTCTGCGCCGCCCGTCAGTGGTGTAGAGGACATTAGAGGCATCATTCGGGAGGAGCTACGTGCAGAGCTACAGACGCAGCAGGTAGAGCTACAGACGCAGCGGGTAGAGCTAGAGACACAGCGGGTAGAGCTACAGACGCAGTTCAGCGATATGGTTCAGTAGTTCATCTCAATAATGCAGGGAGTACGCCCCACACAGCCAGCAGCTCAGGTCAGTATTAGTATTAATTTCATATACTTAGGATTGGGTCGGGCGTTCAATTGACAGATCTAAAAAACAACAAATTACATATAAAGGATAAAAACACACAACCCGGGGGTCCAAAATCCAAAATAGGAATCAGATCGGCGTGCTGTTTTCTCCCACAGGACTGGTTGGGTTAACGTGACGTGTGCGAACTGACAGATTCCGATTTGGATTCCCGGATTGGGTCGGGCGTTCAATTGACGGATCTAAAAAACAACAAATTACATATAATAAAATTCACAACCCGGGGGTCCAAAATCCCAAATAGGGATCTGATCGGCGTGCCGTTTTCACCCACACGACCGGGTGAGTTAACGTGACGTGTGCGAACTGACGGATTCCAATTTGGATTCCCGGATTGGGTCGGGCGTTCAATTGACGGATCTAAAAAACAACAAATTACATATAAAGGGTTAAAACACACAACCCGGGGGTCCAAAATCCCAAATAGGGATCTGATCGGCATGCCGTTTTCTCCCACACGACCGGGTGGGTTAACGTGACGTATGCGAACCGACGGATTCCAATTTGGATTCCCGGATGGGCTCGGGCGTTCAATTGACGGATCTAAAAAACAACAAATTACATATAAAGGGTTAACACACACAACCAAGGGGTCCAAAATCCCAAATAGGGATCTGATCGGCGTGCCGTTTTCTCCCACACGACCGGGTGAGTTAACGTGACGTGTGCGAACTGACGGATTCCAATTTGGATTCCCGGATTGGGTCGGGCGTTCAATTGACGGATCTAAAAAACAACAAATTACATATAAAGGGTTAAAACACACAACCTGGGGGTCCAAAATCCCAAATAGGGATCTGATCGGCGTGCTGTTTTCTCCCACACGACTGGGTGGGTTAACGTGACGTGTGTCAACTGACAGATTCCAAATTGGATTCCCGGATGGGGTCGGGCGTTCAATTGACGGATCTAAAAAACAACAAATTACATATAAAGGGTTAAAACACACAACCCGGGGGTCCAAAATCCCAAATAGGGATCTGATCGGCGTGCCGTTTTCTCCCGCACGACCGGGTGAGTTAACGTGACGTGTGCGAACTGACGGATTCCAATTTGGATTCCCGGATTGGGTTGGGCGTTCAATTGACGGATCTAAAAAACAACAAATTACATATAAAGGGTTAAAACACACAACCCGGGGGTCCAAAATCCCAAATAGGGATCTGATCGGCGTGCCGTTTTCTCCCACATGACCGGGTGGGTTAACGTGACGTGTACGAACTGACGGATTCCAATTTGGATTCCCGGATTGGGTAGGGCGTTCAATTGACGGATCTAAAAAACAACAAATTACATATAAAGGGTTAAAACACACAACCCGGGGGTCCAAAATCCCAAATAGGGATCTGATCGGTGTGCCGTTTTCTCCCACATGACTGGGTGGGTTAACGTGACGTGTGGGAACTGACGGATTCCATTTTGGATTCCCGAATGGGGTCGGGCATTCAATTGACGGATCTAAAAAACAACAAATTACATATAAAGGGTTAAAACACACAACCCGGGGGTCCAAAATCCCAAATAGGGATCTGATCGGCGTGTCGTTTTCTCCCACACGACCGGGTGAGTTAACGTGACATGTGCGAACTGAAGGAATCCAATTTGGATTCCCGAATTGGGTCGGGCGTTCAATTGACGGATCTAAAAAATAACAAATTACATATAAAGGGTTAAAACACACAACCCGGGGGTCCAAAATCCCAAATAGGGATCTGATCGGCGTGCCATTTTCTCCCACACGACCGGGTGGGTTAACGTGACATGTGCGAACTGACAGATTCCAATTTGGATTCCCGGATTGGGTCGGGCGTTCAATTGACGGATCCAGAAAACAACAAATTATATATAAAGGGTTAAAACACACAACCCGAGGGTCCAAAATCCCAAATAGGGATCTGATCGGCGTGCCGTTTTCTCCCACATGACCAGGTATGTTTACGTGACGTGTGCGAACTGACGGATTCCAATTTGGATTCCCGGATGGGGTCGGGCGTTCAATTGACGGATCTAAAAAACAACAAATTACATATAAAGAGCTAAAACCAACAACTCGGGGGTCCAAAATCCCAAATAGGGATCCAATCGGCGTGCCGTTTTCTCCCACACGACCGGGTGGGTTAACGTGACGTGTGCGAACTGACGGATTCCAATTTGGATTCCCGGATTGGGTCGGGCGTTCAATTGACGGATCTAAAAAACAATCAAGTACATATGGATCTAAAATAGTATCTAATTAAATTTGAAAAATATCACATATTTTAAATTTAATTTTTGAAATATATATTGTCTTTTAATTTTATTAATGTTTATCATATTAATTTTATTTATTATAGGATCCACCTCGGCGCAGACGATGACGGGCAGGGACAGTAGACGATCCAGCTCATCTATCTTGACTTTTTGTATTTATTATTCTGTATGATGTTATATTTATTGTATTATGATTTATGTTTGATGCTGATTATTAGTGATTTTATGAATATTGTAGCAGGTTTAAAATACATTTTCATTTGTCATTTATAAAAAAAAATAAACTGCAAATTTCGACGGATTTGTCGACGGATTAATATCCGTCGGAAAATAAAGATTACTGAGTTAAATCGGTCGGTAAATCCGTCGGTATATCCGTCTACATTGCTGACGAAAATTTTTTGACAGATTGTGTGTCAGTATTTACCGACAGATATTCCGACAGATTTACCAACGGAATTGTGGTCGGTAAATACGGACCGTAGTTCCGACGGATCTATCCGTCGGCCTTACCGACAGATTTTCCGACGAATTTATATTCGTCGGTAATTTCTGAAATTACCAATTATTTCCGAATTATTTCCGACGGACAGTTTCGAACTTTCGACGGAAAGCATTCGGAAGGTACTATTTCCAACGGATGACCGTCAGATTTCCGACGGATTAGTTCCATCGGAAAAAGCGCATTTTCTTGTGGGGCCACCACCTGCGGACCACACGGTCACAGGCCCATGCCTGGCACCTCAAGAGATCCTGGCTCGGAACTCTCTAGAGTGAGGCAATGGAAAAGGACTTGCTGGGGTCCAGTACGTCTACTGGTGTCCGTACCCCCAACTACGAGCGCGCTACAAGTGACTAAAGACAAACACAAGTGTCACTGTCCCACTGTTGTCTTTCCCTCAGCCGGACGTACAACTCAAACACAGGAGTGAGGGTGTCCAGGTCAGACGACACAGACCTCGACGGTACAACACAAGTACTGGGACAAAGCCCCGAGCTAACAGCCTGGCTTACAAAGAACCTGGGGCACCCAACTGAAGAGGTAACCACGGTAGGCATCGTACTACTCGCCATGTACACAAAACCACGTGCACGTCGCACACAAACCACGTGAAACCTCACGTAAACCTCAAGTAACAACGGTCCACTACACGTGAACTCAAATGTACTCGCGTGAATAACACGCAGCCTCGAAAGTGAGTAACTAACTGCATAGCCAGTATGCTAAACACAGAAACCATGTGCACTCAGTGCACCACAGGTGCCAACGCACCATTCATTATAGATAAATACCATAAATAGTCATTTCTGCTTATACACAAGTTAGCGGCCACATCGACTGCCGCTTACAGGAAGTAGACGGCAATGGCTCTGGCCGTCTATATCCCGGCTGATGAGCTTGGCGACAAACGATGTTGACGCCAATCTCTTCAGCCTCTATTCCTGCAGAAACCCTACAGGTTTTACAATCGTTAAAAGAACGGAAAAAACATACATAGATAGTTCCTCTAACATCCATACACTATAATTAAACTATAACAGCATGCTTTACTACTTAAATTCATCAAACCACCCATTATTCCGACATAGTGCAACTTAACCCGATAATACATTAAACATGTAGATTCATGTGGTTAAGTCGTGTTTTAATGATCCTACGGAGCTAACAGGGTTCGTTCCCTACCTCAGAACACGCTTAAACCTTCCGAATTCTCTCGGTTCACACCGAACCCTCCGCAAGCTTCTACGGAAATTGCACCACGCCACGGTGTTTCCTCGTCCGATTTGGCAACGCCACACGTCCCATGATCCTCCAACCACTCTCCTGTACCTGTTGGAAGCTTTAGAGATACGAGGGCGTGAAGCTGGGGCAAGGGGAAGAGAGAACATGGTGGAAAACCTACCCTCGGGTGACCCTATAACCTGCAAAATTCACAAGTTGGCGTCAACCCCTTTGCCGCCTAGGGCAACCACCACCATAAACATCCACATCTTATGCCGCCAAGTTCATGCAGTCAACGGCACCTTACCTGGATGCCAACAAGTCAACGGCCACCCCTGGCCACCAACTCCAACTCAACTGCAGCAGGTCCTATTTCATTTCAGGACCAAACCTGCTCCTCACCTGAACAAACCACACATCCAAACCACACATTCCACACAACCAACTCACACTGGCCTCACAACGGCCATCACAACCATTACACACATGATCCGCATGGATCCGAAAAGCACGCGACGTTATACCAACTCTCAAGGAGTTTTTGGGCAGAAGCAGTGAACACATCGTGCTACATCCTCAATCGAGCCATGGTAAGACCTGTGATGAAGAAAACCCCATATGAGATCTTGAAAGGTAAGAAACCCAGTATTGGGTACTTCAGAATTTTTGGCTCCAAAGTGTTTATCCACAATAATGACAAAGTTGATTTAGATAAATTTGAAGCCAAAAGTGATCCAGGTATTTTTCTACACTACTTTGAACACTCTAGAGCTTATATAGTGCTTAACAATAAAAATAGAACTGTGGAAGAGACTCCACATGTTGTTTTTGATGAGTCTCTTGCAAAAACTAACAATTCTAATGCTTCCAGGTATGATGATGAAGGAAAAATTCTTGAAGAACAAGATGAGAAGCCACTGTCGACATACCAAGAAGAGGCTGTCGACAGGCCTGAAGAAGCTAACCAAAATGATCAAAATCCTCAAGATCAAATTCCCCAAGAATAAATTCCTCAAGAGCAACATCCAAAAGAACAAGATCAACTGAGTCCTTCAACAATCAGAAATGTCAGGTACTCAAAAGATCACCCACTTGAGAATGTAATTGGAAATGTAAATGATAGAGCTCACACTAGGTCTCACTTTAGACACATTGTTTAACAAGATCATTTGGCATTTGTTTCTCAAATGGAAGCTAAAAATGTTGAAGAAGCTCTAAAAGAAAACTCTTGGATAGATGCTATGCATGAGGAACTTGGGCAATTTCAAAGAAACAATGTTTGGAGCTTAGTTCCTAGGACCTCTGAAATTTTAGTAATTGGAACAAGATGGGTATTTAGGAATAAGCTGAATGAAGAGGGTAAAGTGGTGTGAAACAAAGCTAGACTGGTAGCCGAAGGGTATAATCAAGAATTTGGGGTAGATTTTGAAGAATCCTTCGCACCAGTAGCTAGGCTTGAGGCAGTTAAAATATTGCTAGCTTATGTTTGTTCTAACAAATTCAAACTTTTTCAAATGGATGTCAAAACTACCTTCTTGAATTGGTACATCAAAGAAGAAGTGTATGTTTCTCAACCACCTGGATTTGAGGATCATGATAAGCCTAGCTATGTCTATAAATTGCACAAAGCTCTTTATGATTTGAAACAGGCACCACGAGCTTGGTACGACAGGTTGAGCAATTTTTGGTTAGTAAAAAGTACTCCAGAGGTAAAGTGGACCAAACTCTCTTCACTAATGTGTTCGCAATCATATAATTATTGTTCAAGTTTATGTGGACGACATTATTTTTGGTTCCACTAACCCCTCACTGTGTGAAGAATTTTCAAAACACATGTATAGTGAATTTGAGATGAGTTTAATGGGGGAGCTTCAATTCTTTCTTGGCTTGCAGGTAAAACAATATGAAAATGGCTTCTTCATCGATCAGGAGAAATATGTCAAGGAGCAACTGAAATGATTTCAGTTCGAACAAGCCAAGCCAGCCTCTACACCAATGAGCACAAGTGTAAAACTGGAAAATGATGAGAAAGGTAAAATGGTAGATGCAAAGTAATTCCGAGGTATGACTGGCTCTCTCCTTTACCTTACTGCAAGTAGGCCGAACATATAGTTTAGTGTTTGCCTTTGTGCTAGATATCAATCTAGTCCAAAGGAAAGTCATTTGATTGTAGTTAAAAGGATCTTCAGATATCTCTCAGGTACATATGATTTGGGTTTATGGTATCCAGGTAGCAGTTTTGATTTAGTCTCATATTCTGATGCTAACTATGCTGGGTGTAAAATTTATAGAAAAAGCATTAGTGGGTATTGTCAATTCCTAGGTGGTTGCATGGTTTTGTGGGCATCTAAGAAGCAACACTCAGTTGCACTCTCCACTGCAGAGGCATAATATGTTGCTGCAGGGAGTTGTGCAGCTCAAGTGTTGTGGATCAAAATTCAATTGTGTGATTACAACATTGACATTGGATGCACACCTATCTTATGTGACAACACAAGTGCTATCAATCTTTCCAAGAACCCAATTCAACACTCAAGGACAAAACACATTGAAATAAGACATCACTTTTTGAGAGATGAGGTAGCCAACAAAAACTTGGAGCTTAGCTTCATCCCAACTGAAAAGCAATTGGCTGATATCCTCACCAAACCTTTGTCAGAAGATAGGTTTACAACACTGAGAAGAGAAATGGGCTTGTGCAAAATTCAATGAAACCAATGCCAAACTAAGGAGTAAATGATCTTTGTGTATAGTGACTACGTGGTATATCAAATGGTGACATGTGGAAGAACAAGTCAGGCTTGTTTGGAAACTATCATTATGCGTGAGTAAAAATACTCCGCCAAGTATCCATAATCTTCTTATGCATAAAGGTCATCAACTTCTTTTGAGGTAATTGGTTTCTTTCATTTTTGGCACATTTATCTCTGTAAAAGAATGGAATTTTGGTGCTCACATGCTTATGGATGTCTCCTTTTTGTGCAAATGATTGGCATGAATGTGTATATAATTGCTTGAATTGGTTGAATGTTGCTTTACACACATGCACACATTATGTGGGAGTAAGTCCAGGTTGGTTGAGTGAGATTCTTGAGGGATACCCTTCTTATCCATTGTGTCATTATCTCTCAATCAATTGGTCCTCAAGTCACTCAATTCAAAGGCTTAAAGCTGCTTTTTCAAGAACCTGTCGACTGCCAGAACACCAGTTGTCGACAGGTCACCTCTTCCAGAACCACAATTCTACTGTTTCATAGTAGCTGTCGACAGCCCCCTTTCTGCTGTCGACAGCTCTTCTTTTCTGAATTCCTCTAAATTCTCATCATTTCTCAATGAGTATGTTCATTATTCTTCTTGAAGGGAGAATTGGGCATTTATATTAAGTTACAACCTTTCATACTCACATAGTACCAAAGACATTGCTTAAATCACAATGATTTTAAAATAATATTCTGTGTAGGAGTCTAGATTGTGTCATCTAGAACACATTGAACAAATGTAATGGCTTTAACATAACTCACTTGAATAACTCCCTTGTGGATAATCATTTTTCTAAAATGGCTTGACAAGTAAGAAGGTTCTTGAACTTAATGTCTTTCATTGGCTTTTAACCTTAGATAACCTTTTGAACTTGATTTCTCAATTAAAAAAAGAAAGGAGAAAAGCTACCTATTTCAAAATTCATGAAAATCCAAATAAAAATAAATAAGGAATGGGACAAAGGCAGAGCAATGATTAGCATCACTGAGTAACCAGGTACATGGGCATCACAAATGTCTGTCTTTGCATTGAAAAGTCCATGTATTATCTCTGCACGATGGTATGATGGTCACCCACAATGAGTAACTGGGGGTACGGGCATCATAAATGTCTACCTTCACGTCAAAAGGTGAAAGTGAACCTAATTACCACTTTTCCCACATCAATTTGACAAAATAAGTTCAATGCAAGAAATAGAGTGAAGCCTCCATGTTTTTAAATCAAGGGCAGCTTGTTATTTATTGTTAACTGTTCATGTCAACATTATCTTCACTTACCAACTGAACATCACCCACAAAGGAATATATTTTTCTACAATGGTTTTATTCAAAGGGGTTATCTTATATTCATATGCTTTTGAACGGTGTTTTCTAAATGCTATAACTTAAGAATCTCGGGATATTATCTCTTAACCATTGTAGACCATTTATTTGTCTTAAAACTAGTGGGTATGACATTTTGTAATTGGTATATACCAGTTCTCAACCTTAAAATGCCATTTGGACACTCATTGCCCCCTCATTTCTGTGAAAAACCTGTTCTGGAACACTTCTGGACAGTATCTGTCGACAGCTGCCAGGCGCCTGTCGACAGCCGGATTTCTGGGCGATCTAGAACTCCAACCGGCTCCTCTTTTAGCCAGATTTTGTGGGACCCCTCCGTTTAAAACTCTTCCTAAATGGTCTTAAAAGGGAACCCACATCTCCTCACCCCTTCACCTTTCTCCAAAAGGTGGAACCCTTCCCTATTTCAACCCCAACACCCCTCTCTTTTCAGAACCACAACTCTCCATCTCTCTCTCTCTGTTCTTGTCTTCTCCTCTTCCTCCTGTCTTCCTCATCTTCCTTGATCATCTCCACTCCGTCCCCTTCATCTCCCATGGAACCAAGATGCAAACTTTGTGCCACCCGTCAACGCCAAGCTTCCCCCGAAGCCGGCAAGGGTTCCAGGGCTCCAGCAGAGCACCGGAGCAAGCACAGGGATGATCGTCTGCCGGAACTTCTTGTTCCTCTAGGTCTACATCTCACCAGGGTTCAGGGATCCTCCTAGTGGTTTGTCCAGCCACATTTTGTGGACTTCGTCTCCTTGGAAGACATGTTTGCGGGTCTGCAACCCTTGTTTGACACCCAGGGTTGGACCGTCTTCCTCTACTCCCACAAGCGATATTCCCCGATTGCTATGATGGAGTTTTTCAACAACCTGGGGATGGGCAATCATGAGGATCTATACACCATGGTAAAAGGTACATCCTTCAAGATAACCACCAATCTCCTCAGTCGTGCATTGCAAATTCCAAACTTCGGGGGTGACGTTCTAGTTCACCATCCTCCTGCCTCAGAGTATTATACCTTGATCACCCAACAGCCCTATGACTCAACAAAGGATCATGTCAAACTAAATGCCAACTCCTTCCTGCCACTTCACTACATTATCCATCACATCTTCACCACCCTTATTGCTCCAAAGGATGGCAGTAGGGAACTTGTGACCGAGGTTCACAAGTACCTCTTCTTCTTCTTTCTCAACGGTCAGCAGATAATCTCCCTCAACTCATGCTTGACCTCATCAAGCAGTGCTTCACCAATCCAAAGAGATCCATGCCATATGCTTGCCCTATCACTTCCCTATTGTCCTTCATTGGCATCAATATTCCTGAAAGAGAGCTTGTTACTCTCAAGACCCGTAGTGCATTTGATCTCACTGCTGCCCATCAGATGGGCTACAAGTTGGTTGGTGGGAGAGTCACCAGGACTCGTAAGGGTCAAGAGCGAGATGGAGACGAAGAGTCTGATGAAGATGCGAGCAGTGAAGAAGGTGAACATCCAGATCCCATGGATGTTCAGGGTGGTGATGAAGATGTTCATGAGGACCAAGTTCCACCGGCTGCCGGATAAGATATTCGAGCATTCATCGCAGAACAGATGGCCCAGATGCAACAGCTATATTCTACTGGACTTGATCAACTCAACACCAGGATGGACACCCTTGTTGCTTGTCAAGCTCACATTTAGCAGCAGCTTGATCACCTCACATAGGAATTTCATGATTTTCGTCATCCCACTACTCCTGGGAATGACGATGTTTAGAGTGTCTAGGGCCAAGTATGGGGTCATGTAGATCCTTTCACTAGTATTGGGACTTGAGTCTGTTAGCTATGTCAACTATGTCATTTCCCTTCTACTTTTTATTGTGTCATGTAATGGTTATCTTTTTGAACTGTGTGTAATTCTCGCTCAAATCAATGAAATCACAGTTAATTGCTTATTTCTATCCATTGGTGCATGATCTATCTTTTTGAATGTTGTCAAATGGGGGAGAACATCAATTGTAAATTTTGTCAACATCAAAAAGGGGGAGAATGTTGGGTTACAATGTGTATGATGATGATAGTTGTAAGGTCTCGGGTCTTAGTGGATCCTTATTGGGTCTTGTAAAGGTTCGGGTGTGGTTGACGACAAGGTCTGTGGTCGTTGACTTGGGGTTGACGACCAGGGGTTAGCCGTTGACTGTGAGTTACCGTCTAGCGATGTGGACGTTTGTTGTTGAACTCGACGACAAACTATTTGGACGTCAACCTATAGGCGGTTCAGTAGGCGGCTAGAGATGTGGACGCCAATTGGTCGCGCCTGTAGAAATAGGACAGCCCGAAAGCAGAAACCTTTCTTCTCTTTTCCTTCCTTTCCCTCCACTTCTGCCTTTGTCTATTTCCACTGCTTCTGATGGTTGATGGAAGATCGTGGGAAGGATCTGGTATGCGTGGCGATGCTTGATCGGGCGGGAAACGCGAAGATTTGGTGTAATTCGCGCGGAGACTTCGAGGGGTTCCGTTGCGATTAGTGACTGTTTGGGAGTTTTTAAGGCGTTCTGAGGTAGGGACTTAACTCCTTTAACCCTCCTTAGCAAATTAGCATGCTCATTTGTGTGGATTATTGTGAGACCCCGAATTTTTATTCTCTTTATATATATGTATGTATAGGAACGGTGTGTTGGGTGTTCGGTTGTTGTGTGCTTAGCATGCGTAGTTCATTGTGCCTATTATAAGTTTTATCCTTCTTTTGAACATGAGCATGTGCGAATATCTATATATGTATACATAGGTGTATATGATGATTAATGTGGAAGTGAACAATTAACTAATTAGAGGTGTATTATGAATACCAAGAATCTTTGACTTAGGATACTTGAATAATACTATGCGTGTGCTATCTAAATATCGAAGAATATCCTATACTACCTATTTCATGGAATTTTGTATGGGAGTGTATGAAGTACATATGTGTATGTACGTGTGTATGTTATCTTATGCGTGTGACAATTGTATACCTAATTCTACATGCATAACACCTTGGTGTATTTGTGTATGCATGTGTATGATTAGTTGTAAGCGTTGCTCATTTGCATGGTTTAGCTAAAGTGTATATTGTACTTCGTACATTGCATATGCATAAAGAGTTCAAGCATGGTAGGTGTAATTAGTGGTTTATATTGAAATTCTATACTCCTCAAGAATAACATGCATGTATTTTTATGATATTTAGGTGAGAATAGTCAATTGGCTAAATTATGCATATAGTACATATTAAGGAATCCTATGCATATAGTACTTAAGCAATGTTAGGTAAAGTTGTGTAAGTTAATCTAATTACCGGTGCGCATGTTGTATCCATCTATTCCAAGCATAATGTACATAAGTATGCTACACCCGTGTGTGTATACCATATAATGTCAAATCAAGTGTGTGTGTGCAAGGACTATTTTATCGAATAGATTATTCCTAGCTAACATAATTCATGTCACCTCCTAATGATTTGCGAAGCCCTCATAATTCTTGTCATTTACTTTGCCGTGTGTTGGGTCACACTTATGTAAAACATCATGTATGCATAGGTAGATATCTACGTACATCTATCTTAGTGTATTTATGTATGCTTGTGTATGCCTAGGTATGAATGATATTGATTGCCTGGTATGGTAATGTACATGTTACACCTTATACTTTGTATGTATATATATAGAGTAAGCATAGTTTCTGCATGTTTTAAGTTCTGGCCAAAGGGCCAATCAGTGTCAATGTGTTTATATTAAATGTAAATAAGATATGTATTGCATGGTGATAGTATGGATATAATACCGTATACATATTGCATGTATATAAGCTTGGTATGCGTGGTTTTCTGCATAATTTAGGGTTCTGGCCGAAGGCACCTTGGCGTCAACCCTAGGCCGTTTATCAGGTGTCAGCGTCCAAACCTGGACGCCAACACTAACTCCAGCGTCCAGCGATATGGACGTCAATTTCTCTAACCTGCATGCGTTGCAGAGCCAGAAAATCCGGGAGCAAGGTATGGCCACCATTGGGGGATGTCCCCCAACGGCTCTCAGGTTGTCAAATCGGTATGGTGAGTGGGTGAGGGGCTCTCCTTAGGTCTGAACCCGAATTTGGTCCCTCCCACTCCTCACTTCACCTGCAAGAGGAGAAATAGAGAAAGAAAAACCTAGAGAAAGTCTGTGAGAAAAACCCCTTTTAGCACCCCCAAATCCGACCCCCTGGAGGTTGATCCAGCCATCTACTGCGACAAGAAGGAAGCTGGAGCAAAGGAGAAGGCCTACCCATCATCCCCTTGCTGTGGGACACCCAGGAGCCTGGAGGAAGGCGATCTAGAGGGCGTTTCTGCAACTTCTTGGGACTGCCCAAGGAGGTCTTCACCAAGCCATAAATCCCTTGGAGGAATTTGTGAAAGGCAAGTGACCTATCTATGATGTCCCTGTATGAGTCTAGGTGGGTTTTGCTATTTTTATGGAATTTTCCTCGAGTCCTAGACCCTCCCATTCACCCAAGTTCCAGAGCTCGGGTCTGTGTTTCTGCACAGACCTGATTTGACGGCAAGGTCCCTAGACGCCTGTGATGAGCTTGGCGTCCATCGACCATGCCGCTGACCCTGAGTCAGCGGCCAGAGACTGCCGCCTAGTTCCTCTGAACAGAACAGTGAGCTGTTCTGTCCCTCTTATACAGTAATTTCGGTAAGTTTTCCGTGATGAGGATATATGGTAAACCTTATACTCTATGTATATTGTTAGTTGTGATGTGTGGATGAATGTGGTGTGATGGTGAATGTGGGATAATGGTATCTTTTAAACTTGTGAGCATAACTGTAGATAATCTTGCAAATCCTTGTTATGATTTGAATTAGTATGAATGCCTTGGTTTTAGTCTAATCATGAAGATCAGGGGTCAGCATCTGTGTTTACAAATTTTGGTAACTTATCCATGCTTGTGCAATTTGTAAATAAGCTCGGTTCAGTAAAATAGAAGCATGCAAGAATGGTTTGTAGGGTTCAATCCATAGATGTATGAATTATGGTAATTTGTATCCTAAATTCCTGCATATGTTAGTAGCTTATGTTTAAACAACAAGTGGCTAAATTACAAGACGTGTTAAACCCATGTTAACTTAAGTTACTAATAGCATGCTAAATATGTGTTTTATTTTCTGTAAATTCTATTTAGCTCAGAAAAATCTGAAAATTTGAATGTTATGATCTTGATCCCGAAAACAGCATGTGGTTAAAATTTCAGGTCGTTTGGATCAGTAAATAAAAATTATGTATTTTCATGTGAAAGTGATAATCTACGTGTATTATCGTAATGTGATTAGTTATTGTCTAAAACCAACTTGATGGTGATTTACTGTGTTAAACTCCTGTAATTTGTAGTAAGCATGATTAGGAGAAAAACAAAGACACATTGTGCATGAGAAAACGAAGGAGATGTGAGTGTTATGTGTAAAACACATGTTAAACTCGGTATGAGTAAAGTGTAAAAGTTGTGCCTATGTGACACTGCTACCTAGAGGCATCGGGAGCCGTAATAGAAAAGTCCCTATAGAAGGCTCCATGTGATATAAGTTTGTCCTAAAGGCATTGGGAAAACCCGGAGGTGGACAAGTACCACTGGATAGGGTGGAGAGGGCTTCTCCCGGTCTGCGCAGTTACCAAGATTCACCGTTGTATTGCCTAGGTGGTGAGTATGTGTATGAGTTGTGTCATGTGTTGTGTCATGAGTTGTGTTGAGAGCTGTGCTAAGGAATGAGCACGAGCTATGAGATATTTGTTAGTGTCCTCTACTAGTGGTTAGGACTATGTGTCATGGCAAATCGTTTAAGTAATGAGAAATGAATAAAGTGTGAATTATGTGAACATGGCACGTGGTAAGTGCCCAAGATGCACGTGGTAAGTGCAATCGACGTGATATGTGATAAGTGAAAGTGAAAGAGAAAATGATGTGGAAATGAGTAAATTGTGTAAGTGTGAACATGTGTACATGTCAAATGTGTAAAAGCGAACAATGTGAACGAGTAAGTGGTGCAATCATGTGAAACTGAAATGCGAGAATATGTTATTGAAACCCATGTGAGACAAATATGAAATCATGTGAAATCAGTGAATTTATGTTATCTCATCATGTTATTATGTGCAAAGATGTCTGGATCCATGTTAGGGATAATTGGGGAAAACGGGTACAAGATAGCATGATTGTTTGTTCACATGATATGTTTTAAGCAACGTTGTAGCTCTCATGTGTAGATTTATAGCCATTGAATCATGTGAAATCAGAACCTAAAGCATGTAGAATGTCCATGTATTTGTCTAAAAAACATGTAAGATCCATGCTAGTTGTGTTCCTTTCATGTGTGCACAATGTCATGTTAGTAGCTCTCATGTCTTAGTTCTTTAAAGACAAGTCTCATAAGAAAATGAATAGAGAGCATGTGATAGGTAAATTTTATTCCTACAACATCTGAAAGCATGATCTATATAAACTGTCAAACTTTCATGATAGGTTAAAACCTCGGAAATGACTAGTATGCCATGTTTTGAAAATTGTAATGTGCATGTATAAAAACCTTATGACTTCTACGTCTTATGTGATGTGATGGTAGGTTGCTTGCTGAGTCTTTGGACTCACTCTTGTTCGGCGTACAGGTTGACAGGTATCGTGCACTAGAAGGAAGCGAAGTGGCAAGGATCATCATAAGAAGCTATTTTGTGGAACTGTTACCAGTTGACTTTTTCTTTGCCCAAAAGGCATAAAATATTGTATGGACAATATTGGACATTGTAGTTCTCTTTTTTTGTATTAATGTGGACATTGTCTTTCTATTTCGCTATTTAGATTGTGGAATGTGTGTTGGTGACGGGTTAAGAGTTGAGTTGTTTATTTTATTCGATGTACTCTATGCTATCCAGGTACATATCAACCTATTGACCAGTGTTGGGTACATGTCCCACTGTGACGACGCCCTTTTTACCGATGGGGATTGGTATAATCGTACCGTATGAAGAGGGTCGTCACAATATTATGCTAATTGCATTTTAGGGTTGGTTATACCATGCCGGGATTTTGGGTGTTTGGATGATCCAAGCGCTGGATCATATATTTCGAAGTTGGTAGTATTAGAAGTATGAGGATGTGAGGAGGCATTCCCTCCATCAGTAAGCGTTCTGGTCGGGTGATTTTACCCAATGGTTGGACTGACCGGTGCTGTTCTGGGTCTAGGGGATTGGAGAACTTAACGTCCACATCTGTTGACGTTGAGATCTTCAAGGTTGATATAAACAACAAGGTCGATTGCCGTTGAGTTAGGGTTAGCGGCATGGTGAGTGCCGTTTACATCAATATTGGCGACAATCGATGCTACCGTTAATATCTTGTGTCCCAACAGGCTAAGTCTTGTTCTGTGTTCAAGGTGTTGATGTGTGATGTCCGCCCTGTTAACACATTCTGCCAGGCTTAGAGTGTGACTTCGCCTGTGCATATGAGTTATTAATTGTGACACGAGGTGTTCACTTACTGTACGGAGTTTTAGGCGTTGAGTGTGTTCCGTCTGTTGTACGCGCGTTGCGTTACCGCGTGCCCGTTTCTGTTGTGTTTCCTAGGCATGGGTGCGACTCCGTCTAGATGACTAGCGTGTGGTTGTCCTCCGCTAGTGAGCCAGGACGCCGAGTGCGACTCTTTCCTGTGCATACTCCTTGTGGTGGTTTTGAGCCGGTCTCCGTGGAGCCCCATCTCTACCGCTAGGGTCAGGCGTAGGGGAAAAACCGGTCGTGGACCAGACGCGAGAGAGAGCGTCTGTAGTGTGCACACGTGGCTGGGGTTGAGAGCCTCTGTGGTGACGGGACGCCGAGCCACAGACCCTAGCTGAGTCCTACTTACTGTGTGTGTGTGAGTGTGTGTTACTGAGCCGTGAGGTTTGCAGTTTTGGGTTGTGATGCGACGTGTATTTACTTTCAGTTTTTACTTTCCACACTTTAGTACTGTTGCCGGTGGGGGTTACTTTTCCCTACTGGGTCTCTTTTCTTAAGACTCACTCCCTTCCCTTTCAGGTGGGTCGTCGTGACTCCTGTTCCAGGCGAGTCTAGCCACTCCGGTGTTGGTGCGCCCTAGCTGCAGTGAGTAGTACTTTTTGTTGTATTTCTGTACTCTGTACTTAGCTCGGACTCTGAGTTGTACATGTTATGTTCATGTATAGTGGAATTTTACTGCTTTGCATGGTGTGTATCTTCTTACATATAGTCTCCTCGGACGTTCACTTCCTACCCTTCCGAGCTTGTCTCGTGGGTTAACGGGTCAGAATTCGGGTTACTGGTTGCTTACTGGTAATGCGGATTCTGGGTCGTTACAGTTTGGTATCAGAGCCTAGTCTGATGAGATATATATAAGGAAATACCCATTATGTTAACTCAGAGTATAAAGAGTACAGTTGCAGCTATTTAGCCAGGAGTTAGTGTATTTATGTGTGTATATTTTGCTCTGTGTATAGTAGTACTTTGGCACCTAGGCGACGTCCTAGAGAGGGAGTGGCTGAGCAGGCGACTCATCAGGAGGCTGGAGACGCTCCGCCACCTCAGTAGACACAGCCTTTGCCACAGGACGCACACAATGGCATTGTTCCGCCGCCGCCACCTCCTCCTCAGGTAGCTCAGGGATTAGACATGACTCGATTTCTTGAGGGGATGGCTCAGTTTGTAGCTCAGCACCGTGATGCGCCGGTACCCCAGGGTGGTACTGGGAAGGTGTTGAGGGAGTTCTTACAGTTTCAGCCTCCCCAGTTTTTGGGCCAGCCTGATCCAGACATCGCGCGGGCGTGGTTGGATGCAGCGGAGCGGACTTTCCGTTCCATGGAATGTGTTCCCGAGGAGCGAGTGTTGTTAGCTAGTTACCAGTTGTAGGCACAGGCGTTGACTTGGTGGTCCTCTGAGTGGGAGACTACTTTTCAGTCTCGCCCGCTAAGACAGATTCTGTGGCAGGAGTTTGTCGTTTCTTTTGAGAGAGCCTTCTGTCCTACTTACGTCCGGACGGAGAGGTTGTACCAGTTTCTGGACTTGCAGCAGAGGGACTTTACTGTAGTGCAGTACAGGGCCAGATTTGTAGAGCTAGGGCGTTATGCTCCGCAGATTATGGCAGATGAGGGTTTGGGGACTCAGCAGTTTGTGAGGGGCTTGAGGCCAAAGCTCAGGCAGGCGCTGATAGTTGCACGTGTCACAGACTTGGACGCGGCCTATCAGATAGCGGGCGTTGGAGGCAGACACTTTACGGACCTGTGCTCAGAGCACAGAGATTTAGATGCAGGTAGTTCCTACTCAGCCTCGACAGCAGCAGAGTAGTGTGCAGACGACCCCGAGGACTGCGACTTCCTACGCGTCCACTTCTGCTGGGACGACGGCAAAGTCAGGATCTCGGAGGAAGTTTCGGCGTGATAGGAAGCAGGCAGAGCAGAGACAGCAGTCTGTTGGGAGTGTTCAGCAGCCGGTAGGGCAGCCTTTGTAGTAGGTACCACGTTCTTTTGCTGGTTAGTGTTACCGGTGTGACCAGATGGGTCACATGGCACGAGATTGTCCTTTGTTACCTCGTATGCCGCAGCAGCAGACCAAGTCACAGCCCCTAGTGCAGCAGCAACAGCAGGCACCCGTGCAGCAGCGTCAGTAGGTCGGAGGTTCTGGTGGGTCGAGAGGTAGAGGTCGTGTTACTCACTTGAACCGTGCAGACGCGGAGGCAGCTCAGCTAGTGGAAGGTACTGTTACAGTTTTTGGTTTTACAGCTAGAGTTTTGTTTGATTCCGGTGCCTCTCCACTCTTGTGTCTGAGGAGTTTTTAGACTCCTTGGAGAGTTGAGTACGGGAGAGTCTGTTGAGCTAGCAGTAGAGTTGCCGACAGGGACTTTGTCCTTACGTCCTACTGTCTCGAGGAGGTACCTGTGCAGTGCAGGATCAGTGGTTGTCAGCTTGTCTGTTTGCTTTGCAGTTACATGATTATGATGTGATTTTGGGTATGGGCTGGTTAGAGCGGTATGGTGCAGTGATGGATTGCCAGAAGAGAGGGTGCACTTGCGGATACCTGGGGAAGCGGCGTTCTACTTCCAGGGTATCGTACCTCTTACTTCTCGCTTTTTAGTTTCTGCTTTGAGGGCAGGGAGGTTGCTTGCCTCTGGTTGTCAGGGTTTCCTAGTTTCTGCTATTACCCTTGACCAGATTGCCTCTAGAGTGGGGGACATTCCCGTAGTGTGTGAGTTTCCGGATGTTTTTCCGGAAGAGTTACCTGGTCTACCGCCAGAGAGAGAGATTGAGTTTACTGTTGAGTTAGTTCCTGGCACTGTACCATTTGCTCAGGCACCGTACCGTATGGCACCAGCAGAGTTGAGGGAGTTGAAGAGGCAGCTTGAGGAGTTGTTGGAGAAGGGCTTATTCGTCCTAGCTTTTCTCCTTGGGGGTCACCTATTTTGTTTGTCAGGAAGAAGGATGGTAGCCTGAGATTGTGTATTGATTATAGGAAGCTAAATCAAGTGACCATCAAGAATAGGTATCCTTTGCCTAGGATTGACGATCTCTTTGATCAGCTTCAGTCTGCTCGTGTCTTTTCGAAGATTGACTTGAGGTCGGGCTACTATCAGTTGCGGATTAGAGATTCTGACATTGAGAGGACTGCTTTTCGGACCAGATATGGGCACTTTGAGTTTTTGGTGATGTCGTTTGGGCTCACCAATGCTCCAGCGGCCTTCATGGATCTGATGCACCGGGTGTTCCACCAGTTCTTGGACCGGTTTGTCGTAGTGTTTGTTGACGACATTCTGTACTCCGTGCACCTGAGGACGTGTTGCAAACCAGAGAGCACCTTGCCAAACTTAGTGAGTTTTGGCTACAACAGGTTCACTTTTTGGGGCACGTGATCTCAGGTGAGGGAGTTTCTGTGGATCAGCGAAGGTCGAGGCAGTTTTGCAGTGGGAGAGTCCCAGATCTGTGTCTGAGATTCGTAGCTTTATGGGTTTGGCAGGTTACTACCACAGGTTTGTTCGGGACTTTCTCAGGTGGCTGCACCCTTGACTCGACTGACGAGAAAGGGGGTTCTGTTTTTGTGGTCGGAGCAGTGTGAACAGAGCTTCATAGAGTTGAAGCGACTGCTTACGTCAGTGCCAGTCCTTGCCTACCTCAGGTGAGGAGGGATTTCGAGGTTTGCACAGACGCTTCAGGTGGGTCTGGGTGCGGGTTTTGATGCAGCAAGGCGGGTGGTGGCTTATGCGTCTCCCCAGCTTAAGCCCCACGAGGAGAGTTACCCAACCCATGACCTAGAGCTTGCAGCTGTGGTGTTTGCTTTGAGAATTTGGCATCTTTACCTGTACGGAGTGAGTTTTGTAGTCCGTACCGACCACCAGAGTTTGAGGTATGTGTTTTCTCAGAGGGATCTGAATATGAGGCAGTGTCGATGGATGGAATATCTGAAAGACTATGATTTTAGCATTGAGTATAAACCTGGAAAAGCGAATGTAGTTGCAGATGCCTTGAGTAGGAAAGCACAGATGAGTCATCTGATGCTTAGAGAGTGGCAGTTGTGGCAGTCTGCAATAGAGGGGTCTTTCAGAGTTTCGTCCAGTCGTCGACAGTGTGTCTTGGGCAGTTTGTTGGCGGCTCCCGCCGTTGTGAGACAGGTTGCTGAGGCTCAGCAGGCAGATCTCGAGTTGCACAGTGTGTTGCTTCTCCCAGAGGTTGAGCTTTGCGAGGACGGGACTGTTAAGTTCCGAGATAGACTCTATGTTCCTGTTGAGGAGTCTGTCAGGAGAGTTGTGTTGCAGGAGGCACATGGTTCCAGGTACTCGATTCATTCAGGGTCGACCAAGATGTATCACAGGTTGAGACGTCAGTTTTGGTGGTCTGGGATGAAGAGAGACAGCGGCTTTTGTTGCTAGGTGTTTGGTCTGTCAGCAGGTGAAGGCCGAACATCAGCGTCCAGGAGGACTTGTGCAGCCGTTAGAGATTCCGATGTGGAAGTGGGACCATGTGACGACTGACTTTGTTTGTGGTTTGCCGAGGATAGCTGGAGGTTTTGACAGCATTTGGGTTCTTGTGGACAGATTGACGAAGACTGCCAGATTCTTGCCTGTTAGGACTAGTTGGGGCGTGAGTAGGTTGGCCGCGTTGTACGTAGAGCAGATTGTTCCTTTGCACGGAGTACCGATCTCTATTGTGTCAGATAGGGATCCTCGCTTCACTTCTGGGTTCTGGCGCAGTTTCCAGAGAGCTTTGGGGATAGAGTTGGCTTTTAGTTCCGCCTACCACCCTCAGTCAGACGGTCAATCAGAGCGGACTATCCAGACTTTAGAGGACATGCGTAGAGCCTGTTGTCTGGAGTGGCAAGGATCGTGGACAGCTCACTTGCCGTTGGTCAAGTTTGCATATAAGAATAGCTATCACTCTAGTATCGGTTTGGCACCATATAAGGCTTTGTACGGACGACGGTGTCGAACTCCTCTAGACTGGTTCGAGGTTGGCGAACGGATTGTCACAGGACCAGAGTTAGTACAGTAGGCAGTTGAGGTAGTTCAGCTTGTGAGGCAGAGGCTTCAGTCAGCTCAGAGTCGACAGAAGCGTTATGCAGATCAGCGCTGACGACCGCTCGAGTTTCAGGTAGGGGACCAGGTGTTTGTCCCTGTGTCTCCTATGAAGGGAGTGGTGAGATTTGGTAAGCGTGGAAAGTTGAGTCCTCGCTTTATTGGACCTTTCACCATTTCTGAGCGTGTCGGAGGTTTGGCGTATAGACTTGAACTTCCGTCAGAGTTGGCAGCAGTCCACGATGTGTTCCACGTGTTGATGCTTCGGAGGTACCTTTCTGACGAGTCTCACGTTCTCCAGAGCATAGAGTGGTCTGAGGTGACTCAAGTGTTGACTGTCACAGAGTTTCCGTTGCATATTGACGATCGCCGAGTTCAGAGGTTGAGGAATAAGGCAATCCCTTTAGTTCGTGTTGCGTGGCAGTGGCATTCAGGTGGTGAGTCGACATGGGAGCGAGAGGACAAAATGCCCGAGTAGTTTTTGTACCTCTTTGGTGAGTCTTCTTTCTTTATGTTGTTTGAATTTTGAGGGCAAAATTCCTTAAGGGGGGAGGGCTGTAAGGTCTCGGGTCTTAGCGGATCCTTATTGGGTCTTGTAGAGGTTTGGGTGTGGTTGATGACAAGGTCTGTGGTCGTTGACTTGGGGTTGACGACCAGGGGTTAGCCGTTGACTGTGAGTTACCGTCCAGCGATGTGGACGTTTGTTGTTGAACTCGACGACAAGCGGTTTTGACGTCTACCTATAGGCGGTTCAGTAGGCGGCTAGAGATGTGGACGCCAATTGGTCGCGCCTGTAGAAATGGGGCAGCCCGAGAGCAGAAACCTTTCTTCTCTTTTCCTTCCTTTCCCTCCACTTCTGCCTTTGTCTGTTTCAGCTGCTTCTGATGGTTGATGGAAGATCGTGGGAAGGCTCTGGTATGTGTGGCGATGCTTGATCGGGCGGGAAACGTGAAGATTTGGTGTAATTCACGCGAAGACTTCGAGGGGTTCCGGTGCGATTAGTGGTTGTTGGGAGTTTTTAAGGCGTTCTGAGGTAGGGACTTAACTCCTTAACCCTCCTTAGCAAATTAGCATACTCATTTGTGTGGATTAGTATGCTAATTGCATTTTAGGGTTGGGTTATACCATGCCGGGATTTTGGGTGTTTTGGATGATCCAAGTGTTGGATCATATATTCCGAAGTTCTGGTAGTATTAGAGGATGTGAGGAGGCATTTCCTCCATCAGTAAGCGTTCTGGTTGGGTGATTTTACCCAATTGGACTGACCCGGTGCTGTTCTGGGTCTAGAGGACTGGAGAACTTAACGTCCACATCTGTTGACGTTGAGATCTTCAAGGTTGATATAAATGACAAGGTCGATTGCCGTTGAGTTAGGGTTAGCGGCATGGTGAGTGCCGTTTACATCAATATTGGCGACAATCGATGCTGCCATTAATATCTTGTGTCCCTGCAGGCTTAAGTCCTGTTCTGTGTTCAAGGTGTTGACGTGTGATGTCCGCCCTGTTAACACATTCTTCCAGGCATAGAGTGTGACTTCGCCTGTGCATATGAGTAATTAATTGTGACACGAGGTGTTCACTTACTGTACGGAGTTTCAGGCGTTGAGTGTGTTCCGTCTGTTGTACGCGTGTTGCGTTACCGCTTGCCCATTTCTGTTGTGTTTCCTAGGCGTGGGTGCGACTCCGTCTAGATGACTAGCGTGTGGTTGTCCTCCGCTAGTGAGCCAGGACGCCGAGTACGACTCTATCCTGTGCGTACTCCTTGTGGTGGTTTTGAGCCGGTCTCCGTGGAGCCCCTTCTCTACCGCTAGAGTCAGGCGTAGGGGAAAAACTAGTCGTGGACCAGACGCGAGAGAGAGCGTCTGTAGTGTACACACGTGGCTGGGGTTGAGAGCCTCTGTGGTGATGGGACGCCGAGCCACAGACCCTAGCTAAGTCCTACTTACTGTGTGTGTGTGAAAGTGTGTGTTACTGAGCCGTGAGGTTTACAGTTTTGGGTTGTGATGCGACGTGTATTTACTTTCAGTTTTTACTTTCCGCACTTTAGTACTGTTGCCGGTGGGGGTTACTTTTCCCTACTGGGTCTCTTTTCTTGAGACTCACTCCCTTCCTTTTCAGGTGGGTCGTCGTCGACTCCTGTTCCAGGCGAGTCTAGCCACTCCGGTGTTGGTGCGCCCTAGCTGCAGTGAGAAGTACTTTTTGTTGTACTTCTGTACTCTGTACTTAGCTCGGACTCTGAGTTGTACATGTTATGTTCATGTATAGTGGAATTTTACAGCTTTGCATGGTGTGTATCTTCTTGCATATAGTCTCCTCGGACGTTCACTTCCTACCCTTCCGAGCTTGTCTCATGGGTTAACGGGTCAGAATTCGGGTTACTGGTTGCTTACTGGTAATGCAGATTCTGGGTCGTTACAATAGTGCTTAAATATTTGATGTTGTTGATGAATGACATGATTGATGTTTCAAAGACATGATAAAATGATTGATGTTGCAAAGACATGATAAAGTCATGAAAGAAATGATCAAGTGAAAAAATGCTTTCTATAACCATCTATGTATTCATGTTATCTCACTTGGAATGTTATTTATGTAGGTGTGAATGAACACACAAGACAAGCAACAAAATCCAAGTGCAAAAGACCTTGAAATGCACATCAAGCAATCATCTGTCGACAGCCAAGATGTTATGTGTCGACAGATCGACAAGATAGAAACAAACAAGCTACTAGAAGCACAAATAGAGCAGTAATTGTCGACAGATATGGTGTGCCTGTCGACAGCTAAGTGTTGCCTATCGATAGCAAGAAATCTCCTGATGACACCCCTAGTTTCCAGCAACCAACATGGTTCTGGAAGCCAATTTCCAACAATACCTGTCGATAGCTATGATGCATCTGTCGACAGCCGAAGAATAAGTCACAATTTGTGATAAGGATATGATCTGTATTGGGGTGTTCCCTTTTAACATGACACTCCATACTTGGACACCAATATATATAGATCATATAGAGGTATTTTCGCAGCAAGGAGCCTCCATACCAAAACCCTAAGCAAAAACCACGAAGAAAGGCTTCCACCTGCTGCTCTACTTCAACCCTCTGTCCTGTTCGAGGAAGATCCATCCCGAGCGAGGAGTTGGAGCCTGTTCGTCCTCGAATCAAGCTTCGTCATCATCATGTGGTCTTCAACGACGTGAAGCTTGGAGTCTTCTGGACGAACTCACTGAAGAGTTCACTGTAATCACAGGGAATGTGCACCCCAAAACACACGATAGGATATTAAAACTAATGGTATGGAAACATGGATGTGATCGCCACCTAACTAGTTGCCATATAAGAGAATGGGGTAGACTAACTAAGCTAGGAAAAGGAATGAGAGAACAAGGCACTGACCTAATATCGCGACGGGTGATCTCGTCGCGTTGGTGCTGAGGTAGCGACGCCCAAACAGGGCGCTTTATACCATCGCGTCGCCCTTGCCAGCCGCGTTCTCTACAGTGCAGGAGAAGTTGGTGTGGACCTTCTTCCTGCCCTCCGGCCGGCCAGAGAACAAGAGCTGCTCATAGAATGTTGTTTGAATATCTGCCAAAATAGGAGATAAACAAACAAACAAACCCTGTTAGAACATATTAAGTGTAGAATCTATTCACAAATGAAGTGGAAGAAAAGAGCATGGTGGGAACTGACCTGGGGGTGATTTTTAACCCCTTGGGTGTATGGGAAATGTGGAAGGAAAAGCCAAATGAAACCTATCTAAGAAAAGGAAATAACATGCATGAAAGGGTAAAAGGGAGAGGGAGAAGGAGAAAGAGCACCAATGGGGCGACTCCCTGGCGTTGATGGCATTCACAAGTCGACGTAGATGCTCCAGAAGATGTGGGGGTCGCCCTCCTCACACACCAAGCTCCAAGGATGAAGAAACATGCATGGCTTGGTGAGAGAAATGTGAGAGAATGGAGTGAAATGGGGTGGCCACGAGACTAAGTCCAGATCACCGAAAATTTTAATAGCCCTTTAGGGTGGAAATGGGGCTCTCCTCCCTCTGAAGGAGATGGCCTTGCTTATATAGACCATGAGAGAGAAAATAATCCCATTTTATGATAAATTACCCAAATAAAGGATAAATGCCATTAAATCTCGTGGGTGAGAGTCCAAAGGGTGCCCAAGGAGTCCCACAATCCCAAGATGTGCTCAGGAGGTTGGGGGGTTTCTTGGGGATAAATGCAAAGGCCATAAGATGAAAAATAGGAGGTGGTTGCGGAGGCCAGCGCATGCGGCTATTGTCGCGACGGGTCCTAGGGGCACGACGTGGATGAACGCGACGGCCAGAAGGGGCACGACAGCAAGGCCACGTGTATGGATATGCATGGGCTGTCGCAGCGGCCATAGGGGGCGCGACAAGGATTAACGCGCCGCTACGACTCATCGCGTTAAGGAAAATCGATTATTCTTGAATTATTGGCCAATTAAATGGGAGAATAATGGACATTTAAGGCTCAAGGACTCTCTTTAAGAGATAATGGACGGGATATAATGAAAATTTGGCTCTTTAATGGGCTCAAAGCAAGGCTAAAGGTGGGCTCAAGGTGAATAACCAACTTGGGGCTCACTTAGACAACAAGAAATGTGGTTCGACTTGTAGGTCAGAATCGGGTGTCTACAGATTGCCCCTCCTTGGCTTCCACTTTGCAGGGGAGCGAATGCGGAAGTGTAGCGGAGGGTGTCATGAAGTGACGGTGAAGTGGAAATGATGCAGAGTGGACTGAAAAGTAGGAGCCAAGGTAAAGAGACACCTGATCTAACCAACAAGCAAGTGGAATCTTCGTGAAAGCCCCGAGTTAGCTGCTCGAGCGGAATGCAAGGAAGACGCAAGTCTGGACGAGAAGGAGAAAAGAAAAGGGATGATCAACCCCTCGATTGAGAGGTACCCTAGCCGATTGGCTTGCAGGTTTTATTTTGGAGGGACATGTGCGTGCCAGGCAGGTAACTCATGACTCTGTCCTGGGAGCGGTTCGCAACCAAAATGGATCAAAAGAAATAAGGATGAAATTGTATAGAGAATCCAGACAAGGAAATTCTTGACAAACTGACGGGAACAACTCACTCGAAGGCAGACCTTCCGATTCGGAGTGGAATAAGATTTCTTGTTTCGAAAAATGAGGAATGGTTGGGCACTCAACAAGGGATCACCATTAGACAGGGATGAGACATGAAAGCTCAAAGTCCTACATGATGCATGCTGGGCTAAAGAAAAGAAATCATTAAATCAAATGCAAAGAAAAGGAGAAAATAGAAAATATATCAAGGATAATATTGCTAAACCAGACAATAATGGGTCGAGAGTCTTCCCGCAACCACTGTGCAAGACAGAGTCTGTCATTCCCAAACTCATCTGATTTAACGGCCTATCCAACGATTAACAATGTGCACCTAGATCATCACTATTTTTGGTAAAGGGGAACTCAAATCTCATAGCACATTGAGAACCGGCCGGTCCTTGAAAATGATATAATAAGTAGAATACCATATAGTAATGCAAGGGAACAGGGATAGAGATACTTACCTGACTTTACCTGTGAAGTCCCATCTTTTTTTATTTTTTTGTGATTTTTCTGATGAATAATCAAAGCAAACAAACATGACAACGGTAAGATATATACATTCACACAAATGAAAATCATAAACAAACAATGTATAGACATCCAGACCGAAATGCGACTCACTTGGGGGTCGCAACAGGGTCACGGCGCCCTGGGTGGTCGCAACCTTAACGCGACGCATCGCGGCGTCGCAACATCAGTCGCGGGATAAAGACGGAAAAAATCTGATCTTATCCTTATCTAAACCTACCAAGATCTCTTCTAGGACTCTTAAACCTAGCCCACTATGACTCTAACACCTAGGTATGGGATTGGGATGGACTTGCTACCCTAGAGCTCTATAAATAGGGCTGTAGGGGGCCCCAAATCGCAGCTCTCTCTCTCTCTCCTCCTCTTTCTGAATTTTCTCTCTCCTCAGCCATGAAGAGAACTTTCTCTATTTTCCAGGCTGATATCAAGCCCTATGCAGGCCCCAAGGCGGCTTGAGTGTCCCACGCTGAGCTACAGCGTCTCTCCTCCATGCGCGGGCACATTTGTGCAAGATCGGAGCTTCAAGTGAGTGCACTTTCTCTCTCTTCTAGTTCTTCTCTCTCTCCATGCTCTTCTTCTTCTTCCTCTCCTGCCGCTACCAACCCTCTTTTCTTTTTCTTTTCTGCTATTCCAGATTCTCTCAAGCCATAGGAGATTCTCCAAAGTCTCGTGGTTGGCGCCCATGATCGATATGCTCCCTCTAGCTTCCACCCATCACCTGCGTGAGTGGGGGCTCACGATTGTGCTCACATTGGCGAAGCAATATCACAAGATCGTGCACATGTGGGACAACATCACTACATTGGCGGAGTTGTGGCATCCCTAGACGCATACGTTCATCTTCCCCGGTTTCGAGGCCACCATCCTATTAGAAGAACTTGAGCTGATGTTGCGTATCCCTAAGTACAAGAGGGGAGAGGAGCTTGCTCTTTCCTACACTGTGGCTCCAATTGATGTGTGGAGCATACTCGGGGAGATCACCACTAAGAAGACAGATCTCTACAGCATGACTAGCCGGAGCCATGTCCATCTCCTTCCTATCTCCCAGTGGGTTGTCTCCCAGGGCAAGCGCAAGACTGGGAACCACCTTGCTATAGCCAAAGCCACCGCCATCTGTATCTATGGCATCATTCTCTTCCCGGCAGAAGACGGCGCCATCTCGTTCCCCAACCTAAGCATAATTGACTCCGTATCTAAAGGTATGAGCATCGCACAGGCCGTCCTTGGTTATCTTTATGCTGGACTATCTTCTACAGCCACCGGAGGCCCTTTCTATGGTTTTGTCACTGCCCTCGAGCTCTGGATGGGGATGCACATTCAATTCCGGGCGATGGACAACCTTTCTACTGAGTGCAAGAGCATGCTGCATCATCCATTGGCTTTCGTGGGTGCATCCTGTAGACACCCATTTCTGACCCATAAGTCGAGCAAAATCTCTTGTCGTATTATTGACGCCCCACGTTGGCTCATCATCGTCAAGCTGGCTTTCTCCGATCATGACATTATTCCCATTAGTTCATCACCCTGGAGGACTCTTCCTGGTCAAATCAATCTCTTTCACTATAAGCTCTCTGAGTATAAGAGTCTGATATTTCATCCGAAGGCTGTGCATGGCTGATTGGACACATTACATGCCAAAATGCAGAAAAGACCAGAAGGCGACAGGCCCTAGGTCGCCTTCCTGAAAACGACAGCCCCTATGTCGCGTTCATAATTCCACATTTTAAATCCTCAGAAAATCGCAAAACGACTCAAGTCAGCCTTCCATATGAGGAAGGCGACATATCGAGCCGTCACATTCAAGAAGGCGACACCAAGGCCGTCGCGTTAAGGGCCTTAAACAGGAAACTCAATCCGAAGCCAATTTGGACACATGCTATTGATGGTAATTGCTTCATTTGGACGTCCAAATCACGTCCAAATCCTCTCAAATTCGGAGCAGACCTTCCTAACATGCCCCTTTCCGAGTTCCAATAGCCCTTGCACAGCCATACTTACCCAGAGTCGGACTCTTGCCCATTATTCCTCTCAGACCCGAGTTGGGAATAATCACCCATAAGTACCTCGTCTCTGCATCTTTTTGGGCAAGGCTGGATTCTTTGGTTCGCTGAGCAAGAGAGATTCATCTTCCACGAAGAGAGTTCTCCCTCCAGACGATCAGCAAGAGCCCTCTAGGGCATTTTCCCATCGGCTACACAATCTCCTCTCCCTTCTTCTCTTTATTTCTTTGATTTCATGCATGCATAGCTTCGTTTTCTTTCTAGTTTAGCATAGATCACGACACACACACCTATTCTTAACACCCACAAGGGTTAAAAGCCCCAATCTCGTGAGTTCCCTCCATATTAGTCTATGATTCCATGCTTTTCATTGAATAGATCTTCTACACACGAGTTCTAATGGGTGTTTTTGTTTATTTGAATCACTTTGGCAGGTGTTTAAAGGTCAGAGCAAGGTGAGGCTCTTGCCCCTCGGCCGGCTGAGGAGCAGGAAGACGAAGAACCCAAGTCTCCATCCACTGAAAAAGAAGGCGACGACCACTGTGTCGCGATCAAGAAGGCGTCGTTGCCTACGTCGCGTTCACGTTAAAGCATCGCGACGCCCACTCTGTCGCATTATCAGGTACGCCTTCTCCTTCATCTTTCCTTTCCAAGGTAGTCAGCCCTCCATCTGAATATCAAGAGGTGACTGCATTGGTGTTGATCACGGTCAGTTTCTAATCCCTACATATTCACAATCAATTTCAAAAGGGGATAAACGACACGATCAACGTCACGATCCAAATAGCGACACAAGGCCCGTCGCGATAAGGTCAGTACACAGTATCCTTCCTTGTCTGTTTCTGTCTTCTGTGTGCTGTGCGGAATACGACATAAACTGCTTCGTGATACAAGAAGGCGACACCGTAAGCGTCGCTACCAGGTACGCACTCTGTCCGTATGCCTTTTGCATTATTTAAAGATTTTTTGAGCCTGTAAAGAAAGCGACGAGGCGTGTGTCGCGTTAAAGGAGGTGACGGGATTCTTGTCGCAATCAGGTCAGTACCTTGTTTTTCTGAGTCTCCTTGCAAATTTGGGTTTACTTTTACATACTCCATCCATAGTCCATCACATCATGCTTATTCCATGCTTTTGAGAGATTGTTGAGTCTTGTATGTTATAGGATTGTGTGATTTTCCGTACAT
The DNA here is from genome assembly GCA_014218235.1 of Colocasia esculenta. NCBI lineage: Eukaryota > Viridiplantae > Streptophyta > Magnoliopsida > Alismatales > Araceae > Colocasia > Colocasia esculenta. Next base: position 78,255,397 of record CM024766.1, read on the forward strand.
AATTAGGATTTACTTGCTCTCTGTCCACTGCGAGAAGGAAAGCGACAGTCACAGCGTCGCGACCTTGGTTGCGACATAGTCCCTGTCGCCTTCTTCCTCTGAGAGTAATTAGCCTTAATTCTTGTTTTGTTAGTACTAGGTTAGAATCTTGCATGTACTCCGGTGCACATAGGATTTGCATACATCTTTCCATATTCATAGTGTAAGTTTCCTCCTCAGCGACGCTCGCTCTCTCGGCCACATACTCCTTGTGTCCGACTAGAGCACTCGCTCGAGGGCCTCCATAAGTCCCCGCTGACCGTGGATTCCCACACGGTCGCCGGGCTGGTTGTACCCGTCGCCACCTAGGATTGAGTCTAGATTCATTTGGCAAGGTAGAGAGAACCCTAGTCCTACCCGAAGTTGGAAGCCTTCTCCCATTTAGGAAACCCTTCCTCATTTGGAGAGAACTTGCTAAAAGTCAAAATCACTAAAAGGCAAATTCGAATCAATTAAAAGTAACCATCATCATTGCCAACTACTTGCTTTGGGTGAGACGTTTTCTCTTTCCTTTTGTTTGCATAGGATTGCTTGTTTAGGAAACTAAGAGTCTGTCTAGGTTAGGTTGCCTCTCTCAAGTCTGGAAAGGCTCTCCCCATCTCTCTCCTCCCACTTTCCAAACATGGAGTCTTTCTTGAACCCGATCTACAATAGTGAGAATCCCGACACTGCCCTCCATAATTCCCAGGATTACAAAGAATCCCTACCCCATGATCTCTTTGACGAGGTGGCCCGGCCTTGGGTCGCTACCGTCCATACCTCTGAGGGTCGCCGTCATGACGAGGGCAGCCCGTCTCGGAACACCCACCCTCCTCAGTCGGACGATCAAGCCGCTCAGCTCTTGCACCTAATTCCTCAGCTTGATCAGTCCCAAATCCAGACCCTCATGACGGCCCTCCAAGGAAAGGCCATTTCCTCACCCTCACCCAGAGTGGGCACGTCACGCCCCGCAGCAGCTACATCCGGCCCCCACATCACCATGGGACGAGCCGACAACACCCCCATCCGACCGCGGACCATCCGGTTTACGCCATTTGAGTCTGAGCACTATATTCCCCATGAGTCGAGGCCGCGGTCTCCACCATACCAGCCATGTTACTCCCCTCATCGTCCTGAGCCACGCGCCAGGCCTACCTCTCGTGCCTCGTCCATATACGCTCAGCCATCCGCCGCACCGGACATGATGTCCGAGTGGGCGTCCATCAAGAAGGAGCTCCAAGAGCTCCGTAAGCAAGTTGACCCTAGGCAGCACCACGATGTGCATATGCCAAATTTCAATGGCCTATGGGTCCCCTCTCCATCAGAGCTGCCGAAGTACCGCAAGTACAACAGCTCAGGTAATCCTTACACTCATATCAAGGACTTCATCTATGAGTCCGCTCCCTACCAGCATGACCGCCGTCTCATGGCATATCTCTTCCACCGGTCGCTGGACGGGCATGCTCTTGATTGGTTCTACTCCCTGCTACCTGAGGACGCTGAGGACTTTGCTGTCGTGAAGGCCAAGTTCCTCGAACAATTCCAAGACAGGGTCGGGCCTAAATATTCCCTCACGGATCTCATAGCTGAAAAGATGAAGCCGGATGAGGATTTCTCAGCATACGCCGATAGGTGGAGGCAAATGGCCACCAGCGTTCCGGGGTACCTTCCAGAGGGGGAGAAGGTGAAGATCATCATCGCCAACGCCACACCTGCCTACCGCAACATTTTGGCAATGAACGACATCTCCAATATGCATCAGCTCTACAGCCGGGCCCGGTTCATCCAGACCCAGCTCAAAGATTCTCCCATCCATTCCATGTTTGAACCCCAGAAGTCTCGTTTCCAAAGGAAGCCTCAGGGACCTTTCACCGAAGGCGTCCAAGTGAACGAGCAAGTAAGCGCGTTCAACCCTACCGGCCAGAGCCAAAACCGCCAATACAATGCCCAAGTTCAGAACCCTACCAATCCGCCACAAGGGCAGCAGCAGCGCCAATACAACCAAGTACCACCTCCTGATGGCTCTCAACAAAGGCGTCCCATGGGCCCTAGGAGAGCTCACTACCCACCATTGCCGGAGACACTCTCCGACATATTCTTGGCCTTGCTCTCCACAGACGCCATTAGGCTCCTTCCTGAGAGGCCTCTGAACCCAAGTGTGGATCAAACCCGATACTGTGTCTTCCACAGGCAGCCTGGTCATACCATCGATCAGTGCTTCACATTCAAGGACTTGGTGTATGACTTGCATGAGCAGAAAAGGATAGATTGGACAGCCCTCCGGCAGGTGATCGAAGACATCAAAGAAAGGCAGAGACAACAACAGCAGCAAAGGCAGCAGCGCCAACTACCCCCTCCACAACAACAACAGTAGCAGCACCAACAGCCGTTGCAGGACCTCGGGATCGTCCACAACCCCTTACCTAACCATCCACCAGCTCCGAACCCACCACCACCACAGCAACCTGCCCAGGTAAACCCCATCGTCCACCATCCCCCTCCACAAGCAAACTGGACGTATGATGATGAGCTGGACGTTCAGCAGATGATGGCCATTAACCAATATCCTATCCAATCCCAAACAACACAACCAGCCTACGCGGCTCCCCATTCAGTCCCTCCTATAGTTTCCATGGCCAACGCCGTCATACTGCCTGCCAGTTCAGCATATGCGCCAGTCGCTAGTCCACCCGTCATCTTACCCTTCACTCCGCCTATCTCCATCCCTTTACCCCCTATCATACATGCTCCCTCACCCATCATCCTACCACCACCTAGGCCGAACCAACCCTCCGCCGCAACATTATCCTCCGCTAGACAGCCACCTACCAATCCGACCACCCTACGGAGCGGGCGAGTCTTTCGCCGCCCGTACCCACCTATCGCCACCACCACCACTTCCACAAACCCCCAGCAGGTCCTGCAGCCGCCGCAGCAACAACAAGCTCAGCAACAAGCACAAGATGAGGAGTTGATTGAGCCACTACCTGGAACCCACTATGACATCCTCAAGCACCTGGACCACGTGCCAGCCAAGATCTCCATTCTGGAGTTGATAAAGAAGTCTAAAGAGCACCAGAAAGCCCTGAGGAATTTCCTACAGAAGGTGGTAGTGAATGAAGACATGATGGCAGACAAGCTACCTAGTGCCCTGGCCATGGTGACTCGCAGGCCGGCAATCACATTTGCAGAAAGCGAATTAGTACCCCCAGAAGCCAGGAGGCTCCCCCTCTGTGTCACTTTAGTCATCAACCACATAGCAGTGGGAGCGGCACTGGTCGACACTGGAGCATCCATAAACGTCTGCCAGCTGAGTATGCTAAGAGCCTGTGACCTGTCAGAAAGTATGCTGAGGCCGACGCCTGATAACCACATAATTTTTTGAGTTAAATTTCATACATATAGTAATTTTAGACAATTTTGTCCATAAATAATGCGCAATTTAATTTTACATTTCATTTCGTCCACAAATAAATTTTTGAACATTTTAGTTAAAGTTTGGGGTAGAACATATATATAGTTAGATTTTCATTGAATGCTCTTAATACTTTTTGAATAAAGTGTTCTCACTTTTATAAGTACATTGTACATAAAGAATTTTTAGTAAACATCTTTCAATTCTTGTAAATAGTAGTTGTAAATAAATCAAATTTTAATAAGTTTTTAAATACATAACCCACTCCCATCTCATTAAATAATAGTATACCTCACCCACTAAAATCATGCCACACACCTCCACCCAAAACCCATTAAATAAATAAACACTTTTAAACATTTCACCACATTTATTTTTAAATAATACCTCCCATCTCACCCTAACTGGCCACGTATACTATCTTTTAACCCTTATCTCCTTTCATCCAGAAGGGGTTGGAAGCAGATGTGAGGGCGATTTGGGTTCTTCCTGGGAGGTGGCTGTGGACTGTGCGCGGCAGAAGGGCGACAGTGCTGGAGCTCCTGTGTGCAAAGCGTGAGGCTGGTGCATGGTGTGCAGAGCAACATGAGCAGCTGTGGCCAGCCCCCAAGTGCACTCAGGTGAAGGTGCGGCTGGGCTTGTTGTGCAGGTGACCCAAGCGGCTGTGGCATGGTGGTTCGGATGGCTGGGTGGCCAGATCTGTGCAGGGGGTGAGCTGGAGGATCGCCAGGTGTGCTGGCGCACAGCTGCTGGAGGCCAGGAGAAGGCGACCTGCTGGCTGGCGGTGCCTAGCGGAGCTGGTGCGGACCAGGGCGCGGCTGGGCTGGAACTCCCATGCGCGGCCAGACCAGGTCAGATGGTGGTTGTGTGCTGGCTAGATGGCGGGAAGGAGATGGGGGCTTGGTGCGATGGCGGTTGGGCGGTGTGAAGCAGCCGGCTGGTGCTGGGCCCCTGTGCGAGTTGGGCATGTGAAGGCGGGCTGGAGCTGGGCTGCGCGGCGGATCTGGGCGGGAAGGAGACCAAAGCGGTATGTGTGTGCCGTGCTGAGTTGGCGGCCAGGGCAGAGCCGAGGCCGAGCAACGCTGGCGATCCTGGTGGAGCAGAGCTGGCAATCTTGGTGCTGAGGCGATGGAGAAGGCGGGAAGAGGAGCTCACCAAGAGGCCCGGGCACATATAAAAGGACCCCAAGGTCCTCTTCACAGGGTTCCCGGGTTCGGTTGGTTAGAATTTTTTTTAGGAATTTTTAATTTCCGTTTCTTCCCTGTATTTTTCTGTTCTTCCAGACTTCATAGGGGAGGGAGACGGGTTAGCCAGTGAGATGTTTAGAAAGTTTATTTCTGCCATTTCTTTCTTATGTAATTTTCCTTTGGCATCTGTGGGAAGGGGAATTGGATTTTAATCTTCTTTCATTTCTTCTGTAAGAGCTGAGAGGGTTACGAGTTGTTAATTGTTTCTTCCATTTTCTTCAGTGTTAATTTCATTCCTTCTATTCCAGAACATGATTCATGAGCAATTAATTTTTACATTTGTTCTGTGTTGATTTGTCCATCTCTTTTGTGTGGATTTTACCATTTCATCTGTGCTGTTGGAAAGATCGATCCAGAGGAGGGAGACTGGTTCGCCAGTTCAAACTTTTGAGAATTTTCTTCTATTTTTCTTCCGTAATTTCCTTTCAGCATTTTTTTAGATTGTTCAGAATTTGTGGAAGATTTCTTTTAGCATTTGAAGGGTTTAGCATTTTCTGATTTCGTTGCTTCCTTTCTTTTACTGCTACGAGGAGGATCCATTGGAATCTGATTTTGTCATTTATTCTGCATTTAAGTTCCTATTTTCTCTGTGTTCCAGAGCTCATTTCAATGGCATTTTATTTCAGTTCATCTAAGTTTTCCTTCTTCTATGTGAATTGCTAAGATCCATAGTTCTTTATTCTATTCTATTCTTTCTCTTCTTATGTGCAAACTGTGATAGAACTATCCAGAGGTTGGACTATTAGAGAGATCATAATTAGAGATTTCAATTTTGCTTTTGTTTCTTTTGTTCTGTTGGTTGGGTGGAAGAGATGGAATCTTAATTGTTCTTTTCTTTAAGAGATGTTATCTGGGAGAGATCGATTGCTTCCATGTTTTCTTTTCTCTGTGTATCGCAAGTTGCTGTGAGAAGGACGATTGCTAGCATTTCCTTATGTTCATCCGGAGGGCGATTGCAATATTTTTGATTTGCTTCTATGAAGGCTGAAAAGGGAGAGTTAGTTCTGTTGCTGTGAGGGTTTTGCTCCTGTTGTTGAGGAGAGTTGGCTGATGCGATATTTGGGAGTTTCCTCTCTTTGATTCAGCATTTCAGGGGGGTTTTAGGTTCAGATTTTGAGTTTTTCTTTGCTGTAAGGATCTAGGAATTCAGTATTTTGGGGGGCTTTGTTTGAGTTCGGTTCTTCAGAGGATTCAACATCAGTTCTTATTCAGTATTATTTTAGAGGATTCGGCTGCCTAGAGGGTGATCCAGGGGCAATTGCTTTTCCATTTCTTCTGCATTGCCTCTTTCTCTTGCTGCTTAGTGTTTGTGGAGTTGATATTGTTAATTGTTCATCCCCTGAGCTGTAGGGGTACATTGCTTTGATAATTTCCTTTTGAGATTTCTGTTCAGTCATCTTTTTATCTTCTTGAGCTAAGGTCATTTCAGAATTAGAGGTCCATCCGTACGTTTCAAGTTTAGATTTCTGTTTACCTATTTGATCCCTCAATTGAGAGGGTACAGTGATACCAACTTTTGGTTCTCAATTCTACTTGTTCTTTCATTGAGTATAATCTGTCAAGTGCGGGGAATTTGATTGGTGCTGTTTACACAATTGAATTTAATGCAATATGATTATGGTGAAAATGTATCTTATAGCATGATTTCAAGTCAAAGTAGTTTAAATTCAAGTTCTGTTCAGCCTCTCCGTGGATATGACCTGTTCTCACCATTGTGCTAGTTCCTTTTTACTATTTTAATTCTGTGAGACAGTTTAGAGGAGGTGAGCTTGTTGATATGTGCAAGGAACTCTAGACAATGGAATTGCACAATCAACAATGCGCACCACCATTGCCGCATACGACAATTCCAGATGATCCTGCCACGGCATGGAAACTGTGCAAGCCGAACTGGGACCCCTCGCCGTCACAGTGGAATTCTACGTCCTAGATATCGATCCCATGTTCAAGGCTATTTTAGGGCATCCATGGTTGGAAGCACTCGGGGGTGTGCCATCTACCGCGCACCAATGCCTGAAGTTCCCGTTCCAAGGGAGAATCATCAAGGTCAAGAGCATAGCCACCACCCACTCCGTAGATGCCCTCCACGATACCCACCTCCCAGCTGTGTGGCCAGCCAACAAACCCATCGTCTCAGTGCTAGATATCAACTACCCCTGGAGCTACACGTTCCAGTCCCAGCGAGAGGTCAACCTAGCCTGAGTCAATGCGGTCAAGAGAAAAGAGCCACTAAGCACAAAGGGGTGGCAAATTATGATGAAGTTGGGGTATGAAGAAGGCAAGGGCCTAGGGGCAGAGCTACAAGGTATAGTCAAACCCATCCCCGACATCGTCACGAAAAGCCGATGGGGCTTAGGGTACAAGGAGAAATCCAAACCATGGTCATCCAGCACATCCACTCTTAAGGCCGACCGAGAGCCACTCACTTGGACACTCTGGTGTCACTTTATCAGGGGGCCTACCCAACCTGGATACAACACCGTGGTAGTCGAGGCAGAACTCTCACAGCACGAGGTGCATGGCCGGAACTTCTCTCGGCACATGGCCCCGTTGCTGACCTATAGAGCCCTAGAAGCCCTCCGTCCGACCAGGAGGAGAAAGACTGGAGACCCAGAGGCTGAGTGGTATAGATGGTTCGACATAGAAGACATCACCATCGCCTTCAGCCGACTGTTCTGGGAAGAAGAGAGAACCTGGCCGCCAGCTGCGGAAGAGTTATTAGATCCACCCATTGCCATCACGTCCAAAAGGTAGCTCATGAGCGATGCCTCAGACATAGGAGAGCCGGACATCCCCTACGAAGAGGGGAAGACCATTGATGAACTCTGGAGAGGCACCTGCCTAGCCATCCACCCATCCCTCCTAGATTCCCTCCTTCCCAGCCTAGTCCCATCCTCTCCTCCTTTGCTGATCCAACTGACTCCTCAGCTCCTCACGGCGGCGCACAGCCTCCTCACACCCGAGATCCCACCGGCTGTCCTCTCCACTCTTCACGCTGATCCAGGTGACCACGAGGTCACCCTTTCCTGTTGCATGCTCTCCTCCGATCCCCAAAAAAAAACATCCACTTTCAAATGCACGTTGAGGTCGAGAAGCCGGCATACGTCCTGCACTCTGCTGATCAGGGGCACCCCTCGACTGAGGGTCCCCCTCCTGCTCCTTCATTAGGATCCATTCTCTTCAAGGACACCATGTCCTCCCCCAGTCGTGTAGAGTCGTCTAGTCTAGGAGAGTCTAGGGTAGGTGAGTCTAGCGTTAAGATAGATAGGCCTAGGGTAGAGAGTCAGGTCAGCCCGCCATCCACCAATTCCAAGCACCGTCCTAGGAAGCAGCGGGGAAAAGCTATTCCCCGGAGATATCTTCAAGAGCTGGCTCGGCGGTGTCAAGCGCTGCTACTGATAGAGGAGTTCACGAAAGAAGCGCTGGTGTTCGAAGAAGTGTTTGAGCAGGATGGGGTGTTCATAGACGACGGGTTTGGTGTCTACAAAATAATGAATGATGAGGACCCAGTCGATGAAGAGGATAGCGAAGTAGATGACGCTGCCGAAAAATATGCCAGTGGAGTAAGAAGGTTCGATGAGCCTACAACGGCAGTGGATGAATCTACTAAGGAAGTCAAGCTTGGAACAGAAGAAGATCCCAGGATTGTGATTATCTCGGCAAATCTCCCTCCTGATGAAGAAGAGTAACTGGTGCAAATCCTGAGGGAGTACCAGGATACATTCGCCTGGTCTTACGAGGACATGCCCGGTCTAGACCCCTCACTAGTGGAGCACCGACTGGTACTGAAAGAAGGGGCAAAGGCAATCAAGCAGAAACTCAGAAGGTTTCATCCACTCACAACCCTGAAGATGAAGGACGAAGTAGATAAACTCCATAAGGCTAGATTCATCAGGGTAGTACTTTATCCAAACTGGGTGGCCAATATAGTCCCTGTCATGAAGAAAGACGGCAAAGTCAGAATCTGCATCGACTTCAGGGATTTGAATAAGGCATGTCCGAAAGACGACTTCCCGCTTCCTCATCTTGATGTGCTAATCGACAATACTGCTGGGTATGAGACCCTCTCATTCATGGATGGGTATTCAGGATATAACCAAATCCGTCTATCTCCTGAAGATCAAGAGAAAACATCCTTCACCACGCCCTGGGGAACATACTGCTATGTAGTTATGCCGTTTGGATTAAAGAATGCCGGCGCTACTTATCAGAGGGCGATGATGGCCATCTTCCATGATATGATGCACGTTTATGTAGAGGTATACGTGGATGACATCTTGGTGAAGTCAAGAACCAGGAGAGAACACCCCGAAATCCTAGCCAAAGTGTTGCAAAGGTCTAGAGAGTATCAGCTGAGAATGAATCCGAAAAAATGTGTGTTCAGGGTCTCATCAGGAAAGCTGTTAGGTTTCATAGTCAGCAAGCGGGGCATTGAGATCGATCCAAACAAGGCCAAGGCAATAGCGGAGATGCCGCCTCCAAAGAACATCGCGCAATTAAGAGGGCTAATCGGGCGTTTGCAATTCATCAGAAGATTTATCTCCCAGCATTCGCAAAGATGTCGCCCATTTTATGATCTCTTGAAAGGAGGGGCAAAATTCGAATGGAATGACAAATGCTAAGCAGCCTTCGATGAGCTGAAAAGTTATCTCATGAATCCCCCAGTCTTACAGCCTCCTGTACCCGGAAAGCCGCTAATCCTATATCTCTCAGTCATTGAGGACTCCCTAGGAGCTGTCCTGGCACAACATGACGAATCTGGGAAAGAAAGGGCAGCATACTACCTCTCTAGGCTCTTCAACCCCGCTGAATCCAAGCTCACCACCGTGGACAAAACTTGTGCCGCACTCGTGTGGGTAGTCCAAAAGCTCAAGCACTACTTCCTAGCCCACGAGGTCAAGCTGATCTCAAGGATGGATCCACTCCGTTATCTTCTTGAAAAGTCCATCCTTTCTGATCGGCTGGCACACTGGCAGAGTTTCCTCTCCCAGTTTGACATATCCTTTATGGTCCAAAAGGCCGTCAAGGGGTACGCCATCGCCGAGCATCTAGCCCATCTACCACTCCCTCGCAGTGACTCCCTCCAAGAGGAATTCCCCGATGAGGAACTCTCAGTCATAATCAAAGACCCCTTCTGGTCCCTTCATTTCAATGATGCACTCAATTCTCAGGGACGGGGCATTGGAGCCGTGCTGCTTACCCTGGAAGGTATCACCATCCCCTTTGCATATCAACTCACCTTCCCCGCTACCAACAACATGTCAGAGTATGAGGCTCTCCTTGCTGGTCTCAAGCATGCTTATCTGCTGGGGGCATCGCACCTCAGAATTATAGGAGACTCTCAGCTCGTCCTACGGAAGGTGCTCTCAACTTACCGCACTCGTGACCCGAAGCTCAAGCCATATCAAGACTTGGTCACGTTATTGGCAAGGCAGTTCCGTAAGCTCATCTACATCCACACTCCTCGTTCCCAAAACATCTTGGCCGACGCTCTGGCGTCGCTAGCATCATCCCTATCCTTCCCTCTGAGTCGCCGGACTGAGACAATCATCGTCCAGCGTCTCGATGTCCCATCTACCCAGGACCCTTGGTTTAGCGACCTTAGGGCAACCTTAGAAGAGAAGACTAGGAAAAGAGGAGCGCAGCAAGTCATGATAACTGAGCTCGAGGAGATTCTGAATGAAGAGGAACTGCCATGGTACTTTGAGATAGAGCAGTACTGCAGGGATGGAACATATCCTGAAGGGGCAAGTGCAGAAGACCGTAGGGCCATCAGGAGAGCCGCCTTAAGGTACACAGTTGTCGGAGAAGTTCTGTACAGGCGAGCCCTTAATGGAGTCCTTTTAAGGTGCCTTACCGATGATGAAGCTTGGAAGGTGGTGGAAGGGGCCCATGCTAGTGAATGCGGAGGGCACGTTAACAGTCAGATGCTAGCAAAGAAGATCAATAGGCAGGGCTATTACTGGCCAACCCTAGAAGAAGACTGTACCATCTACGTCCGTAGGTGTGTCAAGTGTCAACTCCATGCCGATAAAATCCACGCCCCTTCCTCCTCACTACACCCACTCTCCACACCATGGCCATTCTCCATGTGGGCTTTCGACATTGTCGGCCCTCTTGGTGATTCTAATGCTCAAACCAAACAAAAGTCATTTATCCTAACTGTGACTGAGTATTACACCAAGTGGGTAGAAGCTGAAGCCTTCACAGAAATCAAAGCATCCACGGTGTGCCGCTTCATCATGAGAAACATCATCTCGCGGTTCGGAGTGCCAAGCAGCATCGTCACGGACAATGGGCCGCAATTCATCGCACAAGAGCTCCAGGACCTCTGTAAGAAATACAACATCACGCTGCATCATTCATCACCGTATTACCCACAGGGCAATGGCCAAGCTGAAGCAACTAACAAAACCCTTCTTAAAATTTTAAAGAAAACCTGTGAGTCGCATAAATTTGCCGACTGGCCAGAGAAGCTAATAGAGGCTCTATGGGCCTACCGCACCTCCGTCCGCACTCCCACGGGACAAACCCCGTACGCTCTCACCTACGGGATGGAGGCGGTAGTTCCATATGAGATCCTAATTCCTTCACTAAGAGTCCAACTAGACAAGGAACTTAATCTTGATGAACGTCGAGAGGCGTTACTAGTCCAATTGGAACTTTTAGATGAAAGGCGGCTTATGGCAGCCGACCATGTGCTTTCCTACCAAAGGCGAATCTCAAGGTCTTTTCAAAAGAAGGTAATTGAACGAAAATTCCAAGAGGGCGATATGGTCTTAAAACGCATCTTTATCAAACCCGGAGGTCCTAGGTCCAAACTGCAACCCAACTGGGAGGGCCCGTACGTTGTGAGAGAGGTCTACCCTGGAAATGCATATCGCTTAATCAATGCTGAGGGCATCAAATTATCACATCCGTGGAACGGGTTGTACCTCAAACATTTCTATCCTTAGGCCTATAGGTGTGAGGCCACAACACCTGGATCGGGGAGTAGCCCCATGTTGGGAGTCTAAGATACCTCTCTAATCGCCAAGGGCTGCTCTAAGTTAGGATTAACACACACGCACATGGCAAACCCGGATAAGACTACACTCGGTAGATGCTGCGATTATGCGGGCTCTACTCTAGCGATGCATCGGTCATTCTCTCCTAATCGGTCGAAGTGTAGGGGCAAAAGGGTCGTAAGGGTGAGGTCGTCAACCTACAGCATACCCCGACGAGAGGAAGTCTCAAACAGGGACGGTCAAAATAACAAAAGGGCAAAGAAGCAAAGAAACGAAAAGAAAAGAAAATCCATAATACAATAGGGGCATGACAAAGAGTGGCAAAGTCTCTGCGGGACACTAATGAGCCCGGTCGTACGCATGCCCCAAAGCAAGGCAAGTCCATAGCAAAAGACCATAAAGTCCCTCCACAACAGACCCAATCTCCGAATGGTATGCTGTAGGAAGTAGCCGAACCCAACATCCCTATACCCACACAAGACTTTCCTTAAATAATCTTCCGCTTCTCCCTATAAGGCTGAGTCACCTCTTGGGTAGGGCTTAACTAGTCGCAGCATCAACTAAGGGTAGGTTTTCCGAGGCGTTGTCACCCCTTACGCAAGTCTTAACTTAGAAAGCCCTGTGGCGAGAACCAGAGGTGATCAAGATTCCTAACCAGCAGCTCGAATCGGTTTAAGTGTTGTGGCCCGAAGTTGCGAGTACCTTCCGTCTCGCGTGTCTTATTTTTAGGAAGGGCTAACGCCGGCTTTAGACGCTAACAAAAACTCAAAAAAATCATAAAAATCAAATATTCCCCAAAACTCAAAAAAATCAGATATTTCCAAAACCCCAAAAAAATCAGATATTCACAAAAAACTCAAAAAATATCAGATATTTCCAAAACTCTAAAAAAATTAGATATTTCCAAAAACTCAAAAAATCATATATTTCCAAAACTAAAAAAAACCAGATATTTTTAAAACTCCAAAAAATCAAATATTCCAAAAAACTCAAAAAATCAAATATTTCCAAAACCCTAAAAATCAAATATTCCAAAAATCTCAAAACATTAAATGATTCCAAGCCGTTTGCATACATGCATTTCATTTGCATTTCGCATCTTTTGCCTATTTAATAAGGCTTAGCCCCTTGACGAATTATCAAGGTCGCTCACTCGTCACATTTTAAGGCAAGGGGCTAAGCCTAAGAACAGATCTGACTTCTTTCGTGGTTGTCTAAGTGTGCAGGACAGAAAAAAAGTGGCACTCATCTCTCACTCGTCACTCTCACTCAGTCGCAAACCATAAAACACAAAAGGTTTCATTCCATTCATATCATGTACACCATCATGTCAAAAAAGAAAGAGCAAAAGGTACAAACCCTCAACCACTCTCCCCTGTACCCTCAGGCGGGCGGGGAGATGGAGGGGCCATCACTCTCGGCCCGGTCTCGCTCCCCTCTGGCGCTCTCTCACGCCGTCGTCGCTCCTTCTCCTCGTTCCTCCGCCGTCCGGAGGAACCTGTCAAGTAGTGCCCAGCGGACCCGCTCAGGATACCGCTCCGGCTAGTCGCTGACCGGCTACGCCCGACCAAGGCTAGGGCCCTCTCCAGACCCCTCATCTCAGATCGCAGCATGTCGCCGCGATGCCTCTCCTCCCCCAGCTGGGTGCGGAGATCCCCAGCCTCGGCGCGCAGTCGTGCCGCCTCCTCTGCCTCCTGGCGCCACCGCGCCACCTCTGCTGCCTCAGGGCGTAGGCGTAGGTCTGCCATCTCCGCCTCCAGCGTGGTCATCCGCGCCAGGGCGGTCCTCAGCTCCTGCTTCTGCAATATCAGAAAAAAATCTTGTCAGAAATCACAAAAGAAGCAAAAGCCTAGGGGCATCTAATAAATAACTTACCTGCTCCCGCAGCTGGGCGAGGGTGTCCTCCGCTCGGGCCGTCGCCGACGCTAGCTGGCCCTCTAAGACAGAGCGGCCAGGATCCTCTCGGGAGGAGGAAGCACCTCCCACCATCTGCTGGGCCCTGTCCAACTCTGCCCGCTGCAAAAGAAACATCAAGGGTCAGTCAACCACAATTAGAAACAGAAGGGTAGGGTGCGGAGTACTCACCAACTGGTCCACCACTGCGTGGAGGTCGTCTCGATGCTGGATAGTGGAATGGAGGATGCCCTCGAGTGAGGAGATCCGTCCCTCGGGGTCAAGCTGCAAACACAGACCAAGTCAGTCACATAATCACCTAAGAACTCAAAGCAGACTGAAAGCAGTAAGGACTCACCGGTCGTCGGGACCCTTTGTACACCTGGGCCCCGTACTTTCGGGCATAGGCCCGGAAGTAGTCCTCGTCACTGGTGGCCTCGGAGACCACCTCTGTCCCTCGCCGCTCCCAGTCATCCAGCTACTCCCGGACCCAGACCGTCCAGTCCGTGACCTGCTGGATTCCCCGAAAGCTCCGGCCTGGCCGCTCCCAAGCCCTCTGCCGGGTCGAGAACTCCACCACCGCCTGGTGGAGTCCCAATGTCCGCGCCACTAGCTGGTGGTGGAGCGGGACCACTGTGTTAAAACAATGAAGCCAAATGTCCCTACCGAAGTAGGGACGGCCCCGTTCCACCCACGGCTGGGTGGCATCGTCCTCCCCGACGTAAGGAGTCCACCGTACCTGCAAGCCAAAACTCCGTCAGTCAACTGTCAAAATAAGCAAAGCAAAGGAAGGGGTTAAGGCTAGAAATACTCACATGTCCAAACGGGATGGTGTCCAAGGCGTCGTGGATCAGGGTCACCTGACGCCGCAGGGTCCGCTCGTCTCGGCAAAATCGCCAGCGCTGCAAAAGAGGCACAGTGCTGCGTCGCCTCACCACCCCGCGGCCTAGGGAGGGGAGGTGGTAGTATGCCCACACCTACAAGAGCAACACAAGTCAGTACCACAGTTAATAGAGATAAGCAGGAAAGGCAGCGAAGGGTGAGGGTAGAAACGTACTTGTAGCAGTGGGAAGAAGCCTGCAACACCTGTCTCCCTACTGGAGGTGCCCAAGTTGTCAAAGAGATGGGCTAGGAGAGCCGCACCCCATGCGTAATTGCCCACGCTGGACAGATCCTCCAGCAGGGGCAGGAACCGGCAGCCAACTGGGTCCCCTCTGGTCCCCAGGATCATCTTCCCAATCACAAGGGTCAGGAACCGTCGTAAGTCTCTGTCAGCTGTCTCTCCCTCCTCCTCCGCCATCGCCGCTCTGGCGTCATCTGTCATTCGCTCCATGTGCTCCGCCTGTCCCTCGCCCGTCTGGCGGCGTGCACTCACCACCCCCAGACTCGCCTGCAGCACCGTCCGCTGCACTAGCGAGGACCTCTCTCCCCTCACCTCCAGTCCAAGTAGCCTCTCCACCGGCTCCTGATAGCTGGTATAGGTGGTCCCAGTCACCGCCCGGCCGTCCACGCGCAGGCCGGTGATCCGCACCACATCCTCTAACATAGGGACCATGTGTCCCCACGGGAAGAGGAATGCGTGGCACTCTCGGTCCCATCTCTCCTTCAGCGCCTGAATGAGTGCCACATCCGGCGCTAGCTCCTCCAACCTCAAAAATGGCCCAAAACCCATGCCCTCCAGTCGGCGTACCTGGAAGTCCGGTAAGCCGTCATAAATTGCTCGGATCACTGCCCACCCGAGCCGGGACTGCAACTCACTCTGCAAAGCAAACACCAAAAGGTCAGAAGTCGGAAGGAAAGTGTGCAAATCACTCTCTGTCCTGATAAGACGACAGGGGGTCTGTCGCCTTCTTAAGGCGACAGAACCCCCGTCGCTTTCAGGGATTCTCATTGCGACAGGCACTCTGTCGCCTTCAATAAGGCGACATGGGGGGCGTCGCCTTCGCTCTGGTAATACGATAGGGGGTCTGTCGCATTACCAGGGCCGAACCGAGATGGAATTTCCTCCGTTTTTCGGTCGTTCCCTCGGGAAAATCGCCCTACAAATGGGTGCTCCGCACCCCCCACATCCCACATTCAAAGCTTAGAGTTCGGGGACCTACCTTTTTGGGCCCGACCAGCTCGTCCTCGTCCCCCGCCACTGGCGCAATCTCCTCCTCCATCGGAACGACCGGGGGAGGATCCGGGGCCGCCGTCGACGTCCCCTGACCCGCTTGCCTTCGCTGGATCATCTTCTTCTGCCGTCTACCGCTGCCCTCACCTCCTTGCCCACTACCGTCGCCCTCCATCGCCGGTTGTCAAAGGAGAGGAAGAAGGAAGGAGGAGAGAAAGAAGAGGAGGAAGAAAGGGGGGGGGGGCTTGACGGAGAGAAGAGAGAGGGTTGAAGGAAAGAGGGAGGAAGGGAGGTCAGTTCGCCGGAAGGAAGGAAGAGAAAGAGAGGTTTGAAAGGAGGAAAGGAGAAGAAGGGCGCTCGGCCCGAATTCAAACTGCCCCGGGACCTGTGAACGCGACAGGATCTGTGTCGCCTTCTGCCAGGTAGCGACCATGCCTATGTCGCCTTCACTTTTATGGTAGCGACCGTTGACCGGTCGCCTTCTTCATTGCGACATAGCCCATGTCGCCTTCTTAAACCAGTGCACAAAAACCCCTAAAAATCAATGCTCATTGCAATAAACCAATGCTTACATCAATAACATGTCTCACTCCCCTTACATCAAGCATCAATCTCACAACACCAAGTCCCATCAAAACATCAAAAGTGCAATCAAGTCTATCTCTCTAGTTCACGGTCCCCTCAGTGGCCGAATCTTCTCATGCTCCAAGAGGTACACCTGGTACGTTTCCCGGTCCTCGTCAAGTCTCGGCAGGAGTGCATGGGTAGCGCACGCCCTCCACAAGGCCAGCACGCTCCGCACGGCCTGCTCATCCTCCGGGTTCCCTAAGTGTCGCTTCTTCACGGGAGGCAAGTGTGATGGCGGAAGCACTCTCGTCCTCGGCTTCCCGATCTGTAGGTAGCACCGCTGCGGGTTGTAGAGCACGGTCGCCATATTCCCTATCAATTGCAAGTCCAAGCCGTGTCCGAGTGGTAGCCGGATCTCCGCTCCGCGAAGTGCCACTACGCCCAAAGCAAAGTGTTCCACTGGTAGGGTACTGAAGTAGAGGCGCCATGCACTCCTTGTCTTCTTGTCCGCCGTCCTGCATAAAACCTTGTCGGAGAATTTGGCCGCACCGCCAATAAAGTTCAACGGATGGCACCCGAAGATCCGACTGTCAGTGGTGGGGTTGTCTACCGGTTTGAATTTTATCCTCACACCCAACCAACACTCTAGAAGGATCATAGAGCCATAAAGGAAACCTCCCGTGGAAGCCGAGGTAAGGCCCGAGTAAAGATACGCCAAGATGGCGTGAGAGAGTGAAAGTCCCCGCCATACCCCACTAATCGCACTAAGGCTAGCATAGTCTATGAGGTGATCCCCGGACGGGAAGAGCACCACCCCACATAAGCATATGGCCACGGCCTTTGCGATCTCCCGGTGGTCTACGCTCTTGTCCTTGCACTTGGATATGACCCATTTAGACAATGGCACTAGATGGATGAATTGTGGGCTAACCATGGTGTGGACCTCCCCCGGATCGGTCATGAACTCCCCTAGGATAAACTTCGGGTTAATGGGCTCAACCGTGTAGCTTATGTTTTGCTCGTCCCCGGGTTTGGTCTTGGGAAGAGCAAGGAAGGCCTCGACCTCCTCTAAAAGGACGGTCGCCTCAAATTTGGGGAAAATGAATGTGTGGATTTGTGGGTGCCACAATTCTATCAAGGCCGTGATACTATGCCAATCAAAGGAAATTTTGTGGTAATTGTGAGCCGCTATCAAAAATCCACCCAAACCCCACTCTCTTAAGAACCTAATGACATACATGGATAGAGATTTGATCATCAGGGCAATCCAAGTGAGCTTAGAGTAGCGGCGAGAGTCGGGGAAGAGCTAGGGAAGAAAAGGAAAAGAGAGAAAAGAGGAAGAACAAGAACACAAAATTAATGAAGAAATTCGGAGCATAAAATCATGAAAATTGAAAACACCAACCAACTTACCTCTCTCACTTCCTCGCTCCGGCTCAAGTGGTTGGGAACGTCCGTAATCCTCATGAGAGCTTCAAAGGCCGCCCGAGCATGCTTCGGACCTTCGTAGACCGCCTCCCCACCCATGGGATCAAGAGGAGCTCTCTTCATGGCCATGGTAGCTTGCAAAGCTTGAAGAAAAGAAGAGAGAGGTGAGAGCTCCGAATTTGGCCTCTCACTCCCCTTATTTATAAAGCTATAATGCTCCTAATCCTGCTAGGAAAGGGTAGAGGAGACCCATTGAGAATAGGAGTTTGAGTAGGGAACACTTAGAGTCCAAGTGGGAGTCAAAACCAAGTCCTATGCTGAAAGCTTTTGAGCTCGGGCTGAGAAACCTGTGAAAGCAACATATCGACCCGTCGCCTTCAAGGTGGCGACAGACCTTGCGTCGCCTTCTTCAGTCAAGGGTCACGACATGCCCTATGTCACCTTCTGACCAGTCTGTGCTGTCTTGCTTATTCATCTGTGACTGTTCAGGATATTTGCACATATGCTTTGATGTCATTGTTTGGTGCATTGTATCATGTCTATCTTTATTGCTTTGATTATTGAAAACCCATAAAAATCAGAAAATGTAGGAAAATCCATAAAAAATCCAAAAAATTCAGAAAATCAAAAGACGTACGTCCGGTAAGTCAGGTAAGTATCTCTAACCCTAATCCCTCCGCATTACTATATGATATCTACACTATTATATCGGCTCAAGGACCGGTTGGTTCCCAGTGTGTTCCAGGATCTGAGTTCCCCTTCATCAAAAACGAGGATGATCTAAGTGCACACTGCTAATCGCTGGATAGGCCGTTGGGTGATATGACTTGGGGACGATGGATTCTATCACACGTCGGGGATGCGAAGTGTCTTGACCCTTGCTCATATTGTCTAGCAATATTATCCTTGAGTACTTGTTATTTTCTCTCTTTCTTTGCATTCGTTTTATGATTTCCTTTTTCTTTAGCCCAGCATGCATCATGTAGGAATTTTGAGCTTCATGAATCATGATTTGTCAAAGTCAGCTTCTCAATGATGTCCCAACCCAAATCCTCATTTCCAGACAAGAATTCCACTCCGAATTTGAAAGCCTTCCTCAAGCTTGTGCTCGGTCCAGGTCTGCCAGTGTGGTTCCTATGAAGGATTCCTCTCATCCCCATTCATTATAACAGTCGTTCCCTTCATCTCCGATCCACTCATTAGTCGTGACCCGCTCGAAGGCCAGAGTCGAATCGACCCGCCGGGCAGCACCTATCCCCTAATGAACGAAACCTGCACGCTAAAGATAGCCAGGGTACCTCTTGAATCAGGAGGTTGATCATTCTTTTCTTTTGATTTTTATTCGTCCCCAATAGGAACCATCCTGCATATTCTGTTCCCAGCCGTGTTCGAAGTCAGCCGGATAATTCTCGCTGCTTATTCGTTCAGAATGGGTGTCTCTTTACCTTGATGCCCGCTTTTCAGTTCATTCCGCTTCATTCCGCTACATCACCATTTCACGCCACTTTCGCTCCATCACCGCTTCACTCCCTTGCAAAGCAGGCATCAAGGAGGGGTAGTCTATAGACACCCATTTCTGACCCATAAGTCGAGCAAAATCTCTTGTCGTATTATTGACGCCCCACGTTGGCTCATCATCGTCAAGCTGGCTTTCTCCGATCATGACATTATTCCCATTAGTTCATCACCCTGGAGGACTCTTCCTGGTCAAATCAATCTCTTTCACTATAAGCTCTCTGAGTATAAGAGTCTGATATTTCATCCCGAAGGCTGTGCATGGCTGATTGGACACATTACATGCCAAAATGCAGAAAAGACCAGAAGGCGACAGGCCCTAGGTCGCCTTCCTGAAAACGACAGCCCCTATGTCGCGTTCATAATTCCACATTTTAAATCCTCAGAAAATCGCAAAACGACTCAAGTCAGCCTTCCATATGAGGAAGGCGACGTATCGAGCTGTCGCATTCAAGAAGGCGACACCAAGGTTGTCGCGTTAAGGGCCTTAAACAGGAAACTCAATCCGAAGCCAATTTGGACACATGCTATTGATGGTAATTGCTTCATTTGGACGTCCAAATCACGTCCAAATCCTCTCAAATTCAGAGCAGACCTTCCTAACATGCCCCTTTCCGAGTTCCAATAGCCCTTGCACAGCCATACTTACCCAGAGTCGGACTCTTGCCCATTATTCCTCTCAGACCCGAGTTGGGAATAATCACCCATAAGTACCTCGTCTCTGCATCTTTTTGGGCAAGGCTGGATTCTTTGGTTCGCTGAGCAAGAGAGCTTCATCTTCCACGAAGAGAGTTCTCCCTCCAGACGATCAGCAAGAGCCCTCTAGGGCATTTTCCCATCGGCTACACAATCTCCTCTCCCTTCTTCTCTTTATTTCTTTGATTTCATGCATGCATAGCTTCGTTTTCTTTCTAGTTTAGCATAGATCACGACACACACACCTATTCTTAACACCCACAAGGGTTAAAAGCCCCAATCTCGTGAGTTCCCTCCATATTAGTCTATGATTCCATGCTTTTCATTGAATAGATCTTCTACACACAAGTTCTAATGGGTGTTTTGTTTATTTGAATCACTTTGGCAGGTGTTTAAAGGTCAGAGCAAGGTGAGGCTCTTGCCTCTCGGCCGGCTGAGGAGCAGGAAGACGAAGAACCCAAGTCTCCATCCACTGAAAAAGAAGGCGACGACCGCTGTGTCGCGATCAAGAAGGCGCCGTTGCCTACATCGCGTTCACGTTAAAGCATCGCGACACCCACTCTGTCGCATTATTAGGTACGCCTTCTTCTTCATCTTTCCTTTCCAAGGTAGTCAGCCCTCCATCTGAATATCAAGAGGCGACTGCATTGGTGGTGATCACGGTCAGTTCCTAATCTCTACATATTCACAATCAATTTCAAAAGGGGATACAAATCCCGTGATTACACACCCCTCTACATGACACTACAGGCATGGTGCAAGATTGCGCAAGTGAAAGGGCTAAAAGGATGGGTGTGATTACTTCAAGGCAATGACGGTGGCGGAGTTCGACATGCGCCCACGCTTCCTACATAACAAGATGATCCGGCTACCATAGCTCCCCGGGTTAGCATTACGACTTTTGGTCAATGAAGCATTGGTCCACTACAACTCGAACCGCTGCTACCTTCAGTGCGGTGCTGCACGCACGGTGGTTCCCCTAGTTTCGCACTACCCGCCCATTAAGGAATGGAAGAAGGGTGATGACCAAGATGAGCGGGATGTGAGAAGCTCCATTATCCACTAGGAGGGATGCGCCACAGGTCTCCTTCAGGTGGAGGTAGTGGAGGACAAGGACGTGACCCGAGAGTACCTCGAGGCATTGAAGAGGGTTCATCCAGCTATACCAGGAGCTTGAGAGAGATGCGATTGATGTAGGCATGGTTATCAGATAATAATTAGGGTAGGAAAGTGTATTTGATTGATTGTAGGGAAAATTGGACACTGTAATGAATGAATTGAATCAATAAAATTAGGCTTTTACTCTATGCGCATTGTGCTCTATTTATAACACGACCCAAATGGATGACGCCTCAACGTCACGACAGGGCGGTGGGCCGCGACATTGTCATTGTCTACCTAGCTGTCGTGATAGGAACACGACGTCCAAAGGCGTCGCGTCATCAACCGACGATTCAAATATGCAGAACCCCCCCTTTCTTCCCCCTTTGCGCGTTCAAACTTCCCCAAACCCCGGCGATTCCCCTTTCTGGCGATTTCCCCCATTCTCTACACTCTTTCCCTCGCTCTTTCTCATACTCTAATTCACTCTCCCCAAACTGGTGGTAATGGAGGGCGGCGGCGGCTCACCAGGTGATGGGAGGAGGAAGCGGCCGGCGACGAGGGCCACCCGGCGACGCGAGGAGGCAGCCACGGCGGAGGAAGTGGCGCCGGACGTGGAGATGGAAAAGGAGGAGGCACCTGTGGTGGATTTCGAAGTGGTGACGAGGGCTCACAAGGATGCCATGAAGATGGTAAGCCTCAATCCCTAAACCCCTTTTTAATTTCTGTTGTGGATGTGTGGGGAAGCCCTTAGAGGGCCTAATGTAGGGCGTGATGCCTAGAGAAGAGACCACTGGACAAGGAAGGTTCCGGTCGGTCCATGGCTAAGATCGCGACGGGTTGGCCCACCGCGACACCAGTTGTCACGATAGGTCAACAGGCCGTGACCCTGTCGCAACGACCAAGATCGTCGCAACAAGGTCACAGTCCACTAGGAGGGCGCGACCATGTCACGACGCATCGGGGCGTCGCGACAAGGTCGCGGCCCTTTAGGCCGCCGCAACCTCAGTCGAGAGACCAACATGGGAATGATTGAACTGATTAAGAACTAATTTGTGCTTGCAGGGAGAAATGAGGGCCCGGGTGTCATGGATTCTAGTTTTAGCAGTATACTTAGCTTTCCCGGAGTTCCAGAGAGAGAGAGGGTTCATGAGATGGGGATTGGTTAGACCCTTAGGATGGAGTGGATGAGGGCAGATGCCCCTATGACCCAGGCCCTGCACAGCAGGTGGGATGCAGAGGCCACTGCTTTCGTACTCCCATGGGGACACATGATCCCCAACTTAGAGGATGTTAGCAGGATCACTAGATTGAGAGTCTATGGTTGATCGGTGAGTGGCTATACCTATCCGTGCTACCAGGGGTTAGCACGCAGACTCCTAGACCTGCCTCGGCCCACTTGGTGAAGTACTCAGTAGCAGTAAGGATGAAGGATTTCTGTTTTAGTTGAGCATTAGGATCACCAAGAGGCCTAATGATATCAAAGGCCCACACGGAGAAAGGCCAAGGAGAAGATAGTGGATGCAAAGAAGAGGATGGAGCATGGATCTTATCGGCATAGAGCTGGCACTTGACACACCTACGTACGTAGATGGCACAATCTTCTTCTAAGGTTGGCCAGTAATAGCCCTGCCTAAGGATCATCTTAGCCAACATTTGGCTATTGACATGCCCTCCACAGTCACTGGAGTGGGCTCCTTCCACCACCTTCCAGGCTTCTTCATCTTGCAAACATCTGAGGAGCATCCCATTTAGAGTGTGCCTATATAATACTTCTCCAACAATGGTATATCTTAGTGCCACACCCTTGCACCAGATCCAACAGATACCTGCGGGGTATGCCACTACCCTTTCTCTTCCTAGACGGGGATGGGGACTTGCTAAATCATACCCCTGAGTCTAAACTAGGGTTGATATTTACAGAAGGCTCTGGAGAAGTGTCCAGAGATTTATTGGGATGGAAATCAACAAGTGCGGCTGGGCCGCGGGAATCCTCTGATGGGTCTGGAGGTAGAGGCGGGCCACCCAAGCTCAGGGTGCCCGCAGTAGAATTGGGATGTAGGGGAACAAAAGGCCCCTCACCCAGATCGCCCAGAGTGACCATGGTGGTCGGTGAGCGAGGATCACAGCTTAAGCAGAAGAAGGAGAAAGGTGAGGATCGCCGCCAAGGCAAGAGGAGGGAGTGACGGGGATCGCCGTCAAGGAAGCAAAGGAGTGCGCGGGTGACGGGGATCGCCGTCGAAAGCAAGGGAGCACCGGGACAGGGATAGCCGTCCGAGTGCGGGGATCGCCATCAAGCGAGGGGATTGCAGCAGGAAGTGACGGGGATCGCCGCCAGGAGTTGGGATCGAAGTGGGGAATCGGTGCTTAGAAGGAAAGGAAGGACGGGGATCGCCGTCCGATGAAGGAGGAAGGGAAAAGACGGGGATCACCTTCTGAGGAAAAAAAAGGGAGAAAGATGGGGATCGCTGTCCAATTGTTGGGGAGAAAGAGGGGGAGAAGACACACATCTTTTTTTTTTTTTTTGACAAGTTAAACTAAGGATAAAAAATAAACTATCTACATGCAAAGGCGTCGGGAGAAGGACAACACCGAGCCATTAAAGAAAATAGTGAAAAGGGACGAAGAAACGGTTAACGCTTTGAGAGCGTCAAGGGAGAATAAGAGGATAAGAGGAGGAGAAGAAGGGATGAAGGCGAAATTATAAACAAGGATGGAAGACACAAAATGACTAGAAGGCCGGGAATACCCTGGCCAGAACTCCTTTGTTGGGTTGATGGGGTTCATGACTTCAAAATCCTCACCAGGTCCAAGCAACTGTCGCTTGGTGGTGGCTGTTGATACTGACTGTTTCATTGCTGGAGAGTGTGAAATGTTGTCCTTACTGAACAAATGATTGACTGCCAAGACAAGGTCTTCCAAATCTTGTTCTTCTGCCTCTGCTACCGGGGACTGCATGGTGTTGTCCTCCTTGAACAAAAAATTGACAGTTGAGACTAAGTCTTCCAGATCTGGTTCTTTTGCCCTTGTTTCTTCAGGCTTCCTCTTTTTGCTGGGCCGCTGGGCCTCAAGAGCATGATATGGGGACAATAGTGCTTCTATCATGATAGTATTGTAGCCTGGCTGCACGGGCCCTCTGACAAAATGATCATATAGAGTCCAAATGAGGGGCTCTTGGTCTGAGTTCGATGTAGATGAATGTGCTGCCCACTGCTTTAATCCCTCTTGGTATCCAAGCCCCCGCTTTGTGAACTTCTTGGGATCATTGATAATCTGAGCCCTCCCCTGAAGGTGAGCGCCAAGACCCTTTCCCGGTTGATACCCAATTCTAACCATAATGTTCCAGCTCTTGGTGTTCGTCAATGTGCCCTTCTTAACAGCAGCCACTGATGGGGATACAATTTGTCAGCTGCTGGAAAATGTGTAAGCCCAAGGATAATTCACATCGAGCACTGAGATGATGGGCCTATTCGATGGCCAGACCGACGGCATAATTTTCTTAATAGCCTCCACCGTATGAGTAGTTGCTACACTCTTGACTTTAACTATTCACCCTTGGAAAGGGAATTTCAAACACTGATGAGCGGTAGAAGGCACTGTGCCTAATGCTTCAATCCAAGGGCGGCCCAAAATGGCCTTGTAAGTGGGATCAATGTCAACCACATAAAAATCTATGGTCATGACAAGTGGGCCTAATTCTGCTTGTAAAGAAATGATGCCATGGTAGGCCCGCCGGGAATTGTCATAGGGCTATATGGTTGTAGGAGTGGGCTGCAAGCAGCGCTCGGAGATGTTGCAGGACCTCAAAGTACTCAGTGGGCACACATTTATAGAAGCTCTGGTATCGACCAATGCGGCATCAATAGCCATTTTGTTTATGGTCAGGGTGACACATAAAGGCATTCTCCTGGCCTCTGGGGAAGCTAGCTCACCGTCTGTAAAAGTATTGGTTGGCCCCTTGTTCACGATGGAGAGAACGGATGGCAGATTATCTGGGTTCATATCTTCATTCACCATGTCCCTGCAGAAAGGCTCTCAGGGCATCTTGGTGTGTCGGTGACCTTTTGATCAATTCAAGGATTGATATTTTTGCTGGGGTCTGATCCAAATACTTAAAAATATCATATTGGGTCCCTGGGATCGGATCTATCTCCTAAATGTCTTGTTGTTACTGCTAATTGTTATTGTTGGATGGCTGGACCTGCTGACCTGGCATAGACACGGATGCGTTTGGATACATTCGGTGGAACATACGCCCGCTCCGTAGGGCGAGGTTGTGGTGAAGGGAGGGTGAAGTGGTGTCGATGATGGAGGGGGTGGCTAATAAGGGTGTTGGCGCAGAGGAGAGTGGGATGTTAAGAGGTGATGGAACAATGGGTGATACAAGGGGAGTGTTTTAGAGAGGCGAGGTAATAGTGGCAATGATAGGTGTGGTAGAGACAGATGTGGTGGATGTGGGCGTGATGGTGGTAGGTTCGGCATGGGAAATAGCCAAGAGCTGGCCTACCTCGTGCTCTTCGTCAAAGGCCCATGAGGCTTCTGGTGGCTGATGGTGGATGATGGGGTTAACTTGAGCTGGTGGAGGAGGTGGTGGAGCAGGTTGGGGGTTCGGAGCAGGCTGATGGTGCGGCACATGATTGCGAATTATGCCGAGGTCATTTGTCGATTACTGTGGTTGCTGTGGATATTGTTGTTGCTGGCATTGCTGCTGGAACAATTGTTGTTGCTGAAATGGTTGTTGTTGCTGCTGGAAATGCTGTTGTTGTTGATGTGGCTGCTGTCGCCTTTGTTGTTGCTGCTACTGCCTCTGACCTTGTTGGTCCCTCAGTGTTTGGATCAACCTCCTCATCTCGGCCCAATCAATTTGATTCTGCTCATGGAGATCATATATAATGCCCCGAAATTGGAAACAATCTGACACATTGTGGCCCGGATGGCGATGGTACACACAATACTTTATTTGGTCTGCTGCTATGTTCCAATTTGGTTTCTCGGGAGGGAGCCTAAAAGCATTTAAAGACATGAGGGCCGCAAAGATATCAGCAAGGGTTTCTGGAAGAGGAGAGTATTGCGCCCTCTTGGGCCCATTGGGCTTTCGAGGAGCATAGCCATTTTAGGGTGGAGGGACCTGGTTGTATTGACGTTGATCTTGCTGAGGATTTTGAGTCTGAGGAGGTTGTCTATTGTTCCATGGTTGTTGGGGTTGCTGATTAAGGGGTGACTTACCTACTGGGCCTTGGGGGTTGTTCACTGCACCTACTTGCTCATTGGTTTGGATTCCCTCAATGATAGGTCCCTGGGGCTTCTTGGGATAGCGGGACTTAGGGGTCTCAAACATGGAATGGATAGGCGAGTCTTTAAGTTGAGTTTGGATGAAACGGGCTCGACTATACAATTGGTGCATGGTGGTGATATCGTTCATAGCTAAGATGGCACGGTAGGTGGGTGTGGCATTGGAAATCAACAATTTGACCTTCTTTTCCTCCGGCATGGGACATCAGACCTTAGCAGCCAAGGCACGCCACCTGTCGGTGTAGACAGTAAACTCCTCATCAGGCTTCATTTTCTCGGCCACTAAATCAATAAAAGAATACTCGGGTCCGACCCGATCCTAAAACTGTTGTAAGAACCTTTCTTGAACAATGCAAAAATCCTCGGCCTCCTCGGGGGGTAAAGAGTAGAACCACTCGAGGGCTACTCCATCCAATGATTTGCGAAACAAGTACGCCATGAGATTGTGGTCGTACTTGTGCGGGGCTGATTCATATACAAAATCTTTCAAATGCACATAGGGGTCACCATTCTAAGAGTACCATCGATAGACAGGGAGTTCTGACTTGGGTGGTACACGGAGATGTTGGAAAGATGGAAGGGGGATGTCCACGGCCTTCCGCGGGTCCAATTGTCTCCTTAGGTGATGGAGTTCCCGCTTCATTGATGTCCACTCCGCGAAGAAATCGGAAGGGGACGTGGAGTGGTGAGCGGGAATGGGGGAGTGAGATCGCTCCACGGAGTAGGACCTCTCGCGGCAAAGGGGAGCCGGGTCGGCCTAATAGAAGGAGGAGATCAGAGGGGAGTTGGGCCGAACCTCCCACGTCGGTAGGTAGCTGGGCTCGAAAAAGTGAATAGCCCGCGGACGGAGGGATGTAGGATCTGCCATAGCGAAGGGTACATGCGGCGCTGAAATAACAGCAACAGAGGAAGCTGCATGTTAGGCAGAACTATGAGTGGGAGGAGATAGGGGTCGCTTGCCTTTGGCGGCAGCCAGAAATTCACGGACTTGGTCCAGACTCAGATGGGGGAGAAGCTGACTAAATTGGGTATGCGGGTCATCTGCCCCAGAAGGAGAAGGGGGGCGGGACCGACCGTCAACAAGGGTTAGGGGCTGAATGTGCCCGGAGAGGATGGCCGCAGAGGGTTGGGCCACATCCTCTAGAAGCCCAATGGACAAAGAATCATCGGCAAGGACCCGGAAACGGTCCATGTCAAACAGGGGATTATGATATAGTACAATAGATGGAGGGGGCTAACTCGATCTACCTAAACAATGATGCATGCACCGCCCCTAAGCAATTAGGGGAGATGACACTAACCAAACAAATCCTAGACTCTATCACAAACAAGAAGGGACTGTGAGATAAGAAGGGATGCACCGAATAAGCACTCAAGTTATCATGATTGACGTCCAAATTTTAGAGTTTGCACTTAACCTTTAAATGGATTGATTAATGGAATATCACTCGGTCAAGCGGGACACTAATAGGTATGAACTCAAGTCCTCCGGTGTAACTAGGGGAGACGCACAACTCACGCGTGGGGGATGGCTCAAACTAAGGGTACAACGAGTACAACCAGCCCGGTGAACCGCAATGTGCATACAGTCACGGGGACTTACGGAGGCCCTCGGAAGGTGGCCCTGGTCAGCCCACGAGTGCTTGCAAGTGAGAGGACTCACTCAACCAAGGAGGATAACCTAAACAGTATGGATCAGTAGTGTATGCACGGGCCTAAGTACCCAAAAATGTATGGAATACCCAACTAATAGCAAAACAAGGTGACTAACAGGCCTCGGACTAAGTCGCGGCAGCTAGATACGTCGTGACCCTATCGCCACCGGAAACCCAGCCGTGATATCAGTAGAATGCTGAGGCCTTTAATCACACGCAAACAAAGAGCAAACAAGCTATCCTAAAGCACAAAACAAGCATGGAATAACCAACATAATACATCAAAGCTCATGGATCACACAGAAACTGGCCCATGGATCAAAAGCACTAACAAGCAATGTGTACCACGTCTTCCCAATACGCCGCGACATGATCGCATCCCCACGACCCACCGCAATAGGGCCCGAAAACAAACAGTAAATGAAAAGGAAAATCCGAACCCTAATAGGACTCTAACAATCAGAAACACGAACATGCATGGCAGAACAGCATGGAAGAGACATGGATGGATCCTCAGAAAAGAAATAAGGTGGAGAGAAGAGGAGAAGCACGTACCTCTTTTCGCGTCAGTCACTGTCGACGCGACCCGATTGCGGCGACACAATACGCCGCGTTCCCAACAGAGGGAAGGAACATGAAAACAACACAAAAAAACATACCTAACAGGGTTCTAGAAAAGCATTTAAACAACAAAACATGGCAGGCAAACAGGTTAAACTCACGAGGCTAGCAATGAAGGTCCCACCTTGATCGCCAAAAGGTGTAATTACGGGCAATGTGCAACCCAAAACACGCGATAGGATATTAAAACTAATGGTATGGAAACATGGATGAGATCGCCACCTAACTTGTAACACCATGAAAATTCTATTTACTAGAAAACTATGGATAATTGGATTGTTAAATATAACCACTATCATGAGATGTAATTAACTCTAATTTAGGATTTATTTACATTAGTAAATGTTATTCCAGTAACGTACTCAGGGGAGCGCGCTCCAATAGGGCGACACCAAAATTTTGTGACAAAAATGAAATCAGAGAACACCATAATTCTTAGAAAAATGTGGTGATATCAAATATATAAATATCCAGAATTGTTGACGCACGGATTTTAAGATTAAGCCGACATAACTATTTTCCGAGTGATTTTTCACCCAATAGAAACTAAATTCTAAAAATTAAACTAAAATCACCATAAATTGTAAAACCATCACATTAGCTTATGGTTAAAATTTCAACTCAAATGGACATCATTTGGATATGTTTACATAAGGATCTTTAGGGCAACTGAATTATGGGTAATTTACGGTAAGGACTTTTCTGGGAATTACATATGCCTATGTGTGAGGAGCTGGGAAAGCCACCTCACTTATCTGGAAGATTCACACATTAACCCTTATGTGTTAAACCCTGAGATGTGCATGCTCAACGTGTCAATAGTAAAAACCAAATGGTTTTTACTATTACACCTAGACGAGGGAGGTGTCAATGTGCATGGGAGATTTGGTATTCTATAAAAGCCCTTCACCAGCCGACGTCCTAGCCTTTCTCTCTTCCACCTCTGCTGCTCTTGGCAGTCCCTTTGCTTTGGAGAGTGTTGTTGTTGTCGTTGCTTGGAGGAGACTACCCTACTGGAGGTGCAGCTGTCGTGGCTGTCACCTCTACATCTGTTGCAACTGTGTTTGCAACTTTGCCGAGCGTTCCTCCTGCTGATCGTAGGTTCCTTGTTAAGGGGAAGTGAATGTTTCATCCTTTAAAACTGGTAGGATTCACTCTTTCTTCTTGTCTTCCCCTCTTGTTTCTCTTTCCTTTAAAGTCTTGGAGTTCAAGCATCCATTCTGATCTTGCGTTGTCATGGAATTCAGTAAGCTTGTTTGGTTATTTCGTTACCATTGTGTTCATATTTTGTTAATCAGCACTCATGTCCCTAAATGCAATCCTGTGTACTGGTAGAATTACTTTCCTCCTTTCTTATTCTTATCCTTTAAATGTGTTAAACAATCTCCTGTATAGGTGTTTAAATCCGCACACATCAGTTTTCACTTCATAAATACCTTCAGAACTATGTGTTCACCTTCTGTGAACATGTTGTAGCATGTGTATGTTTTCAGAATTCATCCTATTAGATATAAGTAGGTATTGTATAGGTTCCCTCCTTTGATTCCTCTCCAGTTCTTATTTCCATGTTTGTAGTTGTATTATCCGTAGGAACTCATGTTTCCTATTTGCCCCAAGTTTTGAAGAGTTCTTATTTCTTTCGTTTCTCCTCTAACTAAGGGCCTTAAGAATAATCTTTGATTTGGTATCGTCTTTAACTTGTGTTCAGTGATATCATTATAAGTATGAAATTATCCTTTCCCTCTCATGTTGTTCAAATCTTTGTTTATAATTCATGTCACCAGTCAGTTGTAACCATTTAAGGAGAAGTGTTCTGCAGCTGTCGACAGACAGAATTCACCTATCGACAGGCACCCTTGTTTCAGAACTCAAAACTTCTAAAAAATCAGTACCTGTCGACAGGCACCCTTTAGCTGTCAACAGGCAATGTCCTATGGTGCTCCCAGCATCAATTCTTGTTCCATCTTTTGAAGAGTCACTATGATATTGACCTTGTAAGTTGTTATTCTCATTTTCTTGGACTCTAATCTACTTTATGACCAAGATGATTTGATTACTCAATCATCAAACTATTTTTCGGAATTTCTATCTCTATTGTGCTCATGAAATATGACTTATGATTTGAAGACAGTGCTCTCTTCAAAGAGGGTTTAGGATCACTTGTGGTAGCACTAGTCACTTGTGATCAGCTGTGGGCGACAGTTTGTAGGTAAATCTTAAGTCAATGGACTGACGATGGTGGGTAATAAACTCCGTTCTTGCGCTATGAACAAGATCCAAGGTTCTGGAATCGCCTAGGCACTGAGGATGTATTTACGTCTATTTAGTAACCTCTTGAGAGCAGTGATGCCTGTCGAATTTGTTTTGAAATCAAGATATGATCTGAATTTTGAAAGACAAATATGACTCTTATTCTGTAATTTGTTTGAGCTCATTATGAAATCAATTTGAGCTATATGTTTTTGTTAAGTATGAAGTTCATGAGCAAATATGTTGAATCCATGTATGCACTTTTCTTGAATACTCACTTAGCTCTGCTATTGAAACTCATATCTTTACGCTTACGTTCACCTACTGAGTCCCTCCGACTCATGCCTTTGTTTCCTCCATCCCCCCCCCCCCCCCCCCACTCTTCAGATTGAAGGAGAATGCAAATCTCAGCTACAAATTATTTACAACCCTACGGGTGATGAAGAAGAAGTAGTAGAAGAGCATAGCTTTAGTGAATCTTTAAAGATTTTATTGTACTATTAAAGGTCTAGAAGAGAAAGTTTGGCCTTATGTAAATAATGGGTGTTGATACTAAGTTACTTTGTTGAGATGTAATACTTCCAAAAATGCCTTTGTGGAATAGTTTGCTAGTCTTGGGCACTACACAAATTTGTCAGCCCATAACGAAGTTTGTTAGTGTAGCCCCTCTTCCAATCAAGAGGCATGTGCTATGTGATATGTATATGTGTGTGTGCGGTCAGAGGAGGGTGTTACAGAGGTGGTATCAGAGAAAAGTCAATTGAGGATCCAAATACTATAGAGTTATTGGTCTTCAACATCCTGTAGTGACCTGTGAGGATGGGTAGAAAGTCTGAGGTTAAGCTAGATAAGTAAAATTTGGATATATATTATCTTATATATAGAATGAATTTATAGAGATTGGTGAATAGGTATTGATCAATTAAAACTTAAGAGGCCAAGACTATGATCAAATCAAATGAAATAATG
Organism: Colocasia esculenta; assembly: GCA_014218235.1. Taxonomy (NCBI): domain Eukaryota; kingdom Viridiplantae; phylum Streptophyta; class Magnoliopsida; order Alismatales; family Araceae; genus Colocasia; species Colocasia esculenta. Next base: position 78,287,184 of record CM024766.1, read on the forward strand.
TAGTTAATTCACATCAAACCATGGTTAACATGGCTATACATTCAGCACTACATCATGCTTAGTTTCTAGCTAGACAAGTATGGATTATAACATCAAGTTTAATCTTGCTTGTTTAGAAATTAGATCAACTGTGGAGATTACAATTAGGTTCTTACATTTGGAATAATTCATGCCTTGATTCATAGGTTTCATGGTTAGAGTCTTTAAAGTGAATACAAAGTCACTTATGGGAGAAGAACTGGTGGCTGTCGACAGGCCCAGTCTTCTAGAACTCCAATTAACTGGAACTGTGGCTATCTGTCGACAGCCAACTTATAGCTATCGACAGGTAGTATCAAAACTAGCAAACCAAGCTCTATCTGTTGCTATCTGTCGACAGCCACTTCCTAGCTATCGATAGACACCAGTCTGTGATGAACTGATCCTTCTTCAGTCAGAAGTGTCAGCAGGAACCCTGTAAAACTGAAACTCATACCTTATTTACATTCCATATCATTTAAGTAAATGTTTCATTTACTTAAGATATTACATGTAAATAAGGAAGTACTCCTCATTTGAATCCAATAAAAATGTCAGAAAAATTATATCTCTTACTAATAAAAAGTCAACTCTCCCACCGAAGAAGAAAAACGTGATTTTGGCGATTCTATCAAAATAGCATCTTTCTAATTTCTCACAATTTGGCCTACCTGAAAGTCTCATAATTTAAATAAACCTAGTAGAATGCTAAGAATCCAAGGTCCGATGAAAATTAATAAACACACACATGACTTCTCCAAGGGAGCCCTCTCCTACTGAAGGAAAAGTCAAACCTGCTCATTCCTTATTTTACATTAATATGACCTTTACATTGATATGTTATTATCTCCAACTCTAAATAAGAATTAGTAAATGAATGGTTCAATAGATCATATAGATTTCATGACTGTCCTCGTGATGTATTCTTTCGTTGACTTTTCCATTTTCCTGGATTCAAAATTATTATACCACTAAGATGAATCATTTAATCATGGAGGTTAATGTATCAAGTAACTAGGTACACACAATAACAGTTGTATTAATAGTTTAAATTAGAAAAGCTGAGATTTAAGTTACATGATTGACTAACCAAATTTAAATTCGTTTGCTCAGCCCAGTGTGATAGGAGAAGAAACACGTTGGAGAGAGACGTAATGAACAACTTTGCTCAGTCCTTGGAGTGAGTAGTTCCAGTTGGTAATCCAAGGAAAATGAAACTGTCTAAAAATTTGAGAAGTACAAATCTCCAAGAAATAGTGAGTATTACAATATCTATACGGAAAAGGACAGTACCCTCCAATAAAAGAGAAACAACTGATAAAAAGATGGTGAAGCGGAATAAAAAGAGCAAAAAGATCAAGAAGACCAATAAGTAAGAGAATGTCAAGGCACAATCTAAGGAAGTTTGTGCATATTGTCACAAATTGGGCCATGTCAAAAAAAAAGATTGTTGGCAGAGACTAAGAGCATATGGGAAGTGTGGATGTCTAAAGCACTGAATCTCAGAATGTCTTGTCAACTCTCAAAATAATGACAAAAGTTCAGGAAGACCTTAAGCCATAAGGGGAAAGGACTGAAGTTATTAGAAGTATTTTTTATGTATAAGTCAATAGAACTAGAATATAGTGAGAAATACTTGAGTTTAGTTGTTATAGCATGTCAAAGCTTAGTAAGTTTTGCCAACCCATGTAATTTGGTAAGATTAAATTATGGAGTTCTATACTAGAAACTTTATGAGGTAAATAATTCTTTCACTGTTTATCATCATATTCTCAATACTCATCATTCTCGTCATGCTTTATTACCCCTTTCCAAGGGAATATGTATTCATATAACTCTCTAAGGATTAAGGTTATTCCCTAGTGGGGGAGACTTTAAGTATAATATGCTATTAACAAGGATCTGCTCAATACATAATACCATATTACCAGAAATAAAGAACATAGTTAATGTTACAACTAATTGAACCTATGATCACAACATGGCTTTTTGATAACCAAAAATGCTCATATTTAGATCCCCACCAACTGGCAATGTCATAATAACAAATGATATAAAGGGTGTATACATCATATGGCATAGTAAACATGACAAGATTGGTGAGACCAATTAGGAATAAATAAAATTTAAAAGGTTGAAAACTTAATCTTTGTAATCCATCCAAACTAGTCATGGAGTTTGGAGGACCAAACTCTTTTAGTAGGGGAGAGTTGTAACACCCCAAAAATTCTATTTACTAGAAAACTATGAATAATTGGATTGTTAAATATAACCACTATCATGAGATGTAATTAACTCTAATTTAGGACTTATTTACATCAGTAAATGTTATTCCAGTAACGTACTCAGGGGTGCGCGCTCCGACAGGGCGACACCGAAATTTTGTGACGAAAATGAAATTCGAGAACACCATAATTCTTAGAAAATGTGGTGATATCAAATATATAAATATCTGGAATTGTTGACGCGCGGATTTTAAGATTAAGCCAACGCAACTATTTTCTGGGCGATTTTTCACCCAGTGGAAAATAAATTCTAAAAATTAAACTAAAATCACCATAAATTGTAAAACCATAACATTAGATTATGATTGAAATTTCAACTCAAATGGACATCATTTGGATATGTTTACATAACGATCTTTGGGGCAGCTGAATTATGGGTAATTTACTGTAAGGATTTTTCTGGGAATTACATATGCCTACGTGTGAGGAGCTGGGAAAGCCACCTCACTTATCTGGAAGATTCACACGTTAACCCTTATGTGTTAAACCCTGAGAAGTGCATGCTCAACGTGTCAACAATAAAAACCAAATGGTTTTTACTGTTACACCTGGACGAGGGAGGTGTTAATGTGCATGGGAGATTTGGTATTCTATAAAAGCCCTTCACCAGCCGACGTCCCAACCTTTCTCTCTTCCACCTCTGCTGCTCTTGGCAGTCCCTTTGCTTTGGAGAGTGTTGTTGTTGTCGTTGCTTGGAGGAGACTACCCTATTGGAGGTGCAGCCGTCGTGGCTGTCACCTCTACATTTGCTGCAACTGTGTTTGCAACTTTGCCAAGCCTTCCTCCTACTGATTGTAGGTTCCTTGTTAAGGGGAAGTGAATATTTCATCCTTTGAAACTGGTAGGATTCACTCTTTCTTCTTGTCTTCCCCTCTTGTTTCTCTTTCCTTTAAAGTCTTGGAGTTCAAGCATCCATTCTGATCTTGCATTGTCATGGAATTCAGTAAGCTTGTTTGGTTATTTCGTTACCATTGTGTTCATATTTTGTTAATCAGCACTCATGTCCCTAAATGCAATCCTGTGTACTGGTAGAATTACTTTCCTCCTTTCTTATTCTTATCCTTTAAATGTGTTAAAGAATCTCCTGTATAGGTGTTTAAATCCTCACATCAGTTTTAACTTCATAAACACCTTCAGAACTATGTGTTCACCTTCTGTGAACATGTTGTAGCATGTGTATGTTTTCAGAATTCTTCCTATTAGATACAAGTAGGTATTGTATAGGTTCCCTCTATGGATTCCTCTCCATTTCTTATTTCCATGTTTATAGTTGTATTATCTGTAGGAACTCATGTTTCCTATTTGCCCCAAGTTTTGAAGAGTTCTTATTTCTTTTGTTTCTCCTCTAACTATGGGCCTTAAGAATAATCTTTGATTTGGTATCATCTTTAACTTATGTTCAGTGATATCATTAGAAGTATGAAGTTATCCTTTCCCTCTCATGTTGTTCAAATCTTTGTTTATAATTCATGTCACCAATCAGTTGTAACCATTTAAGGAGAAGTGTTCTGTGGCTGTCGACAGACAGAATTCACCTGTCGACAGGCACCCTTGTTCCAGAACTCAGAACTTCTGAAAAATTAGTACCTGTCGACATGCACCCTTTAACTGTCGACAGGCACTATCCTGTGGTACTCCTAGCATCAATTCTTGTTCCATCTTTTGAAGACTCACTATGCTATTGACCTTGTAAGCTATTATTCTCATTTTCTTGGACTCTAAACTACTTTATGACCAAGATGATTTGATTACTCAATCATCAAACTATTTTTCAGAATTTCTATCCCTATTGTGCTCATGAAATATGACTTATGATTTGAAGACAGTGCTCACTTCAAAGAGGGTTTAGGATCACTTGTGGTAGCACCAGTCACTTGTGATCAGTTGTGGGCGACAGTTTGTAGGTAAATCCAAGTCAATGGACTGACGATGGTGGGTAATAAACTCCGTTCTTGCGCTATGAACAAGATCCAATGTGTTGGAATCGCCTAGGCACTGAGGATGTATTTACGTCTATTTTGTAACCTCTTGAGAGCAGTGATGTCTGTCGAATTTGTTCTGAAATCAAGATATGATCTGAATTTTGAAAGACAAATATGACTCTTATTCTGTAATTTGTTTGAGCTCATTATGAAATCAATTTGAGCTATATATTTCTGTTAAGTATGAAGTTCATGAGCAAATATGTTGAATCCATGTATGCACTTTTCTAAATATTCACTTAGCTCTGCTATTGAAACTCATATCTTTACACTTACTTTCACCTACTAAGTCCCTCCGACTCATGCCTTTGTTTCCTCCATCCCCCCCCCCCCCTCTTTCAGATTGAAGGAGAATGCAAATCTCAGCTACAGATTATTTACAACCCTACGGGTGATGAAGAAGAAGAAGTAGAAGAGCATAGCTTTAGTGAATCTTTAAAGATTTCATTGTACTATTAAAGGTCTAGAAGAGAATGTTTGGCCTTATGTAAATAAGGGGTGTTGATACTAAGTTACTTTGTTGAGAAGTAATACTTCCAAAAATACCTTTGTGGAATAGTTTGCTAGTCTTGGGCACTACACAAATTTGTCAGCCCATAACGAAGTTTGTTAGTGTAGCCCCTCTTCCGATCAAGAGCCATGTGCTATGTGATATGTATATGTGTGTGTGCGGTCAGAGGAGGGTGTTACATAACTAGTTGCTGTATAAGAGAATGGGGTAGGCTAACTAAGCTAGGAAAAGGAATGAGAGAACGAGGCACTGACCTGATATTGTGACGGGTGATCCCGTCGAGATGGTGTTGAGGTCGCGACGCCCAAACAGGGCACTTTATACTATCGCGTCGCCCTCGCCAGCCGCGTTCTCTGCAGTGCTGGAGAAGTTGGTATGGACCTTCTTCTTGCCCTCTGGCCGGCCAGAGAACAAGAGCTGCTTGTAGAATGTTGCCTGAATACCTGCCAAAATAGAAGAAAAAAAAAACAAACAAACCTTGTTAGAACATATTAAGTGTAGAATCTATTCACAAATGAAGTGGAAGAAAAGAGCATGGTGGGAACTGACCTGGGGGTGATTTTTATCCCCTTGGGTGTGTGGGAAATGTGGAAGGAAAATCCAAATGAAACCTATCTAAGAAAAGGAAATAACATGCATGAAAGAGTAAAAGGGAGAGGGAGAAGGAGAAAGAGCCCCAATGGGGCGACTCCCTGGCATTGATGGCATTCACAAGTCGACGTAGATGCTCCAGAAGATGTGGGGGTCGCCCTCCTCACGCACCAAGCTCCAAGGATGAAGAAACATGCATGGCTTGGTGAGAGAAATGTGAGAGAATGGAGTGAAATGGGGTGGCCACGAGACTAAGTCCAGATCACCGAAAATTTCAGCAGCCCTTCGGGGTGGAAATGGGGCTCTCCTCCCTCTGAAGGAGATGGCCTTGCTTATATAGACCATGAGAGAGAAAATAATCCTATTTTTATGATAAATTCCCCAAATAAAGGATAAATGCCATTAAATCTCATGGGTGAGAGTCCAAAGGGTGCCCAAGGAGTCCCACAATCCCAAGATGCGCTTAGGAGGTTGGGGGGTTGCTTGGGGATAAATGCAAAGACCATAAGAGGATAAATAGGAGGTGGTTGCAGAGGCCAAGGCATGCGGCTGTTGTCGCGACGGGTCGTAGGGGCGCGACATGGATGAACGCGACGGCCAGAAGGGGCGCGACAGCAAGGCCACGTGCATGGATATGCATGGGCTGTCGCGACGGCCATAGGGGGTGCAACAAGGATTAACGTGGCGCTACGACTCGTCGCGTTAAGGAAAATCGATTATTCTTGAATTATTGGCCAATCAAATGGGAGAATAATGGACATTTAAGGCTCAAGGACTCTTTTTAAGAGATAATGGATGGGATATTACGAAAATTGGGCTCTTTAATGGGCTCAAAGCAAAGGCTAAAGGTGGGCTCAAGGTGAATGACCAACTTGGGGCTCACTTAGACAACAAGAAATGTGGTTCGACTTGTAGGTCAGAATCGGGTGTCTACATTCACATCTTGGATTTGATCCTCAACTTAGAACTCTTCTTTTGTTCTACTTTTCATATCCTTGTGTGTGTGGAAGTGGTTTGAGTGTTCCTTGTGCTTGATCCACGTGTGTGTGGGTGTTCTGAGTGCGTGTTTGCCTCAGACACAGAGTGTGTGTGTGATTGTTGGGTCGTACTCGCTTCTATAAGTAGTCTTTCTGTGTGTGTGTATGGACGGTGGACGTAGGATACACGAGTTGTGTACTCCGAACCACCATAAATCTTCATGTCTTGTGGTTTGGACATTTTTACAATAGATGTTTGGTAGGCACGTTTGATTGTTCACACGCTAGGTAGATTTCTATCTTTCAATCACAATCACCACACACATCAAAGCTTGAATTTGATCTACATTTGTTTAAGTTTGCATCAAGTCAGTCTTAACATCCAAAAGAAGTTTAAATTATTTTTTAATCGGTGGTAATCTATTCAACCCCCCTTCTAGATTACTTTCTTAGGTGATTCCATGCACCTTTCAAAGTCGGTCCACGTACAGTCTGGCAAGCCTGTCTACTGACCAAGACATCCTAACTGGAAGGAAGTGTGCTGACTTGGTCAACCTGTCCCAAATACCATCATGCCTCTACGGAGTACGAGGCAAACTGACCACAAAATCCATGGTGATGTCGTCCCACTTCCACTCGGGAATGGGCAATAACTGTAGCTCACCACCAGAATACCGATGCTCTGCCTTCACCTGCTGACAGGTAAGGCATCGAGCGACAAACAGACTATGCCCCTCTTCTTCCCTGGCCACCAGAAGAACCTCTTCAGGTTACGATACATCTTGGTGGAACTAGGATGAACAGCATACCTCGACCGATGTGCCTCTGACAATAGCGCCTACCATGCATCACAGGGAACATACAATCTGCCTCTAAATCTGACCTCACTGTCCTCGTCTAGCTCAACATCTGGCATCTGCAAAATATCTGCCAACTCGAAATCTGCCTGTTGTGCCTCTAGCACCTGATGGTACATTGACGGGCGAACTGATAAACTGGTCATCACTGCATGATCTTTGTACCTCGAAGGGCAGAAAACTCCCTGAGACAAGTCCTCAAACAACCTCCACTCTCTGACCATCAACAAACTCAAGCGAACTCACCTGCTCAAAGCATCCGCCACGACGTTAGCCCTTCCCAGGTGATAGGAGAGGGTAAGGTCATAGTCCTTCCAGTACTCTATCCATCTATGCTGCCTTAAGTTCAAATCCTTCTGAGTGAATATGTACTGCAAACTCTGATGGTCGGTGAAGATCTCGAACGCCTCTCCATACAAATAGTGCCTCCACAACTTCAGAGCGAACACCACTGCTGCCAACTCTAAGTCATGAGTAGGGTAGTTCTGCTCATGTTTCTTCAACTGCCAAGAAGCAAAGGCAACGACCCCACCATGCTGCATCAGCATTGCACCCAAACCTGATCTCAAAGCATCTGTGTAACCACAAAACCTCCACTACCTAATGGCAAGACCAACACTGGCGCTGAAGTCAACCTCCTCTTCAGCTCCTAAAAACCCTGCTCGCAGTCCTCTGTCCAAACAAATCTGGCCTCAAGCCTGGTCAATATGGTCAACGACTCTGCAATCCTAGAAAAATCCTGAATAAACCTCTTGTAGTAGCCTACCAAACATAAAAATCACGTGTCCGAGAAAGTGCACCTCCCTCAGCCAAAATTCGCATTTATAGAACTTGGCATAAAGTTAGTGACTCCGCAACGTCTCTAACACGATCCTCAGATGCACCTCGTGCTCCTCCTCAGAAGCCAAGTAAACCAAAATGTCATCTACAAAGATGACCACAAACCTATCAAGGTACTCACTGAACACTCTGTGCATCAAATCCATAAAAGTTGTTGGCACATTCGTGAGCCCGAACGGAATCATGACAAACTCAAAGTGATCGTACTTCGAATGGAAAGCTGTCAGGCTAATATTTGAATCTCTGATCCTCCGTTGGTAGTAACCCGACCTCAAGTCAATCTTCAAAAACACTCTGGTTGACTACAACTGATCAAACAAGTCATTGATCCCGGGCAACGGATACTTGTTCTTCACTGTGACCTGGTTCAACTTCTTGTAATCGATGCACAACTACAAGCTGCCATCCTTCTTCCTCATGAACAACACTGGCGCGCCCCATGGAGAACGACTCGGACGGATGAAACCCAACTCAAGCAACTCTTGCAACTACCGCTTTAACTCGCGCAACTCAGCCGGAGCCATCTGGTAGGGTGCCTTAGACAAAGGCATCGTACCAGAAAAAAGCTCAATGGAGAATTCTACCTCCCGCTCAGGCAGTAACCCAGGTAGATTCTCTAGAAAAAAAAAACATCAGAAAACTCACAAACAACAGGTACATCAAAAACCGACATCCCGCTAGGTTCTAAAGAACACACAGAAGTAAGATATGCTACGCAACCATCGCGGATCAAACGACGAGCTCTATAGAAAGAAATAAAAGGTCGACGGGTAGACCGGATACCTCGGAAGCAAAGAACGGGCGTCCTGGGTATCTGAAAACGCACGGTCTTTTGCTGAAAATCCACCACAGCCGAGTGAGCCTCCAACCAGTCCATACCAAGGATGACGTAGAACTCACGAAGCTACAATGCGTACAACCTGGTGGGCAACTGGTGTCCCTGGACCTCAACTGTGACACCCTCAAGGTAGTCGAAAGAACGCATGTAATCATCGGATGCAAGATCGACCATCACATCACACTGCCTCTCAGGTGTGTAACAAAGAGAAGCACTAAGATCAACTAGAACACGAGCAGCTCTAACAAGGCTAGGCAAAGTACCTATAACCAGGTTCGACGCCTCGGCCTCCTCCCTAGTGAGAGCCATCACACGACCGCGACCACGCCAACGCTGGGGCGCCTACTGGGGCTGCTGCTGCTGCGGCGGCTACTGGTGCTATGGAAACTGCTACTGCTGCTAGTACAGCTGAAACTGCTAAGGCTGCTGATGCTGCTGAAACTACTGGGGGTGCTGAAGGTACTGCCCTTGCTACTACTAACGGGGTGCCTGGTGCTGCGGAGGGTACTGGTACTACGGCAACTACTGACTGTACTGCAATGGATGCTGCTGCTGCTGGACTTCCCCCATCGGGTAATCCCTCCTGTAGTGGCCCGGCAAACCACAAGTGTAACAGGTCACCTCCTGCCTGCCCTGCTCGGCTCCCTGCTAGACCAACTGCTCTACAAACTTCGACTGGCACTTCTACTGCCAACCCCGTCCACCCCCGCGAGTGGTCATCTACTTGAACCTCGAGTGCAAACCAGAACTGCCCGAACTGCCCGAGCCAGATGAAGAAGAAGTCTCACTACCACGACTACCTGTGGGACCTGGTACAGTGTGGTCCTGGAAGAAGCTCCTCCCTGCTGCTACTGCTGGGGCTGCCAAGTTTCTCTCTCCAAGGCGGTGGCCTTAGCCACTGCCACTCCCAAAGTGGCATACATGTGAGTGGTCATGCTCCACCATAAATATGGCCTAAGTCCTGCAATAAATCTCTCTGCACAAGCCTGCTCACAGCCGGCAACATGAGGAACATGCCTCAACAACTTGACAAACCTCTGGTAATACTGAGCAACTGTCAAATTACCCTGAACCAACTCATGAAATTGATCTCGTCTCTCAAGTCGAGAATAGTCAGGAAAGTACTCGCTGTGAAAGACCTCCAAGAACTGCTGCCAAGAAACCTGATCCAAACACTTCCCTGAGAAGTGTGTCTACCTCTGAACTGTCCACCACTCATGGGCTGGTCCCTTGAGCTGATACACTGCCAATCTAACCTGATCCTCCTCAGCGCACTCCATGGTCTTGAACGTACGCTCCAACTTGTGCGTCCAACTCTCATCTCTGTCTAGATCATAGTCGCCAAAGAACGTCGGTGGTCGGAGATGCAGGAACCTCTCCAAGAGGGCGGTCCTATCCTCAGTGACAGCTGTCCTCCTCCTACCGACCCGGGTACTCCCAGTACCTGACACCTGCTGAACTGTTGGCTGCTCCACCTGCGGATCTGCCTGCTACTCTGGTACTACTAGGCGAGGTACTAGCAACTGACCTCCTACTGCCGTCTGCCCTGGCTGCCATGGACCCTAGAACATGGCCCTGAAGAACTGCTCGGCCATAGGGAACCAATCTGCATACTGCTGTGGTGGGGGCTGGTACCATTGCTGTTGTTGCTCACCTGCTGCTGTTGTTGCCGCCTACTGAGGTTGTGCCATAGACTCCCCTGCTGACTCATCCTCCTGAACCTAGCTTGGCGCAAGCATATCTGATTCACCATGTTGTTCCATCAGCTCTCTGGTCTGCCTATGTCTGCGTGGAGCCATATCCTGCACGGCACACAACCAACAAGGTTAACGACACTAACTCGGGCGGCTAGCAGTGTATTTGTACTACTATTGGGACTTCCTGTTGCAGTTTAAATCCACTACAAGTCCTGTTTGACTCTCGCTCTGATACCAAATGTAACGACCCCGAGAACCCAACCCTCGGCCCACGGTCGAGGACCTGATTTTCACGGTCGCCGCCCATGGATCCGGAGACCCGAAAGGGCTATAACACAAGTCTAACAGAATATGTAAAGGAAATAAACGTCAACTACTAACTAGGAGCACACACACGGAAGCAGAAAGAAGAGCAAGACCGTAGTGTATCGCTCTAGGTACAGTCCCAACACACACACAACTAGTACAAGTTAAAAGGGGAAGAACAGAGCCATTAGAGGCATACCTCGAGGGTGAAGTACAACTGACGAGGGAAACCAACTGCTAGCTATGGGGACAACGACTACTGCCCCGCCTCCTCCGCCTGACGCACATCCGGCCACTGTTGAGAAGTCTCACTTGGAAAAGGAAGGGATGAGCTTCACAACAGAAGCTTGGTAGGGACTATCAATCTCCTACTACCTCTAATAGGCAGGAAAGAATATATAGATAAAGTAAATGACAACAGTTCTATATATTCTAAGCTACATAGTAAAGCGCAGAAGCAAAGCTAACTAACTAGTAACGGTACAAAAATGGCACTGCAGTCAAAAACTCCGTACGACCTGCAAGTCATGACCACCACACAGCTGGAAACACAGACAGAGCGAACCCTGCCTGGACAAGAGACACTAGCTACGGAAACCACTACCACTAGTCAACCGGTCAGGAGCATCCACTAACGTCTTACCCTTGACCCAGGTCCAAACCTCCACATCTCGTCAAAGGGGTGGCAGAAGCACAAAGTACACAATAGTAACTGTCGTTGCAACGACCCACTTCCACCCGGTACGGTTATACCAACCCTCATCGGATGAGAGCAAGCCGCTACAGGGGAGAATACCCCAACAAGTAACAAGTGAGCTGAGATATACACAAATAGAATCGAATAAATGCAACGGAATTTAAATGAATCTTATTCCATCAACTTTTAAATCCACATACCACAATCTGTATAGTTCAACAAAAGATAACATAAGCGCAGTATTTTCCAAATACATAGCCGACTCCAAGTACATTTGATCAAAATTCAAATTTCAATTGTAGCATTACATACTATGAAAGATAAATTACAATTCTTCAATCACTTAGTCCAACTCCACCTCAAATCTTGCTAGCTCCTCCGCTGCTAATTTCTTGAAATGTTTAGCAAGAGTGAGTCTACACAATAGACTCAGCAAGTAACTTAAGATTCAATACATACATGCTTTTTATCAATTAACACAATAAAATTTCAGCAGTTAACATCATACATGATCACGCTCTAACCTAAACAATTGCACAGGGAATTTCATTAAACAATTATCCTAACACATGTAAAACTAAAATCTAACAAGATCACTAACATCATGGTGTCATTAACACGAGTAAAAATATATACTCTCACGTTTTTATACTTTACCCAAGTCATTGTAAAGTTTGCACAACTAACCATTGAAACATATACAAGATAGGTAGCACTCCTAGCATGATTTCTAACTCACTTCGCATGCAATCATAACGATTTACTTCACATTTAGCTTGCTGATTTTATACAAATTTTATTACATTCATATTACCTTCGCATAGGGATGGCTTTTAACTACACAACATAGTACTAAACACATGTACATCCAATAATTCAAATTCCATGAATATGAAAGCATATACTTACATTTTGGTACTAATAGTAACATCACTTTTAGCATTTGGCAATTAATACATCAACACATAAACACAGAGGAATAATCTAAATCATGAGGATAATAACACACATTTATACACATCAATAAACAAAATATCAATTAACACTATTGCCATTTACACTTATACTATTTTCTCGTTACATACAACCATATGATTAACCTTGGCTTTCACACACACTCACTTTTGTTCTATCACACAATACTTATACACATTTCCCATTATTTCCTCTTTCACATTCACATACTTCTTATCATTTTACTTTTGCACATAACATGTGCCACATTTACACATATCTCGCACATACCTTGTGCTATGAACACATATCACTTTTCACATCACACTCATGCTCATTTTCACATAATGCCAAGACACAGCCCAAACCACCATTAGACGATCACATAACACACACATTCACGTACTTAATCACCGGCACAGTGATAAGTCTTAGTTCCTGCAGAAACCGGGGAAAGCCCTTCCCACCATTACCAGTGGAACTTGTCCACCTCCAGGATTTCACAAGACCCTTTGCCAGGGTATAACACTTTATCAAGACCCTTCTCTAGGGTATCACATATCATATTGAGCTTTCCCGTAGGGGCACTACTATAGTACAGCTCCAAGCATCTAAGGTGGCAGTGTCTTATGGGCACCATTGTTTCTCTTGTCACATTTAACCATTTTATACACATATATCACTTGTTCTCACACTTCTCATGCTTGCACACCCTTCTACATAATTCATACACACATAAGCTTTCATTTACTGATTTTAACCTTACTATGGCAACTGCCAAATAAACATAATACAGATTTAATCATACTGAAATTTACCGAATCACATCGAATCACAATTAACATGCTCACATAGTCGTTTTTTTTTTCTCATTGAAAATCCATAACAATACTTACTGTTATCAAAATAACATGAGATTTTAACCACGGACAAATTTTAGGTTTATAATCACACATGCAAATTTTCATATTTTTCTGAATCATATTACATTTATAGGAATTAAAACATGCAATCTCATGCCGTTCATAATTCGATTTAACACGGAACATAACATGAATATCCAATTTGACAGTTCACGGCCCTGAACCTAACATACTCATCATCACAGGAATTTTCCCCAGATTTATTGCACCACACTCAATTTACTGTAAATTTTACAAATCCTACGCATGTCTTCTATTTCCAAAACAAAAATTACAGTAAATCCCACAGTCATGGAGAAATTCTCAAAATTTCAGGGCCAGGACTAATTCGTAGATACATGGTTTAGAAAAACTTAGGGCATCCCATTCTTCAGGGATCATGTAAAGTATGGGAGAACATGCAAAAATCCATTTTCCAACATGTATTTCAATAAGTTTAACAATCCATGCCATTCACCAAAAAGCACAGAAAATATCACATGCATCCCATGGTCTTTTTGACATAACATATATGACTACATTATATCCTCATTTGGAAACACTTCGGAAATTAATCATATAGAAGGGAGAACAGCTCACTGTTCTGCCCTGAAGAACTTAACGGCATCGTTTGGACGTTAATGGCGCTTTAACGGCAATATCGTTGGCTACTAATCGAAGATCTTGACGGCCATGGATCATGCTGTCAAGTTCAGGTCTGTGCAAAACACAGACCCGAGCTCCAAATACAAGAAGAATGGGGGAATCCAGGAAGCGAGGAAAAATCTAGAAAAATGCTGGGACCTAGGGCACATGTATAGGATTGAGATCTATAGGTTACTTGCCTTTCTAAAAACCTCCAAAGGGATCTATGTTGCTGTTGAAGCTCTCCTTGGGCAGTCCCAAGAAGCCTCAAAACACCACTCCTCCGGGTTCTTGGTCGATGCAGATGCTAAACCAGTGGTGAGGAAGCCTTCTCCTTGGTCCCCTCTAGCCTCCAGTTGCAATAGAACGCCGGATGAAGCTCCAAACCGTCAGATCAAGGCATGCAAAGTCCAAACTTCCTTACAGCTTGCTAGGTTTTCTCTCCTCTTTGCAAAGAGTGCCAAAGAGTGCTCTTTCTGGTGCAGGAGGAGCTTGGTTTAAAGGAGAGGGGTCTCTCCTTTCCCGCAGAGGTGATGGGAAAGGCTCAGAGCCATTGGGGACAGCTCCCCAATGGCTGAGCTTCCTTCTTCCAGGATTTCGGGGTCTGCAACGCATGCAGGTCAGAGAAGTAAACGTCCACCTATATGGACGGCTACTTAAGGCTTGGCGTCCATCGATATGGACGCCGACACCTCATGGGCGTCCACCCATGTTGACGCCAATTGGCCCTTCTGCCAGAACTTAAAATCATGTAGAACCATGCTTAATCCATACATATATGTACATGAAACCTATGTAGTATAACGTATACACCGCTATACCATGCAAACATCCAATTTTTACAACTAATCATACCCCTACATACATAGGTACATTATGCATGAAATAGATAGATACAACATGCACACCGGTAACTGGATTAACTTGCACAACATTACTTAAATACTATATGCGTGGAATTCTTAATATACACAATATGCACAATTTAGCTAATTGCCTATTCTCACTCAAAATTTCCTAAGAATACATGCATGTTATTCATGAGGAATATAGAATTACGATACACATTACTAAATACACCTACCATACTTGAACTTCATATGTACATGCAATGTACGAAGTACAATGTACACATTAACTACACCATGCAAATAAACAGCGTTTACAACTAAACATACACATGCATACATAAAGTGTACCAAGGTGTTATGTATGTAGAATTAGGTATACAATTATCACACGCATAAGATAACATACATATGTACATACACATATGCACTTCATACACTCTCACACAATATCCATGAAATAGGTAGTATAGGATATTCTTCAATATTTAGATTGTACATATATAATATTTAAATAGATACCTTATACAAAATTGGCCAATTACTTGTATTCATGATAATAATATACATCCCCGCATATACACATGCGAAATTTATAATTATAATATGCACAATTTTCATGCACGCCATTTATGCAAGAATGAGGAAACATCATATACATAAAATATAAGGGGGAAAAAGAAAATTTAGGGCCTTACAGTCGTAGTCTGGCCGAACTATGGTCCCACGCCTGGACTCTCTAGATGGTTCCGGGGCCACAACGAGACAATGAGAAAAAGGACTTGCTGGCCTGCACTGGGTAGAACTCCAGCTGTCCTCGGTGTCCCAGGCCAACCAAGAGAGCTCTACAAATGACTCGACGCCACTGTCCTAACCACCATTTTCCCCTCTACTCCAGAGTCTGTGACTCGAGTATGCTCATCACCCCGAACGCTCCCTCTAAGGCGCACGAGGATGGGGGTCCCAGGCAAACGGTAACAACCTCTCTCACGAGACAAGCCCTCAGGTGCTGAGCACCAGGCGAATGACTAGTGTAGGACCGTACTAGGAAACTAGCCCTTGCGCCAGGGGTACAGAAAGAACCGGAAACGGCGAAGACTCCACGAGAAGATGGAACTCTGCAAAACTTACCTGTCTCTGATGCTGTCGCGACGCCACAGACTGTTGCGACACTGTCGTGATGCCATGGGTTGTCGTCATACCGTTGCAACGCCAAGCGCGGTCGCAACAATGTCACGACGCCCTAGGACGTCACGATGATGTTACGGCGGCCATGCCGGTCGCGACATCATCGCGACCCTTATATCGGTCATGACCTCAGTCGAAAGGGGTCCCGGGACAGTCCTCCCAAGGCCACCCCTAAAACTATACAAAAACACATCCACAGGGGGAGGGGAGCATGGGAAACACTATATAGACTTCTAATCAAAGCAAACCACCCTCAAACCTCATAAAGCATGCATCACAAGGAAACCTACACTTGAAGGAAACCTCACTCACCACGAGCATGGATCTCACGCACCCCACAACTTCGAAACCATGGAGAAACAAGAAATCTCAAGGGGAAGAAGCATACTAGAACGAGAGGAAGACAAGGGTCCCTACCTCAAGGAGTAGAGCCGACCCACTGTGGCCTTCACATCGGAATGGCCACCTCCTCCTCGCTCCAAGAACCACACGGATGTCACCTACACCAAGTAGATGTCACCTCCCCGCCGAGCACCACGAACACACCAAGAACACAAGGGGAGCTCGGAGGAGGGAAGAAGGAAAAAGAAGAAGAAGAAAGAAGAAAAGGAAGGAGAGGGGGAGAAATGGGCGCATGCCTCGATTTTGAACCGACGGCCCTAGAGATGCGATAGGTCGGGTTGGCGCGACAACAACCATATCTCGACCGCCCAGCGGGTCGCGACCATGTCGCGACGCCCTACCCCGGTACGACACCAAAAGTGGTCAAACCTCGAAGACCAGGAAAACCAGAACATGACGGCCTGCCAAATCGCATCAATGTTGTAATCACTTGACGCCCGACAAGGCCGTTCAGACAGAAAGGACAGCGGTCAGAACGGTCAGAAAAGCAATCGTGACGCCTCCAGACGCCACGATAAGAACGTGATGCCCACCCCCATCGCGACCAGAACACGACGGCTAGGTGTGCCGCGACCAAAACCATGTCACAACCGACTCCTTTGGCGCGACAACGTCGCGGCCAAGGGGTCCGTCGTTGTAACGGCCAAGGGGTCCATCGCGTCCTTGAGGATAGGTCTAAGGGCCCAAGAGGGCCGGGTCTCACAGACAATATTCTTAACATGTGGAAAAAGTAAAGCTTAAACTTGCATATGTTAAATATTAATGCCACTCATATGCCTATAAGTGTTTTACAAATCTTTATAAAGACATTCAATATTAAGATAGCACAACTTTGATATAAAAATGAATCTTTGAGAGTAAACTAAATGCACAATTAGTTGGTTTTAAATGTATTAAGTTTCTCATATGAAAATAGCATCGAGACTCAAAAATTCTGATAATTTGGGGCTCAAGATTGACAACCAGTGTCAAGAATTCTGATACAGATAAGAAAGGAATTGACAAAGAGCACTATTTCTGATATCAAATGACTCCCCCTTTCATATAGCTTCCCCTTTCAAGGTGAACATGAAAATTGTGAAGAAGGAAGAAGACAGTGAAGTGAGAGTAGAATCAACAAGAATATTTTATTGAATGACAAAGCTCCCCCAAGATCGCACAACTTTGATATGAAAATGAATCTTTGAGAGTAAACTAAATGCACAATTAGTTTGTTTTAAATGTATTAAGTCTCATATGAAAATAGCACCGAGACTCAAAAATTTTGATAATTTGGGGCTTAAGATTGACAACCAGTGTCAAGAATTCTGATACAGATAAGAAAGGAATTGACAAAGAGCACTATTTCTGATATCAAATGACTCCCCCTTTCATGTAGCTCCCCCTTTCAAGGTGAACATGAAAATTATGAAGAAGGAAGAAGACAGTGAAGTGAGAGTAGAATCAACAAGAATATTTTATTGAATGACAAAGCTCCCCCTCAACAATTACATAAAGAGGCTCTTGATACGTGGCGGTGACATATACTCATGCATAGTGAAAGTGTTTAGACAAGTCTGACTTGTCTTTCTTCAAATCACTATTTGATATACCAAGAATGCCAATGCAATGTGAGAAGTGTGAATTTATTTGCACGAGCAAGAAAGCTTTTATTTACAAGAACACAAAGATTTTATTTGCAAACAGAAATGCAAAAAAAAATATCAAGGATGTGGAAGTTTGCATAAACCAAGATCTCTCCTTAATGATGAAAATATATTTTTTGGAAGAGGCTTAGTGAAAATATCTGCAATTTATTTTTCAGTTTCATTAAAGTAAAGCTCAAAAGATTTCTTAGCAACCTCATCTCTTAGAAAATAGTGCATTATTTTAATGTGTTTTATTCGTGAATGCTGAATTGGGTTTTTAGACAAATTGATTGCACTGGTGTTATCACACAAAATAGGAATACAACCCAATTTGTGATTATAGTATAGGAGTTGGTGTCTCACCCAAAGAACTTGAGTGCCACAACAACCAGTCACAACATATTCAGCCTCGGCAGTGGATAGAGCTACTAAATGTTGCTTTTTAGAAGCCCAGAAAATTAGGCATCCACCTAGATATAAACACAAGCCACTAGTATTTTTTCTATCAAGCTTACAACCAACATAATCAGCATCACAATAAGCAATTAAGTCTAATTTGCAGCCAGCAGGATGCCATATTCCAGGTTCACATGTTCCAGCAAGATATTTAAAAATTCTTTTGACAGCTAACATGTGACTTTCTTTAGGAATGGCTTAAAATCTAGCACACATGCACACACTAAATTGAATGTCAGGTCTAGAGGTTGTGAGATAAAGTAGAGAGGCAAACATACCTCTGTAGGTCTTTAGATTTACTGACTTACCAAAAGAATCTTCCTCTAATCTTACATTTATCGCCATTGGTGTGCTTGAGTGCTTGAGGTGTTGAAAGTCAAATATTTTCAAAAGTTCTTTCACACACTTCGTTTGACTTATAAAAATCCCTTCACTGGTTTGATGTACCTGCAATCCCAAAAAGAATTGTAGGTCACCCATCAAACTCATTTCAAATTCAGTTTTCATGTGATCAGCAAATTCAGTGCATAGAGCTTTGTTTGTAGACCCAAAAATTATGTCATCAACATAGATTTGGACAGCAATGATTTGATTATTGACAATTTTGGTAAACAAAGTTTGGTCTACATTGCCTCTTGTGTATCTTTTATTCAAAAAAAATGAGCTCAAGCAGTCATACTAAGCTCTTGGAGCTTGCTTAAGACCATAAAGAGCCTTATTAAGTTTGAAAACATGATCAGGATATTTTTTATTTTCAAAACCAAGAGGTTGTTCTACAAAAACATTTTCTTTGATGTAACCATTCAAAAAGGCACTTTTCACATCTATTTGATAAACTTTGAATTTCAAGGATAATGCAAAAGTAAGAAAAATTCTCACAGCTTCTAGTCTAGCTACAGAGGCATATGATTCTTCAAAGTCAATACCAAACTCTTGATTGTACCCCTTGGCAACTAGTCTAGCTTTATTCTTAACAACCTGACCATTTTCATTCAGTTTATTTCTGAATACCCATCTAGTGCCAATCACAGACTGTTCACTAGGTCTGGATACTAATTCCCATACTTGAGTTTTGTCAAATTGATGAAGTTCATCATGCATTGCATTGATCCAATCTTCACTGGTTAGAGCTTCATCAATAGACTTGGGTTCAATCTAGGAAATTAGTGTCAGTGGGTGTTCATTTATTACATTCTGAAAGGATGACCTAGTCCTAACTCTATCATGCAAATTCCCCACCACATGAGAATTGGATGATCTCTTAAAAGTCTAGTTTCAGGAATTACCTCTTAAGGTTCATTCAGTTCTGGAACAATATTATCTGATCCATCTGTGGTAGGCGATTGATTGTCTAGATTTTCAAATGGATCTTCATGCTCTTCAACAGGTGGTGAAGATTCGACAATGAAGTCATCTTCTTCATTACCTTGTGGAACCCTGCAAGAAGTAGAGTGATAGCCCACAAATGCGTCGTTAAACATGTGGATACCAATCTTAAATTAATCGGCCTACACTAAATATTTTGACAATAGTTAAGTGGGGAGAGCCGAGTCGAATCCACGGAGAAATAGATTTTAGAATTGAAAACCTTGGGTTTTTATTTAGGAAAATAACGTGATGATATTAAAATTAAGTTGCATGAAATAAATTTAAACTACGTGAAATAGATAAAGAGAGAGAGATAAAGAGTGGATTAGAGAACATGAGATGAGATTTAAAATTACAATCCTAATAATAAAAGAGATTAACAACAGAATGTTTAAACTAAGAATAAATCAACAATTACAGCAAGGAAACATGAAAATTTGAGAGAGAAATGAGAGAGAAGAGGATGAGAAAATAGAGAGAGAGAGGAGATAGAGAGAGGATGATGAGAAGAGAGAGAGAGAGAGAGAGAGAGCGATAGAAAAGAGAGAGCGAGAGGGAGAGAGAGAGAGAGAGGAGAGAGAAGCGAGTGGAGAGAGAGAGCGAGAGAGAACAAGAGAGACGAGAGAGAGAAGTGAGATATGAGAGAGAGGCAAGCGAGAGGAGAGAGAGGGGGCACGCATGGCCTCCTCTACATGCATGCATGCACGCAGAGAGGAAGAGAGGTGGGGGCGGCAGGCAGAGGCGACCGGGCATGCGCAGGCAGGAAGGCGCGGGCAGGTATGTAGGCGGGCTGCGTAGGCAGGCGCTGGCACTGGCGGGCTACGCAGGTGGGCGCTTCGAGTTGCGCAGCAGAGGCGGGCTGGGCATGGCGGAGGCGACCAGAGCCTGGCACGGCGGAGGTGACTTGAGCCTGGCGCGACGGAGGCACTGGTGGGTTGCGCGGTGGAGGCGACCTGGGGCGGCGGAGGCAACCTGGGGGGACAGAGGTGAAGGTGGCTGGCTATAGGCGAGGCAGCGTGGAGGCTGTGCGCAGTGAGAGAGAGAGGAAAGAGATAGGGAAGAGAGAAGCGGGAAGAAGCAGAAGAGCCGAAGAAGAAGAAGAATGGCAGAACATGAGGAAGAAGAGAGACAGAGAAAAGAGAAAGGGAAGGAGAGATGCGTGGGCGTCCAAGAGAGAGAGAGGAGAGAAAAAGATGAAGAGGAAGAAGAGAAGAAGAGGGGGAGAGAGAGATCGGAGGAGAGTGAATGGAGAGAGAGAGAGGGTAAAGATGTGAATGAGAGAGTTTTTAAATTAGGTCGAGAGAAGAGAGGAAAGAGGAGAGAGTTAAGGGGTGAGAAGAGAGAAAGTTTTTAAAATAGAAAAGTGAGAGGGAATTTTAAAAATAGAAATGAAAAAGAGAGGGAATGGAAGAGGTGGAGATTTTTATTTTGGAATCTCTCACTATTGACTTTTGGTCCGATAGCTTATTTAGAATCTTGAAACTTGGCCCATTATCTTGCAAGCAAAACACATACACAAATTTAATCAAATTATCATTTTTCCAATAAAATGGCAATGGGTTAGTGTAAAATTAAGGACCATAAGATAATAAAATAACATGATTATCATCAATAAATGTGCAATTATCACACCCCCCCCCAACTTACTCATTGCTAGTCCCTTGGCAATTCACCTAAGTGAATAATTAGACTAACAAGAGCACAAGACATCATATTTCGTGACAAGAAAGTAAGAATGAAAATACTGACCATGAGTGTTTCAAGTTCTAGTGGCAAGTGTCAAGAGTAAGCATGCCAGTTCATGTCTTTAGACAGTTCCTCAAGATACATTCAAAATTTCATAGCTATTTGTTCAATATTTGAGCATCAATAAGAGGACACATGGGCTTTTACCTATCACTCAAGGATGGTATCAACTCTACACTCCTTAAATTCGATCCTCAAATAACAAGTAGCTTTCACACTGCCTTGTTCTATTTTTCATGCTCTTTTTCTTTTCTTTTCAAGTACATGGTGCTGCACTTCCCTTCACTGTTTGACGCGAGTCTCAACTCTTGCCTTAGAAGCAGGAGGCCCGGTTACTAAGATCAGGGGGATTTTCCATATTGTTTTGTGCTATTTTTCTCTTTATAAATATATACACACATTTTCACATTTATTTATAGGTAGGTACTTTTTCCCCACGATTGATCTTCAATAGGAGTGTAGAATATCAATCAATCAACTTGAGTGTTAGGTAAAACTCTCATATCCATTTGAATAGCTCCAAATAATATTTTTTTGTGTTGATGAAATTTCAAATGTATTATGAGGAAGATGCTAAAAATATAACTAATTAACTCACCCCTTCAACTCACCACCTTCACAAGTACACACTATGAGTCAAGCTAGAGAAAAAAATTTCTTTCATGAAATATGAAGCATGAAGCACAATGTTGGGGGAAAATTTTGAAATTTATTTTCAATATGACTCTCCCCCCAACTTGAATGACATTGTCTCCAATGGCAAATTAACAAGATATGAAATAGAATATAGCCAACAGAAATTAAGAAATGAGAGATACAACCTGACATTTTCAGTAGAATAAGCTATTTTTGAGACACATCCAAGGATAGTGAGACTCCAGACACCTAAAACACGTAAACGAAAAACAAAATCAATAGAAGTGATAGTTTCTAAAAATATTGGGTTGCCTCCGAACAAGCGCTAAGTTTAATGTCTTTAGCCAGACACGTGGAGGTAACAAGCTCATGTAACACCCCCAATCAATTGACGCCAAATTATTGCTTTGTAAGGCATCAGTAGCCATGGTGGGTCAAGTAGTCTAAATGTACCCTGTAGATCAGTAAAGGATAGAAAAATTGGGGCATTCGAGATCATATCTTCAATTAAGAAATATTCATTTGTACACTTAAGATCTTTATATGTGTTGAACACATCAATGCGAACTTTACTTCCCCCCTCATTTGTGATGTTGACATTTGTATCATCAATTGCAAAAAATTCATTTTCCTTATTGAGGTTTTTGTATGTATTGAGCACTTCAATTTGGATTTTATTATTTCCACTATTTTCACCCACAGCTTCCATTTTTAGATCCTCTTTCGTGATGTTGGGGTCAAAGTGGGTTGAATGCTCAAGAGATTGCTTGAGCTCCACAGGAAGACTTGTGTCAGAGACAATATAATGATTTGGAATGAAATGGTTATGATCCTTAACACAAGGATGCTTGAAAGGCTCAAGTGGAGTTGACCAATCATCTAGTGTTAGCATATTCACGGACATGTTGGATTTTCCAAGATTAGAGAGGGGTAGGAGTTCCATGTCTTTCTTGAAATCAAGAGAGACCCAGACAATATGAACTTCAGGAAGAATTTCTAATTCTTCTCTTCCCCAAGAAGAATGA
Source organism: Colocasia esculenta (assembly GCA_014218235.1). NCBI lineage: Eukaryota > Viridiplantae > Streptophyta > Magnoliopsida > Alismatales > Araceae > Colocasia > Colocasia esculenta. Next base: position 78,310,581 of record CM024766.1, read on the forward strand.
TTGATCATTACACCCAACTCTTTCTCCACACTCACCTCTTCTTCATCACCCACTTGAAACAATGTCACATCAAACTCGGACCCAACATCTATATGACATTCTTTCTCTTCTCCTCCCAACTTGAGTTCAGCTAACTCACTAGAGCTTTCTTTAAATATGACATTATGGATGGAGTCTTCTTGATGGTCAGTTTCAAGTTGGGCCAAGATTATGGATTGATTTTTAGTGGCACCCATCTCCTCTTGATTTGACTCATTAAAATTATCTCTCATTTTCCAAGTGGGCATGTCCATAATCATATTGGGCTGAGAAGTTTCGAATGGAATTTGAGAGTCAAATTGTTGGTCACAATCAAGATAATGATGTTCATGATTGTCAATGGGTTGACATGGTGATTTGCTATCTTGCCTCCTTTTGATTTCTATGAGTTGAGCAATCAGGAGGTTAGTTTTGATAAATGATTGCTCTAATTCTTGTTGTTGTTGGGCGAATGTTTGCTCAAAGACTTGTTGATTATCATGGAAGTTTTGCAAAAATTGCCCAAATTGATCATCAAAGAGGCCTGATTGCGAGGGAGATGTATGAGTGGGTTGTGGATATGCATGTTGTCCCTCATGATGGCTTTTATCATGAATATCAATTTGGAATTTGACCCATTGTTGAAAGTTGTGGATAGGTGGACTTTGGGCTTGGGCCAAAATAGGTTGATCTCTAGGTGTCAAATGTGGCATTACTTCTCCAAGTTGTTGGAAAGGTGTGCCTTCAGGGGCATTTGCTAAGCACACAGGTAGATCTTAATTTCTCGGGAGAGACATCTTGGTCAAGATTTGAATAAGGAGTGGGTGTGGATAACACTTGAAAATTTTGGGTCTGTTCTTGGGTTGAGGGAGGAGATGAGGTGTAAAGTGGGTCAACATATTTCCTCCATCCTGAATCATGCATGTGGTTTGTAATTGGGTGACCATGAAGATGATGGACTTGAGTCCATTTGGAACCATTGGCCTGGTAAGTACGGTTTGATGAATAAGGTGGGTTAGGTTGAGAGTGAATACCATAATGGGCTGACCCAATTTGCCCAATTGATGTGCCAATTTCATAACCATTGTTATCAACCCACATAAATCCTTTTTTTCTTTTATTTTTTTATTGTTTTGAAAGATTTGATTTTTTTTTTCAAATAAGTTAGCAAACAATTAATCCTATGACACCTATGGTTCCCTTGGACATAAAAATTTGATTTCTCACAAATCAACTGAGGCCCAGCTTAAATCCACTCTCAAGCCCATTAACTGGCCAGGTAAGAGGTGGGAAAGTGGGAGGTTTCCCCTGCTCTCACAGGGACCTAATTAAGTAACCACTTGTCCACTTAGCCATTTGCCTATGAACCTCTAGACTTAGACACCAGTCTCTAAACTTGATAGTGGGCCCAAGTTGGCCTAAGTCTCAAAGCGAACCCTAGGTCAAGTTTCTACTTTCTTTTATTGGGCTTGGGTTGGTGAGTGTAATGGTGGTTGTTTTTGGGCCAAGGAAGGGTGATGAAATCCGCACCTTATCTTATTAATGGGCTTGCCCTTAAGATGTTTTCACGTGGAGTGAACAACCAAGAATCAAATAAAATGTTCAAATGCAAGTGTTAATTAAATATGCATGAATATGATCTTGATAAAAATTAAAGTGCTCACCTTGCCCCCGCAATCTTCAACAAAAAAGGAAATTGACACAAAAAGAATATCTAAATATGAAAGTCTAAATGATGCATGTCCTAAAGATGGAAAGTTTCTAATCTTGACATGACATCTTTTTATTGGGTTCAAGTGACTTGATTTTTTTTGTTTTTAATTATCTAAATATGGCAACTAGGAAAAGGAAACTAAATCAAGAGGGTTTTAAGGGTACTTACCTCCAAAGCAATCCCTCATTCTTTTAGAAATGAAAATAAATAGAAAGAGTGAGAAAGAGAAGGAAACTTACCTCAACTTACCTTATTCTAATTTTTGTCTATAATTTTTGGGATTTTTTTTCACAACAGAACGTTTTACCTATAGATTCTACTTTCAATGACAATTTTTTGTACAGAATTTTTTTCTGTAATTTTTAGACTTTTTTTCAATTTTTATTTGACACCTACAAAAAGAAAGAAAATGTTAGCATGAATATATACAAAAGACACCAAGATTATCAAAACTAAAAATCTAATTTCCCGGAAACGGCGCCAAAAATTGATAGCCCACAAATGTGTCGTTAAACATGTGGATACCGATCTTAAATTAATCGGCCTGCACTAAATATTTTAACAATAGTTAAGTGGGGAGAGCCGAGTCGAATCCACGGAGAAATAGATTTTAGAATTGAAAACCTTGGGTTTTTATTTAGGAAAATAATGTGATGATATTAAAATTAAGTTGCACGAAATAAATTTAAACTACGCAAAATAGATAAAGAGAGAGAGAGATAAAGAATGGATTAGAGAACATTAGACGATATTTAAAATTACAATCCACTAAATAATGAAAGAGATTAACATAATGTTTAAACTAAGAATAAATCAACAATTACAACAAGGAAACATGAAAAATTGAGAGAGAAGAGGATGAGAAAATAGAGAGAGAGAGAGAGGAGATAGAGAGAGAGAGAGATAGAGAAGAGAGAGACGAGAGAGGAGAGAGAGGAGAGGAGAGAGAAGCGAGTGGAGAGAGAGAGAGAACAACAGAGATGAGAGAGAGAGAGAAGTGAGAGACAAGAGAGAGGTGAGCGAGAGGAGAGAGAGGGGGTGCGCACGGCCTCCTCTACGTGCATGCATGCACGTAGAGAGGAAGAGAGGCGGGTGTGGCAGGCCGAGGCAACTGGGCGTGTGCGGGCAGGAATGCATGGGCAAGCACGTAGGCGGGCTGCGCAGGCAGGCACTGGTGCTAGCGGGTTGCGCGGGTGGGCGCTGTCAGGTTGCGCGGTGGAGGCGGGCTAGGCCTGGCGCGGCGGAGGCGACCTGAGCCTAGCGCGGTGGAGGCACTGGTGGGTTGCGTGGTGGAGGCGACCTGGGGCGGCGGAGGCGACCTGAGGGGGACAGAGGTGAAGGTGGCTGCCTATAGGCGAGGCAACGTGGAGCCTGTGTGCAGCGAGAGAGAGAGGAATGAGATAGGGAAGAGAGAAGTGGGAAGAAGCAGAAGAGCCGAAGAAGAAGAATGGCAGAACAGGAGGAAGAAGAGAGACAGAGAAAAGAGAAAGGGAAGGAGAGATGCGTGGGCGTCCAAGAGAGGGAGAGGAGAGAAAAAGATGAAGAGGAAGAAGAGAAGAAGAGGGGGAGGAAGAGATCAGAGGAGAGGGGATGGAGAGAGAGAGAGGGTAAAGATGTGAATGAGAGAGTTTTTAAATTAGGTCAAGAGAAGAGAGGAAAGAGGAGAGAGTTAAGGTGTGAGAAGAGAGAAAGTTTTTAAAATAGAAAAGTGAAAGGGAATTTTGAAAATAGAAATGAAAAAGAGAGGGAATGGAAGAGGTGGAGATTTTTATTTTAGAGTCTCCCATTATTGACTTTTGGTCCGATAGCTTTTTTAGAATCTTGAAACTTGGCCCATTATCCTGCAAGCAAAACGTATACACAAATTTAATCAAATTATCATTTTTGCAATAAAATGGCAATGGGTTAGTGTAAAATTAAAGACCATAAGATAATAAAATAACATGATTATCATCAATAACTGTGTAATTATCATAGAGTCATCAGGTTGATAGGAATTTTCATCAAAGACTACATGTGGAGATTCTTCCACAATTTTATTCTTGATAATGTAAACTCTATATGCTCTAGAATTTTCAGAATAACCAAGGAAAATGGCTTCAATATTTTTAGCATCAAATTTATCAAGATTTTTTTTATTGTTGTTATGTACAAAGTATTTGCATCCAAAAACTTTAAAATAAGATAAAGTTGGTTTTTTGTTTTTCAAAAGTTCATAGGGGGTTTTTCTTATTTTGGGTCTTACCAATGCTCTGTTCAAGATGCAATTTGTTGTTTTCACAGCTTCAGCCCAGAAGGATTTGGGTAATTTACTTTCCAAGAGCATGGACCTTGCCATTTCCACAAGAGTTCTGTTCTTTCTTTCCACAACTCTATTTTATTCTTGAGTTCTTGGAGAAGAGAATATGTAGAAAATAATCAATTCAGCACATAAGTCAGAAAAAGTCTTGTTTTCAAATTCATCCCCATGATCAGTCAAAATAGATTTTATTTTGTGTGAAAAATCCATTAAAGCAGTGTTACAGAATTTCCTAAATTCAAGTACCACTTTTGTGGGATAGAAATATAACTCAAGTGTATGTAGTAAAATCATCAATGATGACAAATCCATATCGCTTACCACTAAGACTGAGAATTCTCATTGGCCCAAAAAGGTCCATATGAAGTAATTCTAGTGGCTTAGAAGTGAGTACATCATTGAAAATTTTAAAAGATTTTCTAGTTTGTTTTCCATGAGCACATATCCCACAAAGTTGATTTTCAACATTTAAAAAAGATTCAAGAAGTCTTTTAACCAATTTAACCTTAAGAGTTTATTTATTGTGTTGAAACTCACATGACCAAGTCTCTTGTGCCATGTCCATGCAATTTCATTTTTATTAGCAACCAAACAAATGTTTTCAGCAAAGTTTTTATCAAGATTGATCATGTAGACGTTGTTTTCTCTTTTTCCAAAGAATTTTTTTTTTTTCAGATGAAGAATCAAGTATTTTGCAAAAGTCTGATTTAAAGACAACTTTATGACCCTTGTCACATAATTGGCTTATACTCAAAAGATTATAATCCAAACCATCAACTAACAGAATATTTTCAACTGAGTTTGAGGATGACTTACCAACCTTTCCAAATCCAATTATTTTTCCTTTATTTTTACCTCCAAAAGTAACAGATCCTCCTTCCTTTCAATCAAAAATGAAAACTTTGTTCTGTCTCTAGTCATGTGTCATGAACACCCAATGTCAAGAAACCACACATTGGAGCTGGGTGTACGACCTTCCTGCACAAATCAGATCAGAGAAGAAAAGATTTTGGTACCCAAACATTGTTGGGACCATCAGTTTGTTTGAGCAAAAACAATAAGTCTTTTTTGATCCACACTTGAGTTGTTTTTTTTTTTTGTTTTATTTCTGAAATAACTTCTCTTTTTGGTATTTTAACATTCTGATTTGGAATGAAAACACCAGTGTTTTTCCCTTTATAAGCAGGGAAGTTATGCATTTTGAAATGATTGTTCATATATAGAAATCCAGACAAAAAATTCTGTTGATATCTTGGAAACTTTGGATAGAAAGATTGTGAATGGTACCAATGAGGATTGTGATACCATTGATTCCAAGAATTGATCCAATTGGATTAATATGATATCATGGATCTCCAATAATCATCATGAAAGTGTGTTTTTGTGTTTTTATAATTTTTCAAATTTTTATTTGAATTTTTGTGAAACATCATGTTGTTGTTCAGAAGTGGATAGGTCGACCTATGTTGAGGTAGAGTCGACTCAGTGGCCACAAGTTTGAACTTATGACTAACCTGTGTCGACCTGTCTACAGTATGTGTCGACTAGTTGTGTTTCTTCTGATTAGATATTTTCTTTGTATTTTGATTTTTTATTATTTCAGACGTTTTCTTTGACACTTTTTTATTTTTGTTTTCTGGATTAATGCTTTTGACAAATTTTATCAAGGGAATCTTTGAAGGTTTTCTTTCTTCTCAGCAGGTTTATTCTTTAGTGATTTTTCTGTGGTGAATCATAGTCCATGTTTTTCAGCATTCATTCTTAGTCCTAACAAAGCATCAAGGTTTTCTTTTCCATTTGTGAAATTTTTTATCACTGGATCATTTTCAGTCAGCAGCTTCTTAAGTTTTTGAATTTCATCAATTGCTTGTTGCTTTTCTTTTTGTTGCAGTTCTATTCTTTCAGAAAGCTTTTCAAAATCAGTGTTGGCCTTTTCAGATGCAATCTTAAATTCATCCATTTCATTCAGAAGTTCTTCCTTTTCATCATTAAGTTCAGATATTTCATTTTCAAGTACAGATATTCTTCTATTTAATGAAGTATCATGCATGACATTTTCAATTTTCCTTTTCAGACATTTGTTTTCTTTTCTTATTTCAAAATATATTTCAACTAAGGCAGCATATGCATCTTCCCAATCTTCAACAGTATATTGTTCAAAGGAAGAACTTACCTTTCCATCACTGCTGTTAGCCATAAAGTATAACTCCTCATTTTCTGAGCTTGAGGAGTTCTCTCCTTCATCCTCACTTTGGTCTTCATCCGACCAAGTTGCTAGCATTGCTTTTGACTTTTTCATTTTTTTGTTCTTCTTATATTTGTCCTTCTTGACCTCAGAACACTCACCCTTCATGTGTCCTGCCTTGTTACACCTGTAACAAATAACACCTTCTTCAGTTTTTTGATTTCTGCCAAGATTAAAGTTTGAAGAAGAAGCATTCTTTTTGCCGGAAGAATATTTTTTCTTTCCATTGAATTTTCCTTTTCTTGATTTTAAATTTTTTCTGAATTGCCTAGTCATAAGGGTAATTTCATCCTCATCAGACTCAGACTTTTCAGAATTAGATTTTTCTTGAATTTTCTCCTTGTTGCTTGATGAAGCCTTAAGTGCTACTGGTTTGACTTTAAGCATATGTTCTTCAGTTCTTTTCAGATTTATTTCATAAGTCATTAAAGAGCCTATGAGTTCATCCAAATAAATTTTGGATAAATCCTTAGAATCTTCAATCACTATAGCCTTTGTGTGCCAAATTAATGATAGAGATCGCAAGATTTTTCTTACCAGATCAACATCAGTGTACTCTTTACCTAGTGCCTTCAGTCCATTGTCGATTGTCATAAACCTGGCAAACATTTCAGAAATTGACTCATCAGTTTTCATCATAAACAGTTCATATTCAGAAACAAGTATGTTTGCTTTGGTTTCCCTAACTTGAGATGTTTTTTCGTACATTAATTCAAGTTTATCCCATATTTCCTTAGCAGATTTGCACATGGATATTCTTGAATATTCTTTAAGGTGAACTACACATTGAAGCATATTCATGGCACTGTAATTAAGAGTGGCTTTTCTAATTTGCTCTCTAGTCCAATTCTCCTCATCTCCATGGTTTTCATAAGGACCCTTGTCAACTATTTTCCAGATTTCAAAGTTTTGTGCTCTTAGAAAAACTTGCATATGATTTGTCTAGTAGGAGTAATCAGACCTGTCAAAATATGGTGGTCTATTAATGGAGTGGCCCTCAGCTACAAATCCTCATGAATCCATGAATCGAAGTAAAAGAAACAATAAATGAGCAAGCAGTCAATTCAGCAGATAGAACACACTGATCAAACAGAGGCAATCAAATCAGATCAAAAATAGATATTAACCTGCTCCGATACCAATTGTAGGATCGAATAGAGATGATGAACAGATCTAGAAGGGGGGCTGAATAGATCTATCACTAATTAATGCGGAAGCTTAAGTAATTTAAAAAATACTTCAGATTAGAGATCCATTCAAGCAAGCAATCCAACTGATCTAATGTGTGAATGTGTGATTATGTGGATATGATGTGTGAAGCAATTAGAAAGAGAGTGTGAAAGCGAAATCCTATGCAAGCATCTAGCGCAGAGACAAGAAATCAAACCATTGCACAGAGGATTTTTAAGTGGTTCGGAAATCACACCAGTGATTCCTACATCCACCCCTCACACAGTAAGGCCACATTACTCAAACCAGAGTACAACACACACTGGAGCACAACGACTCCAAAACACCTTGAGCATGACGGATCAACACACAACTATGAGCACGACGGCTCAAAACACACAACCGTAAGTTCGATGACCCACAAACTGAGCACAACAGCTCAAACAACAACTGGAGCACGACGACTCCAAACTGAGCACGACCGCTCAACACACAAGCTAGATCAAAACCACACGAGATCAGATCCTCCAACAATGATCTGATTCACAGACTCAAACAACACAGATATTTGCACAGAACTTCATGTGCAGATCTCACCAATGAAAATGAGATGAACACTCCAAGAAATAAGTGAAATAGATATGGGTTGGATGTTCCTCGGTGAAGAAGTCTTGCAGAAGCTTGAATTGAAGAGCCTTGAAGGAATTCGATAGAGATCCTCTTCAATTCACGATGCTCTGCTTCAATGGTATCTGAATTGCTAGTGCTTCTTCTTGTTCTGCTACTCTTCTGCTCGATTTGCTCCCCTTTTCAGCACATCACAGCTTGGCTTTGATCACGATGCCTCTTTGGATGAAATCGCTAGAAGGCTGGAAGCTTTCGGGCTCACTTGGGGCTCTTTTTGCTTCAAAACATATCGCAGAACTTTTATAGCCTCTATGTTGTCCCTTTTTACGTAAAGGGGATGTGCACAGAAACCTAGAATACACCCTGGGCTGCCACGTGTTCAAAAGGTCTTTATCAGACTACCACTTGGATGAGAGGGCAATTTGGTAATTATAGCATCTTCCACAAAGACCCCAGAGTGAAATCACAGCCATCGGATTTTATCCTCTACATGATTCTGGGTTTGCACAGAAATGTGAGTCGACCTCATTTTTCAAGAGAGTCGACCTACTGACCAATCATCAATTCAGGGCTTACTGTCAGAACACTATGTCGACCTAACAGACACTTAGTGTCGACCTGATCAACAGGTAGAGTCGACCTAATCAACAACTAGAGTCGACTTCCTGTGTATTCCTCCAAAACTAGTTCACTGGATGGATGCTAGTGTCGACCTCATCTCCAAATAGAGTCGACACTACTGACATTTGCTCTTCAGAAACTTGTTGGGCAGCCTTTAAGAGTCGACCTGTCTGTCAACTAGAGTCGACCTGTCTGTGACTTTTTCTTTAGGAGCTTGCTGGGCAGACTGTTAGAGTCGACCTCAATGTCAACTAGAGTCGATCTGACTTTGACAAAAAAACTTTGTAAACCTGTATGAATGAAGAGTAAACCATCAAAATATGTCATACACAGTAAGATATGAAATATTAAATATCAACAACATGTTGTTTGAACATTATTGTAATATATTCAATATGTACAATATGTTCAATATGTTATCATCAAAATCAAATTATGAGTGATGTTCATTGGTCATTATTAACAATTCATCTTTAAGAAATTCTAATACACACTCAACACAACAATTACTATATGTGTTTGTACAATTTACTGAAAATTTCGGCAGCATCTCTCCACACCTTTCCTTTATACTAAAATATTTATTGATTAAGAAATTTTCTTAAACACTTACTAGTAAGTGGTTAATAAAAATATTTAAAATCAATAAAGATATATCAGAGAGAAATGAGTAGATGCAACCGAAATTTTCAACAAACATTACAAACACATATAGTAAATGACCACCTAAGTAGGATTAAACATTCACTGACTATCAAACGGGACAATTCGAAATTTTGAGTTAGATATATACCTTCTCATCAAAAAATGAGAACAGACACATCAATCCCAAAGTCTTGAATGGGAAGGTTTATTGGTACGGACTTTACATGCTCTCCTGAAGTGCGTGTAATGTTAGGTTGTGTCCATGCACCTCAGCTCACATGGAACACTCTAAGTACTTAAATAACATCAAATTAAATATATATATATCTCATTGATATGCATGCATACATCAAATTAAACAACATCTAATTTAAAGAGCATTCATAAAAACCCTAGACTCCAGAAAAAGAACAAATGACCTATCCGACTTCCAAGTTTTCCATGAGAGCCTCTTATGCATGTCATGTCGGTATTGCCTTCTTATTTTCTTATTTTTGTCATGCAAAGAATAGTATAAGTGGTGTCAACTTCTTGATCACAAAAGCCAAACGAACAAATACGAGCTCAATTAAAATCTTTGTGCTTTTGGTTGGAAGCACTAGTGACCAGCAAAACCCTCCACACAGACTAGAAAAAACCCCCCACACTACCCCCCCACCACCACCACCACCCCACCGCTGCCCACCCCCGCACCCCCCACAGCCAAGCACCCCCATACACAAAGACACAACCCTACCCCAAACACCCCCCCTCCCCCAATCGTAGCTCACCCCCACCCACCATCGAGCACCCCCCCTCTCCCCCCCCCCCCCCCCCCCCCCACACACACATAGCCCTCATCCCCCAACAGAACTCCCCCCCCCCACCCCCCACTATTGGCCCCACCCCACCATCGAATCGAGAGAGAGAGAGAGATGACGACAACGATAGTGGCGTCTAATGGTGATGGCATCCGGCATAGGAGAGAGGGGAAAAAGAATGAAATTGCGATCGACATATTTGATCACTATTCAGTCTCAATCTCTAACAAGATTGTGACTGAATTGCTTCGAACACAATTCACTCTTAGATCTAAGACCGAATTGTGACAGAAGTAATTCGGTCAAAAAACTTTAGACCTACTCATGCACCAAAATGAAAATGTTTGCAAATGACGATCATCAGTCACAATTAGGTCTCAAATTTGAGATGGAATTTTGACCGAAGTAATTCGATCACAAAGGTTTTCATTTTGATAGCTTCAGGTCTTAAACATTTGCGACCTGATCACTTCGGTCACAATTTAGTCTCAAATTTGAGACGGAATTATGACCGAAGCAATTTGGTTGCAAAATCTTAGGCTTGAACGGACCAAAATGAAAAGTTTTATTTAGTTTTAGATCTGAGACCGAATTGTGACTAAAAATACTTTAGTCACTAAATGTAAAGGTTAGAGATCGACTCTTTTCATTCACTATTTGGTGTCAAATCTAAGACTAAATAGTGACCAAAATTTTCTATCTCAAATTCCGTCTCTAAATCTGCAATTTCTTGTAGTGTCAGGTCGGTATGAGAATAGTCTTAGCTCATTGGCTCATGGGCCTACTTGGCAAGTCTTTTTCCAGAACTCCCACTTTGGCCAACTCTCATTGGCCCTATACACTTTTCTATAGTGATTGGTGTAGGGAAATGTGTAGGGGGGATCAGATGCGCAGCAGAAGGAAATTGAAAAGTAAAAACACATTCCCTACAAAACATTATCGGAGTAGGATGATGTTCGGGTGCATGACTTTCATACAATCCATACAAGTGTGAGACTTCTCACCTAAGGGAGCTCGTATATCCTCTGAAAAGCAGAGCCGGTCTCGTGGATGAAGGAAGTCACTTGACCTCCCTCTAGTGGTGTCCACATGGTGACGACCAGCGACGATGGCTCCTCCTTGCATCATGTCTCCTCTCCTCGATGATGCAACTCCCAATAGCACCTCCAAGTAGCAACAATAGGGCTACAGCAAGCAACAACTGCTATAGGAGAGAGAGGGCACTACTTTCTCTCTTCTCTATCTCTTCTCTCCTTGGAAAAGAACAAGAGGGAGAGAGTGGAAGGAAGAGAGGAAGAGAGTCAGGTGGAAGAGAGCCTAGCTTGTAGCTCTCTCCCACACCCTCTACCTAGAGCCGAGCATCCACAGCATGGCGCACACATCGTGCAGCCATGTTGTGTACAACCTAGAGTTACCATACATGTCTTAATGGCAAGATATGATCTCACCAAGAAAGGTTGGCGACATACCTTACTATTTTCAAGGCTCTCTTGGTGACAATATATTATGTCACCAAAAGTCCTCGCGACAATCGACTATGTCGCCAGGACCATCCTAGCAATATTCAATCTTGTCGCCAGGACCATCCTGGCAACTGACTATTTTATCTCCATCCTTAGTCAAAAAAGATCTTATTGGATAACTCTTATCCAATCCTCTATCATTGTCATGTTAACCACCTTTTGTGTGTGACCCTCCAGGTCCAATACCGAGCTGGCCCTGAGTTGCACCCATCAAAATCCTTTTAACTCAGAACTCATTCTGATTTAGTGAATTATCATCTCTACAATAATTTACTCAACTCATCGACTATGGACATACCAAGCTACTGCTCCATAGTCCCCAAACAGTATAGGGGGATCAAATCCATTGAACCTTTCCACTCACAATTACCATGTACCTTTAGTCCCTCATCCAACTAATATCCCAGAGACTGTATGTGAGGCATGGTATAGTCAGGCCTATATAGAATCCATTCGATTCTCACTCTTATCGGATTCTCCTAGAGAACTCTTTCTCTCTCAATCCGATTGACTCTAGCCAGGGATTTGACTGAGCAAGAACACATGGGATATTTCTCTCATGATATCGAGAGTGGATGATCCTTTATTGATACATAATCACTTTTGTAAGGTTGGCTACCATTTCTAATAACCGGTTGTACTAGATCTGAGACTTCTAGAACTATGAGTCCAGCGTCAAAAAAAGGAGTATTCAAGTAAGGCATCCTTAGTGTCTTAAGTCCAAGGACCAGTTACACAACTGAGACCACGGGATCGCTATTTGACAATTAGGTATCTTCAACCGTACAACATTCCGAGAGTAGATCATTTAATGAATTCATTCTCTAATGAGCACCTGCACCATACCCCTAGTGTCTCCACACAAATAGCTATGAGACTAGCTACCTTCATCATATGGACAGGCACATCGATCTATCAAGTTATCTCAATGTCCTTTTCGAGTAACCTATGACTAGGAATATTTAGGATCTATGTTTAAAGAGAATATGTCTCATTATCATGTTCTCATCATGATCTTATTCCCATTGCACAGACCCATGGACATCACAATGTAAACATCATCTCATGTATGTAATATAGAGTGAGAAAATGCCATTAATATTATTACCAAAAGAGATTAGTACAACATTATGTGTCATCACTAGTGTGAGTTGGCTTGTAGGGCACTCATAACTAGTAGTTGGTATAGACTCCTCCACTTTGGAGTGTCCCCATTAGCACACAACTTTAGGGGTAAGTGAGGTCTATTTTAAAGAGTTCCACTACAGGGAATTCCTATTTGTTTAAATGGTCCTAGTGCAAATCAGTTCAGAGCAACCCTATCTAGGGATGCTCCCATTGGCTGGAGGCCATAGCCATAGTCAAGGAACGTAAGCGTTCAGGCAAAGAACACTTTTCTATTAATTGGGCGGCTACTTTATGTAGGGTTTCTTCAAGGCATGACGTAAGAAGAAGACCCTTGTTGACAGAAAGTCTTTAAGGTTGCATCTATAGCACGTTAGGTCAGGTTAAGGCCCAAGATCCAGACCCTAATCCCTTTAAAGGAAACGAAGTGAATCATCTACAGTCGAAGTGGACTATAGTTGGAGTTGATAAGAGGCAGAGTCCTCTCCCTAGCAGTGACGTGTGGAATCCCATGTGGAGTGTAAGTGCACTTGTCTGCACCAAGTAGCCCGAGCACTGAGCAACTTCCCAAGCACTGAGCACCTTCCCGAGGAGATTCCAAGCAGAAGTCTGATACATTATAGACTCTCCTCAAGCACCAGGAACAATAGTCGAAGTGACTCATTATTGCAATCAAAGTGAACTACAGTCAAAGTGGATTTTAACTGTAGTCGAAGTGCTTCAACTGCACTCAAAGTGAACTACAGTCGAAGTGAATTTTAATTGTAGTCGAAGTGCTTCAACTATAGTCAAAGTGAACTACAGTCGAAGTGGATCTTAATTGTAGTTGAAGTGATTCAAGTGCAGTCGGAATGATTTGCAACCGAAGTGAATCAACAATCGAAGTGATTCAACTGTAGTCGGAGTGAACTGCAGTTGAAGTGAGTCTTTACTATAGTCGAAGTGCTTTAACTATAGTCGAAGTGAACTACAATTGAAGTGGATGTTAGCTGTAGTCGAAGTGCTTCAACTATAGTCAAAGTGAACGTGAACTACAGTCGAAGTGAACCTTAACTATTGTAGAAGTGCTTCAACTGTAGTCGAAGTGAATCTTAACTGTAATCGAAGTGAGTCTACTACAGTCAGAGTGGATTGCAGTTGAAGTGAGTCTACTATAGTTGAAGTGCTTCAACTGCAATCGAAGTGGATCTTAACTATAATCAAAGTGCTTCAACTGCAGTCAAAGTGAACTTTCACTATAGTCGAAGTGCTTCAATTGCAGTCAGAGTGAATTGTAGTTGATGTGAGTCAATAGTAATCTAAGTGATTCAACTGCAATCAGAGTGAACTATAGTCAAAGTGAAATTCAGTTATAGTCTAAGTGAATTGTAGTCGAAGTGAGTCTAATAGTAATCGAAGTGATTCAACTACAGCCAGAGTGAACTTCAGTCAAACTGAGTCTTTATTGTAGTCGAAGTGCTTCAACTATAGTCAAAGTGAATCACAGTCAAAGTGGATCTTAATTGTAGTAGAAGGAAGGCTTGCTCTAGGATCTATTCAATCGCTCTTCCTCTGTGTGTCCTTGGACACTTCAGAGATGACCAAGCACCTGCTTGCTATCCACTTATCGGATATTTCAAAGTGGTTCGAGCACCTGCTCTTTCCAGGTGTCCTCAAGCTGTTCAGAAGAGTCTGAACACCTCTGGTCAGAGGTCTCACTTATGCGATTGATAGCCCACGAATACGTTGTTAAATACGTGACTAACAATCTCAAATGTATCGGCCTACACTAAATATTTTAACAGTAGTTAAGTGGTGAGACCGAGTCGAATCCACGGGGAAAAATATTTTAGAGTTGAAAACCTTGAGTTTTGTGTAGGAAAATAATGTGGTGATATTTAAACTAAGTTGAATTAAATAAATCTAAGTTAAGTAAATAAATAGAGAGAGAAAGATAAAGGTGAATGAGAGAACACGTGTAATATTTAAAACTGCAATCTACTGAATAACAAAAATACTTAACAAATATTTTATTCTAACCAACTGTCATTAACAATTACACTGAAACAAAGAGAAAAAAGAATATAAAGAATAAGAGAGACGAGAGGAGAGAGAAGAGTGAGACAAAAGAGAGAAAGGAGAGAGAGCGCGAGAGAGAGAGAGAGAGGAGAGAGAGAGCGTGAGGGAGAGAGAGAGATAGGAGAGAGAGAGAAGAGAGAAAAGAGAGAGAGGTGAGAGAGCTCGTGAGGGAGAGAGAGAAGAGAGGAAAGAGAGAGAGACGAGAGAGAGGAAGCGGGAGAGAGAGAAAGCACGAGAAAGAGAGAGAGCGCGCGACAGAGAGAAAGAGAGAGAGGAGAGAGAGATGAGAGACGCGAGAGGAGAGAGAGAGAGGAGAGAGAGTGAGAGAGAGAGAGAGAGAGAGAGAGAGAGAGGAGAGAAGAGAGAGAGCGTGAGAGAAGAGAGAGAGCATGCGAGAGAGAGAAGGGAGAGCGCTGAGAGAGGAGAGAGAGAGCGCGGCGCGAGAGGAGGCGCTGCGCCTCTACGTGCATGCATGCACGTAGGGACAGCGGCGGGCAGCGGCAAGGGCGGCCTGGGCGAGGCTGGGCGGATCCAGTGGGCAGGCGATGCGGCTGGCGGGGCCGGGCGCGCTTGGGTGCGGGGCAGCAGGCGGGGCGCCGTGCGCACGCGAGCTGGGGGCGTGCGGGCCGCACCGGGGCGCGCTTGGGTGCGGGGCAGCAGGCGGGGCGCCGTGCGCACGCGAGCTGGGGGCGTGCGGGCCGCACCGGGGCGCGCTGCTGCTGCTGTGCTGCTTCTGCTGTGCGAGTAAGAGAGAGACCGGGAGAGAGGAAGAAGAAAGGCTGATGAGAGGAGGAAGAAGAAGAGGAGGAAGAGAAAGAGGAGGGGAAGAGGGTGTGTGCGTAGGAGAGTGGAAGAGAGAGAAAGTGAGGGGGAGAATAGCGGGGAAAAAAGAGAATTCTTTTTAAAATATAGATAGAAGGAAGAGAGGAAAGGAGAGAGAATTAAGAGGAAGGGTTTTTAAAAATAGAAAGAGATATTAAAATAAGATAGTTTTGAAAATTAGAAAGAAAGAGAGAGAAAGAGAAAAAATATTTTAAAATTAGAATCTCTCCTCATTGTCTCTTATCCATCCTAGTCCATTAGCAAATTCTTGTTGAGTGGCCCATTATCCTGCAAACAAAGCACATACAAAGATTTAATCAAATTATCATTTTTGTAACAAAATAGTAATGGATTAATATAAAATTGAGCATCAATAGATAATAAATCATCATGATTATCATCAATAATTATGCATTTATCACACCCCCCAGCTTACTCATTGCTAGTCCCTTAGCAATGCACACAAGTGAATAATTGGGACAAACAAGAGTTCAAACATCATATTTCATGGCAAGATAGTAAGAATGAGAATGCTTGATCATAAGTATTTCAAGTTCCAGTCGAGAGTATCAAAGGCAAATATGTCAGTTCATGTCATTAGACAGTTCCTCAAGATACACATAAAATTTCATGACTTTTTGTATAATGTTTGAGAATTAATAAGAGGATGCATGGGCTTTTTACTTATCACTCAAGGATGGTATCAACTGTACACTCCTTAAATTCGATCCTCGAATTACAGGTAACTTTCACTCTACCTAATTCTTTTTTTCATGCTCTTTTTCTTCTTCTTTTTTCTTTTCATTTACATGGTGCTGCACTTCCCTTCACCGTTTGACGCGAGCCTCAACTCTTACCTTAGGAGCCACAGGCCCGGTACTAAGATCAGGGGCATTTTCCATGTTTCTTTTTTTCTTTTTTTTTTTCACTACTACACACATTTTCACATTTATTTGTAGGCAGGTAGTTTTTCCCCACGATTGGTCATCAATAGGAATGTAGGATATCAATCAATCAACCTGAATGTTCGGTAAAACTCTCATTATCCATTTGAATAGCTCAAAACAATACTTTACTGTGTTGATGAAATTTCAAATGTATTTGAAGAAGATGCTAAAACATAACTAGTTAACTCACCCTTCAACTCATCACCTTCACAAGTACACACTATCAGTCAATCTAGAAGCAAAAAAAAAAAAAAATCTTGCATGAAATATGAAGCATGAAGCACAATGTTAGGGACAAAAATTTGAAATACAATTTGTCTCTCCCCCCAACTTAAATGACATTGTCCTCAATGGCATAATGACAATAGAATAAAGCCAATGTAAGTTAAGAAAGGAGAGATGCAACCTGATGATCACATGCGGGTGGTTGCACACTAGCTTTATCAAAAGATAGCGGCCAGCAAACACCTAAGACACAAAATAAAAATGAAAACAATAGAAATCAATTTTCCTAACAAGAGCTAAGTTTAATGTCTTCAGCCAGACACATGGGGGTAACAGGGTCACGTAACACCCCCAATCAATTGACGCCAAATTTTTTCTTTGTAGGGCATCACCAGCCATGGTGGGTCAAGTGGGCCAAACTTACCCTTCATAACATTAAATGATAGAGAAATTGAGGTATTCAAGATCATATCTTCAATTAAGGAATATTCATTTGGACACTTAAAATCTTTATATGTGTTGAACACATCAATGCGGACTTTATTGTTTTCATCCTTTTCACCCACAACTTCCATTTTCAGATCCTCTTCATGATATTGAGGTCAGATTGAGTTGGATGCTCAGAGAATTGCTTGAACTGTATAGGCTGACTTGAGTCAAAAATAGTAGCATGATCAGGAATGAAATGGATATGACTTTCAACACAAGGATGCTTAAAAGGTTCAAGTGCAGTTGACCAATCAGCTAGTGGTAGCATGTCCATGAACATGTTGGATTTGCCAAGATCAGGGAGAGGTAGGAGTTCCATGTCTTTGTCGACATCAAGAGAGACCCAGTCAATGTGGACTTCAAACAGAATTTCTAATTCTTCTCTTACCCAAGAAGAATGATTGATGATTACACCCAGCTCTTTCTCACACTCACATCTTCTCTGTCATCCACTTGAAACAATGTCACATCAAACTTGGACCTAACATCTAGATGACATTCTTTTTCGTCTCCCCCCAACTGAGTTCAGCTAACTCACTAGAGCTTTCCTCAAGTATGACATTATGGATGGAGTCTTCTGATGATTAGTTTCAAGTTGGGCCAAGACTTTGGATTGATTTTCAGTGGCACCCATCTCCTCCTGATTTGACTCATTAATATTATCTCTCATTTCCAAGTGGGCGTGTCCACAATCATGTTGGACTGAGAAGTTGTGGATGGAATTTGAGAGTCAAATTGTTGGTCACAATCAAGATAATGATGTGCATGATTGTCAATGGGTTGGTATGGTGACTGACTATCTTGCCTCCTTCTGATTTCCATCAGTTGAGTAATCAGGAGGTTAATTTTGACAAAGGATTGCTCTAATTCTTGTTGTTGTTGGGTGAATGTTTGCTCAAAGCCTTGTTGATTATCATGAAATTTTGCATAAATGCTCAAATTGATCATCAAAGATGCCTAATTGCGAGGGAGATGTATGAGTGGGCCATGGATATGCATGTTGCCCCTCATGATGGCCTTGATCATGAATGTCAATTTGGCATTGGACCCAATGTTGAAAGTTGTGGATAGGTGGACTTTGAACTTGGGCCAGAATAGGTTGATCTTTAGGTGTAAATGTGGCATTACTTCTCCAAGTGGTTGGAAGGGTGTGCCTTCAGGAGCATCTGTTAAGCACACCGGCAGATCAATGCCAAAAATTTTTGATCAAACTATGATATGATTTTGGCACCTAGAAAGGGTCCTTGAATTTCCCATTGGGGATCTTGATAGAGTAAACTCAATTTTTCAGGGGAGACACCTTGGTCAACTTTTAAGTAAGGAGTGGGTGTGGATAACACTTGAAAGTTTTGGGTCTGTTCTGGGGTGGAAGGAGGTGATGAGATGTAAAGTGGGTCAACATATGTCCTCCACCCTGAATCATACATGTGATCTTTAATTGGGTGACCCTGAATCAAATGGGCTTGAGTCCATTTGGAGCCATTGGACTGATAAGTGGAGGTTGATGGATAAAGTGGGTTAGGTTGAGAGTGCATACCATAATGGGCTGATCCAATTTGTCCAATTGAAGTGTCAATTTCATAATCATGATTGTCAACCCACATAAATCTTTTTTTATTATTTTTTTGTTTTGAAATATTTGATTTTTTTGTATTTTCAAATAAGTTAGCAAACAATTAATCCTATGACACCTATGGTTCCCTAGGACATAAACAATTGATTTCTCACTAATCAACTGAGGCCTAGCTCAAATCCACTCTCAAGCCCGTTAACTGGCCAGGTAAGAGGTGGGAAAGTGGGAGGTTCCCCCTGCTCTCGCAGGGACCTAATTAAGTAACCACTTGTCCACTTAGGCGTTTGCCAATGAACCTCTAGCCTTAGACACCAGTTTCCAAACTTGATAGTGGGCCTAAGTGGGCCTAAGTCTCAAAGCGAACCCTAGGTCAAGTTTCTACTTTCTTTTATTGGGCTTGGGAATGCAAAATGTGCAGGAAGTTGTGGTTTGTGAGCTAAGAAAGGGTGATCAAATCCCCACCTTATCTTGTTAAGGAAATTGCCCTTAAAATGTTTTTAGAAATGATATGCACACCACAAAATCACGCAAGGGGTTCTATGCAAGCATGGCAATGCATGATCATGCTTTTAAGAAAGTTGAGATTCTCACCTTGCCTCCCGCAATCTTCGACAAGAAAGGAAACTTTTCAAAAGGAAAATTACCTAAAGATAGAAATCTAAATGATGCATGTCCTAAAGATGGAAAGTTTCTAATCTTGACATGACATCTTTTATTGGATTCAAGTGATTGGTTTTTTTTTTTTTTCTTTTTTATTAATTATCTAAACATGGTAACTAAGAAAAAGAAACTAAATCAAGAGGGTTTTAATGGTACTTACCTCCAACGCAATCTCTCGTTCTTTTGGAAATGAAAACAAATGGAAAGAGTGAGAGAATGAAACTCACCTCTTACCCCTTTTTTCTGATTTTTCCTGCAATTTTCGGATTTTTCTTCCCAAAGCAGAACTTTTTACCTACAGATTCGGCTTTCAGCGACAGTTTTCTGATAGATTCTTCAATTTTGCAATTTTAGGATTTTTCACTTTTTATTTGATACCTACAAAAAGAAAAAAAATGTTAGCATGAATATATAGAAATAACACCAAGATTATCAAAACTAAAATTCTAATTCCCCGGCAACGGTGCCAAAAATTGATAGCCCACGAATACGTCGTTAATACGTGACTAACAATCTCAAATGTATCGGCCTACACTAAATATTTTAACAGTAGTTAAGTGGTGACACCGAGTCGAATCCACGGGGAAAAATATTTTAGAGTTGAAAACCTTGAGTTTTGTGTAGGAAATATGTGGTGATATTTAAACTAAGTTGAATTAAATAAATCTAAGTAAGTAAATAAATAGAGAGAGAAAGATAAAGGTGAATGAGAGAACACGGGTAATATTTAAAACTCCAATCTACTGAATAACAAAAATACTTAACAAATATTTTATTCTAACCAACTGTCATTAACAATTACACTGAAACAAAGAGAAAAAGAATATAAAGAATAAGAGAGACGAGAGGAGAGAGAAGAGTGAGACAAAAGAGAGAAAGGAGAGAGAGCGCGTGAGAGAGAGAGAGAGAGGAGAGAGAGCGCGTGAGGGAGAGAGAGATAGGAGAGAGAGAGAAGAGAGAAAAGAGAGAGGTGAGAGAGCTCGTGAGGGAGAGAGAGAAGAGAGGAAAGAGAGAGAGACGAGAGAGAGGAAGCGGGAGAGAGAGAAAGCGCGAGAAAGAGAGAGAGCGCGAGAGAGAGAGAAAGAGTGTAAGGCCCTCTAATTTTCCGTCGTATTATTTGCAATTATGTGTGTATGTTTATGCTTGTGTATGTATGTACATATTTACGTATGTATAATTAGTATAATTACGTGTGCATGTGTTATATTAAGTATAAATAATGTATATATTGCATGATGATAGTGTGGATATAATACCATATACATATTGCATGTATATATGCTTGGTATGCATGGTTTTCTGCATAATTAGGGTTCGGCCGAAGGCCACCTTGGCGTCAAGCCCAGGCCGTGAGCTGGTGTCAGCGTCCAGACATGGACGCCAACACTAACTCCGGCGTCCAGCGATATGGACGCCAACTTCTCTGGCCTGCATGCGCAGCAGAGCTGCAAGCTTCTGAAACAAGGCATGGCCACCATTGGGGGATGTCCCCCAACGGCTCTAAGGCTGTCTAATCGGTATGGTGAGTGGGTGAGGGGCTCTCCTAAATCCTGAACCCGAAGTGGCCTCTCCCACTCTTTCCCTTCACCCTTGCAAGAGGAGAGAAGTGAGAAAGAAAAACCCTAGAGAAGCCTGTGAGAAAAACCCATTTTGGCACCCTCAAATCCGACCCCTTGGACCCTGATCCGGCGTCCCCCTGCTGCAAGGAGGTTGCTGGACCAACGAGGAAGGCTTCCCCGACATCCCCTCGGCGTGGAGATCACCCAGGAGCCCGGAGGAAGGCGATCTAGAAGGCACTTCTGCAACTTCTTGGGACTGCCCAAGGAGGTCTTCACCAAGCCTTTAAATCCCTTAGAAGAATTTTGAAAGGCAAGTGACCTATCCTTGATGTCCCTTATGAGTCTAGGATGGTTTTGTGAATTTTATGGATTTTTCCTCGAGTCCTAGACCCTCCAATTCACCCAAGATTTAGAGCTCGGGTCTGTGTTTCTGCACAGACCTGGTTAGACGGCAAGGTCCCTGGACGTCCAGATCATCCTTGGCGTCCATCGACCATGCCGCTGACCCTGAGTCAGCGGCCAGAGACCGCCGTCGAGTTCTTCTAGACAGAACAGTGAGCTATTCTGTCCCTCTTATACATTAATTTCGGTATGTTTTACGTGATGAGGATATATGGTAAATCTTATATCCTATGTATTTTGTGCATTGTGGTGTGTGAATGAATGTGGTGTGATGGTGAATGTGGGTTAATAGTATCTTTAAATTGTGAGCATGACTTGTAGATAATTTTGCAAATCCATGTTCCATGATTCGGATTAGTTGAATGTCTTGGTTGCAGTCTATTCATGAAGAATTGGGGCATGTATGTATGTTTTGAAATTTTGGTAATTCATGCATGCTTGCGAAATTGCTAATAAGTTCGGTAGAATAAAATGAAAGCATGCAAGAATGATTTGTAATATTCAATCCATAGATGTATGAATTAGGGAAATTTTGTGTTCTCAGTTCATGCATATGTGAATGGCTTATGTGTAAACAGCAAGTGGCCAATTTGTAAAATGTGTTAGACCATGTTAATTTAAGTTGCTAATAGCATGCTAATTAGGCGTTTTATTTTCTGTAAATCCTATTATCTCAGAAAATCTGAAAATTTGAGGGTATGACCTTGAACCCGAAAACAGCATGTGGTTAAATTTTCAGGTCATTTGGATCAGCAAAAAAAAAGTTATGTGTTTTCTTGTGAAATGTGATAATTCGTGCATATGGTCGTAATGTGATTAGATTTTGTTTAACCCAGCATGATTAGTGTGTTTACTGTGTGTTAAACCTTGAAACTCTGTAGTACCATGTTAGGAAAAACAGAGGTGTTCATGTGAGTAAGAAGTGAGTGAGATGAAGTGTTATGTGCAAAACCAAGTGTAAAACGGTAAATATGTAAATGTGTAACTGTGCCAATGTGACACTGCTTCCGTAGAGGGCAGTGGGGTTGTATCAAGGAAAAGTCCCCCTGAGAAAGTTCAATGTGTTAAGTGACCCTAAGGGCATTAGGGGGAAATCCTGGAGGTGGACAAGTACCACTGGTTAGGGTGGAGACTTGTTCTCCCGGTCTGCGCAGTCCACGAGTCGCCATTGGAATGCCTAGATGGCGTCTATGTGTAATGTGATGTGTATATGTCCTTCTTTGGTGGTTTGGACTATGTGTCACGGCACCTAAAAATGTGTAAAGTGTAATGTGAAATGTGTATGTGACCATGTGTAAATGTGTAAATGACATGTGAATGTGTATGTGTAAGTGTAACCATGTGAAAAGAGGAACTAGTGTAAAAAAATGTGAAATTCTAGATGTGTATGTGTTATTGAAACCCACGTGAGACTAAATCTGAAACCATGTGAACTCAGAAAATGCATGTTGTTATTCTATGTTTATGTTGCAAAAATGTCTAGAGTCCTGTTAGGGACAACTAATGAATATGTGTGCAAATAGCATGATGGATTGTTCATATGATATGTTTTAATGCGTTATTGTAGCTCTCATGTATAGGTTTTCAGCGATGAAACTATATGAAATCAGCAACCTAAAGCATGTGAAAAGGTTCATGTATGTGTTTAAAAATGTGTAACCCATGCTAGTTGCGTTCCTTTCATGCATGTAAGTTGTTCATGTTGATAGCTCTTATGTTGGATTCTTTAAAAGGGTAAAGCTCCTGAGCAAATTGAATAGAGACCATGTGATAGGTGAATTTCATTTTAAAATCTGAAGCATAGTTAGTATAAAATTGTAGAATGTTCATGATAGGTTTGAAAACTTGAGTTGACTAGCATGCTATGTGTGCTAATTGTAATGTGCATGTAGAACCATAGGACTTCTAAGTGTACTCATGAGTAGTGTTGCTTGCTGAGTCCTTGGACTCACTCCTTGCTTCGGCGTACAGGTATAGTTGGTGACACGACACCGACGCTTGAGGAGACGGTGGAGACGGACTCCGAGCGCGGAGACTAGCTAGTTGTTGGAGCTTCTTTGTGATTTGTGTACTTCATAGTATGTATTTGGAACATTGTATTAGATTATCATGAAAGAATGTATTATGTAGACATTTTGTAATTCTGTTTTCAGCAATTTAAATTATGTGAGCTCTTAGTTTCTCATTGTTTATTGCGAAATCCATGTATGGTTAATGTGGATGATGAATGAATGGAGATAGTTCTCTTTTACTTCCGCTACTCTGTTGTATATTCGCGGTATCTCAGCTGTATGTATCGTTTGGGTAAATGTCCCCTGTGAGGACTCTCGCTATAAACCGACGTGGGTCGTATGACCGTACCGGTGTAACGAGGGCCGGCACAAAGAGAGGAGGAGAGAGAGAGAGATGAGAGACCGAGAGGAGAGAGAGCGCGAGAGAGAGAGAGGAGAGAAAGAGAGAGTGCGAGAGAAGAGAGAGAGCGCGCGCGAGAGAGAAGGGAGAGCGCTGAGAGAGGAGAGAGAGAGCGCGGCGCGGAGAGGCGCTGCGCCTCTACGTGCATGCATAAACGTAGGGGCAGCGGTGGGCAGCGGCCTGGGCGAGGCCGGGCGGATCCCAGCGGGGCAGGTTGCGGTTGGCGGGGCCGGGCGCGCTCGGGGCGGGGCAGCAGGCGGGGCGCCGTGCGCGCGCGTGCGCGGGTGGTGGGGGGTGCGTGCGGCCGCACCGGGGCGCGCTGCTGCTGCTGTGCTGCTTCTGCTGTGCGAGAAAGAAAGAGACCGGGAGAGAGGGAGAAGAAAGGCCGAAGAGAGGAGGAAGAAGAAGAGTAGGAAGAGAAAGAGGAGGGGAAGAGGGTGTGTGCGTAGGAGAGAGGAAGAGAGAGAAAGTGAGGGGGAGAATAGCGGGGAAAGAAGAGAATTCTTTTAAAATATAGATAGAAGGAAGAGAGGAAAGGAGAGAGAATTAAGAGGAAGGGTTTTTAAAAATAGAGAGAGATATTAAAATAAGAGAGTTTTGAAAATTAGAAAGAAAGAGAGAGAAAGAGAAAAAATATTTTAAAATTAGAATCTCTCCTCATTGTCTCTTATCCATCCTAGTCCATTAGCAAATTCTTATTGAGTGGCCCATTATCCTGCAAACAAAACACATACAAAGATTTAATCAAATTATCATTTTTGTAACAAAATAGTAATGGATTAATATAAAATTGAGCATCAATAGATAATAAATTATCATGATTATCATCAATAGTTATGCATTTATCAGCGATCTTTGTAAGTCTCCCCTTAACGAGTTTAGGTTCTACATCATTATTGAGGTGTAGAAAGAGAGGGTCTCCTCTAACCACTTTCTTACCTCTACAGTAAAAATATTTTTAATTAAAAATTCAAGATTGTTACATCAAACGACTCTTCACTCGCCAAGGTCGAATCCTCGACCTTCTGAACCATAGTAAGGCTCGCCCCTATGGCACCAAGACATGACCATGTTCATAGTCCAGCATGCCTTTGCTGTGCCAGGGTAAGATCTCACCAACTACCCATCACATCTCTGCCATGCCAGGACATGGTCTTGCCACTTACTTGGCACGTCCCCCTCTCCCTTGGAGAACGGCAACGGCAACATGCCTACTCCTATGCCTAGTTTGCAGGGCTAGATGACACTCTAGTCCTCAACTGAGGCGACTCTAATCCTATATGCACCTCCAACTACTCTAAACAACTAGATAACACAATTTAGAGAGGGACATGATGCCTAAAGGACTCCCAACACATACTTAAAAAAGGTTAATGATGAACAATAGAAAATGGGGCAAAAATAAGGCAAGGGAGCTTTTAACTCCCATACTTACATGAGCACCCAGAACCTCTCTCTCCATTTAACCATCTTTGCTCTGATAAATTCTCTGACTTTAATGTCAATGATTTCTTCTCTAAGATCACCCATAAAACCCCTAATCATTTATCCAATCATTGCTTTTTGACAACTACATAACTAGATACAATAAATTTACATTTACAGACAAATATGAGGTTACGATAAACTCAAGTAAATTTATACTAAATTCACTTTTGACTCATCTGAACCAAGGTTATAACTTTATGATAATCCTAAACATCTACATGCATGCTAAATATTACCATGTAGCAATGTTACAGGACAATGTTAAATGTGTAGCGTGTATCATCACTTGGATGGCTGAACCATGAATTGTACAACTAGTAATTCCTGGTAGCCAGTGCCTCTCTCGGTGTGAGTCCCGGGTGGAGGTGAGTGGCTTCTCTGAGGCAACTGCAACCTTGGAGTGTCTCGGGTCTTCCCCGAGAAGCATCATTATGCTTCCCATCTTATGCTGCATGGATCTACAGTGCTAACTATCTCGGAAAGCAGTTAGTGGAGTTCATCTGTGATGGGCCTCCTCCTTCCATGTGATGTGAGTTCTTTCCTGTGGAAACGACCCCCTATTTTGTCCGTTCTAGCTCTAACTCTCGATCTCCATTGTCCTCTTCTAGCCCTTTATCCTCCTTTGCTTCTTGAGCCCTTCTTCGGTCACCAACCCCAACTAAGCATAGAAGAAGAAGCACTACTAAAGAGCTCCAAGCAAATGGTGGTGGTAAGCCAAGTGACTAGAGATGATTCAGTTACCATAGCTTCGAATCTGGAGGAAAACGAAAGATGGAAAATGAATTTAGTCGTTCAAGTCTGGTCCTACTCTAATCCAAAACCGGTTGGTTTGAAGGAATGACTTGGCAAAATAATGGTGTCCATCTGGGAACTGTGACTTGCTGGATTATCCTAGCCACACATTTTTGGTTCGTTTATCAAAGAAAAAGGAGTTAGATGATGCATGCAACAAAACACCCTGGATATTCAATAGAGAAATGCTTTGTGCACGTATAGACGTGCACAAAAGCCATGCTGGAATCACCGGGAGCACGTTCATTCACCCACGTTGCAACCTGGCCACGTCATATGCCATTAAAGCTCGCAGCCTGCACTGTGGCTTCCCGAGGTGAACCATCATGAAACCGCCACTGTCTTGTAACTGCGATGCTGTGAGATTTTATTTTAAACCCAATTTTGCCCATCCCGCCTTTTGTCCAAAATAATCTGAGAGAAGCCTGTGTCTTCGGCATCATCCCACGAAAATCTCTTCGTACCAAATTGCAACCATCCCTGCAACTTCGCCTTCTCTTGCTCACGTTGTCTTCCTCCAGCGCATCTCTCTGCAATTCTGCAACTTGTTCATCGTGTTGTCTTCCTCATCCATGGTGCCTAAGAAGACTTTGCTAGATCGGTTCCGTCACTGCATTGCTGAGGAGGCAGAAGAGACCGTGTAATAACCTACGACGCTCCAACCAGACGCACAGGAGGAAAATGTTTCAGTGGCAGCACCAGAAGTACAAGAAGACACAGGACAAAGGGGGGCATCTCGAGTGAGAGGTATGTTTCCTAGTGTCGTAATATGTTCCTTTTGCACGATGTCAAATATGTTCCCGTGAGAAGTAGATTTCTTCTTTATACTGGAGGTTTATTATGTTCCAGTGTCGAAATATGTTCCACTAACAAATTTATCTCTTCAGTTGACAAATAGGTCTGTTAGGGTGACAAATAGGACATTTTTCGATGACAAATACCTATTTGTAGTGACAAATAGAAACTCCCCCAGTGACAAATAGAAACTTGTTGATCCATTGACAAATATTGCCTTATCATTATAAATAGGGCATTCTTGATGACAAATAGCCATTTGTAGTGGCAAATAAGAATTCTTCAAGTTACAAATAGAAATCTTCTGTTCCAGTGTCAAATATTGCCTTACCAGTGATAAATTAGGCATTCTTGATGACAAATAGCCTTTTGTAGTGACAAATAGAAACCTGCTGATCCAGTGACAAATAGCTCCTTATCAGTGATAAATAGGGTCTTCTTGATGAGAAATACCTATTTGTAGTGACAAATAGAAATTCTTCAAGTGACAAATAGAAATCTTCTGTTGTAGTGACAAATATTGACTTACCAGTGATAAATAGGGCATTCTTGATGACAAATAGCCATTTGTAGTGACAAATAGAAACTTGCTGATCCAATGACAAATAGCTCCTTGTCAGTGATAATTAGGGTCTTCTTGATGAGAAATATCTATTTGTAGTGACAAATAGAAATTCTTCAAGTGACAAATAGAAATCTTCTGTTCCAGTGACAAATGTTGCCTTACTAGTGATAAATAGGGCATTGTTGATGACAAATAGTCATTTGTAGTGACAAATAGAAACTCTCCCAGTGACAAATAGAAATCTGCTGATCCAGTGACAAATAGCTCCTTGTTAGTGATAAATAAGGTCTTCCCAGTGACAAATAGCCATTTGTAGTGACAAATAGAAACTCTACCAGTGACAAATACAAATTTGATGATCCAGTGACAAATAGCTCTTTGTCAGTGATAAATAGGGCCTTCCCATTGACAAATAGCTATTTGTAGTGACAAATAGAAGCTCTTCCAGTGAGAAATTGAAATCTTCTATTCCAGTGACAAATAGTTTCCAGTGACAAACAGCATATTGTTGTCTCATTCTTCTGTTTTCATATTTTTATTTGATTGTAGGTAATCCTCTAGTTATGAAAGCCCGCTCTTCAATGGAGATATATATCAAGGATAGAGATCACATGGCATTCCGAGAATGCCATAAAATTTTAATGAGGAACACCCCATTTTCATTTTATGTGGATAATACTTCTGGTTGTGCCTTTAGCATAAGGATGTTAGAGGACATAATAAGCACCCATGCTGGTGGGAACATCTTCTTGCTGTGCAAGAAGGAGGTATTATTTACTGTTGAAGATGTGGGCATTATCTTGGGATTGCCCAACTGTGGACATCCCGTCCGCCATTATGGCAGCACCAAGAAAAAGTCCAGGCTCTATGAGCGGTTTGGGATGGCCACAAATTTTGATCGGAAGAAGGTGCATTCGCTCATCCAGGAATTGGTAAAATTAGATGATGAAGTAGATGTAGAGGACACAGTTAGGCTGTGGATTGTGCTCCTCGTGTGCACCTTTCTTGCTCCAAGATCAGCACATTCTTGTCCACAGCAGATGCTCTCCTGCTTGGATGACATACAAAGAATAAGAGAGTATAATTGGGCAGCTACAGTGCAGGAAGTAACACTGCACAATTTTGACAATTTAGTTACATTTGTAAAAAATCAAAGAAGTGGGGCAACTTGCCCCGCAAAGAGAAGAAGTGGGAAGGAATCCCAAGCTCATTATTTCATGTATGGTTGTGCTGCCTCCCTTGCTGTAAGTTCCTTTAACAAACTTTATGTATACATATCATCCATCCTTGTTTGGTTTTAACTAGTTATGTTTGTTTTTTCAGGTTTGGTTTCTTGAGCACACCAGGGTGAGGCAGCCAATAAATCGGATGGCATATCCCCGCCTCTTCAGGTAAGGAACATTTGTCGGGAAAACATCACCATTTCCTATAGCATCCCTCACCGGCCAATAGTTTTTTGGAGTCTCTTTGACAATGAAATTATTATTCAGTAATGAACTGTGTAATTTGATGTTTATTACTATATGATTTGCTTTTGCAGGTAACAAAAAATTTGACGGTTGAGAGGAATGAAATGGAAACTATCTACAAGGGGAACCAAACAGTCCCAGAGGACACATCCACGGTTCCTCCAGCTACTTCCCTCTCTCTTCTACAGGAAATTGCAGCATCAATGAAGTCTCAAGAAGTGAAATTTGATCAGTTGAACACTCAACTCAATGATCAAATGAGACAAATTGAGGAAATCATGCGTTACATTCATAGAAGGGATGAACCGGTGAGTCATGAAGAAGGGGCAGCTGGGACAACCCCTACATTTTCTGAACATGTCCATGCCCAGCCTCCAATGATGTATGAAGATCCGGTGACCCAACAAGAATGGGTAGTTTGCCCCCCTACATATTCTCAATACGTTCCTGATGTTCCCGATGTCCAGCCTCCAATAACGAATGACGATCAGGCTCCACCAATAGGTCATTTTGAGGAGGATATAACAACTGCTATTGAGGATGTTGATGCCGAAAATCCTAACTCAATGGTTCAGGCCATCAAGGAGCGTGAGGACTGGCGTCCTGGTTTGTATGATCAATCCCCTTATGTACGAGAGAAACCCGTTACAATTCCTGAGAAAGAAAAAGCAGTGGTAAGTCTCTAATCTATTATGTTACTGCATAACCTATTATTCCATTGATCTGAAATGTCAACACAAAATGTAGGCAACAGAGGAGCCAGTCACTACAAAGTGGGTGTGTAAAGGGTAGTTGAAGGAGAAGCATAATGTCATTGTCGAAAGCTTCCTTGAAACATGTGAAAGTGTTAGCAGTGAACCTGAGTAAGTTGATTGAATTTGTATGATTTCATATGTATTTCTGATTTAACATATTTGCATGTTTTCAACCTCTATAGTTTTGGAATTTTTGAATTTGCAAATGGTCTGGTCATCCGGAAGTCACACATTCTAAACCTCCTATACGGATGCATGACAAAGGGCACAGTATGTGTTTCACTTATGTTTTTATAGATGAAGTCCCTTGAAAGCCAGGTTCATTGTAATAAGTATGGACCATATGCAGGTTATTGATGGATTGATTTTCCTACTTAAAATGAACACTGGAAATACATTTCACAAGTGGGTTTGTTTTCCAACTATTGTGGTAAATCATATCCACGGAATGTCATGCTCAATGGAAGAGAAGGCAGGACAGTTGTTGCAATGCTGTTATGAGAACGAGTTTTTGGAAACCCTCCAGCAGAACAAGTGGCTATTTTTTGTGTTACACTCACGAAATCACTGGCATTTATTTGCAGTGGACACGGAGAATGAAATATTCGTATCATATAATTCATTGAAAAGTGGGCCTTTTCACAAGGCATCTGCAAAAAAATGGGTAAGTTTCTCAAACAATTTTTTTCAAGGGAAATGCTGTTGAATTATTTGTTTTTTGTAGGCCACAACTATCAGGCGCATGTTGAAGGAGTATGGGGCATTTCCTGATACTGCTAAATGGGAACTACGGTTTGACAACCAATGTCCTCAACAAGCATCTGGTAGCCTCAATTGCGCGATTTATGTGGTGAAATACATTGAAGCCTTGATTAGGAGGAAATTCCCCGGATGGACCTTTAATGAGGATGATTGTAATCTCTTCAGGGCGAAATTTGCAGCATTGTTGTTAGAACTAAAGAATCAATGAAAAGTTATTGTTTATATAGTTTTGTACATTTTTCCTCTTATGTGATCCTTATTTTCATTGAGAAACTCTTCTAAAGTATGTATAGTTTAATATTTCTATCTGTGACTGGAATCTTTGTATTTGTCACTGGTCTTAAGTTATTTATCACTGGAAGTAGTGTGTTTTTGTCACAAGGAATCTTTCTATTTGTCACTGGAATCTTTTATTTGTCACTGAGAGGGACGTATTTGTCACTGGTCTTAGGCTATTTGTCACTGGAAGTAGTGTGTCTTTGCCACAAGGAATCTTTCTATTTGTCACTGAGAGCGACGTATTTGTCATTGGTCTTAAGTATGTCACTGGAAATAGTGTGTCTGTCACAAGGAATCTTTCTATTTGTCACTGGAATCTTTTATTTGTCACTGAGAGGGACGTATTTGTCACTGGTCTTAAGCTATTTGTCACTAGAATTATTGTCTTTGTCACAAGGAATCTTTCTATTTGTCACTGGAATCTTTTATTTGTCACTGAGAGGGACGTATTTGTCACTGGTCTTAAGCTATTAGTCACTAGAATTGTTGTGTCTTTGTCACAATGAATCTTTCTATTTGTCACTGGAATCTTTTATTTGTCACTGAGAGGGACGTATTTGTCACTGGTCTTAGGCTATTTGTCACTGGAAGTAGTGTGTCTTTGTCACAAGGAATCTTTCTATTTATCACTGGAATCTTTTATTTGTCACTGACAGCGACGTATTTGTCATTGGTCTTAAGCTATTTGTCACTAGAAGTAGTGTGTCTTTGTCACAAGGAATCTTTCTATTTGTCACTGAAATCGAATAATTGTCACTGAGAGCGACGTATTTGTCATTGGTCTTAAGCTATTTGTCACTGGAAGTAGTGTGTCTTTGTCACAAGGAATCTTTCTATTTGTCACTGGAATCTTTTATTTGTCACTAAGAGGGACGTATTTGTCACTGGTCTTAGGCTATTTGTCACTGGAAGTAGTGTCTTTGTCACAAGGAATCTTTCTATTTGTCACTAGAATCTTTTATTTGTCACTGAGAGGGACGTATTTGTCACTGGTCTTAAGCTATTTGTCACTAGAATTGTTGTGTCTTTGTCACAAGGACTCTTTCTATTTGTCAGTGGAATCTTTTATTTGTCACTGAGAGAGACGTATTTGTAACTGGTCTTAAGATATTTGTCACTGGAAGTAGTGTGTCTTTGTCACAAGGAATCTTTCTATTTGTCACTGCAATCTTTTATTTGTCACTGAGAGGGACGTATTTGTCACTGGTTTTAGGCTATTTGTCACTGAAAGTAGTGTGTCTTTTTCACAAGGAATCTTTCTATTTGTCACTAGAATCTTTTATTTGTCACTGAGAGGGACGTATTTGTCACTGGTCTTAAGCTATTTGTCACTAGAATTGTTGTGTCTTTGTCACAAGGAATCTTTCTATTTGTCACTGGAATCTTCTATTTGTCAATACTATTCGTAAGTCTATGTAAAGTCGAATTTTCTATTTGGTTTGGCATTAAATTCTAATTTAAAATAATATGTTATCTCTCACGTATATAATTTATAAAAAAATCTCATTCTACCCGTACGCAAGACCTAAGCCCCAACACCCCTTTACGTTCCACACATCCTCGCCCCCCTCAGCCCTGCTGCCTCGCCCCCTTCACCACCTAGGTTTCCGGCAAACCTGGTCCAACAAACCTACTCCGGCGACGTGGGACCTTTGGTGATCCTGCTCAGGTAACCCTTCTGCTCCCATTTCCCCTCCCCATGCGACCCCGACCCCACTGGTAGCGCATCTTGATGCCTCAATCTCCTGTGGTAGCACTAAGTTTCATTCTCTGAGTGTGATGATCATCTCTCTTTTTTTTTGCAGTGGGGGGTGGCGCGGTAGACTCATTTCTCAGACTCCAAGATATGGATCATATTCCTGGAATTTTTACATTCAAGAATGATGCGTATGTAATTCCTATGCATCGAGGTATGGAACTTTGTAGCATACTAAATGATGTTTGTAGAAGATGGACACTTGTGAAAGAGCAAGTGTAATTAAAATGCCACATTCCGGAGATGAGTAGCTCTTTCATGAAATTGTTAACTGGAGAGGACGTTGATAGAATAATTGACATGCATGAAATCCTCGGACATAAATTGATTAACATCGATGTTAATGTGTCCGGCTCGGAGAAGATTGTAACTTTCAGGTCAGCAAATCTTTGAACTTTTAAAAGTTGTAGCTATTTATGTTTCTTTCAACAATTGCCATATTTATGTGTTATCAAATGTATTTGCAGAGCATCTGGAGAGGAATCTTCAAGGAAAATGGCAAGCCCAAGCCAATCTCCCATATCACCTCCACCGATGAGATGTATGAGAGGACATGGTTATTGCATTGTGAGAACAAGCAAAACAGAAAGAAATCCAAACAGAAATTTCTACACATGCAAGGTAAGCTTATCAATTTTTCATGTATTACATGACATGTTATTACATGACATAATATTTCCTGTGGTCTTTTATAGGATGCGAAATGTGATTTTTTCATGTGGTGCGATGAAGTGCAAAAGTTTGTGGATTCACAAGTAACTTGTAGGAAAGAGGAGAACGTGAAAAATCTAGAAAATCGGGTTGCAAGGTTGGAGGATGAGCGAAGGGATTTAAATTGCATTGTAAACAAAACTAAAATTGCATTTTCTTTTTTGAACATTGTGGATGCGGATGGGGATTATGGGAGTGACCATGACTAACAATTCGGATGTTATTTAACCTATTTCAATTTCTATTTGTAACATTTTCTATACTCAATACTTAACTTCAAATCTCAGGGTCAGCTTGTGGGACAATTGCAAGATTTACATAATAGATAATGGTTCAAATAGGATCATGTCCAATAATTATAGTGATAATGAAAGCATTACATAAAAGATAATGGTTGTTTTACATATCACAGAAGTTTAGAGATCATTGTAATGGTTGTTTTACATATCACAGAAGTTTAGAGATCATTGTCTTGCAAAGAATGATACTTCATCAACCTGGTCACAGTTTGCAGCAGTTGGTGTTTGAATGCGCTTCTTGGAAGCTCTGCTCCGTTTTCTGATTTTCTCAAGGGCAGATGGTATCCGTTTCTCACGTTTTCTTCCTTTTGTTGACGCTCTTGGTGGATCTTGTACATGATAATTCGATGTAGAATCCATTATCATATTCGATTGCAAAGACAACCCATTCATGGACTCCATTACTTTCCCAAGAATTTTTGGTATTTCAGCTACTGCAATATCATAAGCTTCCTCTGAGCAAGAAGCTGCTTCAGCCACCTTCATGAATTTGAATATCAAGTTGGTGTACCGTGACGATGAATATTTCTTCTCTTCCTTTTCAACATCAAATGACTGACATGCATGTCTATACCGCATATCTTTGCACCATCTCTGCAAGAAGTACTTGTTTGGTATACTGTCAATTCCAACATATTGCAATGCTAATAAGGCATGTCGGCATAAGAACCCCTTAAATTCGAAGGATCTACAAGAGCATTCCACATCTTTTTCCTGTTTTTGGCAATTGACAGTGTATTCTTTTTGCATCTCCTTACATATACCTTTCAATTTAACACGTTCAAATGACTTTACTCTCAACGTCAACTTACTTTCATCTTCACAAATACGTTGTGGGTGACAAGCAGCGACCTCTATCAATTCTTGCTGAAATTTTTGAAATATAGACCTAGTATATATTGTGGCAGCTTGTTTCTCAAATGGGGAACAAGTTTTGAGGTATGCTTCTGTATCCATGGATTTCAAGTCTGCTTTGTTTTCTGCATCAAACCTGCTTTCAAGTGCCACTGTGTATTTCACAATGAACTCAGATAAAGTAGTTTTCGCTGTGACAAATCCATCAAAAAATGGTTTATACTCTCACTTCGTTGAGAGGTAGACATACCTAAAAACACAACACAATGTAAATATAACAGATAAAGCAAATAACGATAGACAATAGTAGTCAATAATAACCTACCAGCAAAGAATGTGTCCTTCAAAAAACAGGTGCCCACTTTCTACGACATTCATACAAACTTTTCAACCATTCATTCTTGCTGAAATTTTTGAAATATAGACCTAGTATATATTGTGGCAGCTTGTTTCTCAAATGGGGAACAAGTTTTGAGGTATGCTTCTGTATCCATGGATTTCAAGTCTGCTTTGTTTTCTGCATCAAACCTGCTTTCAAGTGCCACTGTGTATTTCACAATGAACTCAGATAAAGTAGTTTTCGCTATGACAAATCCATCAAAAAAATGGTTTATACTCTCACTTCGTTGAGAGGTAGACATACCTAAAAACACAACACAATGTAAATATAACAGATAAAGCAAATAACGATAGACAATAGTAGTCAATAATAACCTACCAGCAAAGAATGTGTCCTTCAAAAAAACAGGTGCCCACTTTCTACGACATTCATACAAACTTTTCAACCATTCATTTTGCATGACAATTTCATACTTCGTTATCAATTCATCCCACTTTTCTTCAAAATCAAAGGTGGACGTTGTGTCATAGATGCAACTTTGAAAGTCATTCATGAAATGTGGATTGGAGACGCATATATGGCCAATTTTTTCAGGTACCTTCTTCATTATATGCCAAAGACAAAAGCGATGTCGTGCCGTTGGAAATACTTGGGCTAATGCAGCCTCCATAGCCTTGTCTTGATCTGTGATGATTGCCTTGGGGTGAATGCCACCATTCGCTTCTAGCCAACAATTAAAAAGCCACACAAAACTTTCAATTTTCTTATTGCTTAGTAGTGCACATCCTAAAAGAATAGACTGGCCATGATGATTTACTCCCACAAATGTTGCAAATGGCATTTGATATGTGTTTGTCAAGTATGTTGTATCGAAACAGATAATATCGCCAAAGTATGTACAAGATGTTCTAGACCTACCATCAATCCAAAGCACATTCCTTAATGTACCATTGTCATTAACAGCTATAGTGTAAAAGAATGTTGGATCCCTAACTTGCATAGTCTGAAAATGGTTTATCATTGTCTTTGCATCACCCTCCTTCAATTGTGTTTGTCTTTCTTTATCAAGAAAGTTTCTGCAGTCCTTCTTCGTCCACTCCAACAGTCGGATGCCCCCCTTCCTTTTTGCCATGGCCGACACAATATTGGATGTGGAAATACCAACACTACGCATGTTCAGAATCTCAGCTTTCTCCGGGGTGCAAATTTTACGATGTGATCTCAAATACATAGCAGTTGTTGGATGAAGAATGTGATTATGCTCCAAAATTACATCATACATTATGTACATATTTGTGTCTTTGTCATGTCTAACCCTCACCGATGCCTTACATCCAATCTTAGAAGAGTCTCTGTGGCTTATCATTTCTTTGCCTCTTCTAGATTGACCACCACGATGACAATTGAACCTCTTGTATATAAACACATCATTCTTTCTTCTACTGTCAGTGACTATTATGCCAAATCCTACTTGTTTAGCATAGGCATTGTAAAATTTTTGTGCATCTGAAATAGTATGGAAAATCATGCCCTCAAAAGGTTCCAAATTTTCTGATTCTCCCTTATCATTATTCAAATCATCCTCTACTTCAGGTGCTGCCAAATGCATTGAAAGAATAATAAAATAAGTTTAAAGACAAATAGGTTCACATTAGTGACAAATAGAAAGATTACATTGACAACTAGAAAGATTATAGTGACAAATATATTCCTTTCAGTGACAAATACATGTCTTTCAGTGACAAATAGAAAGATTACAGTGACAAATACATACTTTTCAGTGACAAGTAGACTTACGAATTGTAGTGACAACTAGGTTAATTCTAGTGATAAATACATAACTTTCAATGACAAATAGAAAGATTCCAGTGACAAATACATTCCTTTCAGTGACAAATAGACTTACAAATTGTAGTGACAACTAGGTTAATTCCAGTGATAAATACATAACTTTCAATGACAAATAGAAAGATTCCAGTGACAAATACATGCCTTTCAGTGTCAAATAGACTTACGAATTGTAGTGATATCTAGGTTAATTCCAGTGATAAATACATAACTTTCAATGACAAATAGAAAGATTCTAGTGACAACTAGAGAGATTCCAGTGACAAATACATACCTTTCAGTGACAAATAGACTTACAAATTGTAGTGACAACTAGGTTAATTCCAGTGATAAATACATAACTTTCAATGACAAATAAGAGGCAACCAGTGACAAATAGAAAGATTCCAGTGACAAATACATTCCTTTCAGTGGCAAATAGACTTACGAATTGTAGTGACAACTAGGTTAATTCCAGTGATAAATATATAACTTTCAATGGCCAATAGAAAGATTCCAGTGACAAATAGATTTCACTTTACAAATACTCAAGAATTCTAGTGACAAATAGGTTAAGACCAATGACAAATAAAAAGATTCCAGTGACAAATAACTAAGAGTACATAGCATTCAGAAACAATAGAAGAAGTTTAGAAACAAATAGAAAAATTCAATGACAAATAACTAAGGTTTACTCATTGATTACAGTGGCAAATGGAGTACAAATAACAGTCACAAGCAGATACATATCCACTTACAATTGCAGACGGGTGCAACATCCTTGTTCTCTAAATCAGGGCATCCCAGCACCGATCTTACTTCGTTAACTTCGTCATTACTCTCATGTCCCTCATCATTGATCTCTAAATTAGGGCTTCCCGGCGCTGATATTATTTTGTTAACATTGTCAATAGTGTCTTGTATAACACATCCTCCAGGAGTTTGATGTACTTCTACATTTTGTTCGGGAGGTACTTCTAGGCTCTGATGCTCTGCTCTCTTATCATCATTATTTGCATGCATCTGACCATATCACGCAGGGACGTAATGCATGAACGACGTTGTGTATGGCGTCATGAAGGGGTATAACAATGGCGTACTTATCTGATAAGGTGGCATAAATGGTGGTGGCATCTCTCCTGCTAGCGAAGCTAACGGCCTACTTATCTGATAATGTGGCATAAATGGTGGTGGTGGTGGCATCTCTCCCGCTGGCAAAGCTAATGGCCTACTTATCTGATAATGTGGCATAAATGGTGGTGGTGGTGGTGGCATCACTCCAGTCGGTGCAATAACTGGAGACCCACAATGCATCGCAACATTCTCCACTGAGCTAAACTGAGCTGTACTTTGCATGGTGTTACTCTTCTTCGGCGCCATTGATGAAGAAGACAGCACGAGGAAGATCACTGGATTTGCAGAGAGATAATCACTGGATTTTGCAGAGAGGATGGTAGGTAAGGAAGACGAAGAGATTTTCGTGGGATGATGCCGAAGACAAAGGCTTCTCTCAGATTATTTTGGACAAAAGGCGGGAAGGGCAAAATTGGGTTTAAAATAAAATTTCACAGCATCGCGATTACAAGACAGTGGCGGTTTCATGATGGTTCATCTCGGGAAGCCGCAACGCAGGCTGCGAGCTTTAATGGCGGATGACGTGGCCGGGTTGCAACATGGGCGAATGAATGTGCTCCCGGTGATTCCAGCGTGACTTTTGTGCACGTCTATATGTGCACAAAGCATTTCTCTATTCAATAATGACAAGGTGTTAATCCAAAGATGCTGGGGAAGGACGGCCCCATCTCCATCTGAGTAAGTATTGGATAGAGGTGAACTGTGGATCCACATTTATGATCTACCGGAAGAACTACTCAACCTCCAGATTGTTACAACGTTAGCTGAGCAGATTGGCATCCCTCTCGAGCCTCATCCAAGGGAAATGAGCAAATGGAGTAGTCATGCCCGCATCCAGGTGAATTTTGGTATCACAAAGCCTTTAGTGACAAGAGTTGCTGCCAATTTATCGGAGGGCTTAACCAAGTATTTTGAGGTGAGGTATGAAAGATTACCTCGCTTTTGTCATTACTATGGAAGACTGGGGCATTCTTATCAAAAATGCATACACTTGATGGAAGATATGAAAATGATCAGAGACTCCTATTCCCCCCCAGCTGAAGAAGAAGATGGAGGAAGCTTTAGCTTTGATTTATGGAGACTGGCTCAAGGTTATAGGACCGGAATTAAGCTCAAGACCACCTGTTTCCCCCATTCCTAAAGCTGATTCTGGTTCTAAGCCCCAGGAACAGGTGCAAGGTAAGGGGTCTACGTCTACTGCCAAAAAGGTGCTTTTTCAGGAACCCCCTCCATTCCCTGCCCCACCTAATACAGACCCCACCCCTCCCTCAAACCCATACCCAGGTGTCAGCACATAACCACTCCCTACCACCTTTCCAAAACTTTTCCTCATCCCACACTAATACCTCCCAGTCTTTACCCATTCATCCAATCCCTATGGAAACCACCTCTGACACCTAATACACTTCCCTCATCCATACCTGTCTGCCTTCCCTAGAACCCCCCAAAAAAATAGCCCCAAAACATTCCCACTTAAAATTTAAATCATGTCTGAAACTCAAAGGATCACCCATTAACCACCAAAGCCAACCAATCCCACCCAGTCCCTTAAACGTAAACCAGAAGACAACCACCTTGCCCTGGTACTTTATCATAACAATGTATTGCCTGACCAGTCCCCCCAAAACACATCGCCTCTTGCATCTTATCCTCCTGTTTCTATTGAGCCCGAACCAAAGCAAAAGCGAAGGAACATCAAAAAAGAAGCAAGGTGCTCCCCAGCCTCCCCAGAAGCTATGTCAATTGAATGCTCAGAGGTGGTAGTGGTCGACCTGACTACAGAAGAAATGAAGCTCATCTCATGGAACTGCCGAGGAATAGGTGGATCAGCGACAGTTTCCACATTAAGACATCTGATCCACAGTTGCAAGCCAAATATCACCTTTTTGTCGGAAACAGAAGCATCCAGTTTAAAAGCTTCCTCCTTTTTCAAAATGAACAGCATTGACAACAATCATGTGGTGGACTCTAGGAAGCGTGCTGGGGGTCTTTGGATTTGGTGGGACCAGAATGTCAATATCCAGATCATAGACTCTGATGATCATCTAATCGATGCTAAGGTGGAAGACCCCAAGTTGTGATTATTGGTTTCTCATTTGTATATATGCTACAAATAGTCATAGAGAGAAAGCAGTTTTTTGAGGGAAATCTTAATGCTTACCTGAAATCTCTGAAGGCTCCTTTTATGCCTGTAGGTGATATGAATGTCATAATGTCCCAACAAGATAAAATTGGGGTTTCTGTGTTAAACTCCTACCAGTCTAACGATTTCATCAATACAATTATTGGTAATGGCCTTTTGGATCTAGGGTTTGAAGGCCCAGCTTTCACTTGGACCAATAAAAGGAGCTTTGATTTTGTGATCAAGAGCGCTTTGACAGAGTTTTTGTGAGTGCTGATTGGAGACTTGCTGATGGGAATCGTAAAGCTACGCCAAAAGAACCATGGGCCATTTGCCTATTTTGTTTGGCCTATTAAAGGCCCACTTGATGTAATTTTCTCTTTTAAAATTTTATGTATTTAGAAAGGGGTATTTTGGTCTTTTGGGCCCTTGGTAGGTGAGAAGGGCCATGTGGGTCTTTAAATATATGTAACCCCCTACGTTTTGAGGGATTTTGGGATGAAAAAAAGAGAAGAAAAAGAAATGCCCTAGTTTCCCGCTCAGAGGGGTGCGCCCCTGTCTTCCTCCTTCCCCCCTTCGTCTGCGTGCTATTCTCTCCCCTCCCCCCTTCATCTGGTTTCTTCCACTCTGTGCGATCCCTGCTCTCCCTCCCTCTCTTCCTCCTCCCCGGCCTTCGTCCCGCATCAATTTGGTATCAGAGCACCCCTCGATCCCCCTTCTCTTCCTCTTTCTGTCGACCTCCCCCCCCTGCTCGACGAAGCCACCTCCGGGCCGCACCAGTCTCTGCGCGTCCGGCCCCCGCCCCCGTCGCCCTCCCCTGCTCGCGACGCCACCCCGGGCCGCGCCGGCCCCTCCACCCCCCACGCAGAGCTACGCTCTCTCTTCCCCCATCCCCGCGACCTCCCAGTTCTGCCCCCCCCCCCCACCCCCCCCGCGCCGCTCTTCCCCGGCGCCAGCCACCCCGCCCCAAGCTTCCCCCCCCCCCCCCCCCCCCCCCCCCCGCGTCCGGAAGCCCCGCACCGTCCTCCCTCTGTGCGAACTCCCCCCCCCCCCTCACGGCTTCGACAGAAGAGAAGAGAAGAGAAGAGGAGCCGCCGCCGCCTGGTTCTCTGCCCGCCATCGCCAACTCCGCCGGAAACTGCTGCAAACGCTGGAGCGCCAGCCGCCTTCACCGGCCCCACCCATGCCAGTCGCCACCGTCCGCAGCCGCCCCGCCTGCAGCTGCCCTCGCGGCCATCTCTCTCCCCTTTTTCCCCCTGTCGTCTTCTCTACGCAGCGCGGGGAGGGGATAAAAGAGAACCCTGAACCGGGTCAAGCCGGTTCGACCCGGCTCGCTACAATAGCCAGTCGGCTACAGTGCCGGCGGTGCACCAGGAGCTCTTATCGCACCGCCAGCGTGGAGGGCTCGTCTGAGCTCAGTTTTCGATGCAGTTTGCGCCGTTGTCGTCGTCTCGTCGAGCTCCAGTCAACCGGAAGCCCGCGACCTGCAGCAGTCTCTCAGCCTCCACACTATTAGTCTCAGTCTGGGTAATCTCTCACACATATGTAAAATGAATTTTAGCTTTCTCGTCCGTCTACCGGATGAGAAGCCGACAAAGATAGTACTCGATGAGGAGAATCAGAACAATTATATTTCTCAGGCTATTGTTGATGATTTATTACAAACTGGAGAGATTATTGTTGATGGAGATCAAGCTTTTGTTGAGTTTCACCTAAAATTTTTAAGTAAAACTCAGATGGAATCACTTAACTATTTTGATGGAGCATGGTGTACTATTGATCCCTCAAGATCGTACATTACTTTAGGAAAAGAGTGGTTGAAAAAGCGACGTGTTGTTATTGACTCAAACCAGTCTAGGTGTATTATCCAGCCACCTCATTTAGGAGGTAAATTTTCTTTTCCTAAGTATACTTCTACTGCTGCCAAGCAAGTACTTCCAGAGAAGACCGTGATTGATAACAAGCCATTGGAGTTGGTGACTATTA
The DNA here is from genome assembly GCA_014218235.1 of Colocasia esculenta. Lineage (NCBI taxonomy): Eukaryota > Viridiplantae > Streptophyta > Magnoliopsida > Alismatales > Araceae > Colocasia > Colocasia esculenta. Next base: position 78,352,450 of record CM024766.1, read on the forward strand.
CTGAGCGTGTCTGTGTGATTGATCAAGACTTGTTTGTCGCGTATGGACTTCATTTGATATGTGATGATGTATTTGAGATAAGTCCGTCATTGACAGCTATCAACAACCTGCAAGATTGTACGAGAGATCAGTGCAATTTTGATATGATATGGTGCGATCTTGACGCACACATTCTATGCAGACTGCAACTTTTCAGAAGGTATATTAGTTTGGATATCCCTACGGCAACTTTGCTAATGCATGACTTTGTTATTCCGCTGTCTCTTGTATGGATATTACGACATTTCAAAACTCGAGGACGAGTTTTCTCGAACCAGGGGAGAATGATGGGAATCGTAAAGCTACGCCAAAAGAGCCATGGGCCATTTGTCTATTTTGTTTGGCCCATTAAAGGCCCACTTGATGTAATTTTCTCTTTTAAAATTTTATGTATTTAGAAAGGGGTATTTTGGTTTTTTGGGCCCTTGGTAGGTGAGAAGGGCCATGTGGGTCTTTAAATATATGTAACCCCCCTACGTTTTGAGGGATTTTGGGATGAAAAAAAGAGAAGAAAAAGAAATGCCCTAGTTTCCCGCTCAGAGGGGTGCGCCCCTGTCTTCCTCCTTCCCCCCTTCGTCTGCGTGCTATTCTCTCCCCTCCCCCCTTCATCTGGTTTCTTCCCCTCTGTGCGATCCCTGCTCTCCCTCCCTCTCTTCCTCCTCCCCGGCCTTCGTCCCGCACTTGCCTATTACAAAACTATGGTTTTCCATCTATCAAGGATGTCAAGTGATCATTGCCCCATCCTCCTGAATACTAAAGGTTCCTCCAGGAAACGCCCTCCCTTTTGCTTTGAATCCATTTGGCTGCTCCATCAAGAATTCCAAGATCACTTTATCAAGTTCTGGAAATTCAGTCCTAATTTAAAGGAAAACTACAACAAGAAAATCAGAGCTCTTTAGAGCAACCTCAAAACATGGAAGAAAAACCTCTTCAGATATTCTGCTACCCGGTTGATGAAAATTAGGGAGGAACTTAAGCGGATCAGTAATGGCCCTTTCAATAATGAATCTTACCAAAGAGAAATGGCATTGGAACAAGAATATGACAAGGAACTAAAGAACGAGATTGAATGTTGGGAGCAAAAGGCTAAGCACAATTGACTTTCAGACGGGGACAAAAACACTAGCTACTTTCATCTTAGTGTTTTGAATAGAAGATCTTCTAACAAGATTGGTTGGATTAAACTCGAGAAAGGTGACTGGATTGGGATAAAAGGATCATTACAGACCTGTTCATCAACCATTTCTCTAATATTTTCCAAGTCTCTACTTCTTTTGTCCCTGATTTCTATAATTGCCTTCAGTTACGCACCATTCCTAATGGCCACTTCAATTGATTTTGTTTTGTACCCTCTGTTGAAGATATAAAATGCATTATCTTTTCCATGCAACCTCGCAAATCACCAGGCCCAGATGGTTTCCCCCCTATATTATTTCAATCCTGCTGGGAAACAGTGAGCACCCAAGTCATTAATTTGGTCCAGAGTTTCTTTCAACTTGGTTACCATCCTCCAGGACTCTTATCTCCCTAATCTCCAAAAAACACCTAGCTACAGCCCCACAACACTTCAGACCTATATCCCTTTGTAATGTGCTTTATAAGACCATCTCCAAAATTATTGCCAACAGAATTAAACATTTTTTGCCCCAAACTCATTTCTTTCAATCAAGGGGCATTCGTTCTAGGGAGGCTCATTGCAGATAACTTCATTATGGTCCATGAGAATCACATAAGCGGCAAAAAGTCTTTCTTTGGGCTTAAGGTGGACATCTCTAAAACTTATGATAAACTTGAGTGGCATTTCATTGATTATATGCTGAGAAGATATAATTTCCCTGATCAGTTTATCAAGCTCATTTGGCAGTATGTTACTACTTCCACCGACTCTCTGATCATCAATGGTGAAGTTAAATGCTTGATCGATCCAACTAGAGGTCTTCGCCAAGGATGCCCCCTCTCTCCATACCTTTATATCCTTTCTGCGGAGTGCCTCACAGCACTAATAAATTGGAAGCATCAATAAGGGCTTATCTCGGGTTATAAAATTAACTATAGAGCTCTTGCAATCACCAACATTTTATATGCAGATGATATTTTCCTGTTTGGAAAATTGGATCGTAAGGGGCTGCAGGAATTCTCAGAGGTCCTTGAGCTACATGGTAAATGGGGAGGTCAACATATGAACAAAGACAAATCAGGGTTCCTCTTCAGCAACTATACCCCATAGACAAGCAGAAGTATTTCTCATCCTTAATGAGCATTAGGACTATCCACGCAGGGGCCTATATCTGGGTATTCCTATTGTATGGAAAGGTGGTAAGTCAAGACAACTAAAGTTCATTGAGAAAAGAGTCTCCAAAAAGGTGAGTTGTTGCAAAACCAATACCCTCTCTCAAGATGGCAGAACTATTTTACTGAAATCCACATTATCTGCTATACCACAGCATGTGATGGGTATGGTTTTGTTCCCAAAAAATTGCCTCAACAGGATCACTTTCTTCATCAATCAATTTTGGTGGGGGAGAATCAGGTCAAAAAATGAAAATTCACTTTTTTTCTTGGAGGAAAATATCTAAACATAAATCCATGGGTGGTTTGGGTATAAAAGATTTGGAGAAGCAGAATAGATCCCTCGTTATGAAGTTGGCATGGAGATTTATTCAACACAGCTTTACCGCTTGGGGTTCAATACTTAAAGCCAAATACTTAGCTGAGGGGAGTTTTTGGGATGTGAAGAAACCAAGAGTTTGCTCTATCACTTGGGACTCATTACTGTCAGTTAGAGAAGATATCAAAAAGGGATTAATGTGGATCATTAAAGATGGTAAACAGATCAACATATAGCAGGACTACTGACTTCCTGAGCAACTAGCCAAGATCTATCCCAAGGTTCCTACTCAAGCCAATCTACCCCAAAAGGTCTCTGACCTGATAAAAGAAGGTAAGAAGGTGAATGGAACTCAGTCTTAATTAAGGAGATCATGCAGGAAAATTATGCAGAGCAAGTCCTTAATCTTCATATCCCTCAGTTTGCTACTACAATGGAAAATAAAAAGATTTAAAAATTCAATCTACATGGTCAGTTCACAGTCAAATCAGCTTATAAACAAGTAGATGACAAGGATAGAATGGAGGCTTCATCAAACCAGAACAACATCAGGCCCATAATTTGGAGTCCTAAGCTTACTAGGTTTATGTCTCCTAGAGCCCAGTTGTTCATTTGGAAATGCCTAAAGGAGATTGTTCCCTTGAATGGCAAGATAACCCGCATTATCTCGAGAATTAATGATAAATGCCATTTTTGCCCTAACAATTGTTCTTCAAATGTCACATTGCTAGAGCTGCTTGGATGTGCTCCACACTGGATTACAAGTCGGATCTAATGGATAAACCATTTGAAGACAGAATCAGAGACTGGCTTACCATTCAACATAACCTTGGTGAAGATAAATTCAAATTCCTAACCCTCTGCCTGACAATCATATAGCATTTATGGAAAGCTAGGTGTGCTGCAAGTTTTGAAGGTAAAAGGCCTAATCCTTAGCTCATTGTAGCTAGACCCAATGGGAGATTGCCTCTATCTTGGCTCTAGGGGGACTCCTCCCCCCCCCCCCCCCCCCCAATCCCTCCTGCTCATTAGAGTCCCCCTTCAGCTGGTACTTTGAAGATCAATATAGATGGTGCTTCAAACCTATCCTCCTCTGCCATAGGGGTGGTTCTTAGAAATGAGCATGGAATCCTATTGGAGATCCTTTCCAAAAAATACTATGACCTCCCTGCTCTAGTTTCTGGAGCTCAAGCTATTCTAGAAGGTTTCATCCTTGCCTTTTTAGCTAAAGCTCATGTGGTCTTGGAAAGCAATGCTCTTACAATTGTTAACGTAATTAATGGAGTCTCCTATGTCCCTTGGCAAATTGAGTTCTTGGTTGACTACTGTCGCTGTCTTTTGAAGCAATGTAATATTTTTTTATCTTTTGTTCCCAGGGGTTGTAACCAGTTAGTTCATACAATTGCTAAGCTGGACCTCTCCAAGCCCCAGAGATATCGTTGTGAGTTGTCCTCGCTTCCCTACGAGATTTCATAGGTAATGTTGTCTGATCTTACTTAGTAATATTATCATAGAAACATTAGCTCCTGATTGTCCCCCTTCTAAAAAGAAAAAATCCTGGTAGCGGCAACCGCATCACGCTACATTCATGTTTTAAAAGGAAGAACCATGCGACACATAAGATTGTTTAGTGACCCCGGCCCCTTATTTATGAAACACTTTTTACTGTTAGATTTTACATCTTTTTATTTAGGGGGAATTAATTGTTGGTCTCTGATAGGGACGTGGACTTATTTTACCGTCCCTGTCAACTTTTCCCACGCCGCATAGTCTCTGTTTTATGCGGTTTTTTTTTAAGTCTCTAGCGTCAACCCTCATTATCTTCCTTCTCCTAAATGCCAATTCTACCCTTAGCCGCAGATCACCTGTGAGTGTCGCCGGCTTTAATGCCTTTCCAAGAAGGCATGCAATGGCAAAAGGCTTCTCGCTGCGGCACTGCAAAGAGGAGCGCAAGGTTGCTGTTTTCACGAAGGATGTTGGCTTCAGGTAGACTTTCCTAAGCTGGTTGTGATTTCCTTCTATCTGTGGCAGAGGTGGGTTGGTTGGTGGGGTTCCGGTAGACATTGGTTCCACCTACCCCCTTTCTCTTCTGTAGATCCACATCCGATAGTCGCCAGAGGCTTTTGTTGCCAGCAATGTGTGATCTAGATCCGGCAGTAGTAGTCATAGGCTTTTGTCTCACCACCATTTGTTACTTACTCCAATGTTTGCTCTAGATCTTCAAGTCCACATTTTTCTGTTCTGAAAGCATATGCACAAGAGTTACTAATGTTACTACTAACCACCAGTATCCTACTTACAGAGTTACAGTAGAGTAAAAGAACATGTTACTCTGAAAGTATTAACTATGTAAGTATGTAAGTACATAGTTTGTGATGCCCTAAGTGTGTAAGTACTTCTTTCTGTGACTTTGTAGCAGGGTATGAAATACTTACACAGTTAAATGTGTAACTACGTAAGTATGTAATTAGTAGTTTTTTTTCTATGTAAGTCTATAAGTACTTGTATCTGTAACTATGTAACAATTTATGAAATAGTTACACAGTTAACTGTGTAACTACATAAATATGTAAAATGTAACTACTTGTATCTATAACTGTATCACAAGTTAGGAAGTATTTACACAGTTAACTGTGTAACTGCGTAAGTATGTAATTATGTGTTTTTTTTCTACGTAAGTCTATAAGTACTTGTACTTGTAACTTTGTAGCAGGGTATGAAGTAGTTACACAGTTAACTATGTAATTGCGTAAGTATGTAATTACCTACTTTTTTTCTACGTAAGTCTGTAAGTATTTCTTTTTGTAACTGTGTAACAGGCTATGAAGTAGTTACACAGTTAATTGTGTAACTGCGTAAGTATGTAATTACCTACTTTTTTTCTACGTAAGTCTATAAATACTTTTTGTACCCGTGTAACAATTTATGAAGTAGTTACACAGTTAACTGTGTAACTAAGTAGGTATGTAATTACCTACTTTTTTTCTAAGTAAGTCTGTGAGTACTTGTATTTGTAACTTTGTAGCAAGGTATGAAATAGTTACACAGTTAAATGTGTAACTACATAAGTATGTAATTACCTATTTTTTTCTTGCATAATGTTGAGCACCTATATCTTTAAACAAAGTTTTAAGCATTGTGTTTTTGCTATGACAAAACCTTTTAAGACTTTCTACAAACAAATCTATTGGAATATACCACAAGGAATATGATATGTATGATACAGTATCTATCAGCACTATCTTACATAAATTTCTCTAAGTCCACAGTGTATACTATGTACCATACTAACTCTGACTTCAGACTTCGACTCTAGAAAAGTCGAAGTGTATCAATTGATGAACAGTAATACTCCAACTTCTTAAAAGTCAAAGTCTAGCAGTACTCCAACTTTTGAAAAGTCGAAGTCTGTCTAGACTCCGACTCCCTTAAAGTCAAAGTAAGATGTCAATTGATGAACCTCACTTCGACTTCTGAAAAGTCGAAATCCTCTTACTCTGACTCCTGAAAAGTCGAAGTCCTCTTACTCCAACTTCTGTGAATTCGAAGTCTCTATTTTTTACTCCAACTCCTTGAAAGTTGAAGTCTATTATTGTTTGCACTCCAACTCCCCAGAAGTCGAAGTATGACAGATTGCTCTCATCACTCCGACTTTCCAAAAGTAGAAGTTTATGATTAATCTCACTGCGACTTCTATATAGTCAAAGTTTATCATGCATCTCTTATCTTTGACTCCGACTTCAGAGAAGTCGAAGTATCCTTTATCAACTTCTGTGTACTTGATAATAATTTCTTGTATGAATTTGTCATTTCTAAAAATCCATGAAATCTTAATCTTATGAATTTCAAAATGTTTGTTATCCCTATGGGATCCTTTAAAGAATGAATAACACTTACATATCCTACAGAATAACGCTTTTCTTGTTACCATCATTTAAATATTTTGTTAGGTAGGAAAAATTATATTCAAAATGATCACATAAATTATCTTTGATAAGATCTAAGATAATTATACAAATTGGTATCTTGCTTTATGTCAGAAGTTCAATTCTTCTCCATTTGACAGTTGCTTTGCAGTAAATGCGATGGTAGGGATAAGCAGCATGGGGTATCTGTCACAGCTCACCTACCACTGTCAGAACCTTCCCTTACCTTCTGGATACAGCTGTCTGTCTGCTCTTTATTGCACTGAACATCTGTCCATTCGAGGTTCTTTATACTTTACATATATTTCCATCTCACCCACCTTCGAAAGTATGGAGGTATCTTTTTCTGTCTTGTCCTTTCTTGCAGAACATTTCTGAAGCATGACTTAGCATTCAGTCTTGAGCATGGAGTTTACAGAACATTTATGAAGACTGTCTTTCAAGCCATGAAGTTACCAACATAGCCTAAAGACGTTGGAACTCCAAAAGGTGAAGGACTGATGAATATAACAGAAGTTTCCAAGTGTCTACTTCCAAAAGGATCAACGGCTATTCTTCAAACGGCTAGATTTCTAACGGGCAGTTTCAAACAAAAACTTAAGGGTTCTGAAGTTCATATATAAGAGCTGAAGTTTGAACCAAAAACACCAAGACACTGGAAAGAAAACAAGTCACACTAAACTCCACTCTGAATTTGCAAGAATCTTAAGAAGCCTTCTACTGAAGTGAAAGAAAGAGAGTTGCTTCTTCAGTCCACAACCTTCAAGCTCTCTAGTTCTTTTTAGAAGCCTTTTTCTGTTGGGTGGCATTTTGTAACTATAGATCTTTTGTTCAGTCCACCCTCGTAGATTCAGAAAGAATTAGAGCTGCAACTCTTTTTTGTATTCCTTTCTGAATTCTCTGTGTTTGCTCATCCTTCTAAGCAGACCCACAAGTGTTTTCACATCTATGTTTAGATAACCCGCAGGAGGTTTGTTTTCTGCAGTGCCCCTCTTGTGAAGGGAAGACCTACTGGTGTAGGTAGTCTTTGTACCCTTTTGTAAGGGAAGACTTGCTTGGGAGCAAGTGGGATTGCAATACCTCTTAGGTTGAGAGAAGACAAAGTTCTCTTGGCAATTTAGTGAAATCCCAAGAGGTTGCTTGGGGAGTGGATGTAGGACTTCTATGTGAGAAGGGCCGAACTAGGATAAAATCTCTTGTGCATTTATGTGATTGTTTCCGCCAAGTTTATCACTTGTTTCACACACACTACACTTAACACTAACAAATCTATTTAATGTTTTTATTTTCAGATATTTTTTAAGCGCAAGTAGTCCTATTCACCCCCCCCACTAGGACATCATTAGTGCCATCTCGATCCAACAAGTGGTATCAGAGCAAGGTCTTCTCAGAATAATCGAAAGATTTAAGAAGAGATGACATCTAAAGCTCACAACTATGAAGGTCAGTCAGTCACCAAACCACCATTCTTTGATGGTGAGGATTATCAGTATTGGAAGATGCGAATGGAATGCTTCATCAGAGGCACAGACTTTGATCTGTGGTAGGTAATAGAACAAGGTGATTTTGCTATACTTAGTGATGGAACTTCTGCTTTATCCATAGCTGACAAAAGAAATATGTCCCTAAATTATAAAGCCAAGAACTATCTATGTTGTGCTTTATCTAAAAGGGAGTTTAATAGATTATCTGCTTGTAGAACTGCCAAGGAAATGTGGGATAAACTATAGATAACTTATGAAGGAACTGATAGAGTAAAGCAAACTAGAATAGATATTCTTGTTTCTCAGTGTGAACAATTCAAAATGCTTCCTAATGAAAACATAACTCAAATGTATAATCATTTCTCAAATATAATAGTAGGTCTGAGTTCACTAGGTAAGATTCTCACTAATGAAGAAACAATAAGAAAAATTTTAAGGTCATTAACTCATGTCTGGACCCCTAAGGTCACTGCTATTGAAGAGGCACATGATCTAACACAATTTTCTATTGATAAATTGATTGGTTCTTTAATGGCTCATGAAATCAATATGGAAAGATTTTCTGAAGGTTCTTCGAAAAAGAAAATGCCAAATGCTTTTAAAGCTGCAGATTCCTCTTCCTCAGAAGATTCAAAAGAGAAATCAGATGACAGTGATGATGAAGCCATGATGTCAAGAAAACTGCAAAGGATTCTTGCCAAAAAGAATAAGTTTGGTTCAATGAGATTTTTCAAAAAGGATAAGAAGAAAGAACCAACTTGTTACGAATGCAATCAACTAAGACATTTCAAATCTGAATGTCCTAAGCTCAAGAAGAAAGATCCTGCTGAAAGATTTGAGAAGAAGAAAGGTAAAGAAAGAAAATTCAGAAAGTACAAGAAGAAGGCAATGGCTACAGCATGGGATAATGAAGAAGTTACAAGTTCAGACTCTTCAAGCTCAAAATCAGAAGAAGAAGGAAAAGCAAATCTAGCCCTCATGGTAGGAATGGATCAGGTAAATTCTGAAACTTCTTTTGCATCATGTTCTGAATCCGATTCTAATAGTCTTGAAGATGCATTTAATGAGTTATATGAAAAATATAAAATAGTAGTTAAACAAATGAAAATAGTTAAATTAAACTTACTTACTCAAGAAAAAATCTAATACCTTTCTAAAAAATGAAGTAGAAAGATTAGGACAAAACCTAAATGAAACTAAAAGATCAAATGAACTACTGTGTGAAGATCTTAAAGCTAAAAATAGTAAAATCATGGAAATTGAATCAAATTTAAAAGAATTGATGAAAAAAATTTTAAGAGAAGAAAATAACTATCTAAGAGCTACCATAAATAAAATTACAAATTGTAAAACATCTCTATTTATAAATCTGAAAGGAGCTCAAAGTGGTAAAAAGAAATATGGAGTAGGATATACACCTCCAACAAATGAAGAGAATATCATCTATCCTGAAAAATATCCAACTCCTAAATTTGTAAAGGAAAATGAAATTAAAAATCCTTGAAAAGTCAGTCAGTATGTTTACAGACAAAAATTGAAATCTAAAAACACTACACATGTAAAAAATGCTTTTGATCTATGTTGTAGTCATTGTAACCAACTAGGACACACTATCAGCACCTGTACAACTAGACACTTGCATTGGATTCCTAAGACTAACCATCAAGGACCCAAGAAAATTTGGGTACCAAAAGTTACAACTTAAATTTGTTTACAGGGTCGGCTAAGAGCATCCAAATGGTATTTGGATAGTGGGTGCTCAAGGCATATGACAGGTGACAGAAGGTTGTTTACAAGTTTTAGAGATGAGATTGGTCAAGTCATTTATGGAGATAATGGAAAAGGCAAAGTGTTAGGATGTGGAACAGTAGGAACACAATAAAAGGATTTAATATAAGATGTGATGTATGTAGAAGGATTAAAGCACAACCTCATTAGCATCAGTCAGTTATGTGACAAATGTCATTTAGTAAAATTCCAGAATGATAAGTGCATTATTCAAAAGGATGGAACAATAGTTTTTGAAGCACAAAGAGTCAAAAATTTGTACACTCTACAATTAGTAGAATTGAAAGAAGTTAACCTATGTCTTGCAACTACAAAGAGTGAGGAAACTGATTTATGGCACAGAAGACTAGGGCATGCAAGCATATCAGTGATCAAGAAATTAATCAAGCATGATCTAGTTGAAGGTCTTCCGAAGCTTAAACTAAAGAAATTTGGAGTCTATACAGCCTATGCAAAGGGAAAGCAAACCAAGACATCATTTCAGTCCAAAACAGTGGTGACAACTTCCAAGCCTTTGGAACTCATTCACATGAATTTATTTGGACCTGTAAGAGCAGTAAGTCTTGGAGAAAAAGTTTATACCTATGTAATTGTGGATGATTATTCAAGGTACACTTGGGTATCCTTTCTAGAAGCCAAATCAGAAACGTTTTTAGCTTTTCCAAAGTTCAGTAAATTGGTACAAAAGAATCAAAAATTTCAAATAATCAGTGTTAGATCTGATCATGGTGGGGAATTCAAGAATGAAGAATTTGTAAGATTCTGTGAAGAAAATGGCATAGAATACAACTTCTCTACACCAAGAACATCTCAATAGAATGAAGTAGCAAAAAGGAAGAACAAAACATTGTTGAACATGGTCAGAACTATGCTTACAGAATACAATCTACCAAGATATTTCTTAGCAGAAGCAGTCAACACAGCCTGCTACATCATCAACAGGTGTATGATCAGACCAATTTTGAAGAAGACACCATATGAGCTATACAAGGACAAAAAGCCAAACATCAGTCATCTTCGCCCTTTGGTTGTAAGTGCTTCATTTTAAACAATCGGCAAGATAACTTAGGAAAATTTGATGCTTAAAGTGATGAAGGTTTTCTGTCAGGATACATCTCAAAACCTAGAGGGTATAAAGTGTTTAATAGAAGAACTTTAACTGTAGAACAAACAGTTCATATTTTATTTGATGAAACTAACCCTTCTATTAAGAAAATAGAAGAAGAAGAGGATTTTGTTGAAGATTTGTGTAGGGATCTGGAACAGACATCTCTCGAAGAAAAAGAAGAAGAGAAAAAAGATCCACCACTAGAAGAGCTTCAACAGCAAGAAGAACCACATGAAGGACTACCTAGAGAATTGAGGTATCACAGAGATCATCTAAGAGAAAATATTATAGGTGATCCTCAAGATAGAGTAAGAACAAGAGGTATGAACATTCCCATGATTTTTCTGCATTTGTTTCTCAGATTGAGCCTAGGACAATCAATGATGCACTGGTAGATGAATCTTCGATCCTAGCTATACAAGAGGAACTTAAGCAGTTCCAACGCAGCCAAACTTGGACTCTTGTCCCTAGACATTCTGACCATCCTACTGTTGGGACCAGATGAGTCTTCAGAAATAAAATGGATGAATCAGGAGTAATCACCAGGAACAAGGCCAGACTGGTAGCACAAGAATACTCTCAAGAGGAAGGCATTGATTTTGATGAAACATATGCTCCAGTTGCTAGATTAGAGGTGATTAGAATTCTATTAGCATATGCATATTCTCTTAACATCAATTTATTTCAAATGGATGTTAAAAGTGCTTTTCTGAATGGTTTCATAAAAGAAGAAGTTTATGTTGAGCAACCACCTGGTTTTGAAGATACTAAGTATCCAAATCATATTTTCTGTTTAAAGAAAGCATTATATGGTCTGAAACAAGCTCCAAGAGCTTGGTATGAAAGACTAAGTGCTTATCTTATATCACATAATTTTATAAGAGGTAAAGTAGATAGCACTCTATTTATTAAGAAATTTTCAAAAGGAATCTTGATTGTACAAATATATGTTGATGATATTATTTTTGGTTCTACTAATGAATCACTTCGCAAATTCTTTGAAAACCTTATGCAAAGTGAGTTTGAGATGAGCTTGATGGGTAAGCTTAACTATTTTCTTGGGTTGTAAATCAGGTAGACCAAGGAAGGTACTCACATTTGTCAAACCAAGTATATTTCAGATTTACTTTCTAAATATGGTTTTGACAAGTGCAAGCCCTTAGGTGTTGGATCGAGATGGCACTAATGATGTCCTAGAAGGGGTGAATAGGACTTCTTGTGCTTTAAAAAATTTTATCTGAAAGTGGACAACACTAAATAAAGTTGTTAGTGTTTAGTGTAGTGTGTGAAACAAGTGTAAATTGGTGGAAACAATCACACAGATGCACAAGAAATTTTATCCTGGTTCGGCCCTTCCCACATGGAAGTCCTACGTCACCCCCAAGAAAAGCACTTGGGATTTCACTAACTGCCAAGAATACTTGGCCTTCTCTCAATCCTGAGAGGTATTACAAGCCCACTTGCTCCCAAGCAAGTCTCCCTTAACCAAGGGGTACAAAGACTACCTTCAAAAAGGTCTTCCCTTCACAAGAGGGGCACTGCAGGAAACAAACCTCCTGCGAGTTGCTTAAGACAGAAATGTGAAAGACTAGTGCCTGCTCACTAGAATGAGCAAACATAAAGAATTCAGAAAGGATTACAAAAAGGGGTTTTAGCTCTAACTCTTTATGAATCTAACAGGGTGGACTGAAGAAAAGATCTAGGATTACAAATGCCACCCTACAGAAAAAGACTTCTAAGAACTTGAGAGCTTGAAGTTTGCAGACTGAGGGAGAAGCTCTCTTTCTTTCAATTCAGTAGAAGGCTTTTCGGAGACTCTTGCTTGTGGATGTAAATTGGAGTTGTGTTTCTGTCTTTCTTAGTTTCTTCTTGGTTGATGTATTGTTTCAAAACTCTAGTTTCTATATATGCTTCAAAAGAAGTTTCCGTTTGAAACTGTCCATTGGAGAACTAGTCGTTTAAAGAGTAGCTATTGATCCTTTGGATGTAGGTGCTATTGAGATTTTTGTTATTCAACAGTCCTTCAGATTTTTGGCTTTCCAACGACTTCAGGCTATGTTTGTAGCTTCACAGCTTGAAGGAGAGTCTTCATTTAATGTTCTGTGAAACTCCATGCTGAAAACATGCTTCGTAAATGTTCTGGAACAAAGGACAAGACAAAAGAAAAGATATCTCCATACTTTCTGAGGTAGGTGTGTCAGAAATATATGTAAAGTATAAGAATCTCGGGTGGATAGACGTTCAGTGCAATAAAAGGCAGACAGACAGTTGCATCCAGAAAGTAAGGTGAGGTTCTAACAGTGGTAGGTGAGCCTTTGACAGACACCCCATGCGGCTAATCGCATTTACTGCAAGACAACTGTCGAATAAAGAAGAACTGAACTTCTGACAAAAAGCAAGAGACCAATTTGTATAAATATTTCAGATCTTTTCAAAGATAATTTTTGTGGTCATTTTGAATATAATATATCCTACCTAACAGAATATTTAAATGATGGTAATAAGACAAAGTATTATTCTATAGGATATGTAAGTATTATATATTTTGTAAAAGATCTCATAGGGATAACAAACACATTGAATAACATACAATCAAGATTGCAAAGATTTTATGGCATGATAAATTCATACAGAGATTATTATGAAGTACACAGAAGTTTAAAATATGCTTCGACTTTCTTGAAGTTAGAGTCAAATACAAGAGATACAAAATGAACTTCGACTCTACAGAAGTCGTAGTGAGACTGATCATAGAGTTCGACTTTTGGAAAGTCAGAGTGATAAACATCAATCGGTCATACTTCGACTTCTAGGCAATTGGAGTGTAAACAATAACAGACTTCGACTTTCAGGGAGTTGGAATACAATATAGAGACTTCGACTTCTCAAGAGTTGGAGTGAGGACTTCGACTTTTCTGAAGTCAGTGAGTGTTCATCAATCAATAGCTTACTTCGACTTTAAGAGAGTCGGAGTCTAGACTTCGACTTCCAAAGAGTCGGAGTACAGTTCAAAGATGGTTCAACACTTCGACTTTTCTAGAGTCGGAGTCCACAGTCGGAGTTAGTATGGTACATAGTATACGCTGTGGACTTAAAGAAATTTGGAGATAGTGTTGATACAGTATTATACAAGTTTTCTTTGTGATATATTCCAATAGATTTGTTTGTAGAAAGTCTTTAAAAGGTTTTGTCATAGCAAAAAACACCATGCTAAAATAGTTTAAAGTTTTAAACAATTTTTCCAAAGGGATAGTTGCTCAACATTAGGAACACCCATAAGCTCTGGAATTAAGTTAGATAGTGATCCACTTGGCAAGAAAGTAGATTAGAAGATCTATAGAGGCATGATTGGGTCATTACTCTATCATGCTTCTAGTAAACCAGATATAATGTTCAGTGTATGTTTGTATGTTAGATTTCAATCTGATCCTAAAGAATCTCTTGTTAATGCTGTTAAAAGAATTTTTAGATATCTTATAAACACAAGTAATTTGGGTTTATGGTATCCCAGATGTTCTGAATTCAAATTGATTGGATATAGTGATGCTGACTATGCTGGATGCAAAATAGATAGAAAAAGCACCAATGGTACTTGTCAAATTCTTGCAGGATGCTTAATTTTCTGGTCTTCCAGAAAGTAGAATTCAGTAGCTTTGTCCACAACAGAAGTAGAATACATTGCAGCTGGAAGTTGCTGCACTCAGCTGCTATGGATCAAACATCAACTGGAAGATTATGGTCATACACTTCATGAAATTCCAATGCTGTGTGACAACACAAGCGCAATCAACTTGACCAAAAATCCAATCCAACATTCAAGAACCAAGCATATTGAGGTCAGACATCATTTCATTAGGGACCATGTAAGTAATGGAGATATTTTACTTGAATTTGTATCTACAGATAATCAATTAGCTGATATATTTACAAAACCTCTTCCAGAAGATAGATTTACATCTATAAGAAGAGAAATAGGTATGTGCAATCCTAATTAGAAATGTACACTTTACTGTACTATATGCTTATTTCATCACAAATATTTCTAAGTCTTGCAACTTCAACTATTTTGAAGTTGGAGTATAGGTTCTGCGACTCTCATGAAGTCGGAGTTGTATACTGTGACTTTTGTAAAGTCGGAGTTTGGTACTTCGATTCTTGAGAAGTCGGAGTCAATATTAATTTTTTTTTATAAAAAGGGGCTTTTAAATTTTCATTTAAAGAGGAATTTATTATAAATTGTTTATTCATTAATCACAGTCGTTCATCTCCTCATCTACGGCTCGTTACATATTCCCCTTTCTATATTAGGACCTTTCTCTTTCTCTTTCCAAATCACCCATTTGAACTCTCTCCGACTCCTCTGTCGTCGTCGTCCTTGTTCCCGCACGTGTTCTTCAACCCAACAGAACCACCTTCGAAGCTTCTACATATTTTCTTCATCTCTCTGAAGAAAGGTAGGTTCTTTGACTTCTATAGATCATTTCGATATCTCCCTTGTCATCCCTCTCAGTTTCCTATTTCGTTTTTGTCTAGATGGCCTCATTTAGGGCTCCGGAAGGCACCCTCTTCACCCTTGAGCAGTTTCAGAGGTTGTCGTCAGCCAAGGCCTCTATCTGTCCTGGAAAGGTTGTAGATTTCGGTCAGTTAACCGGTAGGCTTAGGTGGGTAGCCGAAACCCTAGATGCCATGGGCTGGTCGAAGCTTTGCCAGATCAGTGAACCAACATTCGAGGCTGCTATGAAAGCATTCTATCTCTCCCTCCAAGTCTATGCAGATGGGTCAGTTACAGGTTCAGTGAAAGGCAATATCATTACAGTCTATGAGGATCTGTTAGTTGAGATCTTGGATTTCCCTAATTCCGAACACAGGATCAGTGAGGCCATGTCCTTTGAGAAGCAGAGAGTAGGGGTCATTGGCAGTTTAGGATCCCTCTCTAAGAAAGGGCTCTTGGTTAATGAGTTGTCTGCAGAAAAGAGAATTCTGCACTCTATCATAACCACCATTATCAGCCCTAGGGTTGGCACCCACTCCTCAATCACTGCTAGAGATGGTAGTTTGCTATTTTGGGCAGTTCAGAAGCATAGAGTCAACTTGCCCTCCATAATCTTGGAAAGGATGGCATGTTCCAAGAATATGCAGGAGTCTCTTCCCTATGGACCCCTACTAACCCTTATTTTCAAGAGATTTTCTGTTGATTTGAATGATGAGATCTCTGTGGCTGTGAAGAAGAAGATAGGACTTTCAACTCTGAGGAGAAGCCACTATAGTTTGGAAAGTAAGGCACAAAACCTTTGGACCAAGGACTCTATCCTCTTGTGCTCTCATGAAGTATTTTCAGATGAGGCACAGAGTTCCTCCTTCATTCCTCCAGTTCTGCCACCACAGATTAGAAATGAGGAAATCATAGTAGAAGTATCAATGGTAGAACAAGAGCAAGTTTAGGCTCATGTCCCATCCCCAGAGCAAGATGCACCTAAAGAAACCATTAATCAAGTGCTAAGAGATTTGAGGGGCAAGGGAGTGGCTCAGGAATATATCCCAGGCACCACTCTAGTAGAGCCATCTTTTGAAGAAGACCACCATGTCTCTCCACCTCATGTTAAGACCCAGCCAAGGTCTCAGGGGGAGACTAGCAGAAACATAGATGATGTGGTGGACTTAGTCTTGAAGCAACAAGAAATGTTGACAGTTTTGCAAATGCAAATCCAACAGATAGATGTCAAGTTTGACTTTATGTCTGAGGAGGTCCAGCAGATGAAGGACCTATTATTATAGTTGGTGTGCCATCAGGGCACAAGTAGGTCTCATGCTCCCCCAATTGTTCAACCAGAGGTGCAACAACCAGAGCAGCAACAACAGCAGCCTGCGGAACAGTCTAGTGTGGATCCTGCAATTGAGCCAGATGAGATTCAGCAACAGTAGCAGCAGCCACCTCAGTAGCAAGAGTCAGTTTCTGAGCAGCCCCTGGAGTCTCAAGATTAGCCTATGGAGGTAGAAGTCAATCCTCAGGTTAGAACTTTTAAGAGAAGGGTTAGGAGAAAACTCCATAAATCTGATCAACCAGTCTTCCCTTCTCAGCCCTTAACCATTTCCTCTCCTCCTACTGATCCAACTCCTCCTCCTCCAGCCACTACTGATCCTACACCTCCTCCCATTGTTGAACAACCTCCTCCTCCTCCCTCTCAACCAGAGGCTCAGCCTCCATCTACCTCTCAACCAGCGGCTCAGCCTCCCTCTCCCTCAACTACTTCACTTTCTTTGTATCCATTGAAGTATACATTTAAGTTTCCCACTATAAATACACCCACTCTTCACACCTTAACTCCTAATTTCTTTTCTTCTCTCCCTACTTCTTCTAATCCTTCTTCGGGCAGATCTACTCTTTCACTTGGTGAGATTGTACCTAGTGTGGTACTATCCTCCAGATTAGGGCGCCAATTGAAAGACAACCCTAGCTCCCTTCTTCCCCTCTTTTGGTATGCCTTCATATACCATTCTGAACATCACTTCAATCTCTTCAAAGAATTTCTGTCCATTAAAGCTTTTCTTGAAATCCATGGGATGCCAGGCTACACATTTGAAGACCGGCTCCCTTCCTTACTTCAAACTTCC
Source organism: Colocasia esculenta (assembly GCA_014218235.1). NCBI lineage: Eukaryota > Viridiplantae > Streptophyta > Magnoliopsida > Alismatales > Araceae > Colocasia > Colocasia esculenta. The sequence continues at coordinate 78,370,015 of CM024766.1, forward strand.
CAAGTTCAGTTGGCTGATGTGAATATCATCACACAAAAAAGCCACTGTCTCACCCCTAAAGAATTCTTAGATCTATACCCTGATGAAGCCACTAAATTTCAAGCCACTCAGGCTAGAAACCAGTTTATGGATGTTCAGCTCCACCTTAATCTTAGATTTTTTTTATTTGTTTGGCACCTTCCTAAGAGAGCTCCAGACCAAGTACAATAGGATGAAATAGTTCAATGAAGCCAGATTCAGGATGGGTTTTCCAGATGTAAATAAAGGTCAATGGGAAATGATCCTCAATGGGCAAAGAGAGATTACTCCATCAATGATTGTTGGATTGCCCTCTGGACTGCATCCCAGTCTAATAGGTGCAATTTCCTCTAGAAAATCTTTTGCCCAAGTAGTATTCAATAGACACATCAGAATTGCTGGCAGATTCAGAATCAAGTACCAAATCAAGCTGTCATTCCATATGTGACGGACTGCGTTGCTCAAACCCGTTAAACCGATAACGAGCCTGACCCGAGTCTGCCTCCTGCGATCGAGCCGTAGCCTCGCAAGGGGCAACACACATATGTCCGTGGAAACACAAAGAAACACATTGATTCACATATATGATTTACAAATTCACTTACATAGCCACATTTCAACAAAAGCCAAGAAAGGTACAAGAGCCTGGGGCATACCCTGAGGTACAACTGAAATAGAACTACACTGCTGGAGGTGCTGGCCCAACACCGCCACGACGCGGCTCCGAACAGGAAGACAGTAGCAAAACCTCCTCCTCTCCTTCACCTGTTGGGAGTAGGGGTGAGCCTCGCAAGTCACTAGCTCAGTAGAGAAACTCCCCCAAAAACTGAGCAAACCAACACAAGTTCTTAAACAGAAGGCTATGCTAGCAATTTATATAGCACAAGCTAACAGGCTATTAAAGCTGTAAACACCACTTACCGTTTTCCGACAACGTAAAACAACATTAATAAACAAACGGCAAACCACAGCCACGTGTATGTGCTAAGGTATAGAAAGCCACACTCGAGCCACGTAGACTGGTTTGTGACACCAACTACTGACTCAGACAAAACTACACAGGTCTACCTCTCAGCCTCGCAGCCACAAATGAAAGGTCCAGTTGCCACTCCACAAGAACAAGACAAACAACTGTGGAGACCAACCAACACCACAACCTGCGGACCACATAGCCATAGGCCCATTCCTGACACCTCTAGGAACTCTGGCCAGAGCTCCCTAGAGTGAGGCATTGGAAACAGGACTAGCTGAGGACCAGTGACGTCTACTGGTGTCCGTACCCCCAACTAAGAGCACGCTACAAGTGACAAACACAAACTCAAGTCGTTGTCCTACTGTCGTATTTCCCTCAGCCGGATGTACAACTCAAACAATGGAGTGAGGGTGTCCACGACAGACGACACAGACCTCGACGGTACAACACAAGTACCAAGACAAGCCCCGAGCTAACAGCCTGGCTCACAAAGAACCTGGGACTGAGGAGGGAACCATGGCAGGCGTCGTACTACTCGCCACGCACACAAAAACCTCGTGCACACAACACAAACCACGTGAAACCTCACGTCAACCTCGTGTACAGCCTGTCCACAACACGTGAACACAACACACACCGCGTGCACTGCATGCCAACGCATAAGCCACTCGCTAGCTACGTAAACAGTACGCTAGCCTCAGAAACAACGCACTCCCAAAGCGTCACAAGTGCCAATGCACCGCTCGCCTTTGCCATACACATCGAATAATGACAATCGGATATTCACACCGCTGAAACCATGCACAAACTGACCTCTCAGCTGAGGTCGCGACATAGGGCTCTGTCGCCTTCAGAACGCAACGCCCCGATGTGTCGCGTTCATAAACTGAACGTGACGGGTCGGCCTGTCGCGTTCTAAACACGACAAGGGGTTCCGTCACCTTCACAGGCAGAAACCCTAATCCGGGGAACACCCTCCAGAATACCCCCACAGACCATAAAAACCATGTTTAATTCACCATTTTCATGCTTTAGTGTAAGTCCTAGCATGATATCTAGTGTTATTAAAACAAATAACACATTACACGATCATAACAAACCATCCACAGCCCAAAAAATGAGAGGAATCACCCAACCTCCTCAAAGAACATGAAGAACAACAATCCTCCGGCGTTTCCCCCGCTCCACGCACGGTTCTCGTGGCGAGAAGACGCCCAAAACCTCGCTCCAACGCCAAGTCGCTCCCAGAAGCCCACAGCACCTCTCCCCCTGGCCAAATAGAGCGTGTTCAGCTCTGTCTGGCCAGCAAGGGCTTAAGAGCTTGCTGCGGTTAAGAATACGACCAACCCCTCCATCGCGACCTAATCGCGACGGAGCTGGGCGTCACCTTCTTAAGGCTGACGTCCGCAGGTCGCTCGGCGCATGACACGCGGCGCACATGCAGATGATACGTGCCTCTGGGCGGAAACATGAATGCGACATGTAGGACCGTCGCGTTCAGAATGTGACGTCCCTCCTTGTCGCGTTCACAGACAATGAACTGAGGGGTACATTGGGCCCAAACAGCCGACCTAGTAAGCCCCAAAAACCTGCGTAGAAACCTGGAACACACCACATTGGCCACACGCTGGCCACCACAAACACCAAACACAGGATCCACATGGATCCGAAAAATTCGCGACGTTACATTACTATCATCTATAAAGAAATTTTGACCTCGAAATTCACAACACAATTTAAGCATCCAAAACATCAAACACATTAACAGGTACTATCATCTAAAAAGATTTAAAGGCTTACTCAAATAGATAAGGATATGACTTAATCATTTCTTCGGCCAATTCCCAGGTATCCTCTCCTCCTAGCCTGATCTCCCATCTGACTTTAACTAACTCAATTTTTTTATTCCTTAACTTTCATGTCTTACGGCTTGTAATTTGCACTGGATACTCTGGCATAGACATGTCTAGTTTTAAATCACCACCCTGGTAACTGAAAATTTGCGCCGGATCTTCGATGTACTTTCTCAACATGGAGACATGAAAATTATCATGAGCATTTGCAAGGTCTGCTGGTAATTCAATTCTATAAGCCATCTCCCCGTTCCTTTCTAACACTTGGAAGGGTCCCACATACCTCGGGATCAACTTTCCTTTCTTGCTAAATCTCAGAACACCGTTAGTAGGAGAAACTCTTAGGAAAACATAGTCCTCAACTTCAAATTGAAGTGGCCTTCGTCGATTATCTGCATAGCTCTTTTGCCGGCTCTGGGTTGCTTGCAATTTTTCCTTAATGAATTTGATCTTTTCTGTAGTTTGCTATAACAACTCAGGACCTGTTACCTGCCTTTCTCCCACTTCATGCCAGTTTAGTGGTGTTCTGCACGGTCTTCCATATAGTGCTTCATATGGTGCCATCTCAATACTAGCATGATAACTGTTGTTATAAGTAAATTCAACCATGCCCATATTATGTTCCCAGTTGCCTTCCCACACTAAACAACATGCACGCAACATATCTTCAATTGTCTGAATAGTCCTCTCTGTCTGACCATCTGTTTGCGGGTGATAGGCTAAACTGTATCTTAATTCTGTGCCGATAACTCTTTGCAAACTTCTCCAAAAACCAGAAGCAAACCGAGGATCCCTATCAGAAACAATAGTCTTCGGGATACCATGCAATGGAACTATTTTGTCAACATAAATTCTTGCTAACCTGTCCACTGTCCAGGACATGCTTACTGCCACCAACCTGCAGACCTTGGTCAATCTGTCAACGAACACCCATATTCCATTATGTCCTGAAGCTGTTCTTGGTAACCCTGCCATAAAGTTCATAGTAATGTCATCCCATTTCCACTGTGGAATGGGTAATGGCTGCAATAAACCTCCAGGTTTCTAATACTCTACTTTGATCTGTTGACAAACTGCACACCTGGAAACAAACTCTGCTATTTCTTTTTTCATATACGGCCACCAGAAGTGCTTTTTCAGGTCTTGATACATCTTGGTGCTACCTGGGTAAATCGTGTATCGGGATTTATGGGCTTCTTCTAATACTCTCTGCTTCACTTCTCTGTCTGCTGGCACAAATAACCTAACTCTAAGCCTGATCACACAATTGTCATCAATAATAATTCCTTCCATCTTTACAATTTCTGCTAAATTTACACCCACTTTTTGAGCTTCAACAATTTGCCAATATAATGATGGCTCTACAGCACTACTGGCTAGCACTGCTCGTCGCTGACTACTTGGGACATACAGTGAATTTTCTGCTATTTCTTCATATAATTTCCATTATTTTATCATCATCAGACTCAAATATGCCTTTCTACTTAATGCATTAGCAACCACATTGGCCTTACCCGGATGGTAAGCCAAACTAAAATCATAGTCTTTCAGATATTCAACCCACCTTCGCTGACGGAGATTTAAATCATTCTGAGAAAGGATATATTTTAAACTTTTATGATCTATAAAAATTTCAAATCTTTCACCATATAGATAATGCCTCCAAATTTTTAAGGCAAATACAACTACTGCTAACTCCAAATCATGAGCTGGGTAATTTTCTTCCGCTGGTTTTAATTGTCGGGATGCATAAGCTATCACTTTCCCATATTGCATAAGCACTGCTCCAAGCCCTCTCTTGGATGCATCTGTGTAAATCACGAAACCACCGCTGCCCACTGGTAATGTCAGTATCGGTGTTGCTGTAAGTCTTTTTTTCAATTCCATGAAACTTTTCTGACATTCACTTGACCATACAAATGGCACACCTTTCCTGGTCAATCTAGTCATGGGTGCTGCAATTCTGGAGAAATCTTGTTTAAAACGTCTGTAATACCCAGCTAGACCTAGAAAACTTCTAATTTCTCTGATTGTCTTTGGTGCTTCCCACTTCATAGCTGCTTCCACTTTGCTAGGATCAACTGCCACACCCTCGGTTGAAATTACATGCCCCAAAAACTGAATTTCTTTCAGCCAAAATTTACATTTACTTAATTTAGCATATAACTGGTTATCCCGCAAAAGTTGCAAAACTAATCTCAAATGCATTGCATGCTCTTCCTCAGATGCTGAATATATCAAAATATCATCTATAAAGACCACCACAAATTGATCTAAATATGGATGGAAAATTCTATTCATCAGATCCATAAATGTTGCTTGAGCATTGGTTAGCCCAAATGGCATAACCACTAACTCATAATGACCATATCAATTTCTAAAGGCTGTTTTAGCAATATCTTCTTCCCTGATCCTTAACTAATGATAACCTGACCTCAAATCAATTTTAGAGAACACCTTAGCTGATTGTAACTGGTCAAATAGATCATCAATTCTTGGTAATGGGTATTTATTCTTTATGGTGACATCATTTAGCTTTCTATAGTCAATGCACATTTGGAAACTGCCATCCTTTTTCTTTACAAACAACACCGGAGCTACCATGGGGAGTGACTCAGCCTGATAAACCCCTTCTCCAACAATTCTTGCAACTGCTTCTTTAATTCCTTAAGCTCTGTCAACGCCATTCTGTACGGTGCCTTAGAGATTGGCATCGTACCTGGCAGTAATTCAATAGTAAAATCTACCTCCTTATGAGGTGCCAAGCCTGGAAAATCATCTGGGAATAAATCTGCAAATTCTCTAACCACTGGGACTGCCTCTACTGACTTGCCAGTTTCCATTACACTTACAGAAGCTAAATATGCCACACACCCTGCATTTTACAGCTTTCTAGCTCTAATTGCAGAAATTATAAACTTGGAGGTATAAAAAAGCATACCTTGATATTCAAACACTGCTCTGTTAGGATGACAGAATCTGATTCTTTTCTTTCTACAATCAACCATGGCTCCATAAGCCTCAAGCCAATCCATACCCAGAATGATATCATAATCACTCAACTGCAAAGCATACAACCTAATTGGCATCTGATTGCCCTGGACCACAATAGGAGCCTCATCTATATAACATGTGGTGAGCATAAACTCACCCGAAGGAACCTCTACTGCCAATTCACACCTCTTTTCCTCGAAAGGATGAGCCATACAATCCAGAAATTCTTCAGAAATAAAAGAATGAGATGCACCCGAATCAAATAAAACTCTTTGTAAGACCCGGTTTCCCGGCTTCCGTCCGGTGTCGTGGGATGACTGGCCACTGATGCGTCCAGGCTGGGTGATGCGTTGGTGTCGCGTCGGGGGTGCCCCATGTGACAGTCATCCATGTCGCGGCGAGCTTGTGGGTCGCATGTTGGTCGCGCCCTGGTTCTCCGTCGCGTCTTGCTGTCGCGCCCGGTCAACGGGCCGCGACAGTGTTTTGTCGTGTTGCGCTGTCCGATCGTCTGACGCCTGTTAGGGTGGCAGGTGTGTCAATACGGCTTTTCGCATTGTCGCGGTGCCCGTGGGGGGGACGTTCTTGTCGCGGTCCGTTGACCCGTCGCATTAAGGTTGTTAACGCGACGGGGTGGTCCGTCGCATTCTAGGTGCCGGGCGCTTAAGGCGCAGGCCGACTACCCCTTCCCCCTCTCTCTTTTTCTTCCCTTCTCCCTCTCCCTCCGGCGACCTCTTCCTCCCCTCTTCTCCCCTTTGTGTGTTTCAGGCGAGGAGGAGGGTCGTGCGTGGTGTCCCGGCATCGTGGAGCATGCATGGAGCAAGGAGGAGGTGTTCATTCCTACGAGAAGGTCCCTACGAGGTTCGGTTCTTCGTTTAAGGTAGGGATTTCTTATGCCCTTCCCAATCCGGGTGGATCGAGAGTCCTCGGGGTTTTGTAGTTAGCTTTACAGCTTTGCCCCTGCTCCCCTTCCCGCGTGTGCATGTTTGTATGGTTCTGGGCTGTGGCGGAACACCTCGTTCAAGCCCGTTAAACCACTAACGAACTTGATCCGAGTCCGCCTCCCACGAACGGGCCGAAGCCTCGCAAGGGATATCATACACTCGTCCATGAAAACACAAAGGAACACACCTGATCACATATATGATTCACCAATTCATATATAAAGTACAAGATTTACATAGCCAAATTTCAACAAAAGTACAAGAAAGTACAGGAGCCTGGGGCATACCCCGATGTAAACTAGTACAACTGAGAAAAGAGACTACACTACTGGAGGCGCTGGCCCAACACCACTACGACGCGGCTCCGAACTGGATGACGGTAACGAAACGTCCTCCTTGCCCTCACCTGTGGGGGTAGGGGTGAGCCTCTCTAGTCACTGGCTCAGTAGGGAACTCCCCCAACACCGAGCAAACCAAAAAAAAAGGTACGGAAGCAGTAAACTGCGCTAGAAATTTATAGAACAACTAAGCAGGATATTAAAGCTATAAATGTACTCACCGTTTACTGACTACGTAAAGCAACTGTAATAAATAAATGGCAAACCCAAACAGGTGTACGAGCTACAGTAGAGACTGCCACACACGAGCCACGTGAACTGGTTCGTGACACCAGTGACTGACTCGGACAAACTAACACAGGTCTACCTCTCAGTCTCGCAGCTACGAACGAAAGGTTCATCTGCCGCTCCACGTGGAAAAGTCAAACAACTGTGGAGACCAACTAAACACCACTCCTGCGAACACACAACCGCAGGCCCATGCCTAGCACCTTTAGGGTCTCTGGCCGGAGCACCCTAGAGTGAGGCACTGGAAAAGGACTAGTCGGGGACCAGTGTCGACAACCGGTGTCCGTACCCCCAACTACGAGCATGCTACAAGTGACTAAAAACAAACTCAAGAGTCACTGTCCCACTGTCGTGTTTCCCTCAGCTGGACGTACAACTCAAATAAAGGAGTGAGGGTGTCCAGGACAGACGACACAGAACTCGACGATACAACACAAGTACCGGGGCAAAGCCCCGAGCTAACAGCCTGGCTCACAGAGAACCTGGGGCACCCAACTAGAGAGGTAACCACGGTAGGCGTCATACTACTTGCCACGCACACAGAACCACGTGCACGTCACACACAAACCACGTGAAACGTCACGTAAATCTCAAGTAACAACTGTCCACAACACGTAAACACAACATTGTTGCGTGTACAGCTAGCTACACAACCGAAGTGCTAGCTTCTAGAACCATGCACTCTCAGAGTGCCACAAGTGTCAATGCACCGCACGGTATTACCAAATACATCGAATAATAACAACCGGATAATCATATCACATAAATCATGCACATTCAAACCACTCGGCTGTCGTCGCTAAAGCGCGTGGCATTGTTGACTGTGCCCTCTCGTTGTTCAAAGTTCAATGCACAGGTCAAAATGCTTGCCTTCTCTATACTGTCTCTCAAACTGAAAATTGCAAAGATGAACTAGCATAGTAATGAGAACAAGTCATTTCCACAGAGAGACTGAATAGAATTTGAATTAAACTACTTTGACTTGAAACCTCCATCGACAATGCATTAAAAGTAAATATGTAAATAGCACCAACCAAATTACTCACAATCTTGACGGATCAAATTTAATGAAAGAACAAGCTAACTTGAAATGAAAAGAGACATGATATCAATGTACCCTCACAGCTCGAGGGATTAACAAGCAAACAATAAAAGAAATGTACATTGCAACTTCAACTCGTGGTCTTTCCAGAACAAAGATTAAAACACCAACGAAATAGAAATCTAAAAGAGCAGAAACACTGAACCACTGCCCTCACAACTCAAGGATCGAACCGGAAATAAGAAACAAGAATTTATCATTACGAAATCAGATTCCTCATGCTGAAGAACAGGGATAAAAACAAAAGGTTAACACTAAGAAACTCCGAAATGAATTAAAATCTAATCTCCTGCCGTAACAGAAATAAGGATTCACAACTCAATCTTTCGATTTGGACTGTGTAGATGCCCGGAATCCATCTGGAAACCTTCTGGACGCCGTCGACCTCACAGACACCAGACAGCTCCACACAACTCTAATCTCTCAACCAAACGCAGAAGAAGAAAAGGAGTTAGCACTCGAACCTTTCAGATGCTGAAAATCCTCAATCTCCATGAGCTCTACCACAACAACTGAATCACCTAGTTCCGAAATGTTGAACAAAACTAGATGAACAGAAGAGAGAAAATAATCCAACACAAATTGCAATCGCCTTCTGCTTGCAATCGAACAGTAGAAATGGAAGAAAAGCAAATTCACAATTATATTCCTCTCCTCTCCTTCAATTCACAATAGCCACTCGAATCAACTCTCTACTGGCGAAGCTTAGAACTCTGGAAGAACAAGAACTAAATTCTAAAAATCTTTCAAAAATCGAACTCCGGATGCCCCTCCACTGCTTTGCATGCTTACAGAATAGAGAACCCAACAACAACTCCTCAACCCCTCCCGGATGCTAAAGGAAAGAAATAATACAGAACAACTAAATGGCAGAAACAAAATCCCAAAAGCTCTCTACTGGCCCCTGAACTGTTGAAGAACAAGAAGAAGCTAAAAAAAAAATCCTAAAAGTCCAACTCCTTGCTCCTAGGACCTTGGGGTCCTTTTATAGGCACCTCCTAGATGCTACCTGGCGCCTCTGCTTAACTCCAAATAGTCGTCGCCAGCTTCACAACGGCCTGCACGACCCAGCAACGGTCAGCTGGTTACCACGCCTACTCTGCATGATCTCCACCGCCAGCTCACATGCCCAGATCTGGCTCCTTCAGCTTCTGCGCACAGACGCCTTGACTCGAGCAAGCTCCGCCCCAGCTTCAGAACTGCACGAGCTGGCCCCAAATCAACTTAACACCTACGGCGCACCGCTCTGCACCGCCTCTCCATTTGGCACGCCACAGCTAGAATCCACCATCTCACCATCTTGCAACAGCCAGCACCATCAAATCGCAGCAGCTTCACCTTCTGAGTTCCATCGCGCCAACCTGCACACCTGGGCGCTGGCCGCCTAGGCCTTAGCTGGCCGCTACTGCACCTCCAGCTTCCATTGCCGTGCGCCGCCACAGCAGGCCCTCTTCCCGCCAGCTCCAGCATCGCACCAGGCGCGCCAGATCCGGGCTCCATCCGCTTCAGCAGAGCAGCATCGCCCCCAGGCGCTGCTGTTCCTACTTCGCACCTGCTGCACCCAGCAGATCCGCCCCGGCCAGCCCCGCCGTGCCCCTGCTGAGGCCACACCCAGCGCACAGCCAGCAGATTCACAAGCTTCTAGTAGCTTCGTTGCCCTAGTGGGGAGAGAAGAAAGATTAAAACAGGATTTAAGTGACCAATTTTTGGTTGGATAAAAGGGAAATGGCGAAATGGACTTAGGGGGTATGTGGCCACTTATGGTGAGATGAGGGAAACAATATGTAATGGATTTATGAGGGGGTATGTGTCATGAATGTTATTTATTTAAAATCACATTTACAAACTAATACTTACAAGAATGAAAAGAAGTTTAAAGTGATAATAAAACTAAAAATTATTTATATACAATGTATTTTCAAAAAAAATGAGAACATGTTTATTAGTCAAAATTATTCAAGAAATATTGATTTTATTAAATGAAAATCTCGCTATGTGTTGTACCCGAAAATTTAACTAATATGTTCAAAAACTTATTTATGGATGAAATGACAATTAAAATCAAATGCACATTATTTGTAGACAAAGAATATCTAAAATTCACTATATGCATGAAGTTTAACACAAAAAATTTTGTAGTTATCACTCCCCCCTACTTAAACATTGCTAGTCCCTTAACAATGAAAATTACTCCAAATGTAGGACTAGAAGATACAATGTCTCATGCTAAACAACCATCAAATAAAAGATTAATGTAGAGATATGCCTTTCCTATTTGTCAGGGCTTATGGCGAGAAATTAGTGCACGAATGATAGCACACTTAAGAGTTCGCATCAGCCCTTCTGAAGCTTCTTTGTTTCAGCTAGTATTTTGAGATTAGATTGATTTGATAGAGAAGAAAAGAATTGTGGAATAAGATCCTTGCTCAGTCAGATTGGATAGTTTCTCTCAGTTCCATTCTGCCCATCTTCCTTGAGGATTATTTTGTTTTGAGCTGAGGACTTTGCCCCTTTATTTGCACTTTGTGCACTCAGAATTTCTTTATTTCTTTTTCATCCACAATGCTGCACAACCCATCACTTTTCAAGAGTATCGAGTCCAACTTTACTCAGATCCGGGGCATTTTTCATGGATATATTTTTCTTTTGCTTTTGCTTTTGCTTTTCTTTTCCTCTTAAAAGAAGGATGGACAGTCAGGTTCCTTGATCACATGCCTTCACTTCCTTCACAATTCACTTAAGGGGAAGGGAGAAAACCAATCACCTCTCTCCTACTAGCCTTGACAAATTTGCTACATTCGGATTCAGCTAGTCTAAGTGGCTGTGTAGTGTGTGTATGAAAACTTCTTGCCATAAATCCTTACATAAGGTAGACAAGAAGTACATGTAATCCTTTACTAGAGGCTACCTAACATGGATACTTTCAAGGGAATGTGACAACTACAAAAATTTAATGGTTAAAGATCAGACACACAGTCTGGGTTGCGCAATGCCACGCAATTTTTATTCAAAGATGAAACATTGTGAAATTTTTATTTGCATATGTGCAAGCTAAGAAAGAAAATGAAGCATTAGATAGGATGGAGACTATGAATGCATGCTTTATTCTATCTCTCCCCCCTACTTATTTACAGGAAAAGAAAGCAAGATAGAGAATTACCTGATAAAGGAAGTCTGTACACTTGGGTTGCCTCCCAAGAGCGCTATGTTTACCGTCTTCAGCCGGACGCCATTAGGCTTCATTTGGCTCAGCTAGCTTGGTAGAATCCATTTTTAAAGAAGATGGGTTTTCAAAGAAATGTTTTAACCTCTGCCCATTAACAGTGAATGATTGTCCAGTTTTAGGGTCAAGGATGATGACAGCACCATTGTCATAAGCTTTGACAACAGTGTAAGGACCATCCCATCGGGACTTCAATTTTCTCGGAAATAGACGAAGCCTAGAATTAAATAGCCAAACTTTATCACGCACTTGAAAATTTTTCTATGAATATACTTATCATGAAATGTTTTGGTTTTGGCTTTATAGATCTTGGAACATTCATAGGCCTCATTCTCCCCTAAAAAGATGTTCTTTAAATTATCAGGGAGTGGTTTTAGCTCAACCTTAGGAGGACACTCTAAATGAAATGATGGTTCATTATTATGAAACATGGAACTGAATTGTCCTTCCTCTCCCTCACCCTAGAGCACAGGGTTGGTCTACTGCTTTTTCCTCACAAGATTCCTCCAAGGAGTCTACCACTAGACAACTCTCTCCTTGATCATGGTGCCTAGATGCCCTAAAAATGTTGATACTAACCGGCCTATCTTCAAATGATATATCCATCATCCCGGTAGCACAATCAATGTTAGCCCTAGCTGTGGCCAAAAAAGCTTGAGGAGTGTTCATGTCCAGAATGATGAAATCGGCAGGGAAGTAGAAATCATTGATTTTTACAAATAACGTCCTCAACTAAACCTTTAGGAGTGGTGACAGAATGATCGGCTAGTTGAAGGACAATAGAAGTGGGTTTCAATTCTCCTAATTTGAATTTCTCAAAAATAGCAAAAGGTAGGAGATTAACACTGGCTCCCAAATCCAAAAGACTGCTTTCAAAAGTGACTCCACCGATGGTGCAAGGAATTAGTGGAGTGCCTGGATCTTTAAGCTTTTTAGGGAGTTGGTTCAAGATAACGACACTCATAGTTTCTGGAAGAATGATTGTTTCAGTTTTATTTCTCATTTCACGTTTTGGAGTGCACATTTCTTTTAAGAATTTGGCATAAGCAGGCACATACTTAATGGCATCAAGAAGAGGAATGTTGACATGAACTTGCTTAAAGAGTTCCAAGAGTTCTTCATTACCAGTTGGTTTGTTTTTGGATTTTGGCTTTAAAGCTTCAGGAAAAGGGACTTTTGGAATGTAACAGCTTGGGTCTTCATTCATTTTGATTTTGTCTAGAGGTTCTTTAGTCATTTTCTCTTTTCCCTTGGATTGTTCTTTTTCAACATTTTCTTCAATCTCTTTTTCAATTTCAGTTTCAATTTCATTTTCTTTCTCCTCATGTAATGTTGACATGTGTGGGTGAGGATTCATTCTGATTTTTCCACTTCTTAATGTTGACACAGTTTTCACATTTTCCACTTGGGGGCCCCTAGCTTGGGCAGGAGGATGGTCCTGTTGTATCGGTTGATTCTGACTTTGTGGTGCTGGAATATTTTGGACAAAAGCTTGTTGTGGGTTTGGTGGTGGAGGTACATTTGGTTGAACAGGTGGTCTGTACCCCTGGGCCTGATGGTATTGCTGGTTCTGATAAAATCCGAGAAGGTTGTTCCTTGGGTTTGCTACAGCTTGACTTGGCAATTGCCCGGACTCCCTCCTATGACATACATCAGCAATCTGGGACTCTATCCTTGTCAAATTTTGTTGAAAATTTTGATTTTGAGTTTGATATTGATTTTGTTGTTCTTGCACAGTTTGACATAGAGTCGACATCATGTTTTGGAGTTGATTCATTTTATCTTCCTAATTAGGCTGAGGAGGTGGTGGTTGATTATATGAAGGCTGCTGGAAATTGGTGTAAGCAACTTGATTTGAGTTTTGATTTCCTTGGAATTGTGGAGGTTTAGAATAAGAAGATTGGCCAAATCTCAGATTCTGATTGGGATAGGATTGACCGTACATGGATTGTTTGAAAGAAGGTTGAGATACTTGTTCAGATTGATTTTTCCATGAAAAATTCGGGTGATTTCTCCAACCAGGGTTGTATGTGTTAGAATATGGATCATGAGAGGGTTTGTAGAAACCTTGGGCAGCTTGGACTTGTTCTTGAATGAAAGGGGGTAATTGGGCAGTAGTGGGACAAGCATTGGTAGAGTGAGCTGGGCTAGCACACATAGCACAAGTTTCAGGTGTTTGAGAAAATTTGGGTGTGGCTTGCCCACTTAAAGACAGTAATTGATCGAATTTTTGTTCCTACTTCTGCTCCAATCTTTGGTCAAGTCTAGCTAACAGGTCTTCTACCCTAGAGTCTGATTCTCCTCTCTCTCTTAATTCATACATCCCTGCCTTATTTATAGGTCCTAGTGCTCTCTCATAAGAGTGGAGTGAGGTATGATTGATAGAGTTCTCACTCAATGTTTCAAACAGATTATATGCCTCATCCTCGCTCTTAGTCATGAATGCTCCTCCACATGAGGCATCAACCATCTACCTATTTGATTCAGTCAGTCCTTTATAAAAAGCTTGGACTATTTGCCACCTCGACAGACCATGATGGGGACATTTTCTAAGCAACTCCTTCAATCTCTCCCACGATTCATGCATTAACTCTCCCGGGTGTTAGGAGAATCCAGTTATTGCTCTTCTCATTGTATTGGTGCGGCCAATGGGGTAAAATTTCTTCAAAAACTCTTGCTGCATTTCTGGCCATGTTGTAATTATTCTCCCTATTGTTCCTAACCAATATTTGGCCTTGTCTTTCAAAGAGAATGGAAATAGGGTCAATCTCAAGGCATTTTCAAGGAAATTTTGGATCCTTACAGTGGAACAAATCTCTAGGAACTCATCTATATGCCTATAACGGTCTTCATTGGGATTGCCATAAAAAGATGGCAACATCTAAATGGTTCCAGGCTTGATCTCAAAATGATTTTCTGGAATTTCCGGCCTGATACAGGTAGCAGGTTGATAATTAGAAGGAATAAAATACTCCTTCATCTATCTGGGTGCAACCTCCTCCATATTCCTAGCAATTTGGTTTTGATCTTGGTTGGCCATCCTAGTTTTCCTATGAAAGAATCTTTCAATCTTGTCTATAGGTTGGGCCAAATCTATGTTCAAGGATCGTCTACCAAGTATACACAGATGAAAAGCCTTCTATTTATGATTTTTTGATTTTTTGAATTTTTATTGATTTTTAAATTTTTATGAACAAACACAAACAAGCAAACACTTTTAAAACAAATTACCCTAAACACTAAGTGTTCCTTGGACTTATGTTTTTTTTTCTCAAAATCAGATTTATGCTTGCTTAAGTCCAATCCTAACTCTTCTTGTACTTGCCAGGTAAGAGGTGGAGTAGAGGGAGCCCCCCCTTGCTTTCACAAGGACCCAATTAAATAACCTCTACCTCACTTAAGCGTAAGCCTTTTAACCTCTAATCCTAGACACCAGACTTAAAGAGAAGTTTTTGAAATTAAGAAAGGATAAATCTAATTATGAACCCTAAGGCCACGTCTACTGGTTTTTATTAAAAGTTTGGGCAAATGCAAGAATGTGAATTTTTTTTGTGATTTTTGGGCAAAGGAAAGGGTGATGAAATCCCTCACCTTATCTTTATGATTTCTAAAGGGTGATGCCCTTAAGCAGACCCTTTTACAAATGTGAAATGCAACAAACAAGTTCAAATAATGGTTTTCTAATGCTAAGTCTAATGCATGAAACAAGAGATGGAAGACTTACCTTTCCCCCTCACTCTTCAATGCAAGAAAGAAGTGAAAGTCAAATGATAATTAAAATGATGAATGTCCTAAAACATGGGATTCTAATCTTGAGAAGATGAAATTTTTAATTACAAAACAAACTGCTTACATGAAAGCGCGATTTGAAAAAAAAATAGATTTAGATTTTTAAATTTTTATTTAGTTTTTTTGAACTAAATGAAATGAAACTTGCCTAAGAAAGTATAAAATGATACTATAAACTAATGTCAAACCACTCAAACCACAAAAGTCCAATTATTACATGCCAACTTGAAAGAAATCTCTGTACATGCACAGAGAGTATATGAAATCCTCACTACAAGCTTCACTCACACTCTTTCTATCTAAATTTCTGAATTAAAAACAATTGTGAAAAGAATTCAGCAAGCTCTCCTCCAATGAGCTTCAAATGTCAAGACCAATCTCCATGTTCCTCCTTATGTGCAAATCTGAAATGAAGGCCCAATAACAAGTCACTAAAAGGCCCAATGCAAATGAAATCAAATCAAAGCAGAATTAAATCAAACTCTAACGCCTCCCCGGTAACGGCGCCAAGATGAAGCGTGCGGCATTGTTGACTGTGCCCTCTAGTTGTTCAAAGTTCATTGCACAGGTCAAAATGCTCACCATCTCTATACTATCTCTCAAACTGAAAATTGCAAAGATGAACTAACA
This sequence comes from Colocasia esculenta, assembly GCA_014218235.1. Classification (NCBI taxonomy): domain Eukaryota; kingdom Viridiplantae; phylum Streptophyta; class Magnoliopsida; order Alismatales; family Araceae; genus Colocasia; species Colocasia esculenta. Next base: position 78,386,164 of record CM024766.1, read on the forward strand.
TAGTAATGAGAACAGGTCATTTCCACAGGGAGACTGAATAGAATTTGAATTAAACTACTTTGACTTGAAACCTCCATCGACAATGCATTAAAAGTAAATATGTAAATAGCACCAACCAAATTACTCACAATCTTGACGGATCAAATTTAATGAAAGAACAAGCTAACTTGAAATGAAAAGAGACTTGATATCAATGTACCCTCACAACTCGAGGAATGAACAAGCAAACAATAAAAGAAATGTAAATTGCAACTTCAACTTGTGGTCTTTCCAGAACAAAGATTAAAACACCAACGAAATAGAAATTTAAAAGAGCAGAAACACTGAACCACTGCCCTCACAACTCAAGGATCGAATCGGAAATAAGAAACAAGAATTTATCATTACGAAATTAGATTCCTCATGCTGAAGAACAGGGATAAAAACAAAAGGTTAACAGTAAGAAACTCCGAAGTGAATTAAAATCTAATCTCCTGCCGTAACAGAAATAGGGATTTACAACTCAATCTTTTGATTTGGACTGTGTAGATGCCCGGAATCCATCTGGAAACCTTCTGGACACCGTCGACCTCACAGACACCAGACAGCTCCACACAACTCTAATCTCTCAACCAAACGCAGAAGAAGAAAACTCTGGAAGAACAAGAACTAAAATCTAAAAATCTTCCAAAAATCGAACTCCGGATGCCCCTCCACTGCTTTGCATGCTTACAGAAGAGAGAACCCAACAACAACTCCTCAACCCCTCCCGGATGCTAAAGGAAAGAAATAATACAGAACAACTAAATGGCAGAAACAAAATCCCAAAAGCTCTCTACTGGCCCCTGAACTGTGGAAGAACAAGAAGAAGCTAAAAAAAAATCCTAAAAGTCGAACTCCCTGCTCCCAAGACCTTGGGGTCCTTTTATAGGCGCCTCTTAGATGCTACCTGGCGCCTCTGCTTAACTCCAAATCGTCGTCGCCAGCTTCACAACGGCCTGCACGACTCAGCAACGGTCAGCTGGTTACCGCGCCTGCTCTGCACAATCTCCACCGCCAGCTCACATGCCCAGATCTAGCTCCTTCAGCTTTTGTGCACAGACGCCCTGACTCGAGCAAGCTCCGCCCCAGCTTCAGGACTGCACGAGCTGGCCCCAAATCGACTTAACACCTCCAGTGCACCGCTCTGCACCGCCTCTCCATTTGGCACGCCACAGCTGGAATCCGCCATCTCACCATCTTGCAACAGCCAGCACCATCAGATCGCAGCAGCTTCACCATCTGAGTTCCATCGTGCCAACCTGCACACCTAGGCGTTGGCCACCCAGGCCTTAGCTGGCCGCTACTGCACCTCCAGCTTCCATCGCCGCGCGCCACCTCAGCAGGCCCTCTTCCCGCCAGTTCCAGCATCGCACCAGGTGCGCCAGATCTGGGCTCCATCCGCTTCAGCAGAGCAGCATCGCCCCCAGGCACTGCTGTGCCTGCTTCGCACCTGCTGCACCCAGCAGATCCGCCATGGCCAACCCCGCTACACCCCTGCTGAGGCCACACCCAGCGCACAGCCAGCAGATTCACAAGCTTCCAGCAGCTTCGTTGCCCTAGTGGGGAGAGAAGAAAGATTAAAACAGAATTTAAGTGACCAATTTTTGGTTGGATAAAAGGAAAATGGTGAAATGGACTTAGGGGGTATGTGGCCACTTATGGTGAGATGAGGGAAACAATATGTAATGGATTTATGAGGGGGTATGTGTCATGAATGTTATTTATTTAAAATCACATTTACAAACTAATATTTACAAGAATGAAAAGATGTTTAAAGAGATAATAAAACTAAAAATTATTTATATACAATGTATTTGCAAAAAAATAAGAACATGTTTATTAGTCAAAATTATTCAAGAAATATTGATTTTATTAAATGAAAATCTAGCTATGTGTTGTACCCGAAAATTTAACTAATATGTTCAAACACTTATTTATGGATGAAATGACCATTAAAATCAAATGCACATTATTTGTAGACAAAGAATATCTAAAATTCACTATATGCATGAAGTTTAACACAAAAAATTCTGTAGTTATCAGTCGCGACATGGGCTTATGTCGCCTTCATAACGCGACAGCCCGATAGGTCGCCTTCAACACATTAACGCGACATGCAAACAAGTCGCATTCATAACCTTAACGCGACAGGTCGGCCCATCGCCACCTGATCGCGACAGGGGAATCCGTCACCTTAACAGATGGAAACCCTAATCCGGGATCCCCTCCACGGATTACCAATCCACACCATGCAAACCACCCTTAATCAGTGTTTTTCATGCTTTAATGGGTTCCTAGGCATGATATCTATTGTGTAGAAAGTGTTAAACTGATCAAACCCTGCATTCCACGTGATTCTCGCCCCGAAAATGGGAGGAGTCACCCTACCTCGCAAAGAACACGTGATACCACGCTCCCCCGGCATTTTTCTTGCTCCACGCGAGCTTCCCACGACACGAGCATGCCGAAAACACGGATTTCCACTAAAAATCGCCGCAGCTCCCCTTCCCTGGCTGAGCAGAACTCACTGCAGTTCTGTTCGACTAGGGTTTCTTAAAAACACCTAGCGGTTTTGGAACGCGATGTATCGTCGCGTCGCGACATGATCGCGATGGACCTAGGCATCGCCTTTCCAAGGCTGACGTCAGCAGGTCGCCCAGCTCTCGACACATGGCGCACATCCAGACGATCAGCACCACAAAGCGGCAACAAAAACGCGCCGGCCACCTCGGTCGTGTTCAGAACGCGACAGTCCTTCCTGTCGCGATGACAGGCTAAGGACACTGGGGTGCTGCTGGCCTAGACTATCGGCCCAATAAGCCCTTGAAACATGCACACGTACCACACACAAACCACATTGGCCTCACGATAGCCATCACAACCACTAAACACAGGATCCACGAAGATCCGAAAAACACGCGACGTTACATTACTATCATCTAAAAAGAAATTTTGACCTCGAAATTCATAATTTAAATACAAGAAGTTTCATCACACATATTTACAAGTACTATCATCTAAAAAGAAATGCAAAACCTTACTCAAATAAGTAAGGATACCCTTTAGCCATTTCCTCAGCTAATTCCCAGGTATCCTCACCACACAACCTATTCTCCCATCTCACCATGACTAATTCAATTTCTTTATTTCTCAGCTTCTTTGTCTTATGGCCAGTAATCTGCACTCGATACTCTGGCATAGTCATATCCATCCTCAAGTCACCACCTTGGTAAGTGATTATCTGCGTTGGATCTTCAATGCACTTTCTTAACATAGAAACATGGAAAATATCATGAACATCTGCAAAATCAGCTGGCAAATCAAGTCTATAAGCTGTTTCCCCACGGGGAATGACTCGGTCTAATAAACCCTTTCTGCAATAACTCCTCTAATTACTTTTTCAACTCTTTAAGCTCTACTGGTGCCATCCGATATGGAGCTTTAGAGATCGGCATGGTACCTGGCAGCAACTCAATAGTAAAGTCCACCTCTCTGTGTGGAGCTAAACCAGGCAAATCTTTTGGAAAAACATCGGCAAATTCCCTAACCACGGGAACTGCCTCCACAGACTGACTAGCCTCTATCAGACTCACTGAAGCTAAATAAGCCACACATCCTGCATTTATCAACTTTCTAGCTCTAATTGCAGAAATTATAAACTTAAGAGTACAAAAAAACATACCTTGATATTCAAACTCCATACCATTATGATGACAAAACCTGATCCTTTTCTTTCTGCAATCTAACATTGCTCCATAAGTCTCAAGCCAATCCATTCCCAAAATAATGTCATAATCTATCAATTGCAAGGCATATAACCGACCTGGCATCTGGTTCCCTCCAATCACAACAGGAGCTTCATCTATGTAGATTGAAGTGAGCATAAACTCACCCGAAGGAACCTCCACTACCAACTCACAAGACTTTTCTTCCAAAGGATGAGTCATAAAATTTAGGAATTTTTCAGAAATAAAAGAATGAGAGGCACCCGAATCAAATAAAACTCTTGCTGAATAATCAAAAATGGGTATAATACCTTCTATCATATTCGATGCCTCTGCCTGGGCACGGGTGATAGCCATAACCCGGCCTCTACCTCGCTGCTGCGGTACACCCCCACCACGACCTGTTAAAGACTGTTGGGGTTGTTGCTACTGCTGAACACCTCTACCATACCCATATTCTCTTAGGTAAGGGCAATTGCGGATCAAATGCCCTGGATGATTGCAATTATAACATATGTAACCTGGTGGAATAGTAGGCTGCCTAGTAGTACTCTGCTGTGATTCTTCTACCTCTGGCGTATAACCACGCCCCTGCTGAAACTGCTGATGACCCCCTCTTCCTCTTCCTTTCCCTTGAATACTTGCTTTAATTTCTGACCCCATTTACCAAAACCTGAAGAAGAAGGTCCTGCTGGAGCTTTTCCCCTACTAACTCCTGCTGCCTGCTGAGGTAGCCGAAAACTACCCGAACCTGACCCACTTGCCTGATGAGCCCGAATAGACCTCTCAAGAGTAGCTGCTCTCTGGGCTACTTCCTCAACTGATCTACACATTAACGGTATTACCGCATTTTGCAACAATTCTCTCAAACCCCGAATAAAATATTCAACCATCATAGCATTATCTGATACTACATAAGGTGCATATCGGCTAAGTGCCATAAATCGCATCTGAGATTCTAAAACTGAGGTATTACCTTGCTGAAGTGTCTGAAATTGCTCTCTTTTTGCCTACTGCACTTGAAGTGGAAAAAATGTGTCATTAAATGCCTCGAGAAATTCCGGCCAGGTAATAACCTCCTATGATCTGCCTGCAAAGGTGATTTGCATCTTCAGACGCCACCACTGCTGCGCAAAGCCTCTCAACTGGTATGTGGCTAGCACAACTTTATCCGCTACTGTACACCTCATGGTCGTAAAGACCCTTTCAATCTCATGAATCCAGTGCTCTGCTATATCTGGATTCGGCCCTCCTGTATAAGTGGGCAGCTGCAACCTCAGAAACTTTTCAACTTGCATCACTGCCTCTTCTGCTGCCATTACTGGTGGTGGTAAAGGTGCCACATAAGGTACCTCCACCCTAGGCGGTGGTGCAACAGGGACCACGGGTATTCCAGCATCTGGTGGTATTGCTGCTGGAGGTACCGGTGCCTGCTGTTTCATCCTTACTCGAATATCAGTGAGGCTTTCCCAAATCCTCTCAATCATACTCTGAGTGGACTCTTCAGGGTCCTCTCCTCCACCACCCCAATCCCTTCTATCAGCCATCTCAACTTCCTGCATAAATAACATATCAATTACGAACAAAACTGGTCATTACAAAACCAGAGTCAGCTACCAGCAGTGTACAAATGTAGAAATATGGCTATATAATTTCCCAGTTCCTTTATATTTACACGGACCTTGCTCTGATACCAACTGTGGCGGAACACCTCGTTCAAGCTCGTTAAACCACTAACGAACTTGATCCGAGTCCGCCTACCGTGAACGGGCCGAAGCCTCGCAAGGGATATCATACACGCGTCCGTGAAAACACAAAGGAACACACCTGATCACATATATGATTCACCAATTCATATATAATGTACAAGATTTACATATCCAAATTTCAACAAAAGTACAAGAAAGTACAGGAGCCTAGGGCATACCCTTAGGTAAACTAGTACAACTGAGAAAAGAGACTACACTGCTGGAGGCGCTGACCCAACACCGCTACGACGCGGCTCCGAACTAGATGACGGTAACGAAACATCCTCCTCGCCCTCACCTGTGGGGGTAGGGGTGAGCCTCTCTAGTCACTGGCTCAGTAGGGAACTCCCCAACACTGAGCAAACCAAAAAAAAAAAAAAACATAGGTACAGAAGCAGTAAAATGCGCTAGAAATTTATAGAACAACTAAGCAGGATATTAAAGTTGTAAATGTAATCACCATTTGCCGACTACGTAAAGCAACTGTAATAAATAAACGGCAAACCCAAATAGGTGTACGAGCTATAGTAGAGACCGCCACACACGAGCCACATGAACTGGTTCGCGACACCAGTGACTGACTCGGACAAACTAACACCGGTCTACCTCTCAGTCTCGCAGCCACAAACGAAAGGTTCAACTGCCGCTCCACGTGGAAAAGTCAAACAACTGTGGAGACCAACTAAACGCCACCCTGCGAACACACAACCACAGGCCCATGCCTAGCACCTTTAGGGTCTCTGGCCGGAGCACCCTAGAGTGAGGCACTGAAAAAGGACTAGTCAGGGACCAGTGTCGACAACCGGTGTCCGTACCCCAAACTAAGAGCGCGCTAGAAGTGACTAAAAACAAACTCAAGAGTCACTGTCCCACTGTCGTCTTTCCCTCAGCCGGACGTACAACTCAAACAAAGGAGTGAGGGTGTCCAGGACAGACGACGCAGACCTCGACGGTACAACACAAGTACTGGGACAAAGCTCCGAGCTAACAGCCTGGCTCACAGAGAACCTGGGGCACCCAACTAGAGAGGTAACCACGATAGGCGTCATACTACTTACCACGCATACAGAACCACGTGCACGTCACACACAAACCACGTGAAATGTCACGTAAATCTCAAGTAACAACTGTCCACAACAAGTGAACACAACACTGTTGTGTGTACACCATGCTACTACACAAAGAACTAGCTAGCTACACAACCGAAGTGCTAGCTTCTAGAACCATGCACTCTCAGAGTGCCACAAGTGTCAATGCACCGCACGGTATTACCAAATACATCGAATAATAACAACCGGATAATCATATCACATAAATCATGCACATTCAGACCACTCGGCTGTGGTCGCGACATGGACATGTGTCGCCTTCATAACGCGACAGCCCGATAGGTCGCCTTCAACACATTAACGTGACATGCAAACAAGTCGTGTTCATAACCTTAACGCGGCAGGTTGGCCCGTCGCCACCTAATTGCGGTAGGGGAATCCGTCGCCTTAACAGACAGAAACCCTAATCCGAGATCTCCTCCACGGGTTACCAATCCACACCATGCAAACCACCCTTAATCAGTGTTTTTCATGCTTTAATGGGTTCCTAGGCATGATATCTATTGTGTAGAAAGTGTGAAACTGATCAAACCCTGCATTCCACGTGATTCTCGCCCCGGAAACGGGAGGAATCACCTACCTCGCGAAGAACACGCGATACCACGCTCCCCCGGTGTTTTTCGTGCTCCACACGAGCTTCCCACAGCACGAGCACGCCGAAAACACGGATTTCCACTCAAAATCACCGCAGCTCCCCTTCCCCTGGCCGAGCAGAACTCACTGCAGTTCTGTCCGACTGGGGTTTCTTAATAACACCCAGCGGTTTGGAACGCGACGTATCGTCGCGTCACGACATGATCGCGATGGACCTAGGCGTCGCCTTCCCAAGGCTGACGTCAGCAGGTCGCCCAGCTCTCGACATATGGCGCACATACAGATGATCAGCACCACAAAGCGGCAACAAAAACGTGCCGGCCACCTCGGTCGCGTTCAGAATGCGATAGTCCTTCCTGTCGCGATGACAGGCTAAGGGCATACCACACACAAACCACATTGGCCTCACGATAGCCATCACAACCACTAAACACAGGATCCATGAAGATCCGAAAAACACGCGATGTTACATGGGCGGCCCGGGATGGAGCATCCCTTGGTCTACCTCCCGACTGATGTCGCGGCCGCAGTGCGCATCACGACATCAGTAGAGGCGTCGCCCTGGTCGGGCGCAACCTTATCGCAGCGCGGTTGGCGATCGCGATTAAGGTCACTGTCGCAACCTAGTTTCCCGTCACGACAGGGAGGCTGTCGCGACGCGCTGCCCCATCGCATCAAGGCTATTATCGCGGCGCCCTTCCCCGTCGCGATGGCCTGTGGGGGCGCGACAGTGCTTGTTCTGCCTCGGGTGGTTTCCGTGGCCGATTTGTGTGTCGGCGTGTGCCCCAGGGCAGGCTTTGCCTTAGGACCTTCTTGTAGGGAACGCGGCTGGTTGCCTCCCTGCGTTCAGTGACCGAAGGTGACACCTTCGTGGCCGTGTCCTGGCAGCAGTGCCAGGAGGGTCGCGTCTATCTAATAATCGATTGACTAGCGGTCAATCGATTATTAGCAGAGCAACAGGCTTTCTGTACTTCTGGTAGAGCTCTGAGGTTTTGGCTCGCTCGTGCGTGTTTGCTTGGCCGACAACCCTTTTGAGGGTCTGTGCGTGCCTCTCGCTTGCTGGGCTTGTCGTATGCTACAAGTCAACGGTTCGGCGTGGTTCTTATTGTGCTGCCCCGCCTGTTCGCCCGGTGCTTGGCACTTTAGGGCTTGTCCCGTTCAGAGGTTGTCTCCGTTTTCTGGGACCCCCATCCTCGGGAGCCCGTTGAGGGAGGTATCTAGGCTACGAGCGTGCTCGAGTTGGCAGCCCACGTGAGAGGACTCTGGAGCTGAGGGGAAAATGAGGTTTGGACAGCGGCGCTGAGTCATTTGTAGAGCTCTCTTATCTGGGTCTGGGACGCCGAGGGGTTTGGAGTGCTTTCCTGGTGTAGACCAGACAGTCCTTTGTCTCACTGCCTCTCTCTACGTTGGTTTCGGAGCCACGTAGTAGTGCTAGGCGTGGGGCCGCAGCTTGGCCAGGCTGCGGTGTTGTGTGCATTGTGCGTTTCTGTGGCGGCTTTGTCTCACCCTTCCGTGGGGGCGGAGGCAGGAGCTAGGCTAGCGAGCAGAGTGTGCGGACTGCGGGTCCCCCTCTTGGCTGCTAGCGGCGGTGGCTTGGTTGCTGTTGTTGTGATGACGTTTTCCTCACGACGTTTCCATGTGTTCCTTGTTGCCCGAGCTTGCACAGTGGTTACTCCCGTGGGCGTTGTTGGTCTAGCCTTGGGCAGACCCGTGCTTCTGGTGGTTCCTGTTTCAGTGTTCTCTCGGTTCCGTGGTCCCGTTCTTGGGTGCCAACCCGTGATGGCACCGGCGTGTGTAGCTTCCCGACTTGGCGGTGTGTCCGGGGTCCGGGGTGGTTCTGCTTGTGGGCCCTCGACCTCGTAGAGGTCTGAGGTGGCCGTGCTTGCGGTGAGACATCGTTCTCACTTGGTTTTTCCATGGTCTCGGCAGGTGTGCTGAGCACTGCTTCCGCTTTGTGCCCGACTCCGTTGGTTTCTGCGGGAGTCGTGTGTGTGCCACGACCTTGGTTGGTGGTCGTGGCATTGTACTGTTCTCTTCTACTGCTTAGTAGTACCATGTTGTAGGTGTTACTCGCTATATAGATTTCTAGTGTAGTTTTCTGTTTTCGGAGTTCCTGCTGCTCTGGCCGGTGAGGGACTGGTAATCCCTACTGGACCTTGTTCACTAGGCTCCCCCCCCCCCTACTTCTTTTAGCTAGGGGCTCGTCGTCGCGGGAGCTCGGTGTCGGACGGGTTGTAGAGGCAGTTGTGGCGCCGTGTGTTGTCAGCAGCAGTGAGAGCAAGCGTTGTGAGCTCTTGTAGCCTGAGTGAGCTAAGAGCTGTATTTTGCAAGTCCTCGGGGTATGCCCCTTAAGGACTGCACCTTTCTTCTTGTACCTGTGCTTTTGCTTGGGACGTGTTGTACAACCCTTTTGTATAATGTACAGATTATTATAGTTATTTGAACTCAGTACATATCTCACTAGACTTTTCATATAACCCTTCCGCGTCTTCAGATCCGTGGGTGGCGGCGCGACCCTCGGGGTCCCCGACAAGGGATTCGAGAGGTCGGGTCATTACACTCTTGCTGAGAAATTGTAAATGGGTATTATACCTTCTATCAGATTTGATGCCTCTGCCTGGGCTCGGGTGATAACCATAATCCGGCCCCTACCTCACTGCTGCAGTACACCTCTACCTCGGCCTGCTGGTGGCTGCTGGGGTTGCTGCTGCTGCTGAACACCTCTTCCATATCCATATTCTCTAGGATAGGGGTAATTGCGGATCAAATGCCCCAGCTGATCACAATTATAACATTGATATCCTAGTGGAAGTGTGGGCTACCTGGCAGTACTCTGCTGAGATTCCTTCACCTCTGGCCTGTAGCCACACCCTTGCTGGAACTGCTGGCGACCTCCTCCTCGACCTCTGAATATTTTCTTCAATTTCTGACCCCACTTGACAAAACTTGAGGAAGATGGCCCTATGGTGCTTTTCCTTTACTAATTCCTGCTGACTGTTGGGGTAGTCGAAAACTACCCGAACCTGACTCGCCTGCCTGATGAGTCCGAATAGATCTCTCAAGTGTGGCTGCTCTCTGGGCTGCCTCCTCTATTGTTCTACACAAAAGCAGTATCACCGCATTATGCAATTCTACCCTCAAGCCTCGGATGAAATATTCAACCATTATGTCATTATCCGATGCGACATAAGGCGCATAACGACGAAGTGCCATAAACCACATTTGATATTCCAAAACTGAAGAACTTCCTTGCTGAAGTGTCCGGAATTGCTCTCTCTTTGCCTACTGCACTTGAATTGGAAAGAAAGTATCATTAAATACCTCAAGAAATTCTGGCCAAGTAATTGTTTCCTCTGCTCTGCCTGCGAAAGTGGTCTGCATCTTCAAGTGCCACCACTTCTATGCAAAGCCTCTCAACTGATATGCAGCTAACACAACTCTATCAGTTGGCGGACATCTCATTGTCACAAAAACCCGTTCAATCTCATGAATCTAGTGCTCGGCTACATCTGGGTTCGGTCCTCCTGTATATGTAGGCAGCTGCAACCTCAAAAACTTCTCAACTTGCATCACTGGTACCACTACTACCCTCGCTGGTGGTGGTGGTGATTCTGGTGCTACAAAAGGTACCTCCACACTCGGCGGTAGTGGAATGGGTGCCACAGGTACTGCTCCTCCAACAACAGGAGGTACTGCTGCTGGTGGTACTAGTGCCTGCTGGTCTAATCTCACTCGAATATCTGTCAAACTCTCCCAAATCCTTTCTATCATGCGCTGAGTCGTCTCCTCAGGCTCATCTCCTCCACCACCCCAATCTCTTCTATCGGCCATTTCAAATTCCTGTACAAACAACATTCCAACCATAAATAAACAAGCAAATCATTACAAAACCAGGGTCAGCTACCATCAGTGGACTAGTGTGGAAATAAGGCTATGTAACTTCCCGGTTCCTTCATATTTACACGGACCTTTCTCTGATACCAACTGTGACGGATTGCGTTGCTCAAACCTGTTAAATCGATAACGAGCCTGACCCGAGTCTGCCTCCCGCAATCGAGCCATAGCCTCGCAATGGGTAACACACATTTGTCCGTGGAAACACAAAGGAACACATTGATTCACATATATGATTTACAAATTCACTTACATAGCCACATTTCAACAAAAGCCAAGAAAGGTACAAGAGCCTGGGGCATATCCCAAGGTACAACTGAAACAGAACTACACTGCTGGAGGTGTTGGCCCAACGCCATCGTGATGCGGCTCCGAACTGGAAGACGGTAGCGAAACCTCCTCCTCTCCTTCACCTGTTGGGAGTAGGGGTCTCACAAGTCACTGGCTCAGTAGAGAAACTCCCCTAAAAACCGAGCAAACTGACACAAGTGCGTAAACAGAAGGCTACGCTAGCAATTTATATAGCACAAGCTAACAGGCTATTAAACCTGTAAACACCACTTACCGTTTGCCGACAACGTAAAACAACATTAATAAACAAACGGCAAACCAGAACCACGTGTACGTGCTAAGGTAGAGACCGCCACACTTGAGCCACGTAGACTGATTCGCGACACCAACCACTGACTCGTACAAAACTACACAGGTCTACCTCTCAGCCTTGCAACCACGGACGAAAGGTCCAGCTGCTGCTCCACAAGAACAAGACAAACAACTGTGGAGACCAACCAACACCACAACCAGCGGACCACACTACCACAGGCCCATGCCTGGCACCTCTAGGGACTCTGGCCGGAGCTCCCTAGAGTGAGGCACTGGAAACAAGATTAGCTGGGGACTAGTGACGTCTACTGGTGTCCGTACCCCCAACTAAGAGCGCGCTACAAGCGACAAACACAAACTCAAGTCATTGTCCTATTGTCGTCTTTCCCTCAGCCGGACGTACAACTCAAACAACAGAGTGAGAGTGTCCAGGATAGATGACACAGACCTCGATGGTACAACACAAGTACCGGGACAGGCCCCGAGCTAAGAGCCTGGCTCACAAAGAACCTAGGACTGAAGAGGTAACCACGGCAGGCATCGTACTACTCGCCACGCACAAAAAAACTTCGTGCACACAGCACAAACCACGTGAAACCTCACATCAACCTCGTGTACAGCCTGTCCACAACACGTGAACACAACACACACCGCGTGCACAGCACGCCAACGCATAAGCCACTCGCTAGCTACGTAAACAGTATGCTAGCCTCGGAAACAACACACTCCCAAAGCGTCACAAGTGCCAATGTACCGCTCGCCTTTACCATACACATCGAATAACGACAATTGGATATTCACACCGCTGAAACCATGCACAAACTGACCTCTCGGATGAGGTCGCGACATAGGGCTCTGTCGCCTTCAGAATGCGATGCCCCGATGTGTCATGTTCATAAACTGAACGTGACGGGTCGGCCTGTCGCATTCTAAACGCGATAGGAGGTTCCGTCGCCTTCACAGGCAAGAACCCTAATCCAGGGAACACCCTCTAGAATACCCCCACAGACCACAAAAACCATGTTTAATTCACCATTTTCATGCTTTAGTGTAAGTCCTAGCATGATATCTAGTGTTATTAAAACAAATAACACATTACACGATCATAACAAACCATCCACAGCCCAAAAAATAGGAGGAATCACCCTACCTCCGTGAAGAACACGAAGAACAACAATCCTCCGGCGTTTGCCCCGCTCCACGCACGGTCCTCATGGCGAGAAGATGCCCAAAACCTCGCTCCAACGCCAAGTCGCCCCCAGAAGCCCGTAGAACCTCTCCCCCTGGCTAAACAGAGCATGTTCAGCTCTGTCTGGCCAGCAAGGGTTTAAGAGCTTGCTGTGGTTAAGAACGCGACCAACCCCTCCGTCGCGACCTGATCGCGACGGAGCTGGGCGTCACCTTCTTACGGCTGACGTTCGCAGGTCTCCCGGCGCATGACACGCGGCACACATGTAGACGATCCGTGCCTTTGGGCAGCAATAGGAATGCGACATGCAGGACTGTCGCATTCAGAACGCGGCGTCCCTCCTTGTCGCATTCACAGACAGTGAACTGAGGGGTACAGTGGGCCCAAACAGCCGGCCTAGTAAGCCCCAAAAACCTACGTAGAAACCTGGAACACACCACATTGGCCACACGCTGGCCACCACAAACACCAAACACATGATCCACATGGATCCAAAAAATTCACGACGTTACACCATAGGTTTGCCCTCATGCATGCTCCAAAGAACTCTGAACACATTATAGATTTCCAGAACTACTTTGCCGAGTCTGAGAGGTTTACTGAAGATCAGTGGGCAGCAGCTTACCCAGAAGATCATTGAAATTGCCAGAAACTCAAATTATCAATTTTTGAGTATCGCTGCAAAGGTTATGAGACACAAATGGATGCAGAGGTATCTAGTGTACTACCAAGCAAAGGAAGCAGCATACTCCCAGGGCCTGCACTGGAATATTACTGTCCATGAATTCCTCCACCTTGCAGCCAGCAGGAAGTTTGTTCCCTTGAAGAGTACCCTACGCCATGGCAACTATAATAGGAGAATTAGCTGGTTTCATCGTAGGCATATTAAATCATATAGGAAAATCCCTTCCATAGGATCCTCCTATAACATAGATATTTCCAAATTTGATAATTTCTTCCCGGCAATAAGAAGAAGCTATGGGCTCTTCTTCAGTCTTTCATTGCTAGAATCCCTCCTTCCCTGTATCTTCCTAGTTCTTTGTCTGCTTCCTGAATGTACATTGTTCTTTATAGAAATCAATATACATATCTGTTTCTCCACATCTATGTGTCCATCTTTCTCTATCTCTCTATGTATCTTGTCCTTTCTGTTAATGCCACAAAGGGGGAGAAAGAAAGTAAGAAACAAATATAAGGACAGACACATTTTGTTTTGCAAAATCTAATTTATTTTTCACTATCTATTTAAAAGTTTTTGTCATTAACAAAAAGGGGGAGAATTGTTGAGCAACTATATCTTTAAAACTTTGTTAAAGTTTTAAGCATTCTGTTTTAGCTATGACAAAACCTTTTAAGACTTTCTATAAACAAATCTATTAGAATATACCACAAGGAATATGATATGTATGATATAGTATCTATCAGCATTGTCTTACAGAAATTTCTCTAAGTCCACAGCGTATACTATGTACCATACTATCTCCGACTTTCTTCAGACTCCGACTCTAGAAAAGTCGAAGTGTTGTATCAATTGATGAACAGTAATACTCCGACTTCTTAAAAGTCGAAGTCTAGCAGTACTCCGACTTCTGAAAAGTTGAAGTCTGTCTGGACTCCAACTCCCTGTAAGTCGAAGTAAGATATCGATTGATGAACCTCACTCTGACTTTTGAAAAGTCGAAGTCCTCTTAATCTGACTCCTGAAAAGTCAAAGTTCTCTTACTCCGACTCCTGAGAAGTCGAAGTCTCTATTTTTTACTCCAACTCCTTGAAAGCCGAAGTCTATTATTGTTTGCACTCTGACTCCCCAGAAGTCGAAGTATGACCGATTGCTCTCATCACTCTGACTTTCCAAAAGTCAAAGTTTATGATTAGTATCACGGTGACTTCTATATAGTCGAAGTTTATCATACATATCTTATCTTTTACAACGACTTCAGAGAAGTCAAAGTATCCTATATCAACTCTTATGTACTTGATAATAATTTCTTGTATGAATTTGTCATTTCTCAAAATCCATGATATCTTAATCTTATGAATTTTGAAATGTTTGCTATCCCTATGGGATCCTTTACAAAATGAATAACACTTACATATCCTATAGAATAATGTTTTTCTTGTTACCATCATTTAAATATTCTGTTAGGTAGGAAAAATTATATTCAAAATGATCACATAAACTATCTTTGATAAGATCTAAGATAATTATACAAATTGGTCTCTTACTTTTTGTCAGAAGTTCAGTTCTTCTCCATTTGATAGTTACTTTGCAGTAAATGCGATGGTAGGTATAAGCAGCATGGGGTATCTATCAAAGCTCACCTACCACTGTCAGAACCTTCCCTTACCTTCAGGATACAACTGTCTGTCTGCTCTTTATTGCACTGAACATCTGTCCATCCGAGGTTCTTTATACTTTACATATATTTCCATCTCGCCTACCTTCGAAAGTATGGAGGTATCTTTTTCTGTCTTATCCTTTCTTGTGGAACATTTATGAAGCATGACTTAGCATTCAGTATTGAGCATGGAGTTTACAGAACATTAATGAAGACTATCTTTCGAGCCATGAAGCTACCAACATAGCCTAAAGACGTTGGAACTCCAAAAGGTGAAGGACTGATGAATATAACAGAAGTCTCCAAGTGTCTACATCCGAAAGGATCAATGGCTATTCTTCAAACGACTGGATTTCTAATGGGCAGTTTCAAATGGAAACTTAAGGGTTCTGAAGTTCATATATAGGAGCTGAAGTTTGAACCAAAAACACCAAGACACTGAAAAGAAAACAAGTCACACTGAGCTCCACTCCGAATTTGCAAGAGTCTTAAGAAGCCTTCTACTGAAGTGAAAGAAAGAGAGTTGCTTCTTCAGTCCACGACCTTGAAGCTCTCCAGTTCTTTTTAGAAGTCTTTTTCTATTGGGTGGCATTTTGTAACTACAGATCTTTTCTTCAGTCCATCCTCTTAGATTCAGAAAGAATTAGAGCTGCAACTCTTTTATGTATTCCTTTTTGAATTCTCTGTGTTTGCTCATCCTTCTTAACAGACACACAAGTGTTTTCATATCTGTGTTTAGATCACCCGCAGAAGATTTGTTTCCTACAGTGCCCCTCTTGTGAAGGGAAGACCTACTGGTGTAGGTAGTCTTTGTACCCCTTTGTAAGGGAAGACTTGCTTGGGAGCAAGTGAGATTGTAATACCTCTCAGGTTGAGAGAAGACCATGTTCTATTGACAGTTTGGTGAAATCCCAGGAGGTTGATTGGGGACTGGATGTAAGACTTCCATGTGGGAAGGGCCGAACCAGGATAAAATCTCTTGTGCATTTGTGTGATTGTTTCCGCCAAGCTTTTCACTTGTTTCACACACCCTACACTTAACACTAACAACTCTATTTAGTGTTGTTTATTTTCAGATATTTTTTAAGCACAAGCAGTCCTATTCACCCCTCCTCTAGGACATCATTAGTGACATCTCAATCCAACACATAAGTCTGTAAGTACTTGTATCTGTAACTTTGTAACAATTTTTGAAGTAGTTACACAATTAACTGTGCAACTACATAAGCATGTAATTACCTACTTTTTTCTACATAAGTCTATAAGTACTTGTATCTGTAAGTAACTTTTGAAGTAGTTACATAAGCTGTGTACTGTGTAAGCATGTAATTACTTTTTTTTTTCTACGTAAGTCTATAGTACTTGTATTTGTAATAGTGTAAGTAACAGTTTGTGTAACTACATAAGTATGTACCTACTTTTTTTTCTACGTAGTCTATAGTACTTGTATATGTAACTGTGTAAAAACTTTTAAGTTACACAGTTAATGTAACTGCGTAAGTATGTAATTACTATTTTTTTCTACGTAAGTCTGTAAGTCTTTATAGCATGGTATAAAGTACTTACATAGTTAACTGTGTAACTTTGTATGTAGGGTATGAAGTAGTTTACATAGTTAAATGTGTAACAACATAAGTATGTAATTACCTACTTTTTTTCTACGGAAGTTTGTAAGTACTTCTTTCTGTAACTATGTAACAACTTTTAAAGATGTAAGTATGTAATTACCTAATTTTTTTACCTATGTCTGTAAGTACTTCCATCTGTTACATATGCTTTTAAAATTTCACTTATAGCCTGATCGATTTACAAACTTGCATGCTCTCATGTTCATGTCAGGCTTATTTGATTCAAGAAATTTGGACATGATTCCTGCTCAATGTGCATTTGGAGATGATTCCTTCATTTTTTATGTTCGAGATGATATGGGAATGGAGAAAATAAGGGAATGGATATTCCAAAGATGGCATTTGGCTGGTCCTCATTGGTGTATTAAGTACAAGTTACCTAGAGAAGTCAAATGTTGCGTTTGCTTAAATGTGAATAATGACATAAAGATTATCCATTCATTGCATAAGAATCACAATGAGAAATATGTGCTAATGCAGGTTGCTTGCAAAGAAGGGTAAACGTTTACATATACTTTTTGAAAGTGTGTATGCATGAATGACTTGGTTGTGCATTATTCATAAGTTACGATGGGTTTTTTTGTAGATCTATAGCAGTTCATTCATTAGGCATGTCTGTACCAAGTATGTCAAACTGTAGGAAGAAGCGTATCTATCATGTTCGTCCTCATATGTGTTTGGATAATGGGCAAAACGGACAACTCGAAGGTTCATGGTGGAGAAGTGGGTTTTGTGCATGTAGTATTTGAGTTTGTCTTTATTTGTGCAAGCACTGGGTGGAGTATTGTTATGGCTTTGTTAAGTCAGTGCTCGCTTAAGCTAATGATATTGTGATCCCTAATGTTTCCAGACTTAATTCAGTTTGTCCTGCAATGAAAGGTATTGTGACTTACGGACCAAATGCAGTTTGTGCTCTGGCGGATCTACGCACTTACAGATCTACGGATTGTAAGTTTACATATATATAGTTATAGACTTACAGCTACCTCTGTAAGTATGTAAGTTGTAATTTTGTAAGTTTGTGATGTAGTCATGCCAACAACCAATTATTAATTCTCACAAAAAAAATTCCCTTAATAAAACACATATAGTGACATGTAGTAAACACTTACATACATATAGATCATCACTTAAAGACTTACAGAAAAACAGTTGCGCACATTTTCAGACATACATACTTGCATAGAAACATTGCATTGAAGTTAATAAATAGGGAACATTGTTTATGCATCATCCAATAATGAAACATCTTTCTCCTCAGCCTATTCATAGACCATTTGATGTGCCTTCTTCTTATTGACCTCTTTAATAATGGTTACTAAGTGTAAAGATTGAACTAATGAAATTAAGTCATTATACTGTCGAAATTTACTCCAGATCATGTTCACTTGCCTTGTTCTTCTTATAATCATTGACATGATCTTTAGTACATGACTATCTATTTCTTGGAAATCATGTTTGTTGGATCGAGATGGAGCTTTAGATGTCCTAGAGGGGGTGAATAGGACTTGTTGCACTATTAAAAATTTATCTGAAAATAGATCACACTAGATAGTATCGTTAGTACTTAGTGTGGTGTGTGTGTGAATCAAGTGAAAACTTGACGGAAACAATCACACAAGTGCACAAAGGATTTATCCTGGTTCGGACGTCCTATTAATCAGGAGTCCTATGTTCAGTCCCCAAGCATCCCTTGGGATTTTCACTATCTGCCAAGAACACTTGGCCTTCTCTCACCAGAGAGGTATTACAACCCACTTGCTCCCACACAAGTCTTCCCTTCATAGAAGGGTATTACAACCATCTACCACTATAGGTCTTCCCTTCACAGAGGGGCATTATATGTTAGGATCGGATTTTCGGTAATGGCAAATCTAGAAGGGGGGTTGAATAGATTTGTAGCGAAAACTTAAGCAATTTAAAAATTACTTCGAAATAAAGAATCTACTCAATTAAAACCCCTCTGATCTGATGCAATGTGTGTTATCAAGATGTGAGAAACACTTTATCAAACAATGTAAGTGTCAAATATGTGACTATCGTGTGTGAACAAATTAATTAGTGTGTAGGCAAAATCTCTATGCATGCATCTAGCGCAATATAATGCAAACCACAAATCAAACCACAGTGCACAAGAGATTTTTAGGTGGTTCAGAGATCACATCCAGTGACTCCTACATCCACCCCTCACACAGTGAGGTACACACTACTCAAAGAACTGAGTACAACACACACACAAGCACTCAGGCTCAGACACACACACACTAGATCAAGTTCACAGAAGATCAGATCCTCTAGCCTCGATCTGATCTACACACCACACACACATATTTGATCTATACACAAGCTAGCATAGATTATAAAGCACACACGATCACAAACTCCGCGTACTGATCTCCAATCAGTACACACACACACAGATACATGAATTGAGTTGAGAAAAGGTGTGAGTGAGGAAAGACATATCTATTCAAATGTTGATCTGATCACCACGATCATAGATCCACAATGTTTCTTCCTCAATTCTACTACTGCTCCTCCTCTTCTTCTTTTCCTTCTTCTTCTTCTTCTTCTTCTTCTTCTTCTTCTTGATCGGCACTGCTCTGCTTCAGTAACTTCTGGATTGCGATTTCTTCTTCTTCTATTGCTGCATTTCTTTTAGATCTGCTCTTTCTTGAGCACACCACTTCTTTCTCTAGAGCTTGACCTTGATTCCCACGTCCTCTATGTTGAAAGGCTAGTTTGTAACTTCTGGAGATTGAGCAAGGCACTGCAGAAACCCCTTTTTGTCTCCAAAAACCTTTTCTGGGAGTTGTATGGGCTGGCTTGCCTTTGGAGTACGGGGATCATGGGTATTTATAGTCCCATGTGTCCATGTGGACCCTTGAAGTGCGTGGGCACAAATATCTAGGTCAATTCCCTTGATTCCAATGCAGACACATGTCTAGAAAAATTCCTGTTTTTGAGCTTCAGTCGAAGTGTGTCGACACACAGGCAGACTGTGTCGACACCACTGGCTACTGGCTTCAGAACAGGCTTCTGGGAGGGACAGTGAGTGTCGACACACAAGCAGACTGTGTCGACACCACTGGCTACTGCTTCCTTCACTATTTGCTAAATTCATACACTGTGTCGACACAACATCCACATGTGTCAACACCACTGACTCTTTTATGCTCTGAATGTAGAGGGTGTGTCAACACACTTGACATCTTGTGTCGACACAACTTTGACAGAATTATGTGTACCTGTATATATGAAGTGTGAATCATCAAAACATGTCATTATCATCAAAATATGAAATATTAAGTATTAAAAACATGTTGTTCACTCATCATTGTAATATTTACAATGTGTCATCATCAAGATCAAATCAAAATCAAAGTATGAGTGTTTGGACATCATACACAACCAAATGTTGTAGTCATCATTAAAATCAAAGTATGAGTGTGTAGACATCATCAACATGAAGGTTTTTAGTCATTATCCAAATAAATACACAACTTAATAATCTTCCACATATATACAACATGACATCAGATTGTGTACAAAATGTCATCATCAAAACACAAATGTCATCATCAAAACACAATATGTTTGAAGTTGTGTGCTTAACATGATTGACCAGAATTATGTCATCATAAAAAATAGATTAAAACAATGATCAAGTCAGTGAGTATGGTTATTTAAATAACCATAACTCAACATTCTCCCCCTTTCTGATGATGACAAAATATACATTCACATTTCTCCCCCTTTTTGACAACATCAAAAAGATGAAGAGAAACATATAAATGTCAAGAAATCACAATGGTTATGTACAACATTTGTTGAGATGAATAATCATGAAGTTTGCAATCATGGACAACAAGGATAGCATGGATTGTTTTCATTAAAAAAAAAATTGCAATCATTACAGAAGCTTGTTGTTGCAATCATATTGTTCCCCTCAAATTTCTCCCCCTTTTTATTTTTTATTTTTTATAACAACAAAAAACTCTCTCTCTCCCTTAATCAACAACAAGTATAGTCACCCCCTTTGGTATAACACTCTCCCCCTATGATGGTGTCAATGAAATAAGTAGGAAAAAGTGATACCAATGAACATCAATGGATGGAGATCAAAGTATGACTAACATGTAAGCAAGGGGTGGAATTGGGAGATGAATGATCAGAATCAATAAGATCTTTGATATTAAAATATGAGAGAAAAATTATTGTGTCTTTGGATTGTGCAACAAAGTTTAATAACAAAGACACATTCAATCACAACATATGTCAAAGTTTTAATAACCTGAATGCATTTAAAAAGATGAAGCAAATGTGATGAAAGTGACCTATATGAGTTAACAAAAGTGTTTATCACATGAGTTTAGTAGCTAAACATTTAACACAATGTAGAATAATAACTCTAAACTCAATTAACATGAACTTCATCTAAGTCAATGTTCATGTTGTTCTTTCTATTTTTTTAATATATATATTTTTCTTTCATTTTGAGAGAGAGAATATAAGACTAAATTAGTCAAATCACACCTTTCAGTGCAAGATGTCACATTTATCCAATGCAAGACCTCCTGATTACTCAGTGGTTTAACCTTCATTACCTTATATAGAGTTGAAACAACTTGTTTGTCACCTTTTGACGCGAGCCAAAACACTTGATTAGGTGAAATGAACCAGGTTACACAGTGATAAAATGAAGTTTTCATTGCTCTGTTTGTATCTCTCTATTTTTCTGAACACTTTCTGTTTGAAATTTTTAAGAACAGAATTACATTAATTAGAGTAGACATGATCATGAGTGTAGAGAGATTATTCTTAACATGTGTTAAGGATAAAGCTTCAAAACATACACATGCTAAACACTAAAGCTACTCATGTGCCTACAAGTATTTTACAACTCAGTTTAAATGAGTTCAGCTTAAAAACTTGGCGTAACCTTGTTCTTAGATTGTATCTTTAAGACTAAACTGAGTGCACAATTATTTTAGTCTTTATGTATGAAATCTCTCATATAGGAATATCATAAAGACTCATTTATCCTTATGCAAGACTTGAATAAAAGGTATGAAATGTCAAGAAGAGTGAATCAGGAAATAAATGGAAAATGATTTTCAAGCATGAGTTTGAATGGATGTTATCATGATGACTTATGAAAGAATCAGCTCTCCCAGAGTATGTGAAGATTTCAAAAAGATAGATGATGATGTGTCAACACAAAATCCTTCGTGTGTAGACACAAGAACAAGAATTCTCAAGAATAGAGCAGTAGTGAACAACTAGTGTCGACACATGAGCAACTATGTGTTGACCTGATCATGATAAAAAGCAACGGGTGTTGACACAAGAGAAGATGTGTGTCGACCTGAGCATGATCAAAGTCATTTTTATGGGTTTTTCAATGGTTTAACAAATGTTGACTTTTATTAAGCAGCTTTGCAAGAATATTTGCCAACAAACTGAATGAGAGTTGTTGATAAATCAGATATGAAAGAATATTTCTCCAGCATTTTACTCAAAGATTCTTTTGACTCACTCCCCCATAAGATATTCATGATATGAAATGATCATTTAAGCGATTCAGATATGTTCATTCCAAGCAGTTTGCATAGAAAGAGTATGAACATGATCAAGCATACATCAACAAGCAATTTATTGAAGGAGAAAAGATTTTCAAAGACTCAAAAGTGTTTCAAAGACTTAAAATAAAGCTTTTGAGATTTTCATTTTTCTTGATGACCTTTATGCAGGAAAAAAACTATTGATACTTGGCGGAGAATTTTCCTCACGCATAATGATAGTTGTCAGACAAGCCTAACTTGTCCTTTAATATTTCATCATTTGATATACCACAATCACTGTAAAAAGGTCAATTATTCTTTAGTTTTATCATAAAATTCATTACATTTTCAAGAATATTTTTGCACTTTTTCAAATTTACTCCCCCTTAATATGTGCATGGAATGAAAAAGCTAGCAAGCAATTCACAGATGATTATGTACACAATTAGTTTTAAGCATAACATGACTTCTGGTACTTGGCAGAGTATTTTACTCACGCATAATGATAGCTTCCAAATAAGCATAACTTGTTTTTCCACATGTCATCATTTGATATACCAATAAGTCAAAGCAAATGATATGCACCAGGAGTCATGGGCACAATTAAACAAGCATGATAACACAAACATGATTCCAATTGTTAAGACACAAAGTTATTGTTGGCAGCAACATCAAAACACACTCTTCATTGTTCAGATAAGACTCTAAAATTTTTCTTTAACTTAAGCAGTTTAATCTGGAAATGATATGAGGTTTTACCTGAATAGTCTTCATTTGGATTTTACCTGTGGTTTCCAATTTTTCTTGCATTGCATAGCCATTGTCTTGATTTCAGATGGAAAAGATATGGCTACAAAGCTCATCAACTTGCTGATCAAGCTGGCCTTGGGACCCATACCTACTTGGGTCCTGCAGTGGAGCAAGAGTTAGATTGCAGCAATGAACTTTTTGAATCCAAGAGATTTTTTTTTTTTTTGGTATAGAAGCACTTTTGTCATTAATGAAACTACGAGCAGCATTAGTTCCATAACACAATTATTCTTTGTTTAATGCACCTATGTTTTCATGAAATGTTCAATTTATGTTCACATGAAGTTTACGAGCTTTTTCAATAAAATCATGATTCTTAGTTACATGTGCATGATGTGAAAACTTTTGCAAGTAATTCAAGCATGATTATGCACACTTTTAATTTTAAGCAAGGAGTGACTCTTGGTACTCGGCGGAGAAGTTTTCTCACGCATAGTGATAGTTTCCAAACAAGCATGACTTGTCCTTCCATATTTCACCATTTTATATACCAAAAGATCTTGATGTGTAACTCATCATGATTTCACTTTAGCTTTCAATTTCACTCATTAAACAATTTATTCAAGAGATTTTTTTTAACAAGAAGTTTTTATTTAGCAAGGAATCTCTCAGAAGTATTTACCTGGTGAGATTTTCATTTTTCTTTCATTCTCTCCACTTACTTTCCTTGTAGCCTTAGTCATGAAACCTTCATCTTGAAATTGACTACAAGGATTCTTGCATCTAGCATTCAAGCAGCACATTTCAGAACCCAAACTTGTTTGGGTCCTAAGGATCTTCCATGAATCTGCAACAACGATTTTTGAATCCAAAAGGATTTTATATTGGGTACATTTTTATGAAGACTAGAAACACTAGAATCTTAATTTATAATCTTAGAGTTATTGGTATAGAATGCACCACTGACATATTGAACATTTTGTTTTCTATTTTTCAAATTTTTATCATTGAGATTTTTAACATGGAATTCAGAAGACATTTTTTGTGCAACAGTTCTATTTTCATGTACATGGAATTTCTGAGTGTTTTCAGCATGAACATGATCTTTATTCTTATGTACATTAATATGAAACATGGGAGCATGCACAAGATTATCAATTCTATGTCAACATTCCCTAGAAATATGCCCAAATTTATGACATGTGAAGCACTGGACTGGTTTGGCATATTTATGGAAATGTTGATCTCTATTCCAGCAAAATTTGGCTAAATGACCAGGTTTATTGCAGTTAAAGCAAATGAGATCATTTCTTACCTGGTACTTACTTTGGCATGTATGAATTTGCTGGAATCTCCTTTTCCTGTGAGGAGGCTTACCATGAGGAGAAGGAGGTACCTTTTGGTGGCTCTTGGCATGATGTGGATATTGAACTTTCTTTGAAGCTGTCCTGACTTGTGAGGAAGGTAAAAGAATCCTGTACAATGGTTTTTATTTTCCTATTTTCATTTTCTAGTTTCTCACAGAAACATGATTCTTCTTCTTAGCAGCATTTTTGTCATTTTTCTCATTTTGTTTTTGAATATTTTTCTGAACATGAACTTTCACTAATTTTTCATTAGAGATATCAAAGTTCTTGTTCACAGCAGCTTTAACAAATATTATTTTGGTTTTCTTTTCATTTTCTTTATTTTTCACAGAAGCAAGGCTTGTGTTTGTAGTATTCTTTAATTCATTTTGAAGCTTCTGTTTTTTAGCTTTTAATGCAACAACCTCTTTTTTTGAAATTTGAAGTTTGTTTGGCATGACATCCAAACAATTTTTCATCTTGTTCTTTTCATTTTCAAATTGAGCAATTTGTTTTTCCAAATCAGCGATTTTATTACTTAAATTGCTACAGTCATTGTCCAATGTTTTGTTATGCAACAAACATTCAATCTTCCTTTTCAAATGACTATTTTCTACAACCAATTGATTGTATTTTTCCTTTACTTGATGATCATGAGCCATGTTGAAAATCTGTTTGTTTAATTGATCATTATCAAATTTGAAGTTCGCATTAAGATCAATCAATTTTTCATTTTCATCTTTCAAATCAAGATTTTTAGATTCCAACTGATCATGATTTTCTTTTAACTTTGACAACTTGTTTTCACAAATTTTGATTTTATCTTTCAGACTTTCTTTTTCAGAATTCATTTTCTGAACTTCATTTTTCAAATTCTCATTTTCTTCTGAAGGATCTTTATCATTAATCTGGAGCAATTTAAGTGTATGTTTCAATTTTTCACTTTCTTTGTGGCAATGTTTTAAAGTCTTTTTCAAATCTTTATTTTTAGTGTTCAGCTTTGCATTAAGATTTTGTATCTTCTCACAGAATTCAATCAATTCAACATAAGACATGCCTTCATCTGCATCAAAATCAGAATTAGAATTCATAAATGGGTCTGGAAGTGATTTACCTGACCTTGTGGACTCATTTGATCTCTTGTATTCTGAAGAGGATGAAGAATGCTCTGAGCTCACAGAATGTGCTGTGAGAGCCAAAGTCTTTTGGATTGTTGATTTTCTGGATTCATTGAAGCTTTTCTTTGCCATTAAGTACTTGCGAATTTCTTTTGCTTCTTTTCTTTGTGAGTCCTCTGAAAAATCCGATGAAAATGAGCTTGAGGATTTCTCTAAAATTATAATAGGAAATGCATGCAGATTAAAGCAATTTGTCATTATACCAAAACTCAAAAGACTATTAGATCTAATCACAGTGAATCAGTGTCACAATGAATTAGATCTAACAATTAGAGTGGTTAACCCGCTCTTATACCAATTGTTAGGATCGAATTTTCGGTAATGGCAAATCTAGAAGGGGAGGGGGGTTGAATAGATTTGCAGCGGAAACTTAAGCAATTTAAAAATTACTTCGAAATAAAGAATCTACTCAATTAAAACGCCTTTGATCTGATGCAATGTGTGTTATCAAGATGTGAGAAACACTTTATCAAACAGTGTAAGTGTCAAATATGTGATTATCGTGTGCGAACAAATTAATTAGTGTGTAGGCAAAATTCCTATGCATGCATCTAGCGCAATACAATGCAAACCAAAAATCAAACCATAGTGCACAAGGGATTTTTAGGTGGTTTAGAGATCACATCCAGTGACTCCTACATCCACCCCTCACACAGTGAGGTACACACTACTCAAAGAACTGAGTACAACACACACACAAGCACTCAGGCTCACACACACACACACACTAGATCAAGTTCATAGAAGATCAGATCCTCTAGCCTCGATCTGATCTACACACCACACACACAGTTTTGATCTATACACAAGCTAGCATAGATCATAAAGCACACACGATCACAAACTCCACGTACTGATCTCCAATCAGTACACACACACATAGATACATGAATTGAGTTGAGAAAAGGTGTGAGTGAGGAAAGACATATCCATTCAAATGTTGATCTGATCACCACGATCACAAATCCACAATGTTTCTTCCTCAATTCTGCTGTTGCTCCTCTTCTTCTTCTTTTCCTTCTTCTTCTTCTTGATCGGCACTGCTCTGCTTCAGTAGCTTTTGGATTGCGATTTCTTCTTCTTCTGCTGCTGCACTTCTTTCAGATCTGCTCCTTCTTGAGCACACCACTTCTTTCTTTAAAGCTTGACCTTGATTCCCACATCCTCTATGTTGAAAGGCTGGCCTGCAACTTCTGATGATTGAGCAAGGCACTAGAGAAGCCCATTTTTGCCTCCTAGAAACCTTTTCTAGGAGTTGTATGGGCTGGCTTGCCTTTGGAGTACGGGGATCATGGGTATTTATAGTCTCATGTGCCCATGTGGACCCTTGGAGTGCGTGGGCACAAATATCTAGGTCAATTCCCTTGATTCCCATGCAGACACGTGTCCAGAAAAATTCTCATTTTTGAGCTTCAGTCGAAGTGTGTCGACACACAAGAATATTGTGTCGACACCACTGGCTACTGGCTTTAGAAGAGGCTTCTGGGAGGGACAGTGAGTGTCGACACACAAGCAGACTGTGTCGACACCACTGGCTACTGCTTCCTTCACTATTTGCTAAATTCATACATTGTGTCGACACAACATCCACATGTGTCAACACCACTGACTCTTTTATGCTCTGAATGTAGAGGGTGTGTCAACACACTTGACATCTTGTGTCGACACAACTTTGACAGAATTACGTGTACCTGTATATATGAAGTGTGAATCATCAAAACATGTCATTATCATCAAAATATGAAATGTTAAGTATTAAAAACATGTTGTTTACTCATCATTGTAATATGTACAATGTGTCATCATCAAGATCAAATCAAAATCAAAGTATGAGTGTTTGTACATCATACACAACCAAATGTTGTAGTCATCATTAAAATCAAAGTATGAGTGTGTAGACATCATCAACATGAAGGTTTTTAGTCATTATCCAAATGAATACACAACTTAACAATCTTCCACATATATACAATATGACATCAGATTGTGTACAAAATGTCATCATCAAAACACAATATATTTGAAGTTGTGTGCTTAACATGATTGACCAGAATTATGTCATTATCAAAAATAGATTAAAGGAATAATCAAGTCAGTGAGTATGATTATTTAAATAGCCATAACTCAACACTATAGGGAACAAACCCCCTGTTAGTTTCTATACTGAAACGAACACAGTGTGTCTGCTCAGCAAATGAGTAAACACAAAAGATTAGAAAGAGATTACAAAAAAGATTGAATGCTCTAACTCTTTCTGACTCTAAGAGGGTGGACTGAGAAGATCTAGAACAACAAATGCCACCCAAGAACTTTTGAATGCAAGAGAACTTGAAGTCGGAGCTTTGATAGATGACTCTCTTGAGATCTTGTGAGCTTCTTCTCTTTCTGTGAGTGTGGAGACTTCTCTCTTATAGTTGTATGCACTCACGTATGTATGTATGTGTCTCTTTGTATCTATCTATCTCTATTTGTCTCTCATCTTCAATTTGTATATATCTCACTTGTATTTCAAAAACTTCAACTTCTTATATAACTTCAAAGTCTTCAGATTCCCATTTGAATGTAGCTGTTTGAATTATGGACGTTGTAATTGGAAGACAGCTTGAGAGATCCATCAGATCTTGAGCTTCTTAACATCTTCGAAGCTACTTGGGTAGCAGCATGGTTCTGAAAATAGCTGTAATAAATGCACACACCATACCCATGCAAAGTCTTTTCTCTTCCAGATAGAAAGGTTTGTCCTTTGAAAAGTATGGGGTTAGGTGTGCATTTACAGAAGGTATGGACACCTTCTTGACGCGCAGTGCATCTAAAAAAAGCTTTTCCTTAAAAATTGGAAACTTGTCAGTTTGAAGGACACATATAAATAACTTATAGAGCAGATCATTGTCAAGAAACATTCTAAAATAACAGTACTTCAGATAACTTAAATGCAAAGAACAGTAAGATACCATGTGTACTGCTACTAGAGTTTCACAAAGTATATTAAAGAAAGCTTCTTTGATTAGAGAAACCTTTGAAAGAATCGAAGTGAAAGATTGAGAGTCAAGCTATTATGTTTAAAGATATTTAAAAGATTATTAACATATTATGATTTGTTCCACAATCGATATTCAGAACTTAAAGACAATCGATATTTATATAGTCATCAATCGATATACAAGTAGTCATCAATTGATATACAAATTGTCATCAATTGATATACAAAGTTATCAATCGATATACACTTCAACTGGACAAGAAAACAACGTAGTCGATCGAAGTTAAGCTTTGGATATGACGAAGTGAACTTCGTATATGACGAAGTGAACTTCGGATATGACGAAGTATAGCTTTGGATGAATAGAAAATAATGTTGTCGGTCGAAGCTGAAACACGCAGTCAGTCGAAGTGAACTTCATATAGAACTTTGGAAATGACGAAGTTAACTTCAGATATGACGAAGTGAACTTCATATATGACGAAGTTGGACTTCGACAGAATAGAAAATAACATTGTCGGTCAAAGTTGAAACATGCAGTCGGTTGAAGTGAACTTCATATAGAACTTCGGATATGATGAAGTTAGCATCGTATATGACGAAGTTGGACTTCGACTGAACACGACCAAAAACATGCATGACAAAGTGCAACTTTATATATGACGAAGTGGACTTCGGATATGATGAAGTGTAGCATCGGATATGACGACGCAAGCTTCGACTGAATATGATCAAAACATGCATGACAAAGTTGAATTTCAAATGTTTAAGTAACAGATCAGTGTAAATCTTTATGAAGTGATAGAAAATACAATAATCATGAGATAAAGAATGATATTGAAATATATTAAGAACGATTATGATAAATATGAGTGTTGTTATCACCAAAAATAAAAGGATAATATATAAGAGTAGTTCAACAATGTTGACCATAATTGAAATGGAATTACCAAAAATTATTAGAACTTCAGTTCACAACTGATGCCTGTGTATATAAGGGCTCAATCTGGTCCTGGGAGGAGCACCTGAAATACTTATAATTGCGAAAGTATATGATCCATTGAGGTGTCTCCATTGAGGTGTCTGGTAATTACCTAATTGACTGCAAGATTGATCTAGATAAGTTTCAAATTATTATTGAATTATTGACTGAATGATTGATTGATTGAACTACTATAAGTGAAATGGCCAAATCTATTGTATATATCACTATTATCGAATCCAATATGTCATTGTTCACTGGAATTCAATGGAACTCACTTGTGCTATTCACTGTACATGCTATAGATTATTGAATCTCTTCTAATTGACAAATGATCGTACTGTCATCCATTCTAATTACATACTTATGTAGTTATACAGTTAACTGTGTAACTACTTCAAAAGTTATTACACAGTTAAAGATACAAGTACTTACAGACCTACGTAGAAAAAAAGTAGGTAATTACATGCTTACATAGTTACATAGTTAACTATGTAACTGCTTCAAAAGTTGTTACATAGTTACAAATACAAGTACTTACAGACTTACGTGTAAAAAACGTAGGTAATTACATACTTACGCAGTTACACAATTAACTATGTAACTACTTCATAAGTTCTTACAAAGTTACAGATACAAGTACTTACAGATTTACATATAAAAAAAGTAGGTAATTACATACTTGCGCGGTTACACAGTTAACTGTGCAACTTCTTCAAAAGTTGTTACAAAGTTGTAGAGACAAGTACTTACAGACTTACGTAGAAAAAAAAGTAGATAATTACATACTTACGTAGTTACACAGTTAACTGTGTAACTACTTCAAAAGTTGTTACACAGTTACAAATACAAGTACTTACAGACTTACATAGAAAAAAAAGTAGGCAATTACATACTTACATAGTTACACAGTTAATTGTGTAACTACTTCATACCCTGCTACAAAGTTACAAATACAAGCACTCACAAACTTACGTAGAAAAAAAGTAGGTAATTACATATTTACGCACTTACACAGTTAGCTGTGTAACTACTTCATAAGTTGTTACACGGCTACAAAAAGTACTTATGGACTTACGTAGAAAAAAAGTAGGTAATTACATACTTATGCAGTTACACAGTTAACTGTGTAACTATTTCATACTCTGCTACAAAGTTACAAATACAAGTACTTACAGACTTAGGTAGAAAATAAATAGGTAATTACATACTTATGCACTTACACAGTTAACTGTGTAACTACTTAAAACGTTGTTATAGAGTTACAAATGTTGAGTTGTGGTTATTTAAATAATCATACTCACTGATTTGATCATTGCTTTGATCTGTTTTTGATGATGACACAATTATGGTCAATCATGTTAAGTTGTTCTTAATGATGACACAACTGCTTTTGATGATGACATATTTTACACAATCTAATGTAATATTGTATATATGTGGAAGATTGTTGAGTTGTGTATTCATTTGGATGATCACTAAAAATCTTCAAGTTGATCATGTCTACACACTTATACTTTGATTTTAATGATGACTAAAACATTTAGTTGTGGATAATGTCTATACACTCATACTTTGGTCTTGATGATGACATATTGTGCATATTATGATGATAACTAAATAACATGTTTTTAACACCTAATATTTCATATTTTGATGATAATGACATGTTTTGATGGTTCATACTTCATATATATAGGCTCAGATAATTTTGTCAAAGTTGTGTCGACACAAGTCCATTGTGTGTCAACACATCCATTACACTCAGAAAGCAGTAAAGAGAAAAGAAGCCAGTTGTGTCGACACAGGTCCATTGTGTGTCGACACATTCCTTCTTCTCTAGAAAATAGTCAGAAGAGAAGAAGCCAGTTGTGTTGACACAACTCAAGTATTTGTCGACACAGGTTAACCACCAAGCAGCAAGCCAGGATCTTGTGTCGACACACAACTTGATTGTGTCGATACACTTCGAATGATGATTCAGAACCTGATTTTTTGAACACGTGTCAACTTGGGAATCAAAGGATCTGACCTAGATTTTTGTGCCCATGCACCCCAATGCACCTCATGGACACATGGGACTATAAATACCCATGATCCTCGTACTCCAAAAGTAAGCTAGCCCATGCAATTCCCAGAAAAGGTTTTTGGGGGCAGAAAGGGGTTTCTCTAGTGCTCTGCTCATCTCTGGAAGGTTGCAGACCAAGGATCTCATCTGAGGAGATCGATTGGGTATCAAGATCTTCATCAAATCAGTAGTAGAAGAAGAAGAGCTACTACAGGAGAATCTAGGAAGATGTTCATCTGATCAGCAACTCCAAGAAGATCTTGATCCAAAGCAGAGCAGCGCCCTCATAAAGAAGAAGAAGAAGAGAAATCCGAGCAGCAACAGTATCAAGGAAGAAATAATGTGGATCTGTGATTGTGGGGATCAGATCAATAGTTTAAGAGATCTTTCTTCCTTCATTCACATCTTTCTCAATTCAATTCATATATATGTGTGTGTGTGTGTACTGATTTGAGATCAGTACGTGGATTTTGTCATAGTGTGTGTGTTGTGATCTATGCTGGTTTGTGCACAGATCTGAATTGTGTGTGATGTGTTGATCAAATCAAGGCTAGAGGATCTGATCTTTTGTGGACTTGATCTAGTGTGTGTGTGTGTGGTTGAGCCGTCGTGCTCAAGCGTGTGTGTTGTACTCAACCTTGAGTAGTGTGTCCTCACTGTGTGAGGGGTGGACGTATGAGTCATTGGATGTGATCTCCAAACCACCTAAAAATCCCTTGTGCTCTGTGGTTTGATTTGTAGTTTGATCTGTATTGCGCTAGATGCATGCATTTAGATTTCGTCTACACACTAACTATTAATTTGTTCACACACATCAATCACATGTTTGTTGCTTAAACTAATTGATGAAATGTTTCTTACATTTTTAATCACTCACATTGCATCAGATCAGAGAGGTTTTAATTGAGTAGATCTTTTAATCCGAAGTAATTTTTAAATTACTTAAGTTTTGCTGCAAATCTATTCAAGCCCCCCTTCTAGCTTTGCCATCACCGAATATCTGATCCTAACAATTGGTATTAGAGAAGGTTAACATTTGATTCTGATCTGATTTGATTGATTCTGTTTGATCTTTTGAAACATCATCTGATCTGCTTAAATTGCTTGATTGATTGACTACTGAGGTTTCATTTGATCTATTTGCTTGGACTGTCTGCTTGCTCATTCATTGTTTCTTAACTTGATCCATATACTCTCGAGGTGCATGATTATTAGATCAAATTTTCTATTGCACTGATTCACTGCATTTAGATCTAATAGTCTTTTGAGTTGATCTAGTGTAATGGCACATTACTTTAACCTGCAAGAATTTCCTTCCATAATTTCAAAGAAATCCCCAAGCTCGTCACTATCTTCTAAACTGCAGGAATCTTCAGGGAATTTGAAGATAACAGAAGGAAGAAAAATGGACAAATGCTTCATGGCTTAAGGAAGCTCAAAATGTTCTCCTAGGTCAGGCAAGTCTGAAGGCTCACATCTGTCAAAAAAGTCAAGAAACTCTCAAAAGTCAGGTAAATCCGATTCAGACCCATTTGATAGATCAATATCTAACTCTGATTCAGATAATGATATATCTTATGATGAACTGATGGAATGCTATGAGCACTTGCGCAATCAGTTTAAGAAGGTAAAATCTCATAACAATAAGCTAATAGAAAATTGGAGAAGAATGAAATGATAATTGATAATGATCAAGCATTCTATGAAGAAAATGAAAAATTGAAAATAGAGAATGAAGAATTGAAGAATGAAGTCAAAAATTGTGGAAACAAATTGTCTAAATTAAAATAGAATCATGATCAGTTGGAAAATAAAAATCTTGATTTGAAAGATGAAAATAAAAAATTGATTGATCATAATGAGAATCTTAAATTTGACAATGATCAATTGAACAAACAAATTTTCAACATGGCTATGATCATCAGATAAAAGAAAAATGCAAACAAATAGTTAAGGAAAATAGTCATCTAAAAAAGATGATTGAATGATTGTATCATGACAGACCATTAAATGATGAATGCAACAATTCTAAGAAGAAAAGTGCTGACTTGGAAAATCAAATTGTTCAATTTGAAAATGAAAAGAACAAGTTGAAAAATGGTCTGGATATCATGCAAAACAAACTTCAAACTTCAGAAAAAGAAACTGCTGCATTAAAAGCCAAAAAAGAAAAATTAACAAATGAACTTGAAGTGGTTATTAAACAAAATCAAAATTCTGAAAAGAAGATTTCTGAACTGAACATAACTGTTGATAGTTTAAAATCTATTTTATCTAAGTTTGTTCAAGGAACTCAGAATTTGGATAATCTTCTTGGAATGAAGGTTAATTTTCAAAAGGAAGGTTTAGGATTTAACCCCTTGAATAAAAAGAATTTTGAAAACAAAACAAAGACCTCATTTGTCAATGTTTCTATGAATAAGAATTATGTTGCACCTAAAGAAAAATCTGTTAAGATTCATGTTCAAAACAATGTTCAAAAACAAAATGATAAATTGAATAAAAATGCTACAAATAGGAAGAACCTTGTTTCAATTAAAAATCATAAAAAGAAAATGGAAAAGAAAACAGAATTCTATAAGATTTCCACACCTCCTCCATCAACTCAAAAAGTTCCATGGCAATCTCCAACTCCATATCATGCCAAGAGCTACCAACGAGTACCACCTCCTCCCTTTCAACCCATGGATAATCGATGGTACTCTAGAGGGATTCAGAGATTCCAGCAAATGCACTCATACTATGGTAAGCTCGAGGTAAATACTCAACCCATTTGCTTTAATTACAATAGAGTCATCTTGCCAAATTCTATTGGAATAAAAATAAAAAGAATAAATCTCATGTTCACACCATTAATCTAGTTCAGTTCTTCACATGTCATAAACATGGACATTTGTCTAAGGACTGTTGGCAAAGAAATCATGATCTTGTGCATGCTAAAAAATTTCATACTCATACACATCCTAATGTGCATAGGAATGAACATCATGTTTATGCTAAAAATACTCAGAAATTCCATATACATATGAACAGGATTGCTGCACAAAAGAATTTCTCTGAATTCTATGTTAAAAATATCAATGATAAAAATTTAAAAAATAGAAAACAAAATGTTTAGTATGTTAGTGGTGCATGCTATGCCTATAGCTCTAAGATTAGAAACTAAGATTCTAGTGTTTCTAGTCTTCAGAAAAATGCACCCAATATAAAATCATTTTGGATTCAAAAATTGTTGTTGCAGATTCATGGAAAATCATTAGGACCCAAACAAGTTTGGGTTCCGAAATGTGTTGTTTGAATGTTGGATGCAGGGATCCTTGTAGTCAATTTCAAAATGAAGGCTTCATAAGTAAGGCTACAAGGAAAGTAAGTGCAGAGAATGAAAGAAAATGAAAATCTCACCATGTAAATACTTTTGAGAGATTCTCTGCTAAATAAAAAACTTCTTGTTGATAAAAAAAAAACTCTTGAATAAACTGTTTGATGAGTGAAATTGAATGCTAAAGTGAAATCATGATGAATTACACATCTAGATCTCTTGGTATATAAAATGGTGAAATGTGGAAGGACAAGTTATGC
This sequence comes from Colocasia esculenta, assembly GCA_014218235.1. Classification (NCBI taxonomy): domain Eukaryota; kingdom Viridiplantae; phylum Streptophyta; class Magnoliopsida; order Alismatales; family Araceae; genus Colocasia; species Colocasia esculenta. The sequence goes on from CM024766.1 coordinate 78,421,461, forward strand.
TTGTTTGGAAACTATCACTATGCGTGAGAAAACTTCTCCGCCGAGTATCAAGAGTCACTCCTTACTTAAAACTAAATGTGTGCATAATCATGCTTGAATTACTTGCAAAAGTTTTCATATCATGCACATGTAACAAAAAATCATGATTCTATTAAAAAAGCTCAGAAACTCTGTGTGAATATAAATTGAACATTTCATGAAAACATAGGTGCATTAAACAAAGAATAATTGTGTCATGGAACTAATGCTGCTCGTAGTTTCATTAATGACAAAAGTGCTTCTATACCAAAAATAAAAATAAAAATCTCTTGGATTCAAAATGTTCATTGCTGCAATCTAACTCTTGCTCCACTACAGGACCCAAGTAGGTATGGGTCCTAAGGCCAGCTTGATCAGCAAGTTGATGAGCTTTGTAGCCATATCTTTTCCATCTGAAATCAAGACAATGGCTATGCAAGGCAAGAAAAATTGGAAACCACAGGTAAAATCCTAATGAAGACTGTTCAGGTAAAACCTCATATCATTTCCAGATTAAACTGCTTAAGTTAAAGAAAATTTTTAGAGTCTTATCTGAACAATGAAGAGTGTGTTTTGATGTTGCTCCCAACAATAACTTTGTGTCTTAACAATTGGAATCATGTTTGTGTTATCATGCTTGTTTGATTGTGCCCATAACTCCTGGTGCATATCATTTGCTTTGACTTACTGGTATATCAAATGATGACATGTGGAAAAACAAGTTATGCTTGTTTGGAAGCTATCATTATGCGTGAGTAAAATACTCTGCCAAGTACCAGAAGTCATGTTATGCTTAAAGCTAATTGTGTACATAATCATGTGTGAATTGTTCGCTAACTGTTTCATTCCATACACATATTAAGGGGGAGTAAATTTGAAAAAGTGCAAAAATGTCTTTGACCATGCTGCTCATAATTGTTAAAACTTGTTGGAACTTGAAAATATCATAAAATTGTCTTTGATCTTCATCAGGTCGACACACTGTTTATCATGTGTCGACACATCATCTTCTAATTGTTGAAACTCAAAAATCCAATGTCAAACAATTTTTATGTCTGCCATGTCGACAACTTCCATGTGGTTTGTCGACAAACAATCTTGTTCTGACAACATCGAGTTTGCTACTTCAGTAACTGTCGACACATGAGATCCAGTTGTCGACAGATCCTTTGAAAATCTTTGAACATTACTACAATCCAGAATGAAGGCTTCCATTGCATCCTTGAGGGGGAGTCTTTCTTTGAGACAGACTTGTTTTATTGTCAGTCAACATTTCTTGATCAATCACTTATCTTGAACATCCACTCAAACTCATGCTTGAAAAACAGTTTCAATTTATTTCCTGATTGTATCTCCTTGACATATCATACATTTTATTCAAGTCTTGCATCAGGATAAATGAGTCTTTATGATATTCCTATATGAGATATTTCATACATAAAGACTAAAATATTTGTGCACTCAATTTAGTTTTAAAGATACAATCTAAGAACTATGCCAATTTTTAATGCTGAATTCATTTAAACTGATTTGCAAAACACTTGTAGGCACATGAGTAGCTTTAGTGTTTAACATGTGTATGTTTTGAAGCTCTATCATTAACACATGTTAAGAATAATCTCTCTACACTCATGATCATGTCTATTCTAATTAATGTAACTCTGTTCTTAAAAAATTTCAAACAGAAAGTGTTCAGAAAAATAGAGAGATATAAACAGAGCAATGAAAACTTTATTTTATCACTGAGTAACCGGGTTCATTTCACCTAATCAAGTGTTTTGACTTACGTCAAAAGGTGACAAACAAATTGTTTCAACTCTGTATAAGGTAATGAAGGTTAAACCACTGAGTAATCAGGAGGTCTTGCATTGGGTAAATGTGACATCTTGCACGGAAAGGTGTGATTTGACCAATTTACTCTTGTATTCTCTCTCACAAAATGAAAGAAAAATATAAAAAGCAGAAAAGACCAACATGTATATTGACTTAGATGAAGTTCATGTTAATTGGGTTTAGAGTTATTATTCTACATTGTGATAAATGTTTAGCTACTAAACTCATGTGATAAACACTTTTGCCAACTCATATAGGTCACTTTCATCACATTTGCTTCATCTCTTTAAATGTATTCATGTTATTAAAACTTTGACATATGTTGTGATTGAATGTGTCTTTGTTATTAAACTTTGTTGCACAATCCAAAGACAATAATTTTTTCTCTCATATTTTAATATCAAAGATCTTATTGATTCTGATCATTCATCTCCCAATTCCACCTCTTGCTTATATGTCAGTCATACTTTGATCTCCATCCATTGATGTTCTTTGGTATCACTTTTTCCTACTTACTTCATTGGCACCATCATAGGGGAGAGTGTTCTACCAAGGGGGTGACTATACTTGTCATTGATTAAGGGGGAGAGATAGTCTTTTTGTTGTTGTCAACCAAAAAAAAAAGGGGGGGGGGGGGGGGGGGGGAGAGAGAACTTGAGGGTAACAATATGATTGCAACGACAAGCTTCTGTAATGATTGTAATTTTTTGAATGAAAACAAACCATGCTATCATTGTTGTCCATGATTGCAAATTTCATGCTTACAAATCTCAAAACAATGTTGTACATGACCATTGTGCTTTCTTGTCATTTATATTTTCTCTTCATCTTTTTTATGTTGTCAAAAAGGGGGAGAAATATGAATGTATATTTTGTCATCATCAAAAAGGGGGAGAATGTTGAGTTATGGTTATTAAAATAACCATACTCACTGACTTGATCATTGCTTTGATCTGTTTTTTATGATGACACAATTATGGTCAATCATGTTAAGTTGTTCTTAATGATGACATAACTGCTTTTGATGATGACATATTTTACACAATTTGATGTCATATTGTATATATATGGAAGATTTTTGAGTTGTGTATTCATTTGGATGATTACTAAAAATCTTCATGTTGATCATGTCTACACACTCAAACTTTAATTTTAATGATGACTAAAACATTTGGTTATGGATAATGTTTATACACTCATATTTTGGTCTTGATGATGACATATTGTGCATATTATGATTATAACTAAATAACATTTTTTTAACACTTAATATGTAATAACTGGTACGTTCGGATCAAGGTTTACCGGGATTGGAGGCTAGTGTGTGGCCATTGTTAGACCATGGAGGTCTATATGAGTTTCCACAGGTTATTTTGGTCAGGTGGGAGGTAGGAGGGTTGGGCATCACAGCCCAATTCGGCCTCTGTCAGGCTTTTTGAGTATGCGTCGCATATAGTCGACGCGATTCTCATAGGTTAACGCGTCCGGTCTCCTCGACACGATTAGGTTATGAGTCACGTTCACTTCATAAGATGTGATTTTTCACCGCTTACGTGGCCGTCGCTGCATGCGCGTCGTGTGGCGCATGCAGGACGTCGCGAGTTTTAAGCCGTGACGGCAACGTTGGATGCATTTCTTAACGCGTCGGGTATAAATGACGTGATTTGGTTATGTGTTGTTAAGTGTATCTTCCCCTGGCCGAACAATGCAATTGCATTGCTCAAGCCTGGGGAAGATGCTGCTATAGTTGTGAAGGTGTTCTTAGCGTTTAAGGTGCAATTGGAGTCCGTTCGGGGTGATTTTGGCACGAGGACGAGCATTGGAGCACGAGGAATCCTGTGGGGGCGTCGGAATTGTGCTTCCTTAGTTGGTAGGGGACTTCTACCCTATTTCTTGTGTATGTGAACTGTGTGATTAGAGGATTGGTGTGTGTGATTGTGGGAAAATGGGTTGCACATGATGGGTGATGGGTTGAGCATGTTAGAAAGCATGTTTAGGGTTTCTTTTAAGCTGTTATTTCCCTGTGCAACATGCTTGTATGATCATATGGGGTGTTTTTTGAGCTCTGAAAGGTGTCCAGTACAGTGGACGCGTTCTTGTGAACGCGTCGCTTACACCCGACGCGATTCAGAGTTGATTGGTGTCTTGTATGTCCGACCCATCTTGGATGTGTAATAGCGTCGTCTGTGTTGGACACGACTAAGAAAGTGGCCACCCGAGCTCTGGTATGCTGTGGCCAGTCTGTCCGGTTTTTATCCCATGTTGCTTGGGCGGTGTTACCAAGGCAATGTAGGGTCTGTAGGGGTTGTGTTGACCCATGTCGTGAATGATATCATGGTGTTTTATGTGGATTTGTGTGCATAGCAAGTTGGGTGTCACACCTTCTGTAGTTACCTCTCCAGTCAGTTACCCTAGCACTGGGTGCTTAGGGCTTGTCCCGGTACGGGAGTACCATCGAGGTTTGTGTCGTCTTCCTGGACACCCTCACTCTTGTGTTTGAGTTGTACGTCCGGCTGAGGGAAAGACGACAGGGGACAACGGCTCGTGTTTGTCGGTGTGTGGCCGTTTGTAGCGCGCTCTTGGTTGAGGGACACACCGATAGATGTACTGGTCCTCAGCTAGTCCTGTTCCAGTGCCTCACTTTAGGGTTCTCGACCGGAGCCCCTAATGGTGTCAGGCTTGGTCCTGCAGCGGTGTAGCTTGCAGGTGTGGAGTGGTTAGTCTCCACGGTTCTTGTCTTGTTGAGGTGGAGCGACAGCTGGACCTTTCGTCCGTGGCTGCGAGGCTGAGAGGTGTACTTGTATAGTTTGTTTGAGTCGGTGGTTGGTGTCGTGAACTAGTTCTCGTCTGGTGTCGCGAACTAGTTCACGTGACTCGTGTTTGGCGTACCCTTTCCTTTCGCTTGTACACTTTGACATGTGTTGCCGTTTATTTATTTATTTGTAATTGTAGTATCATGCTTAGATGGTTACATGATTTACTGCTTTGATATCAATTGTGTTTCTCGACTTGGGGGAGTTACCCTACTGAGCCAATGACTTGTGAGGCTCACCCCTTTTTCTTCCAGGTGAGGGAGAGCAGGAGGATTCACGTCCCTCCTCTAGTACCGGTCAACGCCGTAGTGGAGTCAGGCCCTCGCCACTAGCAGAGTAAAGTTCTTACTAGTGGAGCCTTGGGGGTTTGTCCCGGGCTGTTGTACCTTATATGGTGACTATGTATGGAACTTAGTATGTACATTTTATGTGGACATGTGTGAGCAATGTATCTTATGTGTGTTTAGTGTGGTTCTTTTGTATTTTCACAGACATATGCGATTGATATCCTTTGCGAGGCTTCGGCCCGATTGCAGGAGACGGAGTCGTGTTAGGCTCGTTATTGGGTTAACGGGTTTGAACGGCATGGTCCGTTACAGTTGGTATCAGAGCAAGGTCCGTGTAAATATGAAAGAACGGGAAATGTACATAGTTGTTCTTTATCATGGTCCTCTGCTGGTAGTTGGCCTTGTTTTTGTAATAATATATTTATGTGTTGTGTTGATGAAATGTGTATGTGCGGGCTTATAATGGTGGATAGGAGAGATTAGGGAGGAGGAGGTGATGATTCTGAGGAGTCTACTCACCAAATGATAGAGAGAATGTGGGAGAGTATCACGCATATCTGGATAAGGTTGGATCAGCAACTACCGAGTCAGTCTTCCGGGGTAGCACCACCAGTGGCGGAGGAGATAATGCCGGCACCATTAGTACCACCCTATGGAGTAGAGGCACCTCTTGCAGCACCTTTACCTCCAGTGGTACTAGTGATGCCAGTAAGTGTAGAGGAGTCCACGATGATGGTGGAGAGGTTCTTGCATTTGCAACCACCAACATATTCGGGAGGTCCAAGTCCGGATACAGTGGAGCATTGGATTCATGAGATTGAGAGGGTGTTGGTCACAATGAGGTGTCCCCAGGCGGATAGAGTTATCTTGGCAACTTATCAGTTGAGGGGTTTTGCACAAGAATGGTGGAGACTTAAGATGCAGACCGTGTTCACCGGTAGAGCTAAAGAAACAATTACCTGGCCCGAGTTTCTTGAGGTATTCAATAACACTTTCTTTCCAGTACAAGTTCAGTAAACAAAAAAGGAACAATTTAGAACACTTCAGGAAGGGAACTTGTCAGTGTTAGAGTACCAAATGAGGTTCATGGCCTTGAGTAGGTATGCTCCGTATGTAGTAACCAACAATACAATGATGATTGAGTACTTCATTCTGGGATTGAGGCCGGAGTTGCAAGATGCGGTTATTCCTTTGATGTGTGGTATAGTGGAAGAGGTAGCCCAAAGAGCAACAATACTTGAAAGAACCATACAAGCCAGGCAGTCTAGCAGATCAGGATCAAGTGGTGGTAATTTTCGACTTCCACAACAGTCCGCGAGTGTTAGCAAAGGAAAGACACCTTCGAGAGGATCGTCCTCTTCGGGCTTTGGCAAATGGGGTAACAAACTGAAAAAGATATTTAGAGGCCGAGGAGGTGGCAAATAGCGAGGATTTCAGCAAGGGCATGGTTATAAGCCGGAGATGGAGAAGTCTCAACAAAGTACGGCAAGGCAGCCCGGGGAATTCCGGTGTTACAATTGTGATCAGCTGGGGCACATGGCAAGGAATTGTCCATACCCAAGGAGAGCTAGCTATGGTAGAGGGGCACCGCAGCAGCAGCAACAACATCCACAACAACAACCTTTAGCAGGGCAAGGAAGAGGCGCACCTTACCAAAGGGGCGGAGAACGAGGACAAGTAATGGCAATTACCAGGGCCCAAGCAAAAGCATCAAATCTGATTGAAGGTATTATACCAATCTTTGAATTTTAGGCAAGAACATTGATTGATCTGGGTGCATCTCACTCTTTCATTTCTGAAGATTTTCTTGATGTTATGGTGCATTCTTTTAAGGAGAGGCAGTGTGAGCTTATGGTGGAGGTACCTTCGGGAGATTTCATGCTTACCACATGTTATTTGGATGAGGTACCTATTATGATACAGGGTAATCAGTTGCCAGCTAGATTATATGTTTTGCAGTTAAAGGAGTATGATATGATATTGGGTATGGATTGGTTAGAAGCGTATGGGGCAGTTGTTGATTGTAGGAAAAAGAAAGTGAGGTTCAGCTATCCAGGAGGAGATTTATTTGAATTCCAAGGTATGCCATTCTACACCCCTAAATTCATTATCTCTGCCCTAAAGGCTAGGAAATTGATTAATGCAGGATGTGTAGCCTATTTGGCATTTGTTAGTTTGGTTGAGGCAGAAAAGGCAGTGGATATGGTACCTGTTGTTAGGGAATTTGTGGATGTGTTTCGGAAGAGTTACTAGAGTTAGCATCGCATAGAGAGGTGGATTTCACTATTGAATTACAGCCGGGTAGTATCATACAGCATGGCACCTGCAGAATTGAAGGAGTTAAAGAAGAAATTGCAAGAGTTACTTGAAAAGGGATTCATACGGCCGAGTCATTCACCATGGGGAGCGCCGGTTTTGTTTGTAAAGAAGAAAAATGGTAGCATGAGAATGTGTATAGATTACCATCAATTGAATCAAGTTACTATAAAGAATAGGTATCCACTTCCACGTATTGATGATTTATTTGATCAACTGTAATCAGCAAAGGTGTTCTCAAAGATAGATTTGAGATCGGGGTACCATCAATTGAGGATCCGAGAGGAGGACATAGACAAGACAACATTTAGAACAAGGTATGGGCATTATGAGTTTGTGGTTATGCCATTTGGGTTAACTAATGCACCGACGGCATTTATGAACTTGATGAATCGGATCTTTCATCCTTATTTAGATCGGTTTATTGTGGTGTTTATTGATGACATTTTAGTATATTCAGCCTCAGAAGAAGAGCATGCAAATCATTTGAGAATTACATTGCAAACATTGAGGGAGCATCAACTTTATGCAAAGTATAGTATGTGTGAGTTTTGGCTTAAGGAGATTCAGTTTTTGGGGCATATTATTTCAGATGAGTGTGTGGTTGTAGATCCAACAAAGGTGGAGGCTATTATGAAATGGGAGGAGCCAAAGACAGTGTTAGAAATCCGGAGTTTCCTTGGGATGGCCGGGTATTATAGGCCGTTTATTCAAGATTTTTCTAAAATTGCAGCACCATTGACAAAGCTTACAAGAAAGGGAGTACCATTTGAATGGTCCTCCGATTGCAGGCGTAGTTTTATGGAGTTGAAGAAGCGGCTCACTTCAGCCCCAATATTGGAGATATCAGTAGGTCGAGGTGGTTTTGTGATTTATACGGATGCATCCAGGAGAGGACTTGGGGTAGTACTTATGCAACATGGGAAAGTGGTGGCATATGCATCTAGGCAATTGAAACGTCATGAAGAAAATTATCCCACACATGATTTGGAATTAGCAGGGGTTGTCTTTGCATTGATGATTTGGTGGCATTATTTGTATGGAGAAAGGTTTGAGATACTCACGGATCACAAAAGTTTGAAGTATATCTTCTCTCAGAAAGATTTAAATTTAAGGCAGCATAGGTGGATGGAATATCTCAAAGATTATGATTTCAGTTTAGCATATCATCCAGGTAGGGCAAATGTGGTAGCAGATGCTTTAAGTAGAAAGGTGGTTGCGATTCACATTATGATGAAGAAATAGAAATTGTATGAGAATGTGGCAGAAAGTTCTTTGTTTGTACCAAGCAACCGACGAAAAGCTGTGTTGGCTAATAGTGCGGTAGAACCGTCTTTGTATTGGCAAGTTGTGGAAGCTCAAAAAGAAGATGAATATTTGGCCAACATTGTGAAAATGGAGGAAGTTACAATTGATGATGATTGTGTTGTGCAGTTTAGGCACAGGTTATATGTTTCAAGTGAAGCAATTGTTAAGTAGAAAGTGTTAGAAGAAGCCCATCGGTCCAGGTACACTATACATCTGGGAAGCACTAAAATGTATCAGGATTTGAAAAGGTATTTTCGGTGGCCAAGCATGAAGAAGGAGATAGCGGAGTTTATAGCAAGATGTGTGATATGTCAACAAGTTAAGGCGGAGCATCAAAGGTCGGGTGTTGAGTTGCAGCCATTACCAATACCACAATGGAAGTGGGATGATATTTCAATTGACTTTGTTACAGGTTTGCCCAGGACAGCATCGGGTCATAATGGTATTTGGGTTTTTGTTGATCGGTTAACCAAAGTGTGTAGGTTATTATTGGTTAGCATGTCATGGGCGGTGGATCGGTTGGCAAAATTATATGTTGAGAGGATTGTGCCATTGCATGGGATACCAGTTACTATTATTTCAGATCGGGATCCCCGGTTTACATCTGGTTTTTGGAGAAGTTTACAGAGGGTTGTGGGCACGCAATTGAGGTATAGTTCTGCATACCATCCCCAAACTGACTGACAAATGGAGAGAATAATCCAAACCATTGAGGATATGTTTCGGGCTTGTTGTTTAGCTTGGGGAGGTGGATGGGAACAACACCTTGGTATGGTTGAGTTTGCCTACAACAATAGTTATCATACAAGTATCGGTATGGCACCATATGAGGCACTTTACAGAAGACCTTGTAGAACACCATTGAATTGGCATGAAGTGGGTGAAAGGCAGGTAATGGGACCGGAATTGGTGCAACAATGTGCAGAAGTGGTCAAGTTTATTAAGGAGAAACTCCAAACGACACAAAGTAGACAAAAGAGCTATGCAGATGTTCGGCGTAGGCCCTTGCAGTTTGAGGTTGGAGAGTATGTGTTTTTGAAAGTTTCCCCGACTAAAGGTGTTCTGAGGTTCAGCAAAAGGGGCAAGCTGAGCCCCAGGTTTGTGGGTCTTTTTCGGATTTTGGAAAGGATCGGTGAGGCAGCTTACAGGTTGGAGCTTCCGACAGACTTCACGGATGCTCGTGACGTGTTTCACGTCTCAATGTTGAGGAAGTATATCCGAGATCCTTCTCAAATTGTTAGATATCAGTGGGATGATTTGAAGCCGAATATCACCATGCCAGAATATGCAGATGGACACAAATGTTAAGGTATAAAGATATCGAGCTAGTGAAAATCCGGTGGGAGAATAGGCAAGGTGGTGAGGATACTTGGGAGTTGGCCGAAGAAATGTTTAAAACGTATCCGTATTTGTTTGAGTAAGTATTATTTTCTTTTTAGGTGATAGTTGCACGTGTTTTGGACTGTGTTTACATTTATCTCTTTAATTTCGAGGATGAAATTCTTTTTAGGTGATAGTAATGTAATAATCGGTACGTTAGGATAAAGGTTGACCGGGTTTGGAGGCACTGGCATTGTTAGACCATGGAGGTCTATATGAGTTTCCATAGGTTCTTTTGGTCGGGTGGGAGGCAGGAGGGTTGGGCATCACAACCCAATTCGGTCTCTGTCGGGCTTTTTGAGAAGGTGTCGCATACAGTCGACGCGATTCTCATTGGTTAATGCATGCAGTCTCCTCGACGCGATTAGGTTATGAGTCACGTTCACTTCATAGGACGTGATTTTTCACCGCTTACGTGGCCGTCGCTGCATGCGTGCCACGTGGCGCATGCAGGACGTCACGAGTTTTAAGCCGGGTCGACAACGTTGGACGCGTTTCTTAACGCATCGAGTATAAACGATGCAATTTGGTTATGTGTTGTTAAGTGTATCTTCCCCTGGCCGAACAGTGCAATTGCACTGCTCAAGCCTGGGGAAGATGCTGCTACGGCTGTGAAGATGTTCTTAGCGTTTAGGGTGCAATTGGAGTCCGGTCAGCGTGATTTCAGCGCGAGGATGAGCGTTGGAGCACGAGGAATCCTGTGGGGGCATCGGAATTGTGCTTCCTTAATTGGTAGGGGACTACCCTGTTTCTTGTGTATGTGAACTGTGTGATTAGAGGATAGGTGTGTGTGATTGTGGGAAAATGGGTTGCACATGATGGGTGATGGGTTGAGCATGTTAGAAAGCATGTTTAGGGTTTCTATTAAGCTATTATTTCCCTGTGCAGCATGCTTGTATGATCATGTGGGGTGTTTTTCCAGAATAAGTTTAGGGTGTGTTCCTGAGCTCTGAAAGGTGTCAAGTACAGTGCACATGTTCTTGTGAACGCATCGCTTACACCCGATGCGATTCAGAGTTGATTGGCATCCTGTATGCCCGATGCATTTTGGATGTGTAATAGCGGCGTCTGTGTTGGACGTGACTAAGAAAGTGGCCACCCGAGCTCTGGCGTGTTGTGGCCAGTTTGTCCGATTTTTGTCCCACGTTGCTTGGGCGGTGTTACCAAGGCAATGTAGGGTCTATATGGGTTGTGTTGACCCATGTCGTGAATGATATCGTGGTGTCTTACGTGGATTTGTGTGCATAGAAAGTTGTGTGTCACGCCTTCTGTAGTTACCTCTCCAGTCGGTTACCTTAGCATCGGGTGCTTAGGGCTTGTCCCGGTACGGGAGTACCGTCGAGGTTTGTGTCATCTTCCTGGACACTCTCACTCCTATGTTTGAGTTGTACATCCGGCTGAGGGAAAGACGACAGGGGACAACGACTCGTGTTTGTGGGTGTGTGGCCGTTTGTAGCACGCTCTTGGTTGAGGGATGGACACCGGTAGATGTACTGGTCCTCAACTAGTCCTGTTCCAGTGCCTCACTTTAGGGTTCTCGGTCGGAGCCCCTAAAGATGTCAGGCTTGGTCCTGCAGCGGTGTATCTTGTAGGTGTGGTGTGGTTAGTCTCCACAGTTCTTGTCTTGTTGAGGTGGAGCGGTAGCTGGACCTTTCGTTCGTGGCTGTGAGGCTGAGAGGTGTACTTGTGTAGTTTGTCTGAGTCGGTGGCTGGTGTCATGAACCAGTTCTCGTGACTCGTGTTTGGCGTACCCTTTCCTTTAGCTTGTACACTTTGACATGTGTTGCCGTTTATTTATTTATTTGCAATTGTAGTATCATGCTTAGATGGTTACATGATTTACTGCTTTGATATTAATTGTGCTTATCAGCTTGGGGGAGTTACCCTACTGAGCCAATGACTTGTGAGGCTCACCCCTTTTTCTTTCAGGTGAGGGAGAGCAGGAGGATTCACATCCCTCCTCTAGTATCGGTCAGTGCCGTAGTGGAGTCGGGTCCTCGCCACCAGCAGAGTAAAGTTCTTACTAGTGGAGCCTTGGGGGTTTGTCCCGGGCTGTTGTACCTTATATAGTGACTATGTATGGAACTTAGTATGTACATTTCATGTGGACATGTGTGAGCAATGTATCTTATATGTGTTTAGTGTGGTTCTTTTGTATTTTCACGGACATATGCAGTTGATATCCTTTGCGAGGCTTCGACCTGATCGCGAAAGACGGAGTCGTGTCAGGCTCGTTATTGGGTTAACGGGTTTGAACGGCGTGGTTTGTTACATAATACTTCATATTTTGATGATAATGACATGCTTTGATGGTTCATACTTCATACATACAGGTTCACATAATTTTGTCAAAGTTGTGTCGACACAAGTCCATTATGTGTCGACACATCCATTGCGCTCAAAAAGCAGTAAAGAGAAAAGAAACCAGTTGTGTCGACACATGTCCATTGTGTGTTGACACATCCCTTGTTCTCTAGAAAACAGTCAGAAGAGAAGAAGCCAGTTGTGTTGATACAAGTCAAGTATGTGTCGACACAAGTTAACCACCAAGCAGCAAGCCAGGATCTTGTGTCGACACACAACTTGATTGTGTCGACACACTTCGAATGACGATTCAGATCCTGATTTTTCTAAACACGTGTCAGCTTGGGAATCAAAGGATCTGACCTAGATTTGTGTGCCCATGCACCCCAAGGCACCTCATGGACACATGGGACTATAAGTACCTATGATCCTCGTGCTCCAAAAGTAAGCCAGCCCATGCAATTCCCAGAAAAGGTTTTTGGCGGCAAAAAGGGGTTTCTCCAGTGCTCTACTCATCTCTGAAAGGTTGCAGACCAAGGATCTCATCTGAGGAGATCGATTGGGTATCAAGCTCTTCATCAAATCAACAGCAGAAGAAGAAGAGCTACTACAGGAGAATCCAGGAAGATGTTCATCTGATCAATAACTCTAAGAAGATCTTGATCCAAAGCAGTGCAGTGCCCTCGTAAAGAAGAAGAAGAAGATAAATCCGAGCAGCAACAGTATCAAGGAAGAAATAATGTGGATCTGTGATCGTGGTGATTATATTAATAGTTGAAGAGATCTTTCTTCCTTCATTCACATCTTTCTCAATTCAATTCATATATCTGTGTGTGTGTGTACTGATTTGAGATCAGTACGTGGATTTTGTCATAGTGTGTGTGTTGTGATCTATGCTGGTTTGTGCACAGATCTAAATTGTGTGTGATGTGTTGATCAGATCAAGGCTAGAGGATTTGATCTTTTGTGGACTTGATCTAGCGTGTGTGTGTGTGGTTGAGCCATCGTGCTCAAGTGTGTGTGTTGTACTCAACCTTGAGTAGTGTGTCCTTACTGTGTGAGGGGTGGACGTAGGAGTCACTGGATGTGATCTTCGAATCACCTAAAAATCCCTTGTGCACTGTGGTTTGATTTGTGGTTTGATCTGTATTGTGCTAGATGCATGCATAGAGATTTCATCTGCACACTAACTATTAATTTGTTCACACACATCAATCACATGTTTGTTGCTTAAACTAATTGATGAAATGTTTCTTACATTTTTAATCACTCACATTGCATCAGATCAGAGGGGTTTTAATTGAGTAGATCTTTTAATCCGAAGTAATTTTTCAATTGCTTAAGTTTCCACTACAAATCTATTCAACCCCCCCTTCTAGCTTTGCCATCTCCGAATATCCAATCCTAACAACAAATACAAGTGTTGAGCAACTCGTTTCTATCTCTTTATTTACTAAACTATCTATCACAATATTTTGTTATGACAAAATCTTTTAATATTCTCACCTTTACTATTTATGGAAATCAAAAAGCTATTATATATACAATCATACCTTCTGACAAAAACTATGCCTACATAGATTCTAAGTTCATAGCGAAATTTGTCTAAGTCCACAGCGTATACTGTATATCACACTGACTCCGACTCTTGACTCTGACTCTTGAAGAGTCGAAGTAATGCTTTAATTGATACAATCTGATACATTCCGACTCTTGGAAATTTGAAGTTTGGCAACACTCCGACTTCTGGAAAGTCGAAGTCTGACATCACTCTGACTTCTGAAAGTCGAAGTCTAGCCTTACTCCGACTTCTGGAAAGTCGAAGTCTGGCAGCACTCCGACTCCTAGAAAGTTGAAGTCTTTGTATCGTTTTGAAGCCTTACTCCAACTCCTGGAAAGTCAAAGTCTGAGGAAACTCCGACTTCTTAAAAGTCGAAGTCCGCTATCTCTGACTTCATATAAGTCGAAGTCCGCTATCTGTTTGTTGGCACTCTTACTTCCCAAAGAAGTCAAAGTCATTTCTTTCTCACTCTGACTTCAATAAAATCGAAGCAGTAGTATTCCTAAAGTCGAAGTTTATTATCTCTATTAGTCTTACTCCGACTTCTTAAAATTCGAAGTATCTCTTGTCAACTGTTGTATATTTGTACTTAGCTGAAAATTCAAATCCCTATTTATAAGTACTAGTTAACATACATCATTACATAAACTCTGCATTGAAGTATCTCTTACTTTAAGAAAGTGTTCCTTAAAGTTCATTTTTTTTTTTGGTGGGAAAAATATTTTATTCAAAGTTATTTCTTCTGAGCAGTATCTCCTTTGGGATCTGTAAAATATATAAGATATATTTACTATCTCTTTTACTGACAGGAAGATAAGTTGATCTCTGGTTGACGGATGGTCAAAAATTAAATACTTGATAAGTCTAATGGGCTATCTGTTAGAACCTACCTACTACTGTCAGAAATACCATGACTTTCAGAAGAAAAACGTGTGCAACTATCTGCTCATTCTTAAATGTTCTGAACTTTTGTCTAAATGATTTCATATCTTATCCTTTATTTTACCTACCTTCGAAGGCATGTATGGAGGCATTTGCTCTTATCTTGTCCTTTCAAGTTTGTAGAACATTTGATGAAGAATGGCTAGATCTCTGCATTGAGCATGAAACCTGCAGAAAAATCTTGAAAGAGTCCTTCAAACATGAAGCTACAACATATAGCCTAGAGACGTTGGGACTCATGAAGCTAAAGATTTGATGGACAAACCTAAGAAGAGCAAATCTTCCTCTCAACAGCTATCTCCTTCAAACGGCTAGCTTCCAACGGCCAAATTCAAACGGGCAAAATTTGAAGTTATATATATATATATATATATGAAGCTGAAGCCTGGATACATATATGTATAGACAGATATAGAACAAAAAGATACACAAGAGAAGATATATAGAGTGACATACTTAGAAGACTTATAAGCCTGCGCTTCACTCCCATCCGAAAGCTAAAAGAGCCAATCAAAGAGAAAGAGAGCCACTCCTCGGTCTTAGACTTCTTCTCTCCTTCTTCAAATTGAAGTCTTCTTCATTTGGTGGACTACTACAATTCAGATCTCCTTTAGTCCACTTCATTGTTTTAGAAAGAACCTGAGTTTCACTCTCATATGTTTTTCTTTCTGAATTTTTCTGTTTGCTCATTATTGTTGAACTGACACACAAGCTTTCATACTTCTGTGTAAGGAACCTGCATGAGGTTTGTATCCTGCTGTACCCCTCTTGTGAAGGGAAGATCTACAAGTGTAGATAGTATTTGTACCCCTTGTTTAAGGGAAGACTTACTGGGAGCAAGTGGGTTTGTAATTCCTCTCGGGTTTGAGAGAAGGCCAAGTATTTACTGGTACTTAGTGAAATCCCAAGTGGTTTCTTGGGGACTGGACGTAGGACTTCCATATGGGAAGGGTTGAACCAGGATAAAATTATTGTGCCTTCATGTGTGATTGATTCTGCCAAGTTTTCACTTGTTTCACACACATCACACTAAGTACTAACAAAGTTATTTAGTGTTGTTTATCATTTAGATAAAAATTTTAAGGTGCAAAGAAGTCCTATTCACCCCCCTCTAGGACATCTATAGTGCCATCTCGATCCAACAATAAGTACTTACAGACTTACATAGAAAAAAAGTAGGTAATTACTTACTTATGCAGTTACACATTTAACTGTATAACTACTTCAAAAGTTGTTACAAAGTTACAGATACAAGTACTTATAGACTTACGTAGAAAAAAGTAGGTAATTACATACTTACGCAATTACATAGTTAACTGTGTAACTACTTCAAAAGTTGTTACATAGTTACAAATACAAGTAATTACAGACTTATGTAGAAAAAAAGTAGGTAATTACATGTGTAGTTACACAGTTGACTGTGTAACTACTTCATAAGTTGTTACAAAGTTACAGATACTGTACTTACATAGACAAAAAGTAGGTAATTATATACTTACGCAGTTACACAGTTAACTATGTATGTACTTCATACCCTGCTACAAAGTTACAGAAAGAAGTTGTAACGTCGCGCGTTTTTTGGATCTTCGTAGATCCTTGGTTTAGCGTATGGGGTGGTCACACCTTGACCAGTGCGACTTGTGTTGTGTGTTTCTTATTGGATCCTTACCAGAGTTGGTTATGGATTTGTGTTGGTGTTCAGTGCGCTGGACATCAACAGTGGGTTGGCATCCAGGTGTGTGACGTCTACTATGTGTTGGCGGCAATGGTGTTTCTGTTAACATGTTCTTGGTGTCCATCGATGTAGACGTCTACCGTTGAACTTGGCGGCGAGTGTAGTGGACGCCTAGTTGGGGCGGTTTGGTTAGCGGCGCAGAGGTTGACGTTAAACTGAGGTGCCTGTGTTTTTAGGGGAAACCCGAGCCTTCTTCTTTCCCCACCTTCTCCCCTCCTTTTCCCCCACCTGTACCCTTGTGCCTCTTCACTAATTTCGGTGGTCGATGGGAGCACGTGGGAAGGCCGTGATGCACGCAGCAGCGGCAGATCAAGCGGGGAATGACGGATTGGAGGGCGATATTCGCGGGAAGCTCCTGGGGGTTCGGTGTAAATCGAGGTTCTATCGAGGTTTATATGCGTTTCTGAGGTAGGGACTTAAACCCTTTAGCTTCTCTTGTGTATTATTCCATGCCTGTTGTATGTAATTTACGTGGAATCGTAATTTTGGGGAGGTTTTCCTTTCTATCGAGTTTTAGGGTGGTTTGGCCGATCCATGCGTTGGATCGTGTTTTTCCGACATTATGGTGGTGTGTGGTGATGAGAGGAAGTGTTCCCTCTTCATCACGTCATGATTTTGAGGGCTGGATTGCTCTCAGGGGATGTGGTTTATGGCTGGTTCAGCTGCTGGGAGCTGAAGAAGTCAACGTCAAGGGATGTTGACGTTGAGTTCTTCAGGGAAGAGATAAACGGCGTGATCGTTTGCCGTTAAACTCTTCAGGGAAGATCTTGACGGCAAGGTTGGTTTCCGTTACGTTCTTCAGGTAAAATATTAATGGCAATCGATGTTGCCGTTAGTCCCTCGTTATCGGCGGTCGATATTGCCGTCTATCCGCTGGTGAGTTCCTAGCAAGCTGTGTTTCCTTTTTCCGCGATTTATGGTGTTGGACGTGTGGTGCACCCTGTTGGTGTATTATACATGTGGTGCCTACGTGGTTTGGGTGTTGTGCATGTGGTTTGTGTGTGCATGGCACATTGTACGTTATTGTGTTAATTGTATCCCAAAAATTGTGGTGAGTTTGTGGTGTTATGGCAGTGAGGTTCTTGTGTGAGCCTAGCCAAGAATTGGAAGTGTTTTTATGATTCGGATAACATGCATATGTAAGCAAGACTAGAGGTCGATATTATGATTATTATAATGTGATTTATGTGGTTATATTGTAATGTTTGGGCAATGAAGGTCCACACCGAGCAAGCCCTGGTCTGTTGTTGTCCTTCGAAGAATATTATACTGATTTATGTGTTAAGTGGTGTGTGTGCTGCCACGGAGGTTACAAGGTGGCCGATGTTAGGCTACAGTGTTATTATTAATATGGTTCATATATGTGTTTTTGTAGGCTAGCTTGTAGGTCACGAGTGACCAGGACAAGCTACTCCTCACACGTGTATTGTGATTTGTAATAAATGTGTAAATGATATGGTTTGTGTATTGCCGAGTGTGGTGGTACGACGCCTATTCCGGAATGCCTCTCTAGTCGGGTACCCCAGGTTATTTGTGAGCCATGCACGTGTGTTTGTTGTGCTCAGGGTTTGTCCTAGTACAGTGTGGTACCATCGAGGTTTGTGTCGTCTTCTTGGACACCCTCACTCCTGTGCTTGAGTTGTACGTCTGGCTGAGGGAAAGACGATAGTAGGGCAGCGGCTTGTGTTTGTGGGTGTGCAGTCGCTTGTAGCTCACTCGTAGTTAGGGGTACGGACACCAGTAGTCGACACTGGTCCCCAGCTAGTCCTATTTTCCAGTGCCTCACTTTAGGGTGCTCCGGCCAGAGACCCTCGAGGTGCCAGGCATGGACCTGCAGTTGTGTGTCTGCAGGTGTGGTGTTGGTTGGTCTCCACAGTTGTTTGACTTGTTCTCGTGGAGCGGCAGTTGGACCTTTCGTCTGTGACTGCGAGACTAAGAGGTTGTTCTTGTGTTGTGTTGTCCGAGTTGGATACTGGCCTGATCAGCCAGTAGTCCATTCCCGTGTGGTGGCGTCATTCCTTTCCGACTCGTACTTTGCCACTGGCTGTGGTTCGTGAGTTTGTGACTCATAGTCGAGGTTTGACTCGTTCGAGGTGTGCCCTGGTGTTGGCACAGTTGTGACTACGGTTGTAGATTGTGGTGTGCCCGAGTGGTGGCACAGTTTTGGTTATGGTTGGTGAATGTTGACTCACCAAATGTGGTTTAGCTTGCTATGGTGTGCTCTGTTACGGCACTGGTTTACTTGTGGTTTCTGTGCTGGTGCCTTGTGGTAATAGGTACCTGTACCCTATGTGGGTAATGGTTTGTGATGGTACGTCGTGTACCAGTCTGTTCTGGTATTGACGTGGAACTGTATTTCGTGGAGGTCGTGAGGTGTGACCTTCCACTCAATGTGCTTTACCTTTCTCGAGTAAGCTATCGTATATGGTTTTCACGTGTGATGGATTGGCCCGCTGTAGTCGATTATGTTACTTGGTGTGTGTGGTTTCCGACATATTGTGATTTGAGGTATAAAGGACCAGCTTTTGGTTAGCAGTCCTGTTACCCACGTACTTGAGATTTGTCTGTGAAGCTTATAGCTTAGGTAGTGGTTTGCTTGTGCGACTTATACCTTAAATGATTGGTTGTGACTGTGGTTTGCCTATGAGGCTTGAGGCCTAAGCTTTACTATTGTTAAGTGGACTTGTGGTGTGGAGCTAGTCCTATTGTTCTCTCTTACTTTCCGAGGTTGTGAATAGTTAATATGTTTATATTTAATTGCAGTATTAGATACAATTGTTGTGAGCATGAAATGGTTTGGTTATATGTGTGGCCAGTGAGACCCATTGAGGTTGAGGTCCCTTCTGTTAGTGTTGTGGTCCTTGGGTGGTCCCTACTGAGCCTGGAGCCTGTGACTTGTTGAGGCTCACTCCCCTACAGTTCTTTTCAGGGCTTGCCGAGTGTTTGGCTTGCAGCGGCGTTGTGTCAGACTTGTACCACCAACAGTTGTGTAGTAGTTAGTGTTGTGTGAGCTTGTGCTCCCTCCGGGTATGCCCCAGGTAGTTGTACTTTTAATTGGACATGTAATAATGTAACGGTACAGTTGTAAATTGTTGTATGTAGGTATGAGCACATGTACTTTCTTGTGTCTTATACTGTGTAGTTGTCTTTTATATTCTTACTGGACACTTGTGTGAGCTATCCCTTGCGAGACTTCGGTCCGTTCACGGGAGGCGGATCTAGATATGGAGCCTTAAAGGGCATAAATATCCAGAGCCGTCACAGTTGGTTTCCGAGCATGGTCCAGTTAGAATATGAAAAGACATTGAAGTTACAATGTCCCAATACATGGATTAATGTCTACTGCTGGTAGTAAGTCTGTGGTTTTATGTGTTATAAGGTGATTTTTATGTGAGCTTTTGGCACGCAAACCGTGTGTTTTTGTTTGTTAAATTAACAGTTGTGAGCAGTTGTTGAGCCATAGAGTGGTTAGTGGTATAAGTTGTGTCGTTGCACTAGTGTGCCAGGGTGCAGTTGAAATTTTGTGTTTAAAAAATTTTCAGTGGCAGATATTAAAGGAATCAGTGGAGTTAGTTATGTTGGTTAGCAAAAGTAAAAGGCAATTTCAGAAAGATATTTGCAAATGGTGCTCTATTAAAGAATAAGGTTAACAGAGACAGGTATAATATGAGGTGTCAGTATGACAGATCAATAGAATGTTACTAGCAAAGAATAGTGTGTGTGTGTGATAAGTTGCAGAAGAGGACCTTGGCAGAGGTATTGTTGTGTTTGAGATTTGTGTTAATAGGATTTGAGAAACGGCTTGAGTAATAATGTGATTAGAGCTTTGGCAACTTGAGAATGATTAAATGAGGCAGACTGGTTTCAGATGAAGTACGGGTACATAGAGGAATAAAGAATTGTGACAGTCCGATAAGGATAAGGGTGTCTTGACAATTAGAGAGTTGAGCAGAGGTGGTTAGTTAAGTAAAGAAAGGGTAAAGAAATATCACTGTATAGTTAGACTTTTCTGAGCATAAGAAAAATATCGGCCTAGCAAGTGGCAGTTTATGAGAATTTTATATAGAGTCAGATGCAGTGTTACAAATAAGGTTACTATTGTTTAATAACTGAGTATAATTCGAGAAGAGAAGAGGTGAAGTTTGTGCTTAAAAGAGATTGAGGTTGTACGGAATAAAATAAGAATTATGTGAATCATAATAGAAAGAAGCAGATTAATTAAGAAACCATTAAGTGGTGCCAGGTTAAGTGAAATAGAGAATCAGGCGGAGTAGGCTATTGTATTCAACGAGATTGTCTCCAGACTATGGCCTTACAGTTGTGAATAAAGAATACTTGTGTAACAACAGCAATAGCGGTATGAGTGGTCCAGGATGAACTGTAAGACCCTCGAATTTCCGTCGTATTTTTTTTCATGTTTACGTGTGTATATTGTGCTTGTGTATGTATGTACATAATTACGTAGGCATTGAAATAGTATAGTTACGTATGCATGTGTTTATATTAAGTATAAATAATGTACTTATTGCATGATGGTAGTGTGGATACGATACTATATGTACATTGCATGTATATATGTCCGGTATGCATGGTTTTTTGCATAAATTAGGGTTCTGGCCGAAGGCCCTATTGGCGTCAATCCCCAGGCCGTTGAGGTGGTGTTAGCGTCCAGACCTGGACGCCAACCCTAGCTCCGGCGTCCAGTGATCTGGACGTCGACTTCTCTGGCCTGCATGCACAGCAGAGCTGCTATCTTCTGAAGCAAGGCATGGCAACCATTGGGGGATGTCCCCCAACGGCTCTGAACATGTCTAATCGGTATGGTGAGTGGGTGAGGGGTTCTCCTACATCCTGAACCCGAATTGGCCTCTCCCCACTTCTCACTTTCACCCTTGCAAGAGGAGAAAAGAGGAGAGAAAACCCTAGAGCTTTCTGTGAGAAAACCCCATTTGTGAACCCTCAAATCCGACCCCTTGGAGGTTCATTTGGAGATCTTCTGCAACAAGGAGGAAGCTGAAGCATAAGGGAATGCCTCCCCATCATCCCCTCGGCGTGGAGATCAACCAGAAGCCCGGAGGAAGGCGATCTTGGAGGTGCTTCTGCAACTTCTTGGGACTGCCCAAGGAGGTCTTCACCAAGCCTCTAAATCCCCTAGAAGAATTTTTGAAAGGCAAGTGACCTATCTATGGTATCCCCGTATGAGTCTAGGAGGTTTTTATAATTTTTATGGAATTTCCCTCGAGTCCTAGACCCTCCATTTCACCCAATTTTCAGAGCTCGGGTCTGTGTTTCTGCACAGACCTGAGTAAACGGCAAGGTCCCTAGACGCCTGTGATGATCTTGGCGTCCATCGACCCTGCCGCTGACTCTGAGTCAGCGGCCAGAGACCGCCCTCTAGTTCTTCAGGACAGAACAGTGAGCTGTTCTGTCCCTTCTATACGTTAGTTTCGTTATGATTTTCGTGATGAGGATATATGGTATTTCTATAAGCTATGTATATTGTGCATTGTGGTTGTGGATTGAATGTGGTGTGATGGTGAATGTGGGGCAATAATGTCTTGTAGACTTGTGAGCATAACTTGTGGAAAAATTTTGTGAATCAATGTTCCATGATTAGGATTAGTTGAATATCTTGTTTTCAATCTATTCATGAAGATTTGTGGGGCATGTATGTAGATTCTGAAATTTTGGAATTTATGCATGCTTGTGGAATCGTAAATAAAGTTCGGTTCGGTAAAGTTAAAAACATGCAAAAGCGGTTGTCATAATTGATTTATAGATGTATGAATTAGGATGAAGTTGTATTCTGAAATCATGCAATAGTATTTTCTGTGCAAAACAGTAAGTGGATGAATTTCCAATGTGTTAGACCCATGTTAGCTTAAATTGTGAATAATATGCTAATTAGGTATTTGATTTTCTGTAAATCCTATTTAGCTCAGAAAAATCTGAAAAATTGAGGGTATGATTTGGAACCCGAAATCAGCATGTGGTTAAAATTTCAGGTCAATTGGAACAGTAAATAAAAAGTTATGTGTTTTCATGTAAATTGTGAATAATTCGTATATATATGATCGTAATGTGAATTTATTTTGTTTAAAACAGCATGATGGGTGTGTTTACTATGTGTTAAATCTTGAAAACTCTGTAGTACCATGTTAGGAAAAACAGAGGTGTTCATGTGAGTAAGAAAGTGTGAATGAAATGAAGAGTGCCAAGTGTAAAAACCATGTGTAAAACGTTAAATGTGTAAAAGTGTAAACTGTGCCAATGTGATACTGCTTCCGAGAAGGCAGTGGAGCTGTATCAGGGAAAAGTCCCCCTGAGAAAGTTCATTGTGTTAAGTGACCCTAAGGGCATTAGGGGGAAATCCTGGAGGTGGACAAGTACCACTGGTTAGGGTGGAGACTTGTTCTCCCGGTCTGCGCAGTCCAAGAGTCACCATTGCATTGCCTAGATGGTGCCTATGTGTTATGTGATGTGAATGTGTCCTTCTTTGGTGGTTTGGACTATGTGTCACGGCACTAAAATGTGTAAAGTGTAATATGTAAAGTGTATGTGACCATGTGTAAATGTGTAAGTGACATGTGAATGTGTATGTGTAAAGTGTAACCATGTGAAAAGAGGAAATTGTAAAAAAGGAAAATGCGAAAAATCTAGATGTGCAATGTGTTATTGAAACCATGAGAGGCTAAATCTGAAACCATGTGAATTCAGAAAATGCATGTTATCTTTCTTGTGTTTATGTGTGCAAAGTGTTTAGAATCCATGATTAGGAACAATTAATGAGTATGTGCGCAAAGTGGCATGATGGATTGTTCATGTGTTATGTTCTAAGCCACATTGTAGCTTTCATGTGTATGTTTATAGTCTTTGAACCATGTGAAATCAGCAACTTAAAGCATGTGAAAAAGTTATGTAGGTACTTAAGAACATGTGGATTCCATGCTAACTATGTTCCACGTTCATATATGTAAATTGTCCATGTGGATAACTCTCATGTTTGGTTCTTTATAAGGTTAAAGTTCATAAGTGAATGGATTAGAGACCATGTGATAGGTGAATGTTATATTTTGAAATCTGAAAGCATGTGTTAGGTGTAAAATTGTAGAACCTTCATGATAGGTTGAAACTTAAATGGACTAGCCTGCTATGTGTTGCTAATTGTATGTGCTTGTAGAAACCACTAGGATTTGTACGTGTATATCATGTATAGTGTTGCTTGCTGAGTCTCTGGACTCACTCCTTGCTTCGGCGTACAGGTGTAGTTGGTGATACGACATCGTTGGAGGAGACGGTGGAGACGGACTCCGAGCGCAGAGACTAGTTACTTGGAGCTTCCTTTGTGATTGTGTACTTCGTCATATGTACTTGAACATTGTATTAGGATTATCATGAAAAGAATGTAATATGTGGACATTTGTATTTCTATTTCAGCAAATTAAATCATGTGAATTTTAGTTCCTTTTTGCAAATTGTAAACTGCATGTATGTTAATGTGGATGATGAATGAATGGAGATAGTTCTCTTTTACTTCCGCTACTCTGTTATATATATTCGCGTGTATCTCAGCTGTTTGTATCGTTGGGTAAATGTCCCACTGTGAGGACTCTCGCTATATCGACGTGGGTCGGTATGACCGTACCGGTATAATGAGGGCCGTCACATGAACAGCTAGGCAGTACAATAATTGAGAAGAATGTTTATAGAGAAGATATTATGTTTAATACAGTTGGCAGATTATTAATCTGGAAAAATAATGAGTAAGATAGATTGTGAAACAAATATAACTGAAAGATCGAGAAAGTGATCAATAAGAGTTTGCATGGCTAAATGGAAATTGAAAGTAGCAAATAGAAAACGGAGAGAATGTAATCAGTTAAACAGTGAATGGCTTAAAGTCAGATGGCACCCGATTGAAATAAAGTTTAATGCATGTAAAGTTAGCTGGGCAGTTTAATTCTTCCCTAAAAAGAAAGTGTGATAGTAATGAAAGCAGGTGTTTTGAGAAATGATGGAAATAATGTGGTTAGTCAGCTAGAGAATGTAAATTGAAGTTAAAAAGTAATATGAAAAATAAAGTATGTTAGTAATGTAATGGTATGGTAGAATTCGGGTTTTTTAAAAGGTGTGGTACAATTAGAATTGAAGTATTAGAAAAAGTAGTTTGGAAATTTTGATATTATTTTTCAATATTGATTGAGCAAGTAAAGCAATTTGTAATGAATATAGTCGGAATCAAAGCAATTATGAAAGTGTGCAGCAATTGTGAATAATAGTAGAAGCTGAATGTATGAAATATTCTGTCAGATATTCAGCAGGATCAGAGTAGCGCAGCGGAAGCGTGGTGGGTCTACAACCCATAGATCAGAAAACTGAAAATATGAGAATGGATAAAATAAGGTAGTAGTTAATAATGATAAACAGGATAATGGCTAGCAATGACAAAGTGAGTAATGGAATGGCATTAAGAAATTCGAGAAATTAAGCAAGGTTTAGCACGAAAGAACATCCAAAGGTAGTGGAATAAAATAAAAGGATTTGAGCAGAAAGAAATGGCCCGGAAAGAAATGTTGCAAACACAGCCCAGAAAATGTGAAAGTAGGTTCAGTCCAAGGAGATAAAGTGTCATTGGCAAGGTGGAATCGCCTACAATTGAAAGATAAGGAAAGGCAATGGAATCGATAAAACAGAATAATTGTGAAATGAATTGAAAGAAAAGAAAACATCAAAGCAAGGATGGAATTGGACAGATGAGTCAGTTAGTGCAGATGAATTGAAAGGCTATTATAGAGAAAGAGTATCCTTCTTTTTAGGTGATAGTCTGGCGTGCTGTGGTTTATGTTGAATGTCGAGGACGACATTTCTTTTTAGGTGATAGTCATGTAACGTCGCGCGTTTTTCAGATCTTCGTGGATCCTCGGTTTAGCGTATGGGGTGGTCACACCTTGACCAGTGCGACTTGTGTTGTGTGTTTCTTATTGGATCCTTACCGAAGTTGGTTATGGATCTGTGTTGGTGTTCAGTGCGCTGGACATCAACAGTGGGTTGGCGTCCAGGTGTGTGACGTCTACTATGTGTTGGCGGCAATGGTGTTGCCGTTAACATGTTCTTGGCGTCCATCGATGTAGACGTCTACCGTTGAACTTGGCGGCGAGCGTTGTGGACGCCTAGTTGGGGCGGTTTGGTTAGCGGTGCAGAGGTTGACGTTAACCTAAGGCGCCTGTGTTTTTAGGGGCAACCCGAGCCTTCTTCTTTCACAACCTTCTCCCCTCCTTTTCCCCCACCTATACCCTTGTGCCTCTTCACTACTTCCGGCGGTCGACGGGAGCACGTGGGAAGGCCGTGATGCGCGCAGCAGCGGCAGATCAGGCGGGGAATGACGGATTGGAGGGCGGTATTCGCGGGAAGCTTCTGGGGGTTCGGTGTAAATCGAGGATCTATCGGGGTTTATATGCGTTTCTGAGGTAGGGACGTAAACCCTTTAGCTTCTCTTGTGTATTATTCCATGCCTGTTGCGTGTAATTTGAGTGGAATCGTGATTTTGGGGAGCTTTTCCTTTCTGTCGGGTTTTAGGGTGGTTTGGCCGATCCATGCGTTGGATCGTGTTTTTCCGACATTATGGTGGTGTGTGGTGATGAGAGGAAGTGTTCCCTCTTCATCACGTCATGGTTTTGAGGGCTGGATTGCTCTCAGGGGATGTGGTTTGTGGCTGGTTCAGCTGCTGGGAGCTGAAGAAGTCAACGTCAAGGGATGTTGACGTTGAGTTCTTCAGGGAAGAGATAAACGACGTGATCGTTTGCCGTTAAACTCTTCAGGGAAGATCTTGACGGCAAGGTTGGTTGCCGTTAGGTTCTTCAGGTAAAATATTAACAGCAATCGATCTTGTCGTTAGTCCCTCGTTAGTGGTGGTCGATATTGCCATCTATCCGCTGGTGAGTTCCCAATAAGCTGTGTTTCCTTTTTCCGCGATTTATGGTGTTGGACGTGTGGTGCACCCTGTTGGTGTATTATACACGTGGTGTCTACGTGGTTTGGGTGTTGTGCACGTGGTTTGTGTGTGCATGGCACATTGTACAGTTATTGTGTTAATTGTATTCCAAAAATTGTGGTGAGTTTGTGTTGTTATGGCAATGAGGTTCTTGTGTGAGCCTAGCCAAGAATTGGAAGTATTTTTATGATTCGGATAACATGCATATGTAAGCATGACTAGAGGTCAATATTATGATTATTATAATGTGATTTATGTGGTTATATTGTAATGTTTGGGCCGTGAAGGTCCACACCGACCTAGCCCTGGTCTGTTGTTGTCCTTCGAAGAATATTATACTGATTTATGTGTTAAGTGGTGTGTGTGCTGCCACGGAGGTCACGAGGTGGCCGATGTTAGGCTATTGTGTTATTATTAATATGGTTCATATATGTGTTTGTGTAGGCTAGCTTGTAGGTCACGAGTGACCAAGACATGCTACTCCTCACACGTGTATCATGATTTGTAATAAATGTGTAAGTGATGTGGTTTGTGTATTGCCGATTGTGGTGGTCCGGCGCCTATTCCGAAATGCCTCTCTAGTCGGATACCCCAGGTTCTTTGTGAGCCAGGCACGTGTGTTTGTTGTGCTCGGGGTTTGTCCCGGTACAGTGTGGTACCGTCGAGGTCTGTGTCGTCTTCCTGGACACCCTCACTCCTGTGTTTGAGTTGTACGTCCGACTAAGGGAAAGACGACAGTAGGGCAGCGGCTTGTGTTTGTGGGTGTGCAGTCGCTTGTAGCGCGCTCATAGTTGGTGGTACAGACACCAGTAGTCGACACTGGTCTCCTGCTAGTCCTATTTTCCAGTGCCTCACTTTAGGGTGCTCCGGCCAGAGACCCTAAAGGTGCCAGGCATAGACCTGCAGCTATGTGTCTGCAGGTGTGGTGTTGGTTGGTCTCCACAGTTGTTTGACTTGTTCTCGTGGAGCGGCAGTTGGACCTTTCATCCGTGATTGCGAGACTGAGAGGTTGTTCTTGTGTTGTGTTGTCCGAGTTGGATACTGGCCTGATCAGCCAGTAGTCCATTCCCGTGTGGTGGCGTCGTTCCTTTCCGACTCGTGCTTTGCCACTGGCTGTGGTTCGTGAGTTTGTGACTCATAGTCGAGGTTTGACTCGTTCGAGGTGTGCCCTGGTGTTGGCACAGTTGTGACTACAGTTGTGGATTGTGGTGTACCCGAGTGGTGGCACAGTTTTGGTTATGGTTGGTGAATGTTGACTCACCAAATGTGGTTTAGCTTGCTATGGTGTGCCCTGTTACGGCACTGGTTTACTTGTGGTTTCCGTGCTGGTGCCTGGTGGTAATAGGTACATGTACCCTATGTGGGTAATGGTTTGTAATGGTACGTCGTGTACCAGTCTATTCTGGTATTGACGTGGAACTGTATTTCGTGGAGGTCATGAGGTGTGACCTTCCACCCAATGTGCCTTTCTCGAGTAAGCTACCGTATATGGTTTTCATGTGTGATGGATTGGCCCGCTGTAGTCGATCATGTTACTTGGTGTGTGTGGTTTCCGACATATTGTGATTTGAGGTATAAAGGACCAGCTTTTGGTTAGCAGTCTTGTTACCCACATACTTGAGATTTGCCTATGAAGCTTATAGCTTAGGCAGTGGTTTGCTTGTGCGACTTATACCTTAAATGATTGGTTGTGACTGTGGTTTGCCTATGAGGCTTGAGGCCTAGGCGTTACTGTTGTTAAGTGGACTAGTGGTGTGGATCTAGTCCTATTGTTCTCTCTTACTTTCCGAGGTTGTGAATAGTTAATGTGTTTATATTTAATTACAGTATTAGATACAATTGTTGTGAGCATGAAATGGTTTGGTTATATGTGTGGCCAATGAGTCCCATTGAGGTTGAGGTCCCTTTTGTTAGTGTTGTGGTCCTTGGGTGGTCCCTACTGAGCCTGGAGCCTGTGACTTGTTGAGGCTCACTCCCCTACAGTTCTTTTCAGGGCTTGCCGAGTGTTTGGCTTGCAGCGGCGTTGTGTCAGACTTGTACCACCAGCAATTGTGTAGTAGTTAGTGTTGTGTGAGCTTGTACTCCCTCGGGGTATGCCCCAGGTAGTTGTACTTTTAATTGGACATGTAATAATATAATGGGACAGTTGTAAATTGTTGTATGCAGGTATGAGCACATGTACTTTCTTGTGTCTTATACTGTGTAGTTGTCTTTTATATTCTTACTGGACACTTGTGTGAGCTATCCCTTGCGAGACTTCGGTCCGTTTGCGGGAGGCGGATTTAGATATGGAGCCTTAAAGGGCATAAATATCCAGAGCCGTCACAGTTGGTATCAGAGCATGGTCCAGTTAGAATATGAAAAGACATTGAAGTTACAATGTCCCAATACATGGATTAATGTCCACTGCTGGTAGTAAGTCTGTGGTTTTATGTGTTATAAGGTGATTTTTATGTGAGCTTTTGGCACGCAAACCGTGTGTTTTTGTTTGTTAAATTAACAGTTGTGAGTAGTTGTTGAGCCATAGAGTGGTTAGTGGTATAAGTTGTGTTGTTGCACTAGTGTGCCAGGGTGCAGTTGAAATTTTGTGTTTAAAAAATTTCAGTGGCAGATATTAAAGGAATCAGTGGAGTTAGTTATGTTGGCTAGCAAAAGTAAAAGGCAATTTTAGAAAGATATTTGCAAATGGTGCTCTAGTAAAGAATAAGGTCAACAGAGACAGGTATAATATGAGGTGTCAGTGTGACAGATTAATAGAATGTTACTAGCAAAGAATAGTGTGTGTATGTGATAAGTTGCAGAAGAGGACCTTGGCAGAGGTATTGTTGTGTTTGAGACTTGTGTTAATAGGATTTGAGAAACGGCTTGAGTAATAATGTGATTAGAGCTTTGGCAACTTGAGAATGATTAAATGAGGCAGACTGGTTTCAGATGAAGTACGGGTACATAGAGGAATAAAGAATTGTGACAGTCCGATAAGGATAAGGGTGTCTTGACAATTAGAGAGTTGAGCAGAGGTGGTTAGTTAAGTAAAGAAAGGGTAAAGAAAGATCACTGTATAGTTAGACTTTTCTGAGCATAAGAAAAATACCGGCCTAGCAAGTGGCAGTTTATGAGAATTTTATATAGAGTCAGATGCAGTGTTACAGATAAGGTTACTATTGTTTAATAACTGAGTATAATTCGAGAAGAGAAGAGGTGAAGTTTGTGTTTAAAAGAGATTGAGGTTGTACGGAATAAAATAAGAATTATGTGAATCATAATAGAAAGAAGCGGATTAATTAAGAAACACTTAAGTGGTGCCAGGTTAAGTGAAATAGAGAATCAGGCGGAGTAGGCTATTGTATTCAACGAGATTGGCTCAAGACTATGGCCTTAGCAGTTGTGAATAAAGAATACTTGTGTAACAATAGCAATAGCGGTATGAGTGGTACAGGATGAACAGCTAGGCAGTACAATAATTGAGAAGAATGTTTATAGAGAAGATATTATGTTTAATACAGTTGACAGATTACTAATATGGAAAAAGAATGAGTATGATAGATTGTGAAACAAATATAACTGAAAGATCGAGAAAGTGATCAATAAGAGTTTGCATGGCTAAATGGAAATTGAAAGTGGCAAATAGAAAACGGAGAGAATGTAATCAATTAAACAGTGAATGGCTTAAAGTCAGATGGCACCCGATTAAAATAATGTTTAATGCATGTAAAGTTAGCTGAGCAGTTTAATTCTTCCCTAAAAAGAAAGTGTTACAGTAATGAAAGCAGATGTTTTGAGAAATGATGGAAATAATGTGGTTACTCAGCTAGAGAATGTAAATTGAAGTTAAAAAGGAATATGAAAAATAAAGTATGTTAGTAATGTAATGGTATGGTAGAATTCATATTTTTTAAAAGGTGTGGTACAATTAGAATTGAAGTATTGGAAAAAGTAGTTTGGAAATTTTGATATTATTTTCCAATATTGATTGAGCAAGTAAAGCAATCTCTAATGAATATAGCCGGAATCAAAGCAATTATGAAAATGTGCAGCAATTGTGAATAATAGTAGAAGCTGAATGTATGAAATATTTTGTCAGATATTCAGCAGGATCAGAGTAGCGCAGCGGAAGCGTGGTGGATCTACAACCCACAGATCAGAAAACTGAAAATATGAGAATGGATAAAATAAGGTAGTAGTTAATAATGATAAACATGATAATGGCTAGCAATGACAAAGTGAGAAATGGAATGGTATTAAGAAATTCGAGAAATTAAGCAAGGTTTAGCACGAAAGAACATCCAAAGGTAGTGGAATAAAATGAAAGTTTTTGAGCGAAAAGAAATGGCCCAAAAAGAAATGTTGCAAACACAGCCCAGAAAATGTGAAAGTAGGTTCAGTCCAAGGAGATAAAGTGCCATTGGCAAGGTGGAATCGCCTACAATTGAAAGATAAGGAAAGGCAATAGAATCGATAAAACAGAATAATTGTGAAATGAATTGAAAGAAAAGAAAAGAGCAAAGCAAGGATGGAATTGGATAGACGAGTCAGTTAGTGCAGATGAATTGAAAGGCTGATACAGAGAAAGAGTATCCTTCTTTTTAGGTGTTGCCGTTAACATGTTCTTGGCGTCCATCGATGTAGACGTCTACCGTTAAACTTGGCGGTGAGCGTTGTGGACGCCTAGTTGGGGAGGTTTGGTTAGCGGCGCAGAGGTTGACGTTAACCTGAGGCGCCTGTGTTTTAAGGGGCGACCTGAGCCTTCTTCTTTTCCCACCTTCTCCCCTCCTTTTTCCCCACCTGTACCCTTGTGCCTCTTCACTACTTCCGGCGGTCGACGGGAGCACGTGGGAAGGCCGTGATGCGTGCAACAGCGGCAGATCAGGCGGGGAATGACGAATTGGAGGGCGGTATTCGCGGGAAGCTCCTGGGGGTTCGGTGTAAATCGAGGTTCTATCGGGGTTTATATGCGTTTCTGAGGTAGGGACGTAAACCTTTAGCTTCTCTTGTGTATTATTCCATGTCCGTTGCGTGTAATTTGCGTGGAATCGTGATTTTGGGGAGCTTTTCCTTTCTGTCTGGTTTTAGGGTGGTTTGGCCGATCCATGCATTGGATCGTGTTTTTCCAACATTATGGTGGTGTGTGGTGATGAGAGGAAGTGCTCCCTCTTCATCACGTCACGGTTTTGAGGGCTGGATTGCTCTCAGGGGATGTGGTTTGTGGCTGGTTCAGCTGCTGGGAGCTGAAGAAGTCAACGTCAAGGGATGTTGACATTGAGTTCTTCAGGGAAGAGATAAACGGCGTGATCGTTTGCCGTTAAACTCTTCAGGGAAGATCTTGACGGCAAGGTTGGTTGCCGTTAGGTTCTTCAGGTAAAATATGAACGGCAATCGATGTTGCCGTTAGTCCCTCGTTAGCGGCAGTCGATATTGCCGTCTATCCGCTGGTGAGTTCCCAGCAAGCTATGTTTCTTTTTTCCGCGATTTATGTTGTTGGATGTGTGGTGCACCCTGTTGGTGTATTATACACGTGGTGTCTACGTGGTTTGGGTGTTGTGCATGTGGTTTGTGTGTGCATGGCACATTGTACGTTATTGTGTTAATTGTATTCCAAAAATTGTGGTGAGTTTGTGGTGTTATGGCAGTGAGGTTCTTGTGTGAGCCTAGCCAAGAATTGAAAGTGTTTTTATGATTCGGATAACATGCATATGTAAGCATGACTAGAGGTCGATATTATGATTATTATAATGTGATTTATGTGGTTATATTGTAATGTTTGGGCAGTGAAGGTCCACACCGACCTAGCCCTGGTCTGTTGTTGTCCTTCGAAGAATATTATACTGATTTATGTGTTAAGTGGTGTGTGTGCTGCCACGGAGGTTACAAGGTGGCCGATGTTAGGCTACAGTGTTATTATTAATATGGTTCATATATGTGTTTTTGTAGGCTAGCTTGTAGGTCACGAGTGACCAGGACAAGCTACTCCTCACACGTGTATTGTGATTTGTAATAAATGTGTAAGTGATATGGTTTGTGTATTGCCGAGTGTGGTGGTCCGACGCCTATTCCGGAATGCCTCTCTAGTCAGGTACCCCAGGTTCTTTATGAGCCAGGCACGTGTGTTTGTTGCTCTCGAGGTTTGTCCCGGTACAGTGTGGTACCGTCGAGGTCTGTGTCGTCTTTCTGGACACCCTCACTCCTGTGTTTGAGTTGTACGTCCGGTTGAGGGAAAGACGACAGTAGGGCAGCGGCTTGTGTTTGTGGGTGTGCAGTCGCTTGTAGCGTGCTCGTAGTTAGGGGTACAGACACCAGTAGTCGACACTGGTCCCCAGCTAGTCCTATTTTCCAGTGCCTCACTTTAGGGTGCTCCGGCCAGAGACCCTAGAGGTGCCAGGCATGGACCTGCAGCTGTGTGTCTGCAGGTGTGGTGTTGGTTGGTCTCCACAGTTGTTTGACTTGTTCTCGTGGAGCGGCAGTTGGACCTTTCGTCCGTGACTGCGAGACTGAGAGGTTATTCTTGTGTTGTGTTGTCCGGGTTGGATACTGGCCTGATCAGCCAGTAGTCCGTTCCCATGTGGTGGCGTCGTTCCTTTCCGACTCGTGCTTTACCACTGGCTGTGGTTTGTGAGTTTGTGACTCATAGTCGTGGTTTGACTCGTTCGAGGTGTGCCCTGGTGTTGGCACAGTTGTGACTACGGTTGTGGATTGTGGTGTGCCCGAGTGGTGGCACAGTTTTGGTTATGGTTGGTGAATGCTGACTCACCAAATGTGGTTTAGCTTGCTATGGTGTGCCCTGTTACGACACTGGTTTACTTGTGGTTTCCGTGCTGGTGCCTTGTGGTAATAGGTACCTGTACCCTATGTGGGTAATGGTTTGTGATGGTACGTCATGTACCAGTCTGTTTTGGTATTGACGTGGAACTATGTTTCGTGGAGGTCGTGAGGTGTGACCTTCCACTCAATGTGCTTTACCTTTCTCAAGTCAGCTACCATATATGGTTTTCACGTGTGATGGATTGGCCCGCTGTAGTTGATCATGTTACTTGGTGTGTGTGGTTTCCGACATATTGTCATTTGAGGTATAAAGGACCAACTTTTGGTTAGCAGTCATGTTACCCACGTACTTGAGATTTGCTTGTGAAGCTTATAGCTTAGGCAGTGGTTTGCTTATGCGGCTTATAGCTTTAATGATTGGTTGTGACTATGGTTTGCCTATGAGGCTTGAGGCCTAGGCGTTACTATTTTTTTTTTTTTTGGTAAGTAATAATTTCATAAATGAAAAGAGGATAGTATACAGGACCCCGTGACCATAAGAATGGTACACAGGAAGTGGACTCCTAATGAAGGACAAGAGAGTGTACCCACCTCAAAGAGGTAGAATATTCTCACTCCACCATACACAGCATTAGGATCACTAATGAAAGCAATTCATGACCACACAAGTTGTGGACTATGAATAAAAAAATAGAGATGGCGAAACACTACAAGAGGAACCCAACTATGTAGAGATGTTGAATCGCCTAAAGACGTCCTTCTCCCTTCCTGTTGTTAAGTGGACTAGTGGTGTGGAGCTAGTCCTATTGTTCTCTTTTACTTTCCGAGGTTGTGAATAGTTAATGTGTTTATATTTAATTACAGTATTAGATACAATTGTTGTGAGCATGAAATGGTTTGGTTATATGTGTGGCCAGTGAGACCCATTGAGGTTGAGGTCCCTTCTGTTAGTGTTGTGGTCCTTGGGTGGTCCCTACTGAGCCTGTGACTTGTTGAGGCTCACTCCCTTATAGTTGTTTTCAGGGCTTGCCGATTGTTTGGCTTGTAGCGACGTTATGTCAGACTTGTACCACCAGCAGTTGTGTAGTAGTTAGTGTTGTGTGAGCTTGTGCTCCCTCGGGGTATGCCCCAGATAGTTGTACTTTTAATTGGACATGTAATAATATAATGGGACAGTTGTAAATTGTTGTATGTAGGTATGAGCACATGTACTTTCTTGTGTCTTATACTGTGTAGTTGTCTTTTATATTCTTACTGGACACTTGTGTGAGCTATCCCTTGCGAGACTTTGGTCCATTCGCGGGAGGCGGATTTAGATATGGAGCCTTAAAGGGCATAAATATCCAGAGCTGTCACAGAAGTACTTACGGACTTATGTAGGGAAAAAGTAGGTAATTACATACTTACGCAGTTACACAGTTAACTGTGTAACTACTTCATACCCTGCTACAGAGTTACAAATACAAGTACTCATAGACTTATGTAGAAAAAAGTAGGTAATTACATACTTTCGCAGTTACACAATTAATTGTGTAACTACTTCATAAGTTGTTCTATAGTTACAAAAAGATGTACTTACAAACTTACATAGAAAAAATATAGGCAATTCATAGTTGTCAAGGTGGACGCCTAGGCGCCGCTTAAGCGCCAAGGTGCTTCCTCAGCCGCCTTAAAACATCTCGCCTTTCTAAGAGGAGAAAAGGCTCCCCAAGGCGCCGCTAAGGCGGCCAAGGCGCACGCTAAGGGTGCTTGGGCGCGCCTAGACTTTTAGGGGTCCGCAATATCCCACTTAGACAGTAGATTCAGGTCGGTTTTCAGGGCTGAGTCCAGTCCGATTCCAGGTAATATCTTAAGTAAATGTTATAATTTGTTGTTTCATTTACTTAAGATATTACATGTAAATAAGGAAGTACCCCCCATTTGAATCCAATAAAAATATCAAAAAAATCATATCTCTTACAAAAAAAAGTCAACTCTCCCATCGAAGAAGAAAATCACGATTTCGATGATTTTAGCGAAATGCTAACTTTCTAATCTCTCATAATTTGACCTATCTAAAAATTTGATAATTCAAATAAACTATATGGAACACTAAAAATCCAAAGTCCGGTAAAAAAAGTCAAACGTGCATATGACTTCTCCAAGGGAGCCGCTCTCCTACTGACAACACTTAGTCTGTTTGAGATCTCTCAGGATTTGGTCAAACTTAAACTATCATCACCCAAACACATGAGACTTGTCATTTTCTAGTTTCTTTTCAATTTTAGGCATATTTTGGGATTATGTAATGGACTCATTTAGTTTTTACTTGTTTTAAGTGTGTTAAGATATTACACTTCTTATTTTTATTTAACATATTTACATGTATGTGTATTGCTTGTTTTAAAAGTTGAAAATTAGTTTTCTGATGATAGAATGATATTTGCACTTCTTGTTCTTATTTAGTGTGCTTATTTATTTGAAGATGT
Source organism: Colocasia esculenta (assembly GCA_014218235.1). Taxonomy (NCBI): domain Eukaryota; kingdom Viridiplantae; phylum Streptophyta; class Magnoliopsida; order Alismatales; family Araceae; genus Colocasia; species Colocasia esculenta. The sequence goes on from CM024766.1 coordinate 78,457,173, forward strand.
CAATTTAGATTTTTTATGACTTTATGATATATAATGTGAGTTTGTTTACTTAGAGTTTAATTTTTGTTGCTTTCATTGTCTTTATGTCTGTCATATTATGATATTTTTTATTGAATTTTCATCATTATATATATTTATAGATACATAAATATCATGTAAGAGGGACACTTGAAAACAACTCATACTTGGTTCCGTCCTAAACGCCTAGACACCGCTTAGGCGAGCGCCTAAGCGCTTAGGCGATCCGAGACCCCACCTACGCCTTGGTCGCCTTGACGCCTTGACAACTATGAGGCAATTACATACTTACGTAGTTACATAGTTAACTGTGTAACCACTTCATAAGTTGTTACACTGTTATAAAAAGAAGTACTTACAGACTTACGTAAAAAAAAGTAGGTAATTACATACTTACGCAGATACACAGTTAACTGTGTCACTACTTCATACCTTGCTACAAAGTTACAAATACATATGTACTTACAGACTTATGTAGAAAAAAAGTAGGTAATTACATAGTTACATAGTTACACAGTTAACTGTAGAACTACTTCATACCCTGTTACACAGGTAGAAAAAGAAACTTACAGACTTACGTAGAAAAAAAAGGTAATTAGATACTTACGCAGTGACATGGTTAACTGTGTAACTGCTTCATACCCTACTACAAAGTTACAAATACAAGCACTTACAGACTTACGTAGAAAAAGGTAGATAATTACATACTTACGTAGTTACACAATTAACTGTGTAACTACTTCATACCCTGCTACAAAGTTACAAATACAAGTACTTTCAAACTTACGTGAAAAAAAACACATAATTACATACTTACGAAGTTACATAACTTGTTACATAGTTATAGATACAAATACTTACATTTTACATATTTATGCAGTTACACAATTAACTGTGTAAATACTTCATAAATTGTTACACAGTTACAGATACAAGTACTTACAGACTTACATAGAAAAAAAAACTAATTACATACTTACGCAGTTACACGTTTAACTGTGTAAGTATTTCATACCCTTCTACAAAGTCACAAAAGAAGTGCTTACACATTTAGGGCATAAAAAACTATGTACCTCCAAAGTTAATACTTTCATAGTTCTTTTACTCTATGGTAACTCTGTAACTAGGATACTGGTGGTTAGTAGTAACGTCAGTAAGTTCTGTGCGTATGCGTTCAAAACAGAAAAATGCGGACTTGAAGATCTAACAAACAGTGGAGTAAAAAAAATAGTGGTGAGACAAAAGCCTTTGACTACTATTGCCGGATCTGGATCAAATATTGTTGGCAACAAAAGCATATGACGACTATCAGATGTGGATTTACAGAGGAGAAAGGGGGTAGGTGGAACCAATGTCTATCGGAACGCCACTGACCAACCCACCTTCGCCACAGATAGAAGAAAATCACAATCAGCAGGAAAGTCCACCTGAAGCCAACATCCTTCATGAAAATGGCAACCCTGCGCTCCTCTTCACAGTGCCGCAACTGAAGCCTTTCGCCATTGCGTGCCTTCTTGGAAAGATATTAAAGCCGACAATGCTCACAAGTGATCTACGACTAGGGGTAGAATTGGTATTTAGGAGAAGAAAGATAACATGGGTTAACATCAGAGACTGAAAAATAAAACTTGTATAAAGCAGGGATTATGTGGCGCTGAAAAATTGACAAGGACGGTAAAATAAGTCTACATCCCTACCAAGGACCAACAAATAATTCTCCCTTTTATTTATTAGTGTCAAAATTTGTCTAAAAAATGAACTTAAATAATAACTTAAAATAGAGTGCCCAATTTCGTGGTAAGAACAGCAGATGCGGGTAGGCCAAACGAGTTGAAAGAATCATTGACCCGATCGAGGATCCAACCCACGGAACACGAATTTGACTGCCCCGCAGCCTACGCGGGAACGAATCCGACGACCTCCACTGCCTTCCTCCTGACAGTCGGACGAATATGATGGAGCCACACCACCCCACGCCCTCGCGTGTCACTTGGGTTTATTACTCATTCCCCAAACGTTCAAAATGGGACGAGGCGACCGGTAGGGGTGTAAACGAGCCGATACGTTCGACGAGTAGTTCGAAGCTCGACTCGATAAAAGTTCGGTCCGGCTCGTTTATTTAATTAACGAGCTGAGCTTGAACAAAAAAAAGCTCGATTCATAAACGAGCCGAGTCTGAACATATGTGAGCTCGGCTCGATTATACTCGTGAACAACTCGTTTAAGAGCTCGTTAAGAGCTCGATTAAATACTCGTTAAGAGCTTGTCTAAATACTCACTAACACTTTGTTTAAATATTTATTTAAATATAATAAGTATATATTGATATAAAAATATTTATTTGTTTTTATACAGTTATTATTACAATATAAAATATTTATGAGGGTTTAAATGTCATAGTGGACCATCCGTTAGTGACAGATGGTGCTCTCGGTGGCCGCAGTACTGTCACTGACGGTGCAGAAAGGGGGCTCTGGGCGGTGTGCGAAGGAGAGTTGTAGCACCGCCCCTACCTTATCACGCACCAACCCTCTTCCTTGCAGTGTCTATCTATTAATCTCATATTGATTGTGACAAATTATGAATATATTTCAAACATTATACTAAATAATTAAATTAAGTAACTTATCAAAACTATGGAGATATGAGCTTTAAATAAGATAAATTTAGGTCTTATGAACGATCAATTTTTTACTTATAGATTGGATTAGACTTATATATACGAACTCTCAAATTCAATTAAGCTCGTTAAGATACTCGTTAAGGGCTCGAACTCGAGAGTATTTAAACGAGCCGAGTTTGAATAAGCATTTTCAATACTCGATATAGCTCGAGCTCGGTTCGAACTCGATTAAAAGTTAACGAACAGAGTTTGAGCAACATACTACTCAGCTCGACTCGACTTATTTACACCCCTAGCGACCGGCGAGCTGGACACTGTTTGGAAGGTGCGCCAAAAGGGTCCGACAACCACTTGGAAGGCATCTTTGTCTTTGCGCCACGTACCCCACACGAGATCGAGGTCGCTTGGAGTGGAAGGAGCAACAATTATGGTGCCCTCTAATAGCCTATCTTTCCACAGGTTTACTAAAATATACACATAACAGATATCAAATTGTATATATACTCTGGCTCTGTACTAATTCCTCCTCCCCTTGGCTCTTCTGCTGCTTCTTGGCGCTCAAGCCACCAATCGCGACGCGAATTGGCAGCAAAAGACAAGGAGGAGAAAAGAAGAGATCTGGTTGCCATCGCCAGGGGGGCTCCACCTTCTTCTCTCCCCTCTTCTGCCTTCCTCCTGCTAGCGTTCACCCTCGCATGGCCGCGGCTGTAGCCGCACGTAGAAGGGCCCTGCTGCTGTCCGCATACAGCTCGTCGGCGGCCGCGCGTTTGGCATCCGACGTTGGGCCCCTCCTCCGCTCCTCCTCCTCTTCCCTATCCCGACCGGGCTCCTACGGCGGCGGGGGCGGCTACCTCCGGCACGTATCCCAGCTTCTCCGGAAGTCGAACGGGAAGCGGTCGTTCCTCGTGGACACCTTGGCCCTGGTGAGTGAGATGTCAGAAGAGTTCTTTCCCCCTTTCGACTCGGGCTATATTTGATTTTTGGGAGCTCATGGGGGTGTGGATTGATGAAAAAGTTGTCTTATGGCCAATTTGGGGGCAAGTGTAGGTGAGGAAGCTAGAGGCGGAGGGGATCCCGTCAAAGCAAGCGGAGGCCATCACCTCTGCAATCACCGAGGTCCTCAACGACAGCCTGGAGAATGTGACCCAGTCCTTCGTCTCGCATGGGGAGCTCCAGAAGGTTGGATATTCCCTTGCATTTTCCCTATCCCTTTTTCCTTCTTCACTATGTTTGTTGTTCTATCTGCTTTTGCCTTTTTTGATGCCATTTTCTTTCGACATTTAGCTCTCTTTCCCCTGCCCCAATGTACTGTGTCATTCTTCTAGTATATATGTCAGTATTAGGGATGTCTCTCAGTTTATTGCAATAGGGAACGTGAAGATCCTATTGTTCTAGTTGAAAAGTGAAATCTGTTTCATATTCCAGTTCACTTTATCATTTTGCCTTATATAGGGTCATTGAATGTGGAAGCTGATGGGTATAGATGATTTCATGGTTTGCAAGTGGAAAATGCCTATTTGATTGAATATAGTAGTAAAGGAAAAGTGAGTTTAAAATGGTGAAATATAGTTGAGACATGTAGTCATCACCTTGGAGTTGCGTTGCCTCTAGTATAATGCAGTAGGCGCTAGTGAACTCCTCCCGAGACATAATGAATTAAAGTTGACGGCCGTGCCATACTGTGCCTGGGACCTTCCAATCCCCGGCATGGTTCAGCACACAGTGCCTTTTAATTTATTTTTTATAATGAAAATTTAGAGTTTATTGGGCCAAATTTGGGCCAAACCGGACTGGTATGGTATGGTATGCCCGGTACCATACTGTACCAGGCCAAACCTGATCCGGCCTTTATAGTAAGAAGGGCTCGGCTCATCCTCGCGACGCAAGAAATACTGCATACCGTCTGCATCCTCTACTCTTGTAGGACGGAAATCCCGGGAACAATATGCAAAGACTATACCAGCCCGATCCTGAGATGGCAAAAAGGACAACGCTCTCCTGGCCTTCTTTAACTGATTAAGAGGATCCTGGCTTGGGCGGTTCCTGAATAGAAAAAGCAATGGGGCCGAATTGTTCTCCAGATAAATTTGCTGACATAGCTCGGGTAATAATAAACCTACCCAGGCGCTCAGATAGTGCGTCGCCAAAGAGATGCTGCGATCTCGAGGAGAAAGGCTAGCAGTCAGATTCCCCAGTCCATGGAAAATATTCGCCAATGCAGCTGGCGCAAGAGCTAACTTCCATCCATCGGCAAGTGCACAAGCAGGATGGATCACCTCGGGTCGGATATACCCGTCCTCTCCATATGGAACGACAAAAGTGCTCAGCCAATATACAAGATAAGCTGCAAGATATGTCCTGTTCGGTAACCCGCGCGGGTTCCAACCCTTATTCTAGGGAACGGCCAGAGGTCGATTGCCGTCATCAAGGTCCACAGGCAGCTGGTAATAATCGCTGTAGGAAGTAGTATCGCCCGTAAAGCTATTCTGAAAGCAGAAAAGGCCGTTGTAAAAAAATGAAATCCAGGAATGCACCGTCACCCGAACTGTCCTCTTTAAGACTGAGGGGGCCGCTTCTTTCCCTGTCCGAGATAAATCCCGCCAAACCTTGGTCAAATACCTCAGGCTGTAGGGAGTCTGGTAAAAACTAGAACATGTAGAGCAATCCCGATGAAGGTCGTCTAGACACACTTCTTCATACATCCGGCCACAGATAGGAAGGCTAGATATCCTGTGGAAAGCCCACAAATCAATAGATGTCTCTCCATCAGCAGTAGCGAATGTGTTGAACCGCCTGTTGAATCTCTCAACTAAAGCTTCCAGAAGGCCAGTGTGGCAAGGATAGCTGTATAAGGCTGCGGTCACGGCATGGCGAATCCCTGCCTGATCCAGAAGATTGCAGTAATGGTGCAAAATGCCCATAAGCCACTCTGTCACCCCGAGATGAAAGCGATGGGAAGGGATAACTGACCACCCGTCGTACCAGCTTGGAGTAGAACCGCTCATAATCTGGCACAGAAAACAGAATTGGGAGTAACCCTCGCTCACATACCGAGCATCTTGTTGGGTTCTCATATTGGAGAATGTTGGGTTACAACAAGTGCTTAAATGTTTTTGATGATGAGCAATACTAATTGATGTTATGTGAAATGTTCATAAATGGTATGTTTGTTTTTGATGATGAACATTTCATGAACAAGACAAATTGTTGTGTTATGAATGTGTGAAACATGATGAGAATGACAATTGGATGCAAATGAAACACATGTTTTATATGTTCATTATATCTCACTAATTATGTCTTTTAATGTAGGTGAGATTCCATGCAAGACAAAGCCCAAAATCCAAGTGCAAAAGAACAAGACAAGTTGCTGAAATAGTGCATCTGTCAACAGATGACATTGCATCTGTCAACAGATGAATAGTGCATCTGATGCATCTGTCGACAGATGATTTTCGCCTGTCGACAGATACACTCAGAAATCTATTTCCAGAAAGCCCAGTCTTCCGGTTCTTGCAAACCTGTCAGCATCTGTCGACAGCAGCAAGTCGGCTGTCGACAGACGGAGTTTTGGGAAGATCTAATGGCCAGGATATGATCTATATTTGGGTGTTTCCTTTTAGCACGACTCTCTATGCTTGGACATCATTATATAAGGATCATATGAGGCTATTTTCGCAGCAAAGGAGCCACCATACCAAAACCCTAAGCAAAGGTCAAGATCAAGGCTTTCTTCCTGCTGCCCTGCTTCATCTCTCTGCCCAGAACAAAGAAGAACAACCTTCCAAGCGGAGTTGAAGCCGGTTCGTCCGTGGTTCAAGCTTCTCCATCAACTGATACTTGTCAAGACGAAGCTTGGAGTCTTCTGGACGACCAACGAGAAGAGATCTACATCGGGATTTGATTCTTCATCTCAAAACTCTTCTCCTTTCACTACTTTCATATATCTGTGTGTGTGCACTGATTTGAGATCAGTATGTGGATGTTGTGGAAGTGTGGATTGTTGTTCTGATTGCGTGTTTGCATCAGACAACGTGTGTGTGGTGTGTTGGTCAGATCAAGGCTAGAGGATCTGATCTTTTGTGGACTTGATCTAGCGTGTGTGTGTGTGTGGTTGAGCCGGTGTGCTCGTGTGTGTGTTGTACTCAGTTCTTGAGTAGTGTGTTCTCACTGTGTGGGGGTGGACGTAGGAGTCACGTGGTGTGATCTCCGAACCACCTAAAAAATCCCTTGTGCACTGTGGTTTGACTTATGGTTTGCATTGTATTGCGCTAGATGCATGCATAGGGATTTCGTCTACACACTAACTGTTAGTTTGCTCACACACATTGCATCAGATCAAAGGGGTTTTAATTGAGTAGATCTTTTAATCCGAAGTAATTTTCATATTGCTTAAGTTTCGCTGCAAATCTATTCAACCCCCCCTTCTAGCTTTGCCAATACCGAATATCCGATCCTAACACATCTGAGGGTAGCAAACTCAAACTGGAGAAAGAAGGCCCAAGCTTATGCTGCCCCTGAGCATCCCAATAGACAGATGTCATCATTGATGTCTTGACAAGCGAATCGGCAACTGAACTGAGAAGCCCAACTGGCGGATATCGGGAAACTGGATAGAATCTGTATAGCCCGACGGAAAACTGGGGAAGGTGAACGCACACGTCCCCATCATATTGTCACGATCAGCCAGAATCGCTCGTTCTAGCTGTATTTTCTCCGAGGCTAGAGTGCCGACATCGATGTCCGGGTCGGACGAAATGAACTGCTGAATGAAAGAGAATAAATGCTCGTCCAGGGGGAACTCCCGGGGATAATCCTTGCTTCTGTCAAAATGATATATGCTGTCTTGTCTGGAAATCAGCCTTAAATCTACCGCTCCTTCCCTAAGTGCGTAATCCTCCAAAGGGCCTTTTTTCATAAGTAATTGATATATGAGTTTTTTGCATATAACCTATTGTTAAATGGCTATTTACAAATATATCATACTAGGAAATGCGTTAGCAAAGATATCCTTAATTTGTCTAAAATTGTGCAAATATGCCATCGTAGTTAACTTTTGTCAGGAGAAAGGTGATTATTCCTAAAAGATGCTAATATTCTTGCTAAATGGTTGTATTTTGACCAAAATACCCTTCCTTCCTTCGGCCCCCACTTTCCCCTACTTGCTCTGGGTTGACTCCCACTTCATTGCTGTAGTCGATTGTGACGCCTTCCGTGCACTGTTCGACCTCACGTTGGTGGAGAAGGAGGATAAGAGGAGAGAGGAAAAGCTCAAAGAGAGGGAGAGGTGAGGAAATGGAGCGAAAGTTGGAGGGGATCCTTATATAAAGGTCCGATTGCTAAAATGCATCACTGAAGATTGATGTGTCTTTCTGGGAACGCATCAATCGAGGGTGACACATTCAGAACATTACTTTGCCATGACACCTTCACCTGTTTGACTGATTTGACACCTTTTGTGTAGGACTGACACTTGGCAAGGCTGATCGATGCATCAGCACCGCCATGCTGCCCGTCACTTGGTGCTCGGGGTCAGACATCTAACAGTTGACCAACGCACTATTAGAATGCATCATGCTGCCCAGATGCGACCACCCGACAGGGCTCTGACACCTTGGTTAGTCTGCCCTGACACCATGGACTCACTACGGATAAACAACTACAACCTGCCATCTTAGGTTGATGTGTTCAAAACTCATCATATCGGGTTGGCACGTTCAAGTGTCCACTGGAAAACACCCAAAAGCCAGCTATCTCCGGGTCTGAAACTAAGTCTTGACTCTGCCCAAGGCTGACTAGAACCCAAACCAGCACTCCAACTCGACTGCTAGGATCCGAAGATCCGGGGCATTACATCTCAACAGTTCCACACAGAACTTATGTCTTGCCTTTACCTCCACACATTCTACTTGGTGCAGCTCACTGAGGCTTTGCAGAAGTCTTGCACGTTTCTTCTCCTTTTGGCATGTTTATGAAGGCAAAGTTTCATTTTATTTGGACCTTTCTACTATGTTGTCCTAACTACAAGTAGCAATTTTTTTAGGACCCTGGTGTATCCTTTCAATTAGCTAAACTCTAACCGGACTTCATAATTGGCTTCAACTTGGGCAAGCAGAAATTGGGGTGTTACAATCTTCCAGTGCACATGTTTGCTGTCATTGGTCTCATCATGACTGTCACCTCCATTCTTGTCATATGGTTGCTCCATTCTCCGCACCACCATTTGCCTTGCCCTTTCCCATTTTCCTATATGGAACTCAATCAAGGAGATCTGAATTCTGAAAAAACTGGAACCAAATTACTGTCACTGTGTATGGACTACATGGGCAGATCACCAACTATGTAGTATAAGGCATGAGGCGACCTGAGGCGACAACCTCAAATGCCTAGGCGATGGCCTAGGTGATTGAGGCAATATAATATAAAATAATATATAGTTAAAAATATGAATATATCAATAAATATCACATAAATATTTGCATGAAACTAGTATGTTTCTATGAGAATTAGTTTTTAACATTTTAATTTTTTTTTTAAGTTTATCTTTGGATTTGATTTATTTAGATTTTTATTTATTTATATGGATATGGTCTTATTTAGTTCATTTGACCTCTCTCACTAACTGCGGTTAGTGTTAATTATATCAGCACAAAGGCTGGATACCCTTGATTAGCCATCAGACAAACCCGTTGAGATAAAAGAACGTGACTTACATTTGAATGAAATGAATTATACATGGAAAGAGACATAGTTGCAAACATGCAGTTCATTTTTTTGGAATTTTCTAATATTTATTTCATTTTATTGATTTTTAATTTTTTTTCTCATTTTTTAGTATTTTAGAATTATTGATTCCATTTATTTAAACATTTTCGTTATTTATTTATTTAAATTAGGATTATATGGATTAAATTAATATTTTCATTTATTTAGTTGATTTAAATGGGAATTAACTTAAGGTGGATCAAAAATGATGTGAGACATGACTTGTTTGTTGATTTTATGTTATTGAAAATTAGATGACATTGTTTGTGAAATATTTTATTAAGGTTGGTTGAAAAATTGGTTAGTTTTGATTAAGAAATCAAGTAGTGAAGTGTTTGAAATAAATGTGACACTACGTGTGATTACTCGTATAATGTGTGATTAAATGAGATAAATTAGCCCAATGGGCCCATTAAACATCACATGCACGAATATATCACAGGGCGGCCCATTAACCATCGTTGGGCCCATTAAGCATCAAGCAACATGGTCATTTAATTCATCATATCATGAAAATTACAAGTCCGGCCCAATAAGCAGCTTATGGCCCGATAAGGAATTTGGCCCAATAAAGAAGTCCAATAGACCTTTCTTTAGGACTTGAAAAAGTTCAAAATTGTGCCTAGCACAATATTCTTTAGGGCTGTCTTGCAGACCCTCTTCCCCAGACTGCCTTGCAGTCTCAGAGCTTTGCTCTGTGTTCAAACTTCAGAAAATCTCCTTTTTGGCCTGGGGCGCCCCCCTTGCTTTTATAGTGGGTGGAGAAGACACCGTCCCGGTCATTTGAAGTCCCGTCCCGGTCATTTACACCATCCCGGTCATTTGCACCGTACTTGCCATAAGCGCCGTCCCGGTCATTTACAGACCCTCCCTGGTCATTTAGCTTTGGCTTTTTTCACATTTCCCCTTATTTTCTTTTTTTTTTCTTTTCACCCTCTTCTTTTTCCTTTTTACAATTATGCCCTTTAGGGCATCGGGAGAGAGACAGAGAGAAGCGAGAGAGAGACGGCTGGGAGGGAGGAGGTGCGCGACCTCCTCCTCCTCTCTTCTTCCTCGCTGGTTGGCTCCCGCGGCAGAACAGGGGAAGAGGGCACGCCACCTCCTTCCTCCTCTTCCCTTGCTCGACGGTGGCCCACCCAGAGAATGGCAACGGCGGTGGCGGGAGCAAGCAGCGGCGGCGGCAGGGGCATACGGCGGCAGAGGCAAGTGCACCAGCAACAGCAACAGGGGCGATCGGCAGCGGCGAGCAGGGGTGGGTCAGAGGCGGCGGCTGATGAGGCGCGGGCTAGTAGCAGCAGTGGCGGCGGCGGCCACTGCAGTGGGGGCCAGAGGCGGCGGCTACTGGGCCTTGGCCCTTCGTTCGCCTCTCCTCCTTCCTCCTGCGGTGGGCAAGCCAGCAGAGGGAACCAAGGTGAGGTCCCTCCTTTTCTTCTGTATTTTTTTTGTTTATTTGCTCTGTTTATCTCCCTTTTTCTTTTGTTTCTTCCTTGTGAGGGATGAGGCTAAAATTCGGTACAACAAATGCCCCCCACGAGACTGGCGTCCGAGAGTGAAACATAGGGCGACTGTCTCGTGTGAATCCTTTCAACTGTATTTTAGCACATGTTGCTCTTCAGAGGGTCCATTCTATCTACTTCGCCAATGCATTTCGGCCATTTTAACTTTCTTGAGATTTTTGGTGGAGATATTATATTTGTGTACTCGATATGTCACAGCTTCTGACATGCTTGCAGTAAACTTTTCATTTCTTTTAGACTTGCAGTACCAATGACCATCATCTCATGACAGCAATGCCAAAATTTTGCTTTATGCATTGAGAATTGTGATTTTGCTGCAATATATCTTCTGCCATGTTGCATTTATCCTTTTCTGTTCTCGTTCCTCTGTGGCAAAATTTGATCTTCTGTTGTCTTGATCTTGCAGAGTTGGATCAGATACTTGACACATTAACATTGAAGGAGATTACTTGAAGCCAAAAATCATGGGATCCAACTGGTTGTTTTGCAAGCAGAGGTTGCTATAACTTTTACAAGAATCATGCAAGCCATGAATTGGCGTGAGATGACGACCTTGCTTATGCATGACAGAGTTGTTCATGCCTTTCTTTTGTACATGTTGACCTTCTGAGGACAGGCGACACTAGAGCATAGGCTTACTTGAGATATGTTGTTTTTAGCATCAGTACATGCTATTCATTCATTTTGACTTCTCTTTTTTGGGCTATCCCAAGGGCCTATCATAGGACCAAGACTTTTATTTGCTATATACATCGTGCTTCTGTGTTTCACCATCAGTATGTGATCTTTATTAATAACAGGGGTTTTAAGGCTTCCCCAAAAGCCGTGAGGTATTTCACTTAGAGGATTAGGGCTCCTCTGGGGCCATGACATGCTTGTGTTAGAGAATTAAGGCTTCTCTAGGGCCATAATTTTGATGAGAGGATTGAGGCTCCATCAAGCACATGATTTCGGTGAGAGGATTGAGGCTCTCTCAGGCACATGATCTTGGGTGAGAGGATTGAGGCTCCCTCAGGCTCGTGATTTGAATGAGAGGATTGAGGCTCCCTCGGGCACGCATTTGGGTGAGAGGATTGAGGCTCCCTCAGGCACGTATTTGGGTGAGAGGATTGAGGCTCCCTCGGGCACGTATTTTGGTTGAGACAACTCCCTCGGACACATTTTGGTTGAGAGGATTGAGGCTCCCTCGGGCACGTCTTTTGGTTGAGAGGATTGAGGCTCCCTCGGGCACGTATTTGGGTGAGAGGATTGAGGCTCCCTCGGGCACGTCTTTTGGTTGAGAGGATTGAGGCTCCCTCGGGACGCATATTTGGGTGAGAGGATTGAGGATCCCTCGGGCACGTATTTTGATTTGATTGATTTTTTTTGTTCACATTACCAACCCCAGCGCCCTTTCGGGTTTTCGCCAAGCTTGGCCCTCTCTAGCTTTTTTCCAACACGCCTTTGCAGGTTTTCGCGTTGCGGGGTTTATCTATTTTTGCCTGAGGCGCCCTTTCAGGTTTTCACCTCAGTCGGGTTTTAGATCTTTTTGCCCTTAATCTATGATGAAGTGATAGACCAAGTCCATCGGGGCACCTCCTTTTTAAGCCCATATTTATTTTATTTCTTTATTTCTCTTTTTTCTTGTTTTTTGTAAAGAATTAAAGGCTTCCCTGAGAGCCGTAAGAATTTGAATTTGTGTATGGTAGGGAATTAAAGGCTTCCCTGAGAGCCGTGAGAATTTGGATTTGGATTTTGGCTGACTTGGCCGACCTTGATGGTGTATTGGCCAAGGGTTTGGATTTATGTGCGGTAGGGAATTGAAGGCTTCCCTGAAAGCCGTTGGAATTTGAATTTGTTTCTTGGGTTTTAATTGGGTTGGTCAACCTTGACGGTGTGTTGGCCAAAAGCTTGGGTTTATAGTCGGTAGGGAATTAAAGGCTTCCCTAAGAGCCGTTAGAATCTGAATTTGTATATGGTAGGGAATTAGAGGCTTCCCTGAGAGCCATGGATTGAGGGTTTGGATTTATGTATGGTAGGGAATCAGAGGCTTCCCTGAGAGCCATGGATTGAGAGTTTGAATTTGTGTATGGTAGGGAATTAGAGGCTTCCCTGAGAGCCGTAAATATGTTTAGAGGATTGAGGCTCCTCTAGGGCTCGTTATTTGACTTTTGACTGGTCCTGACGACTTGTTAGCCAAAAGACGTAAGTTTTGACCTTTGACTGGACTTGACGGCTTGTTAGCCAAAAGACATGGATTTCGACCTTTAACTGGCCTTGACGACTTGTTAGCCAAGATGTCTGGATTTTGAGCTTTTTGACTGGCCATGATGGCTTGTTAGCCAAAGAAGCTCGAGATTTGACTTTTGACTGGCCTTGACGGCTTGTTAGTCAAAAGACGTGGATTTTGACCTTTGACTGGCCTTGACGACTTGTTAGCCAAGAGGTCTGGATTTTGAGCTTTTTGACTGGCCATGACGGCTTGTTAGCCAAAGAAACTCGAGATTTGACTTTTGACTGGCCTTGACGGCTTGTTAGTCAAAAGACGTGAATTTTGACCTTTGACTGGCCTTGACGGCTTGTTAGCCCAGAGGTCTGGATTTTGAGCTTTTTGACTGGCCATGATGGCTTGTTAGCCACAGAAGCTCAGGATTTGACTTTTGACTGGCGTTGACGGCTTGTTAGCCAAAAGACATGGGTTTTGACCTTTGACTGGCCTTGACGGCTTGTTAGCCAAAAGGTCTGGATTTTGAGCTTTTTGACTGGCCTTGACGGCTTGTTAGCCAAAGAAGCTCGGGATTTGACTTTTGTCTGGCTTTGACAGCTTGTTAGCCAAAATACATGGGTTTCGACCTTCGACTGGCCTTGACGACTTGTTAGCCAAGATGTCTGGATTTTGAGCTTTTTTTTACTGGCCTTGGTGGATTGTTAGCCAAAGAAGCTCGAAATTTGACCCTTTTCTTTTTTTTTGGAATGAGAGTTTTCTCTTTTGTTTGGGTTCTCCTTCTCTCTCTTTCTTCAAGCAGAGTTCGAGTTTCCCACACTTCTTATAAGGGCGAAAAGACACAATCATCGTTGTCTCGGTCGTAGCCCCAGAATTGAATTATTCGTTCGAATGAACTTGGGGGTTGTTTCGTCATTGACAACTCTTGTGTCTTTCCTTTTATAAGAAATGCGGGATAACTCAATCTCGTTTTAAGAAAGGTCGAGAGAGTACCCTCATCATCTTTTTTTTTTGGTATACCAATTATGATGCCCTTTCTGGGTTTTCACCACAATTAGCCTATTCTTTCTTTTGCCTGCACGCCCTTTCGGGTTTTCATGCAGCAGAGTTTCCCATTTTTACCTGAGGTGCCCTTTCGGGTTTTCCCCTCAGCTCAGTTTTAGGCATTTTTGCCCTTGATCCATTTTAAAAGAGTAATGGATCAAGTCTGTCGAGGCACCTCATTTTTAAGCCCCTTTTCTTTTTGTTTTCTTCTTTTTTTTTATTCATTTGGAAGATCTTGCAGTGAGATCACTCATATATCTTCAGTGTGTACCGACGTCGGAACCACCTGTTGCATTGTGTAGATGTACTCACACTCGGGAGTATGGAATAGTTTCATGTGTCTGCCATTTAAAGGCGGGAGCATAACATTTCCCTTTTGGTCGACTACCGTGTAGGCGCCACCTTCAAACACTTTATCGATCACAAATGGGCCAAGCCAATTGGCTATGAATTTGCTTTTGGGTTGGGAGGCCATGACGTCTTTTTGCTTGACCATGACAAGATCTCCCTTTTTAAAAGCTCTTTCTTTCACTAGCTTGTCAAAAGCGCGGGAAATCTGTGCTTGATAATTTTGAAGGTGTTGGTATGCAACCAAACGTTTTTTCTTCCAAATTTGACAACTCTTCAAGCCGTTTTTTAATTTCACTCCCCTCGTCAATAGGGAGCCCGTAGTGGAGAGCTACCATATAAGATGAGAGCTCAATTTCAACAGGGATGACTGCTTCGGTCCCATAGACTAGGGAAAAGGGCGAACATCCTGTAGGAGTTTTGTAGATGGTGCGATAGGCCCATAGAGCTTTATGCATCTTTTCGTCACAATCGCGCTTTCGACCATTTACCAATTTTGACTATGAGCTTGCATAAAGTTTTGTTGAAGGCTTCAGCTAACCCATTGGCTTGGGGATAATAAATCATTGATGTCCTCCACTCAATATGGAATTTTGCTAACAATTTGTATATTGTCGGATTTTTAAATGGAGTGTCATTATCAGATATGATTCGACTTGGAACCCCGAATCGATATATGATGTGGTGTCGGACAAAGCGAGCCACTGCTTCTCTAGTAGTTTTTTTCAACGGTATGACCTCAGCCCATCTTGAAAAATAATCTGTGGCAGCCAGTATGTATTTGTATCCCTTGGATGATGTTGGGAGGGGACCTACTCTGTCCATTCCCCATTCAGCAAATAGCCATGTTGGCGTTGTTGGATGGAGTTTGCTTGGCGGTTTTCTTGGCACGGGCCCATAGGCCTGGCATTGGGGGGCAGGTTCGAGCAAACCGCTCGCAATCTGCAAACATGGTTGGCCAATAGAAGCCTTTGCTTTTATGTTGATTTTCATTCTTTTTTTTTTTTTTGAGCTAGATTGCTGGACTCCGCACAGTTCTGCATGTACCTCCTGCATGACCATCTTGGCCCCTTTCGAAGATAGGCATCTCAGCAGTACTGACTTATCCTTTTCAGGTGTGAACTTATATAATATGTCATTTATCAATTTGTAGGAAGCGGCTCTTCGCAGCTGTTGCACTTGCTCCCTTCTTTTGTCTGGTAGCCAACCATTTTTGATTTTGATGATGAGAATACGCCAATCATCTTATTCTTGTCTTTCATTTTCTTCCAGTACATTTGCCTCAAAGGTTGTCAAACCATCATGGCGATTCATGGTGTTTGGAAGCAATCTTCTGTTTTTTATGGTAATTCCCAATTCACCTTCGGGGGGAAGTTTAAGGGCAGATGCAAGTTTGCCTAATGTGTTAGCCTGCGAGTTTTGACTTCTTTTGACATGTTCTATTTTGAATTGGTAGAACCTGTCACTGAGTCTTGTAGTTGCCTCAAAGTAGCCTTTCAATTCTTCTTTTCGGGCTTCAAAAATACCCAACATTTGTCTGACGACGAGCAATGAATCGCCAAATACTTCAATACATCTTATGCCCATTTCTAGGGCGATTTCCAAGCCAACTATGAGGGCCTCATATTCTGCTTCATTATTTGTGAGGAACTCCATTAGAGCACATGAGTAGTGCAATATCCCTTTTTCTGGGGTCACGAAGACAATTCCTGCCCCTGCCATATTTGTTGAGGTGCCATTAGCCTTGAGAGAAGCTCGTGCAGCCCCTTCAAAATATAATTGCCAATATTCAACTTGAGTTTCTTGTACTTTATAAGTTTCTTGAGCGGGGAACACCTCCTCGTCAATCAATTCTGTATTCAGGGGGGAGTCTTCTGGCACTAAATGGGTTGCTAAGCACTCTGCCATGCATTGTCTTTTTTTTTCTTCTCTTCTTTTCCTTTTTTTATCCCTTTTTTTATTTTAAAGCTAGTAATACCCCCAGTGATGTACACATGGCCGCAATTAAAGGCTTGCCCTCGATAGGTGCCCCCAGCATAGGAGGATTGAGCAAATATTGATTTTGTCAAGGGCTTTCTGACATTCGTCGTCCCATATGAATGTGGCTCCTTTCTTTATCAGTTTATGTAAGGGTTGATACCTTCCATTCTTGTTCTTGGAAGGATAAACCCTTTTCTTGAATTTTCTTTGGGGTTTTGAACAACCCTTACTTCATTTGTGGAGAGATCCTTGTCCATCTGGGTATCATTCTCATCCATCCTTGTTTCAATTATTGGAAGCTTTATGTTGACAATATTTGCAACATAGCAGACTGTGGGACCTTCCCGTGTCTCCCATCCAGGACCTCTTGTGTCGTTGTGGGGAATGGCGGTTGCCCCCTGACATTGGTAGGGGTACCACATTGCTTGATGTAGCTTGGCTTTCGTTCGACTTTGAACTTGAATATTTTGCTTTTGACATATAGCATTTATTTGCTCTGGCATGTCTTTCAGATCTTTGACCATTTCATTCAATTTAATAGTGACATCTTTTAGCCAAAATCATCTGAAGGTTGTTTGGGTATATGCTTCCCTTTATAGAACATCATTGGCTGACCTTCAGCATGGTAAGCCAAAAAGAATTTCAGAGGCTCCAGTGTGTGGACCTCCTGAGGGATTGCCGTTTGTATGTGATTTAATGGCAGTGATATGCCAGCTTCTATTACTTGGCTGATGGCATTAGTTCCAAGCTTGCCAATGAGCCTATGCAGTTGTAATGGCTTTCGCTCAGGATCCTCCAACTGCATGCTGAGTTTTAACGTTGTTGTTGTTTCTTTGTTGACGGTGATTTTTCCTTTTCTTTTTAGAGATGCCCCCACTATTTCTTTGCCTTTGTTTGCCTTGTTAAGGGGGCATCATTTTTGCTGAACCCTTGCATGGCTGTGGTGGAGGGAGGATTGCGGCATTGTTACCCATTTCCTGCTCTCATTTTTTTTTTCTAGAGGAAGTTGTTCGGCTCCGAGGGGTACTAAACCTTTTGCCCCCTCCTTAATTGGTGTTTGAGATAGTTTCTCATTTATTGCCACCACAGACATTGGCTTATTTATTTCAACAGCAGATTCTTCCTCTTTTCATTCTTCTTCTATTTTTTTTTTTTTCAAGACTGCCAATTCTTGGAGAATTGCTTCTTTTGCTGTTTCCTTAGGTGGGGCGATGCCACCGAGGCTTTCTTTTGGAGTTTCTTAGGGGCTGGCCTCTTGTTTGTATTCATCAGGGTCCAGCTAGCTTCTTCTTGCTCATGGTGGAATGTTGCCCGAGTAGCACCTTCCACTCCCTACCTTGGGAGTGATATGCAGCGACTTTGGACAGCTCATCTAGCTATCGTGCCTGCGCCATTTGTGCTTGGCCTTCATTAGGACCTAGCCTGGGCCATAACATGGGTCACGTTGGCAGAGAACGTGAGTTTTAGTTGTTGGTGTGGCTTTGGTGGATTTACCAAGTGCTCAACCATGTCAATAATTTCTGCTTGAACTAGTTTTTCTACTTGATTTTTGAACAGATAGCAATTTTCTAGAGCGTGACCCAGCACGCTATGATATGGGCAATAATTGGGCTTATCCACCATTGTTGCTTCTTCTGGGCACTTGGGCTCTAGGAGTGTGATGAGATTCGCTTGGAGACATATGTCCAACAACTCTCTTGTGTGCTCCCTGGTAAATGAATAAGGAGTGTTGAGCCTCTCACTTAGGGTGGGGGCTGATCTCCTTTCTTCTTTCTTTGAATTTGAAGTGGCAGGGGTATCTCCCTTGCCCCCAGCTTTTCCCAGGGCTACCGAAAAGTCCACGGTATTTACTTCTCGTGATCTGGTGTTTTCTTCTTTAGGAGGTTTACCCCTTCCGTATGAAGCAATGTGATTTTCAGCAAAGAAGATTTCTATCTCTGCCACTGTGCTGTTGAGATGTTCAAATTTCAGAATATTGGCTCTTAGGAGCTTTTCCTTGATTTCTGGCTTCAAACTTCTTTGGCATAGTTTCACCGCGTCTTCGTGTGCCGGTGGTTGTTCACATTTCATGCTCATGTCACACCATCTTTTGATGAAGTCCAGAGCAGACTCATTTTTATTTTGCTTTAAGGATATGAGTTCTGCTAAAGTGACTCTTCTTTCTGTCACTCTGAAGCATTCAAAGAATTTCCTTTGCATATCTTCCCAACCAACTATGGAGTTGGGCTTCAGTCGGGCATACCACTGAAAGGCTGGCCCAGTAAGGGATGTTGAAAAATACCTCAAGAGGTATGACTCTTCAGTTGCTAATTCTCCCATGATACTCATATAATGAGCTATGTGTTCATGAGGTGACCCGTCCCCATTGAATTTTGAGAATTTAGGGACCTTTGGGTGTTCTACTAGGAGCTTTTTAAAGAGATGGTGTACAGAGTATGGTACCCTATACAGGTCATAGGTGGCAGACCCCTCGTTCTGCTCAGCCATCTTTGCTTCAATTATTTGTTCAATCATGGCCCTCTGAGAGACCATCGTTTCTTCTAATGAGGTATTTAATTGTGGAGCATCATGCTTTTGTTCTGTGACATGCACCTCTTGGGTTTCCCCATGGCTTGAATTTGGATTTTCAATTGGATGTTCAGCTAGAGGTTTTGTGCATAGGGTATTTGGCGGCAAATTTCCCAAGGCCAGTGCCATTGTGGGCAATGTGTCCTGTTGAGGTTGCAACAATTGTGGCAATGGTTATGGCTGCTGTGGTTGTGGGGGTAGAGTCGTCCCCAACTTTTGCATAAGGCTTTCAAGCAGTGCTCTCAACCTTTGATTTTCTTGTATTACCATTTCGAGGGTTTGCGATGAGGTTGCCCCCATGTGTACCCCTTCAGGAAATTGTCTTTGTTCTGGCAGTATAGTGGGGTTGGAGGTGCCGACGACATCTGTAGCTGCCACATCATCATCAGGAGGTAGGGATTCTACTTTGTTATTGATTCTTTCCAACAGAGCACGTGCCTGAGCCCTAGTTGTTATCCCATGACGTATGCCAATATTTAGATTTTCAGGTATGTCATCTGCCGGGGGCAGATTGTTGATGTTGGAAGCATAGCAAGTATACACTCGCATACCTTCCTCAGTGATCTGCACCGTTCTTCTTTTCTTTTGCCTAGGGCGTACAGTAGCACCCAGGCGTTAGAAAATTGATCTTCTAGGGATATTATCATCCCTTTTGTATTCTTCAGACTTGGAATTTTGCCTTATTTTCGGGCTTGCTTGTCTTCTTTCTTGATATACCCCTTTCCTTTTGGATCCTCTTTGCAGATCAACCGACAAAGAAGGGGTGCATTCTTTGGTCTGAGACTCTTGAGAAAGTTCCTTTTGTCTGTTTGAGACACTTCTTCTTTTGAAAGTTTGCCACTTTACAGGGTCTTGCTTCATGACCGCTCTTGCATTTTTTTGCCCTACTAGAGATTCCAGGTCCCTTGTCCTTCGGAGTTCTTGAGCTTCTTCTTTGGTGACCCACACCTGTCTGACATGAGGTGGGCTATATATCTCATCCTTTTCAGCATTGACTTTGTATTTCTTGAAGCCAATGTCGTCAAATTTGTGGTTCTTGGTTTCAGCTTTCCTCTATTATTTCTTTATATCTTTTACTTTAAAGCTTGGCTTGTCCTGCCGCACTTTAGGCAGTATGCCGAATTTGTTCCTTACCAGAATGGTAGCCACATGCCGCTCCGGTATCATCATGGTTTCACTGCCGTCCGGCGGATCCGGAGCTCGCCAATGCGGACAGTCTTTCCAGAACTTGAAATGCCACGAATTGTGGGCTTCTTGCCAGACTTGCGCTTTCTGTTCGTTCCAGTAGTTGGAGTGTTAGTGAAGTTGATAGCATAAGTGGTGAACATCTGCATCAAGTTAGCCTCCTGAGCTTGAGGCTCTTCTTTTGCTTGTTTTGTTTCGTGGGCCTTGGCGGCAGTTGGTAGCACGACTCGTATCACGCCGAGGAAGTATGGAGACTCCACCACCGGGGGGAAAGCTCCAAACCTAGTTGGTGTTGTGAGATAGCCGTTCCTTATGTGGTCCTGGACCACAAATGGGCCGAAGAACACACCCGGAGTGTGAGCAGTAGCCGCCATTGCAGAGTTATGACCTGCACAAAAAATTAAAATGTGAGTACATCTTAATGTTAGGGTGTTGTCTGATAGAGAGATGAAGGGAAGGGAGGTCCCTAGCAGAGTCGCCATCTTTGTGAGAATTATTTTTTAATATTTTAATTTTTTTTTAAGTTTATCTTTGGATTTGATTTATTTAGATTTTTATTTATTTATATGGACATAGTCTTATTTAGTTCATTTGACCTCCCCCACTAACTGCAGTTAGTGTTAATTATATCAGCACAAATACTGAATACCCTTGATTAGCCATCAGACAAACCCGTTGAGATAAAAGAACGTGACTCACATTTGAATGAAATGAATTATACATGGAAAGAGACACAGTTGCAAACATGTATTTCATTTTTTTGGAATTTTTTGATATTTATTTCATTTTTATTGATTTTTAAATTTA
This sequence comes from Colocasia esculenta, assembly GCA_014218235.1. Classification (NCBI taxonomy): domain Eukaryota; kingdom Viridiplantae; phylum Streptophyta; class Magnoliopsida; order Alismatales; family Araceae; genus Colocasia; species Colocasia esculenta. Next base: position 78,478,231 of record CM024766.1, read on the forward strand.
TTTTTCTCATTTTTTGGTATTTTAGAATTATTGATTCCATTTATTTAAATATTTTCGTTATTTATTTATTTAAATTAGGATTATATGGATTAAATTAATATCTTCATTTATTTAGTTGATTTAAATGGGAATTAACTTAAGGTGGATCAAAAATGATGTGAGACATGACTTGTTTGTTGATTTTATGTTATTGAAAATTAGATGACAATGTTTGTGAAATATTTTATTAAGGTTGGTTGAAAAATTGGTTAGTTTTGATTAAGAAATCAAGTAGTGAAGTGTTTGAAATAAACGTGACACTACGTGTGATTACGTATAATGTGTGATTAAATGAGATAAATTAGCCCAATGGGCCCATTAAACATCACATGCACGAATATATCACAGGGCGGCCCATTAGCCATCGTTGGGCCCATTAAGCATCAAGCAACATGGTCATTTAATTCATCATATCATGGAAATTACAAGTCCGGCCCAATAAGCAGCTTATGACGATAAGGAATTTGGCCCAATAAAGAAGTCCAATAGACCTTTTTTTAAGACTTGAAAAAGTTCAAAATTGTGCCTAGCACAATATTCTTTAAGGCTGCCTTGCAGACCCTCTTCCCCAGACCGCCTTGCAGTTTCAGAGCCTTGCTCTGTGTTCAAACTTCAGAAAATCTCCTTTTTGGCCTGGGGTGCCCCCCTTGCTTTTATAGTGGGTGGAGAAGGCACCGTCCCGGTCATTTGGAGTCCCGTCTTGGTCATTTGAAGTCCCGTCCCGGTCATTTGCACCATCCCGGTCATTTGCACCGTACTTGCCATAAGCGCCGTCCTGGTCATTTACAGACCCTCCCTGGTCATTTAGCTTTGGCTTTTTTCACATTTCCCCTTATTTTATTTTTTTTTCTTTTCACCCTCTTCTTTTTCTTTTTTGCGATTATGCCCTTTAGGGCATCGGGAGAGAGACAAAGAGAGGCGAGAGAGAGACGGCTGGGAGGGAGGAGGTGCGCGACCTCCTCCTCCTCTCTTCTTCCTCGTTGGTTGGCTCCCGCGGCAGAACAGGGGAAGAGGGCACGCAGCCTCCTTCCTCCTCTTCCCTTTCTCGACGGCGGCCCACCCAGAGCATGGCAACGGCGGTGGCGGGAGCAAGCAGCAGCGGCGGCAGGGGCACACGGCGGCAGAGGCAAGTGCACCAGCAGCAGCAACAGGGGCGATCGGCGGCGGCGAGCAGGGGTGGGTCAGCGGCGGCGGCTGATGAGGCGCGGGCTAGCAGCAGCAGCGGCGGCAGCCACAGTAGTGGGGGCCAGAGGCGGCGGCTACTGGGCCTTGGCCCTTCGTTCGCCTCTCCTCCTTCCTCCTGCGGTGGGCAAGCCAGCAGAGGGAACCAAGGTGAGGTCCCTCCTTTTCTTCTGCAGGCTAAAATTCGGTACAACAGTTTCATAAAATTAATCATTCATATATGTCAAATTATTGTATGACTTGCTAAATCTATTCATTTCTATATGTAAAGTAATTAAAATTTAAGAAACTAAATTTCAAGTAAATAAATAGGCCAAGTGGGCCTCTTTATGGGCCAATATATGGGCTGGACAAGGGCCAAAAGGGTGGAATTGGTGGCTTGAAATTGTCGAGGCGAAATGGGCCGGGGCGAGGTGATCTGAGGTTGCCTCCCCTCATGGCCTAGGCGATCGCCTCAATCGCCTTTGATAACAGGCGGAATGCCAATTTCCTCAGATGAAGAAAAGATATTGCAAAAAACCTTCTGCATGACATCTTTCTGAACCAGCTTTCAATTTGTGGATTGCATGATCAGAAAGATGAATTTTCCCTGATGCACAGAGCTCCCTTATTTCAGCTTTTACAAACAGCTCTCTTTTTGTCTTACATGAAGTACAGATAACATGAATTGTAGGTCAATTTAACCTTGTTCGGCTTTTGAATTAATTGATTCATGCTTGTATGTTGGTGTAGTATCACATAAAATAGGGTAATAATGGATCCCAGGATTCCTTGTCTTCCCCCAAAATACTATTTTTTTAGATACCGATGCACGAATCATGAAATTTGATCGTATTCCAGAGTTTGTCTATAGAATGATGTTCATCACTTTATCTAAATTAAAATTGGTGGATATTCTGTATGCAGGAGCACCATTTCTCTACATTGCAACGTGAAACTGAAAAGCTCAAAAATGACATTGAGAAAATGCACAGTGAACTAAGGTCTGTTAAAACATTTCTTTTTCCGTTTTGGTAGCGAAACATTTCTATATTGTTAGATATCTTTGGTTTTGTGATAACCAAACATGCTTATGTAAAACTTCATTTCCGAGACAGATATGAGATTGGCAAGGTCACCGCTGGGCTCCGTTTGGACTTGAACCTTGAGAGACGGTATGTCTATTAGAACACAGAAAGTCCCGTCTGTTTCCGTTGTCATTTATCTTTCCTTCCGTTAGTATGTTGGGCTGAATCCATCAAGCATTATGGTCAGCCTTCTTTTTGGTCGTGAAGGTTTATACTGTTTAGGGCGTCTATCGAGATACTTCTCTATGCACGGAGTTGATGTCTATGCTTGATTCGTGCCAATTTTTCAGCTCTATTTTGTCCCGTGTAATTCTTGTTAGAGTTACGTGTTTCTCAACCTTTTATTTTGTTAACTGAATGCAGACGCATACGTGACGAGTTGGCTAAGCAGAATTCAGAAACCAGCGAACTCACTAATAAACTGGATAGGGTGAGGATCTCAATGCAGAACACAAATAGGAATCTTTTAAGCTTTATGTCTTTAGCCTTTTCAAGGTTTAAGCTTGTTATTTCAAACCTGTCCACAGGAAATACATACATTGAAGGCCCAGCTCGAAGCAGCGAAATATGATGCCATAAAATACTGCATTGGTACAGTTGTTTCCCTCACTGCCGTATGTCTTGCTTTAGTCCGCGTACTGATGTAGAACCATTGCGTACAGCAAACCAAACAATGGTTTTGGCCGGTAGAAAGGTCATTTGATTTAATTTTTTGAGACAAATGATACCAAAGTGTTTTGAAGAATTGGTATCAATGTCTTGGCGTTCTTGTATTCTACTTTTTAAGTATCCGTGCTGAATCGGTATGCTGATTTGCAAATGTAAAGGTTGTGTGCCATGATGCATTATTGGAACTGAATTTCCTCGGTTCCCATGTACATGGGATGCTTATCTTTTTGTGGAAACCTTAGTGTAAATAGAAATTGTTGAAGGATTTATGGGAAGAATACGTGACATTCTGTTTGACAATGCGGAGTATCTTGCTCTGTACCAAATGACATTGTTTGTCTTATGTCTCATTTATCATCTCATTTTTCTTTTTGGGGTTATTTTGATCTGAAAAACCATCAAAGTTTTTACCAATTTTTCGTTCTCACATTCAGCAGAATCCGCTGAGGGCAGTTGAATTATGTGTTAATAATTTTAAACAAATTTTCAAATCACAATCACAAATATCCGAGGTAGGAGGGAAGAAGTTTGTGGAACTATTGTTCAAACATATATAAATCTTCACCAATTAATTTATAATATTTAATTATTTTTTTGACAAAATAATAAATGAAAATAATATCTTCAAATAAGATCATGATATTTAAGTAGTTTTGATATTTAAGTAGTTTTGATGATGACTAAATAATAAATGAAAATAATGTCATTAAATATATTGATTTTTTCAAAATCTATCTTTGCCTATTTTTCAAATATGATAACTAACTATGAATGACACTTCATCAATACTCGAAGTTTATTTTATTTTATATGAAGTTTCTCTTCGTCAATATACGAAGTTATCTTCATCATATTCGAAGTTCTATTTCATCATATGCGAAACTTATTTCGTCATATTCGAAGCTTCACTCCATCATACTTCGATGATATACGAAGTCTCACTTCGACTGACTACCTTGTATTTTGGTCGAACTGAAATCTCACTTCAACTAATTATCTTATTCTTTGATCTAGTCGAAGTCCCACTTTGTCATATATGAAGTTCCATTTTAACTGATTTTGTTATATTTTGGACCAGCTAAAGTTCCACTCCGACTGATTGCCTTATTCTTTGATCTAGTCAAAATTTTACTTCCTCATATACGAAATTTCACTTCGTCATCTTCGAAGTCATATGCGAAGTCCTACTTCGATTGACTACGTTATATTCTTAACTAGTCGAAGTTCCACTTCGATTATATGTGAAGTAGCACTTTGTATTTCACTGTAATTTTACATAAACCTAGTCATTATTATTTGTTACCACATCTTGTCACTATCATGATTAAAATATAATATCTTGTAAAAATGACATGAATTTTTATCTCAATAATTCCAATCAAAATTTTCTTGATAATATTATTTTGGGACTCATGATGTGACTTCTCTTCTGAAGATATTTTGTTATAAATTTTCTATGCAAAATCTGTGTACTTAAATATCTCTTTAAATAGTTAGAAATATCCTGAACTCACTCAAGACTTTTTGTAAACATAGATTATAATGGTTTATTATTTGAAAAAATTTAAGTTATGTCTGGAACTTGACCCTTGGTCGAGGACCGTAGAAAAGTCTTCTGACATGCGCCTAACACAATCCTTTTGTCCTCTGTCAGAACCGCCTTGCATGTTCTCTACCAACTACGTATTCTATTTTATTCATGTAAACTTGTTAGACTTTTTCTGTAGAACATTTATTTGACATCACATAAAGTTGGTAGATGTCAATATTTGAAATCTCTCATAGTATCTATGTACTGATCAACTAGACCCAGTCTAGTATATTTTTTGGTACTTGTCATTTTTAAGGTAAAAACAAGAACAAGCAAGACTCTCTGAACGTGTGAACACTCAGACATGCATGTAGTCCTTGAAAGGAACCATGCAACGTTCACTTCTTCAAACGGCTACATTTAAATGGTCTGAAGCAATGGATACAAATTGAAGCCTATAAAAGGAAGAAGATTGCAAATACAACATATACAATCCTTTTAAATCAAGTAAGTGAGAGACACAATCATACACAAGAGATGTACAAGAATTTCAAGAGTGTAGTGTAAGCTTCTTTTCTTGAGCATCAGTGTGAACCTATTGTGTTGAAGTCTCTTCTGTCTCCACTTGAGTGATTCCATCTGAGGAGTGTATTCCTGAAAGTCTTTCCCTCAGATCTTGGGTTCTTACTTTAGATTATTAGCTTCCTGTATATCTCTTCTGTCTGAAGTCCTGCTGAGCTTTGTACTTATTACAAAAGCTCTTCTCAAGTAAATATATCCCTTATATAATAACTAACTTTGTGAGAGGGAGACAATTGGTAGTTGGAAGGCGCTCTCTCTCTAGAATTCTAGAGAGAGAAGCTCTGGGGATTGCGCAAGTCTGGTGAGTGTGTGCTCACCCCCGCCGTCCGGCGGTGGGTGGGTGGTCCTCTGGCGTTCTGTCAGGGCCTCCCTTCGGTGAGCTTCGCCCTTCTTTCGAGGGCAGCCACTGGTTGGATCTCCTCCAACCAGGGTCTACTTCCTTGAGTGTTCGGACTTGCTGCTTCTTGGAGGCGATGGGTGGTGATGGTCTGTCGTCAAGCAAAGAGGATGCTCTGCCGATGACGGTTGTTGCAGGTTCGTCCTCGAATGTTCCTGGTTCGAGTATGGGAGCAATGCACGTGAGAAGTTCTTCTATAGGGAGATCTTCTTCGAGGGTGAGATCCAAATCAAGAGGTCCTGCCCCAGTGCAAGTGTCAGCTACACCAAAAACATGGGCAAGTTTGTTTGCTGCACCAACCACCGGGAGTAACCACGCTCTATCCTTCATACCTCCAGCCCTTCTGGAGGAAGACAAGAAGATTGCTGTTTGCGATGCTGAAGACTTGGAAGAACTTCAAGGTGCTTGGGATTGTACCATTGTAGGGTACGTGGTTGACCTGAAAACCTCATTTATGCCTCTTTCTTCTTTCATTAAGAACAGATGGGGAGTGGTAGGGTTCGATCTTCATCTCTTGGAGAATGGCTTCTTTTTATGCAAGCTTGATAGTGAAGAGGATGTCACTCGTATCCTGGAGAACTACTGGTCTATAAGGGGACACCCCATGATTCTGAGGAGATGGGAAAAGGGAGTGCGCATGGAGCTTGAAAGCCTTAAAAATGTTCCTGTTTGGATCTCTATTCATAGTCTTCCGATCCATCTGTGGTCCAAGCAATTCATCTCTAAACTATGTAGTACCATCGGAGAACCGTTATTCATGGACAAATTAACAGCTGAACGAAGGAGATTATCTTTTGCCAGAGCCTGTGTTCTGGTATCTTCAGAGGAGGAGCTCCCCAACATGATCACATACAAGGATCTTGATGGATCGATGCATTCCTTGCATATTTCCTACTCCTGGAAACCGAGGAGATGTGGAGCATGTGGAAATTTCGGTCATCTTCTTGGCCAGTGTGGGAAAAATGTTAAACCTGCACCGAAGGTTCACCAAGTCTACAAGCAAAAGGAAAGCAATGAAAGTTCAAACATAGTCACCAAATCTGCTGCGCATGCAAGGAATAGTAACCAGTTTGCAATCCTTGCAAGTCTAGAACAAGCTATGGAAGGTAATATTTCGCCAGCCATAATGCAAGAAGAGGGAAGGATTTCGATGGATGTTACTAAGGAAATCAATGGAGAGGAGTTCGGTGTACCTTCTATGAAAAATACTGAATCAGGGAATAGCAGGTCTTCTTCGGGTAAGTCTCTTACGCTAAGGAAAGATAATATGCAAAGCAATTCAAATATTCAAAAGGAAGATAATCTGGAGAAGGATAGTGGGCTGCCCACTCATAAGGAGGTAAGCACACCGCTCCCATGCAATCCTTCGCCTTCTTCTATTCCTTTGCCTCCTAAGCAATCGAATGTGTCTACTTATGGTATGCATCCTCATAAAATGAATGATGGGAAAGAAATCCAGCGTCAAGGGGGAAGTGTTTCTACTTATGATCCATCTGCTGTGAGTTCTCTAGCTAGCGTGGGAGACACGAATAGGAAGTTTACCTCTCTAAACGTGGTGGATGAAATGGACAGGAAAAAGAAAACGGGTCATGGAATTCCTATGCAGGGAAATCGAAGGAAGTAAGATTGCATCGTCTCTTCTTCTCCATTTACCTATGGACATTATAAGTTGGAATGTGAGAGGTATTAACAAATGTGATAAGCGTGGGGAGCTCAGGAAGTTACTCTATTCCATGCACTGTCAAATAGTCATTCTTCTAGAAACAAAAATTAAAGAGAAAAATATTCAGATTAGTAAAGCTCAGTTGTGGGATGAAGCTAGTCTGATTCATAACAGTAACTGCTCTAATGGCCGTATATGGATTCTTTGGGATCATAAAAAATACTCTTTCACTGCTTTGCATATTGATAATCAGATTATTCATCTTCAAGGTGTTCAGCTTGACACTGGGAATATGTTTTTCTTATCTGCGGTCTATGCTTCAAATTTACATTAGGAAAGAGAAACTCTTTGGCAGAATATTATTACTCACTATAACAATTCCATTGGGAATTCTCCTTGGATTGTGCTTGGAGACTTCAATTGTATTCGCCATTCTTCTGAGAAGGTTGGGGGGAACCTCATTCCGCAGCACATGCTTGACGCTTTCAACAATATGATGACAGATGCTGGTCTTATTGATATGAAGTCTGTGGGTAATATCCTCTCCTGGAATAATTGTTCTTTGGGAGATAGAAGAATTGCTGCAAGACTGGACAGGTGTTTGATTAATGATAAGTGGTTATCGGTGTTCCCTGAAGCTTATGTGGAATACAAAGCTTCTTTCTTTTCTGATCATTCCATGTTGGTTGCTCATTCTACTAGCGCTGCTTCTACTGGTCCGAAACCTTTCAAATTCTTCTCCATGTGGACTCAACATGCAAATTTCTTGGAAGTAGTAAAGGATGCTTGGGATATTGATTTTCATGGTTCCCCCACTTATGTTCTCTGCAAAAAACTGAAATCTGTTAAAGATGCTTTGAAGAAATGGAACAAAGACGAATTCGGAAATGTTCTTGACTATTTGAAGAATAGTAGAGATGTCCTCTCTGCTACTCAAGCTAAGCTCCAAAGGGATCCTTTAAACCAGGTGCTTATTACTGAGGAACATAATGCAAGGCAAAATTATCTCAAAAGGCTTAATATGGAAGAATCCTACATCAAGCAGAAGTCTAGACAGCAATGGCTCTCCTTGGGGGACAGCAATTCCAAGTTTTTTCATGCAGCTTTTAAAACCCGAAGAGCAGTCAATACTATTAAGCAGTGTGTGGATCAGCAAGGCAATATAGTCAAGGATATTGAAAAGGTGAAGAAGCACTCAGTGGACTTCTTTCATTCTTTACTAAATCAACTTCCGGCAGATAACAACTTCGGCGATATTAATGTCATTCATACTCTCCATGACACGGATATAACTCATTTGTGTGATGATGTTTCTCCTGAGGAAATTAAGAATGTTGTCTTCCACTCTCCCAAAGGAAAAAGTCCTGGACCGGATGGCTTTCCTGCTGAATTTTATCAATGTACTTGGGAGATTATTGGTGATCAGGTGATTCAAGCGGTGCAATATTATTTTAGAACATCTAGACTTCTAAAGCAAATAAATTGTACCTTCATAGCTCTAATTCCAAAATCTGAAGGGGCAGATTCTTTTGATCAGTACAGACCAATTTCGCTTTGTAATTTCATGTATAAAATTATCTCCAAGATCTTGGATAATCGTTTACAGAGTGTTCTTCCTATGATTATCAGCAAAAATCAAGCGGCCTTCATTAGAGGTAGATCAATAAATGACAACATTCTTCTGGCCAATGACATTGTTAAAGACTTACATTCTAAACCCAAGGGGAAGATTCTTTGCTTAAAGGCAGATTTGAAGAAAGCTTTTGATTCAGTGAATAGACACTTCATTTATTTTATGATGAACAAGATGGGATTTCCAGAAACTTTCATCAACTGGATCAGAAACTGTATTGAAAATCCTTCATTTTCAGTTCTCTTTAATGGTTCTCCGGAGGGTTTCTTCCAAGGGGTGAATGGAGTAAGACAAGGAGACCCCTTATCGCCTTATCTCTTCACTATTGTTATGGAAGGATTCACAGCTATTATGGAGAGAGCTGTCCTCAATGGGGATATCAAAGTCCCTTCTGCTGGTCCTTTAAAAGTTTCCCACACAATATTTGCAGATGACCTCATCATTTTCTTCAAAAATGATAAATCTAGCGCTCAATATGTTAAGAATGTGATGCATGTCTTCTCCTCCTACTCGAGTCTCTTCATGAATAAAGCAAAAAGCAAGCTTTTCTTTGGGGGAGATATAAATAACAAAGTTGATTTTTTGAGAATTCTAGAAGTTGCTGAAGGTACTTTACCGGTTCCTTACTTGGGGCTCCCTTTGATCTCCTCTTCTATTAAGAAGATTCACTGTGTTCCTTTACTGGAAAAGATCAAAAGAAGACTGAACTCTTGGAAAAATCGCCTTCTTTCTAAAGCGGGCCGCCTTCAACTAATTGGATCAGTGCTGCGCTCCTTCTCCATCTACTGGTCTTCGGCCTTCATTCTGCCTACTGGTTTGCTAAACCAAATTGAAAAAATCTGTAGACATTTCTTCTGGAATGGTTCTTCGGACAAGAAAGCTATTCACATGATAAGATGGGAGGATATTTGCAGGACTAAGCAAGAAGGAGGTCTTGGTCTGAAAAAACTTACAGATTGGAATAGAGCTGCCACGGTCAAGATTCTTTGGGATGTGTTGCAAAGGAAACCTTCTCTTTGGGTGGACTGGTTATACAATAAATACCTATCTAAGGAGAGCTTATGGGTTGTCAAATGCAAGTACAATTACTCTTCAGCTTGGAAGGCTGTTCTAAAAGAAAGAGACTGGATAAGAAATCAGATTGCTTACCATATAAATCATAACTCTCAATTCAGCATGTGGTATGATCCATGGATAGCTGGAAGAAGTATTTTTCAGATTTATGGGGATAGAGTTCGCCAAGATTTAGGGGCTCCTAAGGATATTACTATTCATCACTTCATCAGAAATGGAGAATGGGCCCTACCTATTGCCACTTCTCCTGATATGATAACTCTTTGGCCAATCATCAGTAACATACCTATCTCTCAGGATCAACATGATCTCATTACTTGGAAGCACAACAAAGGGAAGTTTACCATCTCTTCTGTATGGAATGAAATCAGAACCAAGCATGTTCATAATAGCAACTACCACTGGATTTGGGGAAAGCCTGGAGCGCAGAAATATAATATATGCATTTGGCAAGCGGATCTGCAAAAACTTCCAACTCAAAGCAATCTGAAATTGAAGGGGTACCATCTAGCTAATAAATGTGTTCTTTGCAGGGAAAATGAGGAAGATCATGACCATCTTTTTTTCACTTGTGTCTATAGCAATTGGCTTTGGAAACAGATCCTTCGTCGGTTCGATCTTGGAAGACCTCCTGAACATAGTTTAAGAGAGGAAATTAACAGGCTGAAAGTAAATTTTCCCATGCATAATACAATATGGTCCCTTGCCCAACTAGCTTTGAAGACAACTATATGGTGGATTTGGAGAGAAAGATGTAAAAGAATTTTTGATGATAAGGACCGATCCAATATGCAAGTGCTCATAAGTATCCTCCAAGACATTAAGATTTGCATGGAATATGGTAGTATCCGAGCTCATACTCAAAGAGACAAGGGAATCTTGAAGCGATTCAACATTGCTGGGTTTTAGTTGATTTAATCATTTTATTTTCAAATTTGCAGTCATAGTCCACAACTTGTGTGGTCATGATTAGGAGACATCCTTTTGTTGAGGACGGTGGAGTGAGAACATTCCTTTTCTTTGAAAAGGGGTGCACTCTCCTGTTCTCCAAAGGGAGTCTATGCCCTATGCATCTTATGATCATAGAGCCTTTGTACATTCTTTTCTCATCTCTATAAAATTTTATTACTTACCAAAAAAAAAAAAATATCCCTTATATAAGGGAAGACCTACTGAACAGAGTGTGTACCCCTTTGGAAGAGAGAAGGCCAAATTGGCTTTGGTGGTTGTTCCCCTTTGTAGAAGGGAAGGCTAGTTGTAACTAGCGATGTAGTTCCCCTTGTATAGAAGGGAAGACCAGTTGTAACCTGGTGTTGTTGTTGACTCCTTTATCTCCATGATTATATATTTTGGTGATAGCAAAACTTATCAGAATATTTTTTTAAATCATGTGCATTTACCTTAATATTATTTTGGTTAAGTCCGTCAATAGGAGACTCAAAGGAAATAAATTATACTTTAAGGATCATTATTGTAAGTAATCCAAGTATTTCTAAGATTCATTAGATGGTGTTCAATTGCTTGTAAGTTCTTGTTGTCACTCATAATTTCATTCATAAGTTCATGTGTTTCATCACTAATAATCTTTTCACAGTTTCAATCGAAGTTAAGTTTCATCTTTTATTGCTTTAAACTTCATCATCCGAAGTCATGCATATTTTTGGTCTTGATCAGTCGAAGCTACACTTCGTCATATACAAAGCTAGCTTCGTCATATCCGAAGTCCACTTCGTCATATCCGATGTTGGTGCTTCGTCATGCATGTTTTGGTCATGATCAGTCGAAGTCCTACTTTGTCATATATGAAGCTAACTTCGTCATATCCGAAGTTATATATGAAGTTCAATTTGACCGACTGCGGGTTTCAACTTCGGCCGACTGCATTGTTTTTCATTCTATAAGAAGTTCACTTCGTTATATACGAAGTTACACTTCATCATATCTGAAGTTTCACTTCGACTGATAGCATTATGAACTGTTTTATATGACGTTCCATTTCGTCATATACGAAGTCCACTTCGTCATATCCGAAGTCTTATACGAAGTTCACTTTGTCATATCCGAAATTAACTTCATCATATCCGAAGCTTCATTTCGACCGATTGTGTTACATTTTGGCAATCCGAAGCTTCACTTCGACTGTTTATGTTATATTCTTGACCAATCGACTGTTGTTCTATTTCATATCGATTGCTAACTATTTTAAACATCGATTGCCATCTCATATCGATTGTCATATCGATTGTCTTGAATAAACATTGATTTCCTTATCTTTAAACATCGACTGCTTGGATATCGATTGCTTGTATGAACATCGATTGACTTCATCATATCAAATGTTATTTCAAATAATATATATATATATATATATATATATATATTATCTTTATCAAGTCTTTTTCCTTGAAATTATATTGATCATATTGCATATCTTCTGATTAAGGAACTTTCTAAAAACATCTTTGATAAGTATTCTTAGACTTAAAGTTTCAAATATTCTTAGCGATTTGAACACGTGAAATTCAAATCTCTCGCTGTCTGTTAATATTTCACATACATCTTTCATATGTATATAGTTTGTTGCTGGATATAGTTCTCATGCAGTATGACTTTTTGACTGACTACTATTTTCATGGTAACTCTTCTAATACTTTACGTGTGAACATAAAGGAACATATCTGTCTGTGGCTTACTTAGTCACGGGACACAACTCTCTTACAGAAAGTACTTTACGGTTTGCCATTCTTATAAAAAGTCTTCTTATGATTTATATGTAACCAAATGAACATATCTATTTCTGTAAAACACCTTTTTGTTCGTTGACTGAAGATGTCTCTCTTAGCATTTAATGCCTGCAGGTTTTCAGTAGTCACATGTTTCTACAACGTAAGACTTGCTGCGACTGCATGGAAACGAGCACCAAGGAATGAGAGACAATAGACACTTCAATGAATACATCTGAAGATAGATGAAGTGCTTATAAAGAAGAAGACGATGGCTGTGAAGAATATATTAAAGTGAACTAAGAAAGAAATATTCAAGCCTTCACAACCACTAGAAGAGCAGTGCGTCCTCACTCCAAGTCCATCTGCTCATAGCTCTCATGAAGCCTTCACTTTTCTTTTTCTGTTGAAAGCATGTTGTTTCTGAGAGAGCAGCATCATAACCTTATTCTTCTCTCTCTCAGTTTGTGCCTCGAATCAAGTACTGTATTGTTGTATAAGCTTGGTCTAGGGCCATCCTTTCAACTCTTCTTTAAGAGTGCCCCTCTTCCTATGAGAAGAGAAGACTTGTTATAGGCAGGTGGTTTATTCCCCTTGTTGAAGGGAAGACCTATTGCTACAAGTGGTTGTATTGCCTCTTCATGGGTTGAAGAGAAGGCCAACGGGTGCTGGATGTGTAAGTGTCCTGGGGGGGGGATTGTACCCTTAGTTAGTGGAATCCCAAGTAGTTTTTTGCGGACTGGACGTAGGACTCTTGGTGATAGGAGGTCCGAACTAGGATAAAAATTCTTGTGCATTTTGTGTGATTGCTTTTATCTTATTTTCACTGCTTACTAACTCTAACACCTGCGTTTAGTGTTTCTGTTCGAAGTTATTTTTAACAGGAAAACTTTAAGACATATTTCTAGCAACCCAATGACCCCCGTTTGGGCTTGCAACCTGGTCAACAAGTGGTATCAAAGGCAAGTCTCTTCAAGTAAGTAGATCTCATGATCTGAAGAGTAAAGATAAATGGCAGCCCAGGGTTATGCAAAGGGTCAGTCTGTCAACATGCCTCCACTGTTCGATAGAGAAGATTACAACTACTAGAAGACCAAAATGGAATTCTTCCTACAATGTTTCGACCACCAAATCTGGAGCATTATAGAAGATGTGACCTCAAAATCACTAAGCCCAAGAAAGAGTGGACAAATGAATAAAAGAAAGAATACATCTTTGAACAACAAAGCCAAGAGCATATTATGCTGCTCATTAAGTAAGAAGGAGTTCAACATAATATCTACTTGCAAGACCACCAAAGAGATGTGGGATAAGCTGAAACTCACCTATGAAGGGACAGATAAGGTAAAAGAGACAAGGATAGATATATTGGTGACTCAGTATAAAAAGTTTTAGATGATCTCAAGTGAATCCATCTGTCAAATGTATAGTCAATTCATAGATATCACAAATGGTCTAACTAGACTTGGGAAAGTATTTGAGATAGGAGAGATGGTAAGGAAAATACTAAGATCCTTACCAACACTATGGACTCCCAAAGTCACTGCTATAGAGGAAGCAAATGACCTCTCCTCAATGTCATTGGAAAAACTCATTGGGTCTCTCATGGCTTATGAGATAAATATGGAAATGCTAGGAGAAAGCACCTCAAAGAAAAAGATCAGCATGGCATTGTAGATAGAAGAGCCAAACATAGATGAAGCTACGGTCGGTGAGAGCGGTGATGCAGACAGTGAAGAAAAAACTTTTCTGTCAAGACGTCTGCAAAGGATTTTGGCTAAGAAGAAACATCAGTCAGGTAGAAGGTATTTTAAAAGGGATAAAACAATCAAGAAAACTGAACTATCTGTTATGAATGTAAGTAGTCGGGGCATCTAAAGACAGATTGCCCTAAGTTAAACAAGAAGGAACACAAGAAGGAAGAGCCATCCAGAAACTACATGAGATACAAGAAGAAAGCTATGACAGCTGCTTGGAGTAATGAAGATAGCTCATCTGAAGAATCAAGCTCAGATGAACAACAATAAGAAAGGGCTCATCTTGCCTTTATGGCAAATCTTGAGGATAAGGTACATTCTGACACCTCTTTTGATTCATTTTCAAATTCTAATGATGACAATCTTAAAGATGCTTTTAACAAATTATATAAAAATATAAAGCTATGTGCAAATATTTAAAATCTACCAAGAAAAACTTTGCATGTCTTGAAATAACAAACTCATATTTAAAATCTAAAATGGAACAACTAGAAAACCAAAAACAAGAATTAAAACGAAGAAATGAGCTGTTGTGTGAAGATGTAAAAACTAAAAATGACAAACTACTAAGGTTGGAAAACTAAGAAACAACAATTAAGTCAAAAGAGGAAATAAAAATATTAACAAAAGACAACAAATATTTAAAAGCTACTATTAAAAAATTAACTAATAGAAGATCTTCATTAATACTAAAAGGTGCAAGAAGATCATGTAAGAAGAAATATGGAATTGGTTATAAACCACCAGAAAATGAAGAAACAATTATATATCTAGAAAAATATCCTCCACCAAAATTTGTAGCTATGCAGAAACCTTCCTACAAATCAAAAGGAGAGAAACACAGTAAGGTAAGTAAAACATTACATAATATTACTTGTTGTACTCGTTGTAATAAACTTGGTCGTACAAAGAACACTTTTTTTTTGGGTAGGTAATCATAAATTGTATTGGATGAAAAGAGAATATACAAAAGCCATATCTACACAGACTGTAGATTATAGCCAACGATCCTCAGGGGTTCTGGGAGAGTGCACCATCCCCAAAAAAGAGACAATGTTCTCACTCCACCAGAAGCCACCCTTGGACAGAAATAAAAAAGAACATCATGACTACACAAGCCGTAGCCTATGATAAGAATGACATGAAAAGTTCTTGACTTCAATCCTCACCTTAGTAGCACCAATCTGAAAAAGAAGATAGGAAAATAGATCGCAGCTTGGAAGGAACCGTTAGTGTTAAAACAAGAGTAAAATTACTAATCATGCAGATATCAGAAAGAATGCAAACCAATAATTGAGCTCATTCTAGATTAAGGTGAAATTAAATCTTTTGAGGACCCCTTTTTCTCTCATAGTTAGACCATTCTTGTGTAAATGCTTCTCCAGCAGACTTCTAGAGTCAGAAAGGATATCAATGAGAATTCCAACCTTGTCTCTATTCTTGCCTTCAAAAACCCGTAAGCATCTTTCCTTCCAAATCCACCAGATAGTACATCTAAAAGCAATTTTCACCAATCTTGTAAGGATACTTTTATGAGGAAAGGCATTCACTAAAGCTTGAAGCTCTGCATGAATACTTTGATGAGGCTTCCTGCTGAAGTCAAACCTCTTAAGAATTTCCTGCCAAACCCATTGAGTGTAAGAGCATTCAAAGTAAAGATGGTCGATAGTTTCATTGTTGCAGAAGCACAAACAACATCTATTAGGTATCCTTTTCTTTGAAGGTTGTCCACAGTAGGGAGCTTTCTATGAAGAGCCTGCCAGGTACAGAGGGAGTGCTTGGGAGTAGTAGGCCGATCCCAGACACAACTATAGTGGGGCCAGGTAGGATTTTTTCCCCGGATTTGGTTCCAAGCTGAAGTAGCACTGAATTTGCCTTTATCATGATTCCACCTGATGACATCCTCCCGATTGTTACAAAGAGTGATAGCATGGATTTGCGGCCAGAGAGTGAACATATCAGAACTAGTTGGGTGAGGAAGACTCCAATGTCTATTTTGAATGAAGTGGGAGACAGTAATGTCCTTAGGAGCACCAAGATCCTGCTGAACTCTATCACCATATAATTGATGAATACTTTTCCCATGAAGCCAAGGATCATACCACATGCTAGTTTTCTTACCATTGGAGATAGTGTAGGAGATGTGATTAGTGATCCAGTCCCTAGCTTTAAGAACCCCCTTCCAAGCAGCAGAATGGTACGATCTAGATTTGCACAACCAAATATTAGCTTTAGTGAGGTACTTACTGTGAATCCATCTGATCCAAAGACTCTCAGTATTTTGCAAGACATCCCAGAGCTGCTTAACCATACATGCCTTATTCCACTCCTGTAACTTCCTCAAAGTTAACCTGCCTTCCTCTTTTGGAGTACATATACTGGCCCAATTTACCATATGCATTGCTTTACCATCCCCATGCCCATTCCAAAAGAAATTGCAGAGGACTTTATCAATCTCCTGAGTTAAACCAGGTGGAAGAAGAAAAGCATTTGACCAATACATAGCATAGGACTGCAGCACAGATCGGATGAGTTCAAGTCTACCAGCCTTAGACAAGAATCTCATTTTCCAAGCCTTCAGTCTGATCTGGATCTTTTCAAGAATCGGCTGACAATGACTCTTTTTAATTCCCATAGAGATAAGATGAAGGCCAAGACAAGGACAAGGAAAAGATCCTTCCTCCACCTGCAAGCATTCAGTAATTCTTTGTTTATCCTTGATACCAGCACCCATGTAGACTTTACTCTTAGTGTGATTGAGGTGAAGACCCGAAACATCTCCAAAGATTTTGAGAATAGTAGCAAGATGTTGAACCGATGGGAAATAATTGTGCAAGAAAATGATCAGATCATCAGCAAAAATAGTGTGGGAGATAAAAGTAGTTCCAGTAGAAGGAACTCTAAGATGACCACTCATAACAGCCCTTTCAAGCAAGCAAGTAAGACCTTCCATAGCAATGGTGAAAAGATAAGGAGATAAAGGGTCTCCTTGTCTAATACTGTTGCTACTACTGAAGAACCCAATGGGAGAGCCATTAAACAAAATAGAAAATTTTGGAGTCTCAAGGCAATTCTTAATCCGCTGAACAAAGGTGGTAGGGAATTTCATGCTATTCATCAGGTGATAAATAAAGGATCTATTGACGGAGTCAAAAGCCTTCCGTAAGTCAGCCTTGAAGATGATTTTATTTTCTTTGCTAGTGGAGTACATGTCTTTTGCCAAATGATTAGCTAAGAGGACATTGTGATGAATGCTTCTCCCTTTAATGAAAGCAGCCTGATTGAGACTAATGATTTTATTTCCTTTGCTAGTGAATTTCATGTCTTTTACAAAGAACACTTGTCCAATAAAACATTTAAAATGGATGTAAAAAGTTAGTCTGTCGAAACTAACCACTCAGGACCCAAAAGAATTTGGGCACCTAAAACTCATTAATTTGTTTGCAGGTAAGTCTAAAAGAATCCAAGTGGTACCTAGACAATGGATGTTCTAGACACATGATATGTGATAAAAACTTATTTAAGTCAATCAAGTCTAAAGAAGGATCAGTCACCTATGTAGATAATGGCAAGGGGACTGTTATCTGATGTGGAACAATAGGCAACAAGAATAAGGATTTAATAGAAGAAGTGCTATGTGTCAAAGGACTGAAGCACAACTTGATAAGCATCAGCCAGCTCTGTGACAAAGGATATCAAGTGAAATTCATAGAATCAAAATGTCAAATCATCAAGAATGAAGAAGTGATTATTAAAAGGCATAGGGAAAAGAACCTATATGCCCTACATCTCAAAGATCTGAGGAATCAAAATGTCTGTCTAGTAGCAACCAAAAGCTCAAATGCATAATTATGGCACAGAAGGATGGGTCATGCTAGTTTGGATGTCATCAGAAAATTAATCAAGCATGAGCTAGTGGAAGGATTGCCAAGAGTTAACTTACACAGTGATAGAGTCTGTGAACCATGTGCTAAAGGAAAACATACAAAGAACTCTTTCAAATAAAAAACTATTGTCACCACCAACAAGCCTTTAGAGTTTAATCCATATGGATCTATTTGGACTAATAACTACAACAAGCTTGGGAGGAAAGAAGTATGGGTTTGTAATTGTTGGTGATTTCTCAAGGTTCACATGGGTGTCATTCTTAGCACATAAAGATGACACATTTGAGGCTTTTGTAAAATTCAGCAAGTTAGTTCAGAAGGATCATGAGTACAGTATAATTGGTTTAAGGTCAGATCATGAAGAAGAGTTTCAGAACAAAGAATTTGTGAGGTTCTGTGAAGATCAAGGTATTGAACACAACTTCTCAACACCAAGAACACCTCAGCAAAATGGAGTTACTGAAAGGAAGAACAAAACATTACTGGATATGGCAAGAACCATGTTGTCTGAATACAACTTGCCAAGATACTTTTGGGCAGAAGCAATTAGCACTACATGCTACATAGTCAAGAGAGCAATGATCAGGCCAATTCTGAAAAAGACAACATATGAACTATACAATGAAAAGAAGCCAAACGTAAGCCACCTCAAGCCTTTCAGATGCAAATACTTCATTCACAACAATGGTAAGTCAAATATAGATAAGTTGGATGCAAAATCTAATGAAGGTATATTTCTTGGTTACACTTCTAAGCCTAGGGGATATAGAGTTTTCAATAAAAGAACTTTACTAATTGAGCAAACTGCACATATTATATTAGATGAATCTAACCCTTCCTTGAGAAAGAAAATTTAATGATGATGATGAAGGTACTCAAGATCTAGCAAAGAAAATGCATGATGTTTCTCTTAAGGATAATGCAGATCCACCCCTAGAAGAACGACAACTAAACGATCTAATTCATGAAGATCTTCCTAGGGAATGGAGATATAAGAAGGATCATCTTAAAGAAAATATTATTGGAGATCCAAGTGTAGGGGTAAGAACCAGAGGTAATGCTATTCCTTGTGACTATTTAGCTTTTGTCTCTCAAATTGAGCCCAAGATAGTCAATGAGACACTAACTGATGAATCTTAGATTTTAGCCATGCAAGATGAACTAATTCAATTCAAGAGAAGCCAAGTTTGGTGTAAGACCCTAGATTTTCTATGCAATTATCATTTCCTATATGTTTTAGTTGCTGGCCGAAATTCATCTTGACGTCAACATCTTGTGACGTTAACTGTTTGGTTTGAGGATGTTAACAGTAAGATCGATTGCCATCTAGTTCATATAAACGACAGACACCTTGACGTCAACACCTCCGTCTGTATTTCAGTTTCTTTCCCCGAATTCTTTTCGATTTCTTCTTGGATAAACATGGAAACCCCGAATTGGGTTGGGATTATCTTCCCTCCCATGACCACGACACAAATCCCTATAAAATTAGATCGTCTCTATAAGGGGAGGGCTTTTACTTAGCTAGGGTTTATTGTGGTTCGTAGAAAGGAATAGAGAGGCTTTTGAGGTGAGGAATCCGGTGAACTAGAGGCTGCACCGATGTTTTTTTGCGAGAGGAAGGCTCTTTAGGATGTGGATAGGCTCTCTCATCGCTTGGGAGATCATCTGCTTGGGCGTGGAAGTCGAATCAAGCAAGTGAAGATCACCTATTTGGCTTGGCCGAGGAGGGCTTCATCACCTTAATTCGATCTTTAGGGAGTTTTTCAGAGGCAAGTAACTTAGGGGTTCTATCCCTATGCCTATCACCTAGGGTTTTACGATTTTTAAAGATTTTTGTCTCGTGTCCTGGACTCTCAAATTCTCTTTTCTTTTAGTTTCAGTCTGCACTATCTACAGACAAGGAATTGACGGAAACATCCTTGCCATCAAGTTCCTGAGTTAATGACAATCGATCATGCCGTTAACTACCCTTGACGACAATGACCTTGTTGTTAAGTTTTTTATTTTATTTTTTCTAGAAATCTATGTTAGCACGTGTGATGTGAACTTTCAGAGATTTTGAATATATGAGTGGGTTTTAGGATTTTTGTCCTATTATGTACGTGGGGGTAGACTAGGTCCTAGAATTTTGATTTTTTTGATCATATATGTGATTTAGAATTTCTGACATGAGTAAATGAGCATGCCATCTTAGATTTAATTTGGGATAAATTAAGTATGTTGTGTATCCTCGTCTTAGTATTTTTCCTGTTAACATGTTTTAGGTAGATAGAATCATTAATTTCCTGTTAACCATGTTTTAGTAAAGCATTTAGTTAATTGACTGAATTCTGTTTTAAATGGTAAAAATAGATACACTATTTCAAAAATTATGAGAAAATAGGTATATGATATGTTACCCATATATGATCTATGGTAAAAATTTGAGCATGTTCTAATATCAGTAACCACTATTTCTAGTTGTACATATTTAATGACCATGTTAAACATGATTAGTTAAAAGTAGTATTTTTCTCATGATTAGTACCATGATTAGGCTCTGTTAAGCATGTAATAGTACTATCAAACAATAATGATCATCTATGAAACCTGAAGTGTGTGTTGAGTCATAAACATGTGAATAAACCATGAGATGCATGAGAATTATATGCTAAACATGTGATTAATGTGATTAAGTGATTAATGTGCCGCTTATGACACTGCTACCATAGAAGGCTGTGGAGCCGTACTGTAGAAAAATCCCTATGGGAAGGTTCAATGTGTATGTGATATCCTGTGGACATCAGGATGAAATCCTGGAGGTGGACAAGTACCACTGGTTAGGGTGGAGAGTGCTTCTCCCGGTTCTGCGCAGTTACCAAGATTCGTCACTATATTGCCTAGGTGACGGGTATGTGATATATGTGATAGTGTCCTTCTTTATGGTGGTTCAGACTATGTGTCACAACAAATATGTGTAAAGTTGTAAAATTAAGTGTGAATGTGCAATGTGAACATGTGAAAATGATGGGTTAATGTGCTCTAATTTGTAAGAATGTGAAACCATGTGAATAAGTTATGTTTATGTTAAAACAACAAGTAAAAGGTAAGAATTTGTGGTATATGAATATATAGAATGTGATAGATATCATGCTAGTATCTCCAATAGATATGTGATTAGCTTCATGACTAGAATACTTGGAAATGTGTCATAATATGAGTTATGTTGGATACCATGAGCTTTATGAAATCCATGTGTAGTTAGTATGCTTAAGCTTGTTCATTTAATACTTGTTAATGGTTACATGAATCATGTGATAAATTGCATAATGTGTTATACTGGTGTAGAACGTATATGATAAGTGTTTAGATGTGATCAATAGATTGCTTACTGAGTCTTTTGTGAAGACTCATTTTTTATTAACTATACAGGTGAGACAGGTATTCCGGAGATTGAGGAGGAGATAGCGAGGAGCGACTCTGAGCGAGTGGACTACCCGAGGCTTAGAGAGCTATTCTTATAGTTTGTACTTTTCTTTTATTTAGTATGTGAGACGTTATTATTGTGATATGGCCTTATGGACATGATTATTTGTGGACTCAATATATTTATTTGACTACTATATAGACTGTGGCATGTGTGTGGTAATGATGGAATAAGAACTACTTTCATTTCCCCTGTACTTTCCTTTATTATTTGTGTACATCTCTACCTGATACATTGTGTTGGGTACATGTCCAACTGTGACGACACGCTTTATATCGACATGGATTGATATAATCGTACCAGTATAAAGGGGGTCGTTACATTTGGTCCCTTGTGCCTAGGCCAACAGATCATCTTGTTGGCCCTTTTGGTACGACAACAAGCTAACCTAGAGGGGGGGGGGGTGAATAGGTTTTCTAAAATCTGAAATAGAAACTTAAACGCAGAAATTTATCACTTGAAAGTTTGGTTAGTTAAGTGTGATAGAGAGTAGTAGTGCAGAAGCAAATAAACAATCACACAAAGAACACAAGGAATTTATCCTTGTTCGGCCCTTCCCACATAGAAGTCCTACGTCCAGTCCCTAAGTAATCCCTTGGGATTTTACAAACCAAGGATACAGTCCCCCTCAAGGACACTACAACACCCAGCACCCTATCTGATCTTCTTCTCTTTTCCGGGCAAGAAGGCAGCCCACTTCTCATACAGGTCAAGAAGCCAACCTCTTGGTACAAACCCAAGTGTGGTTCTGCTAGACTTAAACCCCTAGCTAGGTTCTACACTATATACAGTCCTACAGCTGGACATAAATCTTTCTTAGAAAAGAAAGAACAAAGCTGAGAGTTTTACAAGAATGGACTCTAACCCAAAAACTCTCAGCAAAGGACTCTCCCCAGAAATTACAATGAGCACAGAGAGAGAGTGAAGAGAGGAGAAGGAGCTTGAAGCTTGGAGGCTTCAGATGCTTGAGCACTTCTTCTTAGGCTCGGGCTCTTTCTCTCTTTTTCTTTGAGTGTATCTGGAGTTCAGGTTCTTCACTGGATGTACACTCCTTCAAAGATCTTTAGGAAAGCACTTTTTTAGTTTTCAGTCTTGCTTCATCTTTTATATGAGAGGCTTTGAATAGATCCGTTGAAAAGATCCGTTGGAACTCTTCTAGTCGTTGCTGATTTTTCTATTCTTCTTCTCCTGACTATCAACCACTTGATGGTTTTCGAGGTCTGCAAGCATGGAAGAAGGATTTTACATCAAAGTGTGTTTCTATAAAAAAGGCTCACACTTCTATGTTTTCTACTGTCACCCAAAAGTGGTAGGTAAGCCCTTTTTGTCTGACAGGAAAGAAGAGATCTAGAGAGATAAGCAAAAAGATCTTATGTCAGAAAGAGAGAAGATTACGCAAATAAAATATATTTGACTTTTCATTAGGCGCTAAAAAACATTTGAAACATCTGAATATAAAGGAAATCAATGTTTAAGTTGAAATATATATTTGAATAGAATCCATGTTCTAATGAAATCGATGTTTCCAACTGTAACGACCCTGGATATTTATGCCCAATAAGGCTCCATATCCAGATCCGCCTCCCGCGAACGGACCGAAGTCTCATAAGGGATATCTCACACAAGTGTCCAGTAAGAATATAAAAGACAACAACTACAGTATAAGACACAAGAAAGTACATGTGCTTATATCTGTAAACCACATTGTACAATTGTCCCAATACATTATTACATGTCCAATTAAAAAGTACGACTATCTGGGGCATACCCCGAGGGAGCACAAGCTCACACAACACGACTACAATTCAACTGCTGGTGGTACAAGTCTGCCACAACGTCTCCACAAGTCACACAAATGGCAAGCCCTGAAAAGAACTGTAGGGGAGTGAGCCTCAACAAGTCATAGGCTCAGTAGGGGACCACCCAAAACAACACGTAACACTGAAGAACCTCACCCCCAGAGGGTCTCACTGGCAACTCAAATAGCCAAACCATACCATGCTCACAACATTTATAATAAATAACAGCTTAAACAGTAAATCATAAACAAATACATATTCCTTGGAAAGAAAGAGGAATCACAGGACTAGCACAACACTACTAGTCCGCTCAACAACTGAAATGCCTAGGCCGCAAGCCTCACAGGAACATTATTTCAATGACTGGTCGCCTAAGCTACAAGCCACACAGGCAAACCACTGCCTAGGCTACAAGCTTCACAGGCGAACCCCAAACACACGGGTAGCAGAACCGCTGACCAAGAGCTAGCCCATTATACCCCCAGACCACAATATGTCAGGAGCCACACACAAGGTAGCAGGATGAGCTACAACGATGCCAGTCCATCACACACTGAAACCATAATCAGAAGTTTATCCGAGGAAGGGTAAAACACAACAAGTGGAAGGTCACACCACATGACCTCCACGGAGCACAACTCCACCACAACACCTGAAAAGATGGGCACACAACGTACCACGAGAAATAGGTACCCACGAAGGGTACATGTACCTACTACCACAAGGTACCACCATGGAACCACAACCAGACCAGTGCCACCACAAGGCACTCCACTACGGGCAAAACCTTGACATAAATGTGCTAATGACGGGGCACACCACATGAGTCAAACTACAACCAGTGAGTCTCCGCTCACCAACCATAACTACAACCGTGCCAACACCAGGGCACACCTCAACGGGTAAAACCACAACCAACAAGCCACTACACACACACTACAACCAGTAGTAAAGCACGAGTCGGAAAGGAATGATGCCACCACAAGGGAACGAACTACTGGTTCATGACACCAGTATCCAACCCGGACAACACAACACAAGAACTACCTCTCAGTCTCGCAGTCATGGATGAAAGGTTCAACTACCGCTCCACAAACACAAGCCAAAGAACAGTGGAGACCAACCAACACCACACCTGCAGACAACACACAACTGCAGGCCCATGCCTGACACCTTTAGGGACTCTGGCCTAAGCTCCCTAAAGTGAGGCACTGGAAAACAGGACTAGCTAGGGACCAGTGAAGACAACTGGTGTCCCTATCCCCAACTACGAGCGCGCTACAAGCGACCAAACACAAAATCTCACAAGTCACTGTCCCACTGCCGTCTTTCCCTCAGTCGGACGTACAACTCAAACACATACCTACAAGCTAACCTACATAACACATACACGAATTACATTAATCATTAGTCATCGGTCATTTCATGACCTCCTTTACCACTTTAAACGTCATGTACAATAACCGTGCACAAACTCTTAATCTTACTCAGGCTATACTAATTAAACCATCTGAAAGGACCCATAAAAGACATTAAAGATCAAGGATAGGTTCACACTGGAACCTCACTGCCGACTACCACGACAAACCATTAAGGTATACCATGATAATGTGTGCGCCATGCACACACACACACACTTAATCTATGTAAACGACACACCACTTGCGTAAACAACACGCTAACAACACAACGAGACGCTCAAAGAGCGCTACGGGTGCCAATGCACCACTTACCAAAGCCGTGCACACCAAGTATGATAATTGGATAACCATATCATTGAAACCATGCAAAATCGGACCTCTCGACTGAGGTCGCGACATGGGGTTACGTCGCCTTCATAACGCGACACCCCGATGTGTCACGTTCAAAACTAGAACGCGATGGGTCGGATTGTCGTGACCTGGTCGCGACAGAAGGGTCTGTTGCCTTCACAGGCGAAAACCCTAATTTAGAACCCTTCTTCGGATCTGCCATGCAAACCATCCTAAACGGTAAACCAACCCGGTTTTCATGTTTATTTCACCACCTAAACATGGTATCTACTGTTTGTAAAGTGATAAACAAGCTAACATGCAATCCACATAACAAATCAAGGTAGAACTCCCTACCTTCACGAAGAACACACAAACCACGCATGGTACGGCATCTCCCCCACTCCACGCGACGTCCTCGTGGTGAGAGCACGCCAAAAACACCATCAACCCTTTGAATCAGCCGAAAAACTGCCACAACAGCTTCTCCTAGCCGAGTAGAGCTTGCCATAGCTCTGTCCGACCAAAACCTCCTTAAAAATGCACAGCGGTTAAGAACGTGACGCAGCCCTACGTCGCGACCTGAACGCGACGTAGGAGGCCGTCGCCTTCCCAAGGCCGACGTCAGCTGACTGCCCAGCGCACGACACGTGGAAGCCATGTAGACGAAGACCGCCAAACAACAGCAACATGAACGCGACCACCAGGGCTGTCGCGTTCAGAACGCGATGCATACCCCTGTCGCGTTCACAGGCAGAGAACCTGTGAGCGCTTTGGGCCCAATCTGCCGGCTCACAAAGCCTCACAACCCACGTGGACACCTAAAACACAAGCTAATGGGCCACACATTGGCCACTAAACCCGCTAAACAAGGATCCACGAGGATCTGAAAAACGTGCGACGTTACATTATTATCACTTAAAAAGGAATGTCGTCCTCGACATTCAAAATAAACCATAATAAGCCAGATTATCACCTAGAAAGAAATAAAACCATATACAGAACAAGTAGGATACACTTCCTCTGCATCTTTCTTTCAAACCATCTGTATTGACTAACCCATTTTTTTTATTTTCACACTTGTTCTTCCTTCTATTCTCTTTTTAATTCATTTCATTACTGTTCCATTCCATAGATTCAATCTAACATTCCTTACCCTTTTGACCATAGGCGATTCTACCTTGCTGGTGGCACTTTATCTCCTTGGACTCAACCTGCTTCCACATTTTTTGAGTTGTGTTTGCAACATTTCTGGGCCATTTTCCTTGCTCAAAACCTTTCTCTTTATTCCGCTACCTTTGAATGTTCTGTCGTGCTAAACCTTGCTTAAATTCTCGAATTTCTCGGTGCCATTCCATTATCCACTTGTCACTGTTAGCCATTACTCTACTTTATCTGCATTCACATACTTAACTGTCTGACTTGTGGGTTATGAACCCACCACGCTTCCGCTGCGCTACTCTGATCACACCAAACACTGGGCAAAACCATAACTCTGACCTCAATTTCGCCTTTACTGGCTTCCCAAATCATCTTATTTATTCACTTACCACTGGAAAAAAACACTAATGTTTCCGGTCTACTTTTCTTATTCTGATTGAACCATCTGCTTAACCTCTAAATTCTGGCATACCATTGTCAACACATCTTACCTTAATTCGTATTCTCAGGCTGACGTTGCACTTTTCTTATCTCATAATTACACTGCTTAACTGACCCTACTCGGATTCTATTTTTAACTATTTCTGTGCCACACTAAATTCTGAACTTTACCATATCACTACTAACATACTTTACCTTTTATATGCTTTCCTCATTTCAGACAATATTTTCTGACTAACTCAGCAAACCAAACCCATATCTTTATAAAATTTCTATTCTCACTGCTGCCATGCTGTTATCAAAACAAAACTTACTCGATGTCATCTTATTCAGAATTCCTTGCTGCTAAACTGATCATGCCTTTCCTTATCCTTTCTGTTTTGCTTTGCCACCTCTTAATCTACTCACTATTCTTTAACTATTCTGCTATGACCTTCATATTAAATTCTGGAAACATTTTTATAACAACACTCATTCATTCATCTGAATCACTTTGTTGCTTGCTATTATACAAATTCCTACTACACATTCCTTGATCCATCTGACTATCGCTACTCTATAATCTGCCATATTCTTCATCTATTTAGTAATATTGAACTTTAATTTTACTGCCAACATCCTAATTTCATTTCTGCAAAGTATTTCTCTTAACTATTCTACTAATTGCCCAATCTTACTGTACCATTCACACTGCAATCCTTCTTATTAAAATATTGACATAGCCATAAACTAAAACTATATCCTTCAAACACAATATCTGATTCTGCCTGGCTCCTCAATTCTATATTACTGATCCACTACCGAATACCAACAATTCCACTATTGCAGCTTACTCACAAATGTTCAATCACAATTTACCTTGCCTTGACCTTAATCTACTTCTGACACAAACTTTACTTTCCTGTGCCCACAAATTGCACACAAATGCTGGCATTACTGCTCTTATCTTTAACACTGTAATCCTGTGTAAATCTTTCTACGAAATCCTTACCCACTGCCACTTACTAAGTGAACATCTTCCTTATTAAATTCTTAGAAAAATCTAACTACATGCTGTTCTTTTTTATTCTTTCTTTACCCAGCTACTCATCTCTGTATATACTTACACAAATCTCTGTATCCAACTTTCCATTATCATCATTATTCATAACAGCACTATTATGAAACTCTTTACTGCACCCTTTTCTAGTCACAAATACACACTTCATCTGACTGCCACACATTACTGTTCCTCTGTTTGCTAATGCCACATCTTAAGCTAAACTACCTCACTTAATCATTTCAAAACCTGACACATCACTTAATCATGCCGCTTCTTAATATCTATCCACACAACTCTCAAATACATTAACTACTTCTGCCAAAGTTCTCAGCCACAACTCATGCATTTAACAATTCTGATCACATTGCACTATTCCCCATCATAATACTATTTCTTCTGCCATTCCATCACATCATTACCCTATACCTATCTCTGCTAACTCTGGTCCTCACTAAAACACTTTCACTAGTTTCCATAACTGAATTCATTAATCCCTTTAATTTCTATAACTGAGAACCTTTTAAACAATTATATTTTAATCACAAACTGGCATTCTGATGTGACCACACTCACTGTACCATTAATCGTGCCATTTTTCTGCCATTGCTAACAACTACCAGTTTAACAAACAAAAACACGCAGTTCTCATATCAAAAGTTCACGTGAAAACCATACTAGAGATCACATAAAACCACAGACTTACTACCAGTAGTGGACATTAAACCATGTCTTCGGACATTGTACCCTCATTGTCTTTTCATATTCTAACTGGACATTCTCTTA
Source organism: Colocasia esculenta (assembly GCA_014218235.1). Classification (NCBI taxonomy): domain Eukaryota; kingdom Viridiplantae; phylum Streptophyta; class Magnoliopsida; order Alismatales; family Araceae; genus Colocasia; species Colocasia esculenta. Next base: position 78,506,881 of record CM024766.1, read on the forward strand.
TACCAACTGTAACGGCCCTGGATATTTATGCCCAATAAGGCTCCATATCCAGATCCGCCTCCCGCGAACGGACCGAAGTCTCGCAAGGGAAATCTCACACAAGTGTCCAATAAGAATATAAAAGACAACAACTACAGTATAAGACACAAGAAAGTACATGTGCTCATATCTGTAAACCACATTGTACAACTGTCCCAATACATTATTACATGTCCAATTAAAAAGTTCAACTATCTGGGGCATACCCCGAGGGAGCACAAGCTCACACAACACGACTACAACTCAACTACTGGTGGTACAAGTCTGCCACAAGCCACACAAACGGCAAGCCCTGAAAAGAATTGTAGGGGAGTGAGCCTCAACAAGTCACAGGCTCAGTAGGGGACCACCCAAAACAACATGCAACACTGAAGAACCTCAACCCCAGAGGGTCTCACTGGCAACTCAAATAGCCAAACCATACTATGCTCACAACATTTATAATAAATAACAGCTTAAATAGTAAATCATAAACAAATACATATTCCTCGGAAAGAAAGAGGAACCACAGGACTAGCACAACACTACTTACGGCACATTATTTCAACGACTGGTCGCCTAAGCTACAAGCCACACAGGAAAACCACTGCCTAGGCTACAAGCTTCACAGGTGAACTCTAAACACACGAGTAGCAGAACCGCTGACCAAGAGCTAGCCCATTATAGCCCCAGACCACAATATGTCGGGAGCCACAGATAAGGTAGCAGGACGGGCTACAACGATGCCAGTCCATCACACACTGAAACCATAATCAGAAGTTTATCCGAGGAAGGGTAGAACACAACAAGTGGAAGGTCACACCACACAACCTCCACGGAGCACAACTCCACCACAACACCTGAAAAGACAGGTACACAACGTACCACGAGAAACAGGTACCCACAAAGGGTACAGGTACCTACTACCATGAGGTACCACCCCCGAACCACAACCAGACCACTGCCACCACAAGGCACTCCACTACGGGCAAAACCTTGACATAACTGTGCCAACGATGGGGCACACCACATGAGTCAAACCATAACCAGTGAGTCTCCACTCACCAACCACAACTACAACCGTGCCAACACCAGGGCACACCTCAATGGGTAAAACCACAACCAACAAGCCACTACACACACACTACAAACCAGTAGCAAAGCACGAGTCGGAAAGGAATGACACCGCCACACGGGAACAAACTACTGGTTCATGATGCCAGTATCCAACTCGGACAACACAACACAAGAACTACCTCTCAGTCTCGCAGTCACGGACGAAAGGTCCAACTGTCGCTCCACAAACACTAGCCAAAGGACAGTGGAGACCAACCAACACCACACCTGCAGACCACACACAACTGCAGGCCCATGCCTGACACCTTTAGAGACTCTGGCCTAAGCTCCCTAAACTGAGGCACTGGAAAACAGGACTAGCTGGGGACCAGTGTTGACTACTGGTGTCTGTACCCCCAACTACGAGCATGCTACAAGCGACCAAACACAAACTCTCACAAGTTGCTGTCCCACTGCCGTCTTTCCCTCAGCCGGACGTACAACTCAAACACATGAGTGAGGGTGTCCAGGAAAGACGACATAGACCTCGACAGTACAACACAAGTATCGGGACAAACCCCGAGCACAACAAACACACGTGCCTGGCTTACACAGAACCTGGGGTACCCGACTGTAGAGGTATTTCGGAACAGGCGCCGGACCACCAAACTCGGCAAGCTCAAACCACGGTACATGCACATAATATGTATTACAAACCATGGTACAAGGGTCACGAGTAGCTTGTCCCTGGTCACCATGTGACCTACAAGCTAACCTACACAACACATATACGAATTACATTAATTATTAGTCATCAGTCATTTCATGACCTCCTTTACCACTTTAAACGTCATGTACAATAACCGTGCACAAACTCTTAATCTTACTCAGGCTATACTAATTAAACCATGTGAAAGGAGCCATAAAAGACATTAAAGATCAAGGGTAGGTTCACACTGGAACCTCACTGCCTAACTACCACGACAAACCATAAAGGTATACCACGATAATGTGTGGGCCATGCACACACACACTTAATCTATGTAAACGACACACCACTTGCGTAAACAACACGCTAACAACACAACGAGACGCTCAAAGAGCGCTACGGGTGCCAATGCACCACATACCAAATCCGTGCACACCAAGTATGATAATCAAATAACCATATCATTGAAACCATGCAAAACCGGACCTCTCGACTGAGGTTGCGACATGGGGTTACGCCGCCTTTAGAACGCGACACCCCGATGTGTCGCGTTCAAAACCAGAACGTGACGGGTTGGCCTTTCGCGACCTGGTCGTGACAGAAGGGTCTGTCACCTTCATAGGCGAAAACCCTAATCCGGAACCGTTTTCTGGATATGCCATGGAAACCATCCTAAATGGTAAACCAACCTGGTATTCATGCTTATTTCACCACCTAAACATGGTATCTACTATTTGTAAAGCGATAAACAAACTAACATGCAATCCACATAACAAATCAAGGTAGAACTCCCTACCTTCACGAAGAACACGCAAACCACAAATGGTACGGCGTCTCCCCCTCTCCACGCGACGTCCACTCAGAGAGAGTGTGCCAAAAACACCATCAACCCTTCGAATCAGCCGAAAAACCGCCACAGCAGCTTCCCCTGACCGAGCAGAGCTTGCCACAGCTCTATCCGTCCAAAACCTCCATAAAAATGCACAGCGGTTAAGAACACGACGCAGCCCTACGTCGCGACCTGAACACGACATAGGAGGCCGTCGCCTTCCCAAGGCCGACGTCAGCTGACTGCCCAGCGCACGACACACGCCAGCCATGCAGACAAAGACCGCCAAACAATGGCAGCATGAACATGACCACCAGGGCCATCGCGTTTAGAACGCGACACATACCCCTGTCGCATTCCCAGGCAGAGAACCTGTGAGCGCTTTGGGCCCAATCTGCCGGCCCACAAAGCCTCACAACCCATGCGGACACCTAAAACACAAGCTAATGGGCCACACATTGGCCACCAAACCCTCTAAACTAGGATCCACGAGGATCCGAAAAACACGCGACGTTACACCAACAAAATCGATGTTTACATGAAATCGATGTTTGAACAAAATCGATGTTTAAGTGAAATAGATGTTTGCATGAAATCAATGTTTGAACAAAATCGTTGTTTACATGAAATCGATGTTTGAACAAAATTGATGTTTACATGAAATCGATGTTTAAGTGAAAGCAAATCGTTGTTTTGATCAAATCATTCTTTTAGTAAAGGCAAATCGTTGTTTGAGTAAAAACAAATCGTTGTTTGTCTTATTGAATCGTTACAGTGATCAAATCGTTGTTTAACTTATCAAATCATTACAGCGATCAAATCGTTATTTAACTTATCGAATCGTTGCACCGATCAAATCGTTGTTTAACTTACCGAATCATTACACCGATCAAATCGTTATTTTAATGAAATTGATGTCTGTAAGATATGAACCATAATCGATGTATTTGTATGGAAATCGTTGTGGCACTTAGTGAACTGAAGTCGATGTATATTGAATAGACATCGATTTTGCTTTTCAGTGCAGATCACACATGGATAGTACTATAAATTTATATGTATTAGGAAAACATGATATTAAATATATTTAATAATATTTAATTAATCATAAGTTTTTTTATCACCAAAATATAAGGGTAAAATATAAGAGTGGTTCAACAATCTCCCCCTTTTTGGTGATGACAAAATTTATGAGATTTTTTTTAACAAAAAATACGTAAAGCATAGAAAATACAAAAAATTCACAGATAATGCATACTATGCATACTCTCCCCCTTTTTGTCACTAACCAAAAAGGAAGGATCTTACCATACATTCTCTCCCCTTTTGTAAGAACTTCTTACTAGAATGTTGTGTGAGAGGGATTCAACAATAATTGATATTAATGAATAGCTCCCCCTTAGTCTGTGCTCCCCCTGAATGAGAGGCTCCACCTGTATGAACCTTGCAAACAGATATTAGTTGTACTATAAATTAACAAAAATTTGTGACTACTCTCTCTTCAGATATGAGTTGGATGAAGAGATGACAGCCACCAATGCCTTGAGCATCCTTTGTTCCTGATGCTCTAAGGCCATCCTGCAAATAAACTACTCAAAAGTAGGTACCCAAATCTTTTTGGTTCCTTGATGGTTAGATGCATAAAAATATCCTTTCGGAATCCATACTAGGTGCCTTGTTGTGCAGGTGTTTACTGTGTGTCCTAGTTTATTGTAATGAGAACAACAATGAATATAGTTTGTTATGTAGTTCTTATTGTCTTTGTGATGCCTGTTTAGAACACAGTTTTTATAAACCATGTTCTTTTGATAAAACTTGTTTATTTCAGGTGCCATTTTCTGAGACATTTTGGTTTTTTTTTACAAATTTTGGCAAATGTTATTTTCCAGGAATTATGGCTTGTTTTCCTTTTTCCGGAGGTATGTATCCAAGCCCTTGTTTATTATTGACAGTTTTTGATCCTTTTAAGCATAGAGCTAGAGATGTTTTCCCTTTGGTTAATTTTCTAACAGATTCTTTTAAATAAAGATTTTCTTTAGTTATAGTTTTTCTTCTAACTCTAACTTCTCATTGTTTTTGCTTTTCAAATCTTCATTTAAAAGATAATTATTATCTTTACTTTCTTTTAATTATTTTTCTAATTGTTCCATTTCAGATTTAAGATTTGAATTGGTGTTTTCTAAGCAAGTAGTATTACTTTTCAGAATTTTTAATTCTTTTATAACACCTTTATGTTTTTCATAAAGTTAATTAAAGACTTCTTCTAAGTCTTCAGACTCTAACCCTCGATCAGTACATGAATAAAAAAATGGGTCAAAACGTACCTCATCTAGTCCTACCATGAGGGCTAGACTTACCTGCTCATTTTTCGGGATCTGAGCTTGATGATTTTGAAGTTGTGGCTTCTTCATTGTCCCAAGCAGCCGCCTTGGCTTTTCTTTTGAATTTTTTGTGCTGCTTCTTAGATTTTTCTGGCTGACCAGTCTTCTTGAGTCTTGGACAATCTGGTCTCAGATGTCCAGGTTTTCTGCATTCATAGCAGACTGGTTCTTTTTCCTTTTTCTCTTTCTTTTGAATTCTTCTTGATCCATTCTTCTTCTTCTTTAGAATCTTCTGAAGCTTGGATAGTACTTCGTCTACATCACTATCTTCAGATCCTGCAATTTTTGAGCTAGAAGAAGAAGAGGTGGAAGGAGCAGCTGCAACTTTAAGAGCATTAGTAAATTTTTTCTTGGATGAGCTTTCAGATAATCGCTCCATATTAATTTTATGTGCCATGAGGGAACCAATTAACTTATCAATAGAAAACTTGGTTAGATCATGGGCTTCTTCAATAGCTGTGACCTTAGGGGTCCATGAAATAGTTAAAGATCTAAGTATCTTTCTGACAATCTCCTCATCAGAAAGATTTTTACCAAGAGAACTTAGACCAACTACAATGCTAGAAAATCTATTATACATTTGAGTGATATTTTCGTTTGGAAGTATTTTAAATTGCTCATATTGTGAGACAAGAATATCTATCCTAGTTTGTTTTACTTTATCTGTTCGTTCATAAGTTACCTGCAGTTTATCCCATATTTCTTTAGCTGATTTACCTGCAGACACTCTACTAAATTCTCTTTTGGATAATGCACAACATAAATAGTTCTTAGCTTTAAAGTTTAAAGATAATTTACTTTTATCTGCTGCTGTAATAGCAGTAGTACCTTCAGCAGGAATAATAACAAAATCACCTACCTCTATTACCTGCCACAGATCAAAGTCTATGCCTCGAATGAAGCATTCCATCCTCATCTTCTAATATTGGTAATCCTCTCCATCGAAGAATGGAGGTCTGGTGACTGATTGACCTTCAGCAAATCCTTGAGCTGCCTTGGATCTTCTCTAAGATCATTGGATCTTCTTGATTAAGCAGAGTACCTCCCTCTGATACCACTTGTTGGCCCTTTTGGTACGGCAGAAAGCTAGCCTAGGGGGGGGGGGGGGGGTGAATAGGTTTTCTGAAATCTGAAATAGAAACTTAAACGCGGAAATTTATCACTTGAAAGTTTGGTTAGTTGAGTGTGATAGAGAGTAGCAGTGCGGAAGCAAATAAACAATCACACAAGGAATTTATCCTGGTTCGGCCTTTCCCACATGGAAGTCCTACGTCCAGTCCCCAAGCAATCTCTTGGGATTTTACTAACAAATGGTACAATCCCCCTTAAGGACAATACAACACCCAACACCCCAGCTGATCTTCTTCTCTTTCCCGAACAAGAAGGCAGCCCACTTCTCTTACAGGTCAAGAAGCCAACCTCCTGGTACAAACCCTAGTGTGGTTCTGCTAGACTTAAACCCCTATCTAGGTTCTACACTATATACAGTCCTACAACTGGATAGAAATCTTTCTTAGAAAAGAAAGAACAAAGTTGAGAGTTTTACAAGAATGGACTCTAACCCAAAAACTCTCAGCAAAGGACTCTCCCCAGAAATTACAATGAGCATAGAGAGAGAGTGAAGAGAGGAGGAGGAATTTGAAGCTTGGAGGCTTCAGATGCTTGAGCACTTCTTCTTGAGCTTAGGCTCTTTCTTTCTTTTTCTTTGAGTGTATCTGGAGTTCAAGTTCTTCAGTGGATGTACACTCCTTTAAAGATCTTCAGGAAAGCTCTTTTTTAGTTCTTTAGCCTTGCTTCATCTTTTATATGAGAGGCTTTGAATCGATCCGTTGAAAAGATCCGTTGGAACTCTTCTAGTCATTGTTGATTTTTCTATTCTTCTTCTCTTGACTGTCAGCCACTTGATGGTCTTCGAGGTCTGCAAGCATGGAAGAAGGTTTTTACATTAAAGTGTGTTTCTGTCAAAAAGGCTTACACTTCTGTGTTTTCTACTGTCACCCAGAAGTGGTAGGTAAGCCCTTTTTGTCTGAAAGGAAAGAAGAAATCTAGAGAGATAAGCAAAAAGATCTTCTGTCAGAAAGATAGAAGATTACACAAATGAAATATATTTGACTTTTCATTAGGTGCCAAAAATATTTGAAACATCTGAGTATAAAGGAAATCGATGTTTAAGTTGAAATCTATATTTAAATAGAATCCATGTTCTAATGAAATCGATGTTTCCAACAAAATCGATGTTTACATGAAATCGATGTTTGAACAAAATCAATGTTTAAGTGAAATCGATGTTTGAACAAAATCGATGTTTAAGTGAAATCGATGTTTACATGAAATCGATGTTTGAACAAAATTAATGTTTAAGTGAAATCGATGTTTACATGAAATCAATGTTTGAACAAAATCGATGTTTAAGTGAAAGCAAATCGTTGTTTTGATCAAATCGTTCTTTTAGTAAAGGTAAATCGTTGTTTTCTATCAAATCGTTGTTTGAGTAAAAGCAAATCGTTGTTTGTCTTATCGAATCATTACAACGATCAAATCATTGTTTAACTTATTGAATCGTTACAGCGATCAAATCGTTGTTTAACTTATCGAATCGTTACAGCGATCAAATCGTTGTTTAACTTATCGAATCGTTACACCGATCAAATCGTTGTTTAACTTACCGAATCGTTACATCGATCAAATCGTTGTTTTAATGAAATCGATGTCTGCAAGATATGAACCATAATCGATGTATTTGTATGGAAATCATTATGGCACTTAGTGAACTGAAGTCGATGTATATTGAATTGACATCAATTTTACTTTTCAGTGCAGATCACATAGCGATAGTACAATAAATTTATATTTATTAGGAAAACATGATATTAAATATATTTAATAATGTTTAATTAATCATAAGTCTTGTTATCACCAAAATATAAGGGTAAAATATAAGAGTGGTTCAACACATCCTGCTATTGGCTCCAAATGGGTGTTCAGAAACAAAATAGTTGATGCTAGTGTCATTACTAGAAACAAGGCTAGACTGGTAGCTCAAGGCTATTCTCAAGAGGAGGGCATAGATTTTGATGGAACCTATGCACCAGTAGCTAGACTTGAGGCTATTCAGATTTTATTAGCATATGCATCTGCATGTGATTTAAAATTATTTCAAATGGATGTGAAATATGTATTTTTAAATAGTTTTATAAAAGAAGAAGTCTATGTTGAACAACCTCATGGATTTGAAGACATAGATCATCCTAATCATATTTTCAAATTGCATAAGACACTATTTGGTCTGAAACAAGCATCTAGAACTTGGTATGAAAGACTAAGTGCATTTCTTTTAAAGCATGGTTTTACTAGGGGCAAAGTAGATAGCACATTTTTTATTAAATCATGCTCTCAAAGTATCTTAATTGTGTAAATTTATGTTGATGACATCATTTTCAGAGTTACTGATGAATCTCTTTGCAAGTACTTTGAAGAATTAATGTAGGGAGAATTTGAGATGAGTTTGATGGGGGAATTGACTTACGTCCTTGGAATCCAAATCAAACAAGACAAGAAGAGAACCCCCATCAATCAGACCTGTTGCCCAGATAGCAAGCCCAGAGGGGGGGGGGGGGGGGGGTTAATGGATTGCTAAAAATTCTTCTTCTATAAATTCCTGTAAATAAACAAACTTGACAGACAACACTAAGATCGATAGTTAGAGTTAGTGTTAATCAAAACCAAGAGAACAATCACACAGATAACAGGAAATTTTATCTTGGTTCGGATCTCCTATCCCAAGGAGTCCTACGTCCAGTCCCCAAGTAACCACTTGGGATTCCACTAAACAAGGGTACAGTCCCCCTTAAGGACACTTACACATCCAGCAGCAGCTAGCCTTCTCTTCTCTACTAGAAGAGGAAACACACCACCTAATGCAACATGTCTTCTCTTCACACCTGAAGAGGAATGCTCACAGAAAAAAGAATTTAATGAGAAAGGCCTCAAGACCAAGCTTATAGACAATGCTTGATCTGAGGCGAAGATTGAGAGACACAAGATTATCTCCAATGAACTCTCTCTCTCAGATCTACGCAAGCTCTCAAAAGTAAAGCACTATTCTCACAAGGAGCTAAGAGCTATGGAAAAATGGAATGGAGGAGCTAGCTCTCGTTGTTCTTCAGGTGACTAAGATTTTCTTTCAGAAAAACTATTTGAACTATTCTCTGTGGAGTCACCAGTCTTCTATTTATCTTGTTTGAAATAATTTGACCGTTGTAGTATCCGTTGAAATATCCGTTGTCTCACATCGTCATGCACATTGGGATGTCTGGTCTGAAGCAAAGAGCTAGTGAGCCTGCAGCCATTAATGCTTGGATAGACGCATACACACAGGAGGAAAGATTGTCTGAATCTTCTATCCTCTTGTCAGGTTGACAGGTCCAACTTTGAGACGTGCGTTTCCTCCAGAAACCCTGCACACAATAAATGCTGACACCTAGACAACTTATCTTTGTCTAAAATGTCAGTCAATATTAGTAGTTGTGTTGTATGAAGATACACTAGAAGGGAAATGCCATTCTGTCATTGACTTTGTGCGAATAGGCAAGACAGGTAAAAGATATATCGTGTAGAGATGTGTACTGTCACAATAAATGTTAGACAATGTAGTATACAACATGTTTTCGCGGGAAAAATTTGAAATCCACAAAGATTTAAAATACATTTGAATATAATGTGGAATGGAACTAAAGAATGTTTAAAAATGATTTGAACAAGAATGTTTGACAGTTGTATTAAATGTAATCATTAAGAGAGAGTTGTAGTAAAAAAAAGAGAGTCGATGTGCACATAATCCATGATAAAATCAAGTTGATGTGAACATAATCCATGTATTAATGAAATCGATGTTCTGTGCAAAGTCGTCGTTTAGCTGAAGTCGATGTAGAGATGAAATCGTTGTTCCAACCGAATCGTTGTAATAATAACCAAATCGTTATGGCGACCAAATCGTTGTTTAAGTGTCACAGAATCGATATAGTGACCAAGTCGTTGTTTAAGTGATCAAATTGTTGTTTTGATGAGGAAATCATTGTTTAAGTGAAATCGATCATGAAATCGTTGTTTCAATGATGAAATCGTTATTTAAGTGAAATCGATCATGAAATCATTGTTTCAATGATGAAATCGTTGTTTAAGTGAAATTGATCATGAAATCGTTGTTTCAATGATGAAATCGTTGTTTAAGTGAAATCGATCATGAAATCATTGTTTAAGTGAAATCGATCATAAAATCGTTGTTTCAGTGAAATCAATCATGAAATCGTTGTTTACGTGAAGTCGATAATGAAATCGTTGTTTTACCGAAATCGATGTTAAAGTGAAATGAAATCGATGTAACAACGAAATCGATGTTTAAGTGATATGAAATCAATGTACCAATGAAATCGATGTTTAAGTGATATGAAATCGATGTACCAATAAAATCAATGTTTAAGTGATATGAAATCGATGTACCAACGAAATCGATGTTTAAGTGATATGAAATCGTTGTATCAACGAAATCGATGTTTAAGTAATATGAAATCGATGTACCAACGAAATCGATGTTTAAGTGATATGAAATTGATGTATCAACGAAATCGATGTTTAAGTAATATGAAATCGATGTACCAACGAAATCGATGTTTAAATGATATGAAATTGATGTATGAACAAAATCGATGTTTAAGTAATATGAAATTGATGTACCAACGAAATCGATGTTAGCTATTATATGGAAGTCGATGTATACTTAGACAAAATTTATGCTTTGAACTTCAAATGACAGTGTGTGTGGACAACTTACAGATTTTGCTTGAGTTATTTCCTGTGGATAAACTTCAGAAAAAAGTTGTTAGCAAATATTTTTTAAGGTTTTGTTAATCACCAAAAATACATATATAACTCATAATAAATTTTATATGGAGATGGACTGATCATCAAGACCAAGTACATCAAGGATTTGCTAAAGAAGTTTGGTTTTGAACAAGCAAAGCATCTAACCACTCCTATGAGCACTTCCACCGGTTAGACAGTGATTCTCAAAGTAAGAAAGTAGATCATAAATTTTACAGAGGTATGATCAGTTCTCTACTATACTTAACTGCCACTAGACCAGACATTTTATTTAGTGTCTGCATGTGTGCTAGGTACCAAGCAGATCCTAAAGAATCCCATTTAATTTTAGTTAAAAGGATTTTTAGATATTTAGCACATACATGTGAATTAGGTCTATGGTATCCAAGATCATGCAAGATGAACTTAATTGGTTATATTGATGCTGACTATGCTAGATGCAAAGTGGATAGAAAAAACATCGGTGGTTTCTGTCAGTTTCTTGTAGGGTATTTGATCTCTTGGTCCTCAAGAATTTAGGTCTCTATGGCCTTGTCAACAACTAAAGCTGAATATGTTGTTGTTGGGAGTTGCTGCACTCAACTACTGTGGATCAAACAACAACTTGAGGATTATGGACTAAACATCAGATCTATACCCCAGTTATGTGATAACACCAGTTCAATCAACCTCACAAAGAATCTAGTACAATAGTCAAGAACCAAACATATTCAGGTTAGGTATCATTTTATTAGAGATCATGTAGCAAATGGTAATATTAACATTTCATTTGTAGAAATTGAAGATCAGTTGGCAGACATCTTTACAAAAGCCCTTCCTGAGACCTCTGTCTAAAGAGACCTGGGCATGTGTAATTTGTAAAAGATGTGTTTCTGCAAAAACTGAAGAAAATAATCTTTCAGAGTACCTTGGAAATGCATTACTCTTCATCTTTGTTGAAATTTCTTGACTCAGATCGACACACTCATATTTTGTGTCAACACATTCTTCATCTAGGTCGACACTCCCTTCATACAGGTTGACTTGTATCACCATTTTATTGCACTATCTACTCACTTTATTTTGATCCACCACTTAACTCTCACTCTCATTCTATGGATCATTTCTTTTTGTTCTTCAAACCAAGTTCCCTATATTTAACTCCTTTATCTCTTTCTTTTGGTTTGAGTTAAGGGAGAGCCTTGAACTGAGGGGGAACCTTGGACTAAGGGGGAGCCTTCTTAAATCCTTCTCCACATTTTTTTTGGCTTCATCATTCCTACTCTCTAAACCTTCCTTTTTGGTCATTGACAAAAAGGGGAAGAAATACTCTGAAATACATACATACTCTGATTAAATCTCATCAAATCATTTTTAGAGCATTATGATTTCAGTTAGTTTTGTCATCACCAAAAAGGGGGAGATTGTTGACTCCTTTATCTCCATGATTATGTATTTTGGTGATAACAAAACTTATCAAATTTTTTTTATAAATCATATGCATTTACCTTAATATCATTTTGGTTAAGTTTGTCAATAGGAGACTCAAAGGAAATAAATTATACTTCAATGATCATCATTGTAAGTAATCCAAGTATTTCTAAGATTCATTAGTTGGTGTTCAATTGCTTGTAAGATTTTGTTGTCACTCATAGTTTCATCCATAAGTTCATGTGTTTCGTCACTGATAAACTTTTCATAGTTTCAATCAAAGTCAAGTTTCATCTTTTATTGCTTTAAACTTCATCATCTGAAGTCCTGCATGTTTTTGGTCTTGATCATTCGAAGCTACACTTCGTCATGTACGAAGCTAGCTTCATCATATTCGAAGTCCACTTCATTATATCCGAAGTTGGCGCTTCGTCATGCATGTTTTGGTCATGATAAGTCGAAGTCCTACTCCATCATATACGAAGATAACTTCGTCATATCCGAAGTTATATATGAAGTTCACTCGACCGATTGTGAGTTTCAGCTTCGACCGACTGTGTTGTTTTTCATTCTATATGAACTTCACTTTGTCATATACGAAGTTACACTTTGTCATATTCGAAGTTTCACTTCGATCGACAGTGTTATGAACTATTTTATATGAAGTTCCACTTCGTCATATACGAAGTCCACTTTGTCATATACGAAGTCTTATACGAAGTTCACTTCGTCATACCCGAAGTTAACTTCGTCATATCTGAAGCTTCACTTCGACCGATTGTGTTATATTTTGGCCATCCAAAGCTTCACTTCGACCATTTACGTCATATTCTTAACCAATCGATTGTTGTTCTATTTCATATCGATTGCGAACCATTTTAAACATTGGTTGCCTTGCACTGAAACATCGATTGCCATCTCATCTCGATTGTCATATCGATTGTCATGCATAAATATCGATTTCCTTATCTTTAAACATCGACTGCTTAGATATCGATTGCTTATATGGACATCAATTGACTTCAACATATCAAATGTTATTTCAAATAAAATATATATTATCTTTATCAAGCCTTTTTCCTTGAAATCATATTGCATATCTTCTGATTAAGGAACTTTCTGAAAACATCTTTGATAAAATGATTAAAGTATTCTCAGACTTAAAGTTTCAAATATCCTTAGCAATTTGAACACGTGAAATTCAAATCTCCCGCCATCTGTTAATATTTCACATACATCATTCATACGCATAGTCTGTTGCTGCATATAGTTCCCATGCAGTATGACTTTTTGACTAACTATTATTTTCATGGTAACTCTTCTAATACTTTATGTGTGAACAGAAGGGAACATATCTGTCTGTGGCTTACTTAGTCAAGGGACACAACTCTCTTGCAGAAAACACTTTATGATTTGCCATTCTTATAACAAGTCTTCTTATGATTTATATGGTGATAGAATGGACATATCTATTTCTGCATAACACCTTTTTGTTCGTTGACTAAAGATCTCTCTCTTAGCATTTAATGCTTGCTGGTTTTCAGTAGTCACATGTTTCTACAACATAAGACTTACTGCCACTGCATGGAAATGAACACCAAGGAATGAGAGACAACGAACACTTCAACGGACACATCTGAAGATAGTTGAAGTGCTTATAAAGAAGAAGGTGATGGCTATGAAGAATATATTGAAGTGAACCAATAAGAAAATATTCAAGCCTTCACAACCACTAGAAGAGCAGTGCGTCCTCACTCTAAGTCCATCTGCTCATAGCTCTCCTGAAGCCTTCACTTTTATTTTTTTGTTGAGAGCCTATTGTTTCTGAGAGAGCAACATCATAGCCTTATTTTCTCTCTCTACTAGTTTGTGCCTCAGATCAACCACTGCATTGTTGTATAAGTTTGGTCTAGGGGTCATCCCTTCAACTCTTCTTTAAGAGTGCTCCTCTTCCTGTGAGAAGAGAAGGCCTACTGTAGGTAGGTTGTTTATTCCCCTTGTTGAAGGGAATACTTATTGCTGCAGGTAGTATTGCCTCTTCGTGGGTTGAAGAGAAGGCTAGCTGGTGCTGGATGTGTAAGTGTCCTTGGAGAGGATTGTACCCTTGGTTAGTGGAATCCCAAGTAGTTTCTTGGGGACTAGATGCAGGACTCCTAATGATAGGAGGTCCGAACCAGGATAAAAATCCTTGTGCATTTTGTGTGATTGCTTTTATCTTATTTCCACTGCTTACTAACTCTAACACCTACGTTTAAGGTTTCTGTTCGAAGTTATTTTTAACAGGAAAATCTTAAGACATATTTCTAGCAACCTATTCCCCCCTCTTTGGGCTTGCAACCTGGTCAACAGTTGTATCTTTTACAAAGATAGTGAAATCCTAAGCGATTGGCTTGGGGACTGGACGTAGGACTTCCGCTGGAGGGAAGATCAGAACCAGGATAAAATTCTCCTGTCTATTCTGTGGTTTGTTTGTACTAACTCATTTAACGTCTTTTAGTGCTTCTTATTTGTAAAGTTTAGCTTCCGTGAAGAAAAACACCTATTCACCCCACTCTTGGTGAAAAGTACTATTGCCACCGATCCAACAAGTGGTATTGGAGCACGGTTCTCTCAACTAACTAGAAATCCAACGATTTCAAGAAGATGACAGGTGAGTTCGGACAAGAAGGTCAGTCTATCAATCTCCCTTTCTTCTTTGATGGTTAGGACTACAATTACTGAAAGATGTGCATAGAATTCTTCATACAAGGTATAAATTTTAACTTCTGATTAATTATAGAAGATGGTGATAAAAAACCCATCACTAAAGATAAAACAAACTAGACTGCAGATGATAAAAGGCTAATATCCTTAAATTGTCATGCCAAAAGTATTTTGTGTTGTGCCTTATCTAAAAAAGAGTTTAATCGCATCTCTGCATGTAAAACTATCAAAGAAATGTGGGATACATTAAAAGTAACCTATGAAGGAACTGATAAAGTTAAGGAAACAAGTGTAGCACCCCGAAAATTTTATTATGAAAAAATTAGAAATAATAATTTAATAATAGTAAAATTTAAGTGCCATTATCATGTGTACAAAAGCACACTGGAAAATTCCATAAAATTCATAGTTCAACTCTAAATAATATTCTCAAATGACCCACAAAGAAATTCATGTGAAGAAAAATCCAATTGGCCAAGATTAAGGTGTTTTGTGACTTATTATCGTAATTAAGAAAAAAATTGGAAAATCATTATCACATATACTTAATGGAGTCCAAAAATAGAATAAAAATTACGATTGGACTTTAAACAATGGGTATTGACAATCCAATGAAAGAAATGGGCCAAAGGATGTCCTTTGGGCCACAAATAAATTCATGCTAGGAAAATGACCCAAAATTCAGAAATATTCACTAATGGACCATGATAGGGTAAATTCTCATCCAATAGACCACCATTAGACTTCAAACCAAGCCCAAATTCATGATTACCACCTAAGGTAAGTTTCCATACCAATTCCATCATGAATTGGGGAGAGAAATATCCAAGTTGAGGAAAAGTATAACCAAATTCGTGCTTAAAGGTTTCCTAATCTAATTAGACAACTAAAGGCCCCTCTCTCTATAAATAAAGCCTCTCTCTCCCATGGGAGGACCCCTAGGGTTATTGGAGGCGTGCTTGGAGGCAATGGTGGCTGGAGATCTCAAGGAGAAGGCTGGAGCAAGGAGGAATCTCGTGTTCTTCCCAACTCGGATCTACAATGACCTGCACATAAGAGTTAGATTGATCATCATCAAAGGTTAGTGAAACCTCGACCAAACCATGCAAGCCATATACCCTTGGAAAGCTCTTCAAGTCTAGTTTCTTATGACACTATTTTTCCCAATTACTACCCAGTAGTTCATGAGTATTAAGTGTTCTCCTATGACTGGTCGAAACTAGGGTTTTCTGGAGGACGACTTTTCTTCCACCCAAAAGGTAGGTCTTCTTTGGGCCAAACTCTAATTAAACTCATGCATGCTTGCATACATATGTTTAGATCATGTTTATACTATTTTCCCCAATTTATGTCATGTTGTGTCATCGAAATAAATATTGTATCATCATAGTCGTCTTTCTGCCTGATGAAGCCCACTATCTTAAGAGTCTTCTACCTCTCGTTTGAGTCATTTTCAGATCAAGCACTCAACATGAATAATGTTCCACTTTGAGTCTACTTTCAAACAAGACTGAAATCACTCTATTTCATGGTGTGTGTAGAGAGCAGTGACCGAAAAATCTCTACTATGTCAGTTTTCTATGGTTTGTCCCACAGAGTCAAGTTGACCCAGTAAATGTGATTGGTTTTCTAATTCCTTGTTAGAGTAGTTAGCATAGTGAGATAGAAATCCAATGAACTTAGTTTCATAATTTTTCATGCTCTATACAGCGAGTTGTAAGCCTTAGAAGTGCCCTATATCAACCAGTCCAAGTAGGAGTCAAACTGGGTGTATTTGGCAACCCAAAACCCCTATTCAGAAGGCAACATATCAACCTGTCGCGTTCACAATGCGACGGGTTTGCTGTCGCGACCTGGCCTCTGCACAATGTTTGCTTACATGGTAAAACTATTCCTATAGACCTTGGATTGACAAGCCATTTTTTTTTGGTTGGATTCCTTATTCAAAGGGCTTCAAGATAGTATATTCATGTGTCAGATTTGCTTAAGAAGTCAGTGGGTTATGACCTGAGGAAGTGAAGGGATGGGACTACATTTGCTTTCTAAGGGTCATATGTCTTGGTTTTCATTGTTTTGGGTTGTTTCTTCACATGTGTGAGTTTGATCTATTCTAGGAGGGTTCTATAAGGTCTTATCATGCATTAATCAACCCATGAATAAGTGGTAAAGATTTTCACATGATTCTAATTGAACTTAAGTGATTGATCATGCTCGCTACTTGCGATTGTCCTGTCTTTCTTGCCTTGATATCAAACTTGCTAGAATAAGCACATGAAAACTTGCTAAAATTGATTATGCATGATTTTTATTTCCTGATTTAGCACCCTTATTACTTACTTAATGCGAGGTTTCCATAATTGGATTTACAAGACACTCAGACATGCACTTGAGCAATTCTCATGCGCGGCACACGCATGCACTCTTGCACAATAGAAAAGCCTCTTTCTTGGCTTGTGGTGAACTCTCCGTCGGATACTCCTTCTGTCAGACTGGTGACCCTTTGACCAAGGCCTCCATAAGTCTCCTCTGACCATGTATTCCCACATGGTCGACGAGCAGGTTGTACTATGAAGTTTCCCGATGTTAGTGTGCACCTCTCTATCTCCCTCCCTCATCTTGAATTTATCGAAGCTATCGACAATGACACATGAAAACAAGTTATTAATAGAAATAATGCAAAAGCACCATTATGCTGTCGAAATTCTCTCTTGTTCATTGTTATCATAAAATCCCATTCACTTGGCTTGTTATGCCTGAAATCATTATGGACATGACACTATGACACTCCGAACCAATGTTATTTGGCAATCATTAACCTTCTTGACAATATTGTTCGTGTTACATGCTCTTGAACTCTCTCTCGATATGATAGTCTTGAATTACTAGTGAACATTGTCCTGTGACATGATCATACTAATGTTCTCGGGCATCCTAAAATGACACTCTTGAACTCTTGAAAGTACTCTCTTAGGACCCTTTGAGCTGTTGTGTCACCTACTGTTTTGTATTGTTCTTAACTGGCTAGCGCTATAACGGATCTTTTGACTCTACTGGACTTGAATGCTTACTACTGAGGGCACAAAGAGTGTCCGAGGGGCTCCAATCTAGTCCTAGGGGCAGAGAGCCACTCGAAAATACCTGCAGGGGCTAATGACGGTGTCTGCATTTGCACCGGTTTTGACTGTTCTGATTTAGCTAGACATCTGACTGTTAAACTATTGCTGTTAGTCTGTTAGTTCAGACATATTGCACTATTACTGTACTGCCACTGACTGCTACTGAACTGCTATTGTCCTGTTATTGAATGGCTACTGCCCATGCTCTCCTATTGGACTACTACTGTTCAATTACTGTTACCTGTTATCACTTGAATGAAACAAAGTACTTGCTCTTCTTCTGAAGAGCATCTTAAACCTTGATAGTCTTAATTCTATTGTCTTGACACGTTCCTGTTTGCATAAAATCTTGTTAGCACTTTGTAATCGATTTTATCGTGCTCATGATTTAATTTGTCACTTGTGCTGGCCTAGTTCTTAAAGCGTTAATCACTTATATCATTGCTCGCACATCGAGATGTAAATTGTACTGGGCTAGTTTGCTCATACCTACTTCTTAACATTTCAGGTAGTGAAGATGAGAAGTACGTTTGATGATGGGACTTGTGCGCCGAGCGTGACATACACCACAGAGAGTCATTGTTTAGTTAGTTAGTGAGAGATTAGCCATTATTGTAATCTTGTCTTTCTTTGAGAGATAGATCAGACTAGTAGTAGAGAGTTGCTTTTATTTTTACATTGGAGATTGTAATAATTGCTTATGATGAATAAAAAAGTTTGATTATTGAATTATGGGCCCTATCGATATTAGTCATTTGCTTATGGCTTCTGAATGCTTGCTTGTCCGTCGCGCTCCCGATTAAATTCCGCTGCTAAAATCAGGGGCATGACAACAAGAATTGACATACTCATAACAAAATATGAATAATTAAAAATGAAAGATAATGAAACCATAACACAAATGTATACCAGATTCACAATATAACTAATGGATTTAATGCCTTAGGTAAAAATCTTAGTCAAAGTGAAATAATCAGAAAATATTAAGATCACTTACTATTCAATGGACACCTAAAGTAACTATTATCGAAGAGGCTAATGATTTAACAACAATGTCAATAGAAAAACTGACAGGACCTTTGATGGCCCATGAAATCAATATGGAAAGGTTAACCAAAAATTCATCAAAGAAAAATGTAATTAACGCCTTGAAAGTAGCACCACTATTGTCTAGCTGTGATGATGTAGGATCATCGAACTAAGAGGACACTATAGAAGAAGAAGCATTTTCTGTCAAGAAGATAATCGCAAAGAATTCTTGCCAAAAAGAAAAAGTATCAGTCCAAGCGAGACTACAAAAAGGATAGAAGCAAGGCTAAAGAACCGATCTGCTATGAGTGCCAACAACCCGGGCACATACAAGTAGATTGTCAAAGATTAAAGAAAAAGGATACAGAAGAAAACTCCAGAAAAGACAAAAAGTTCAATTGACACAAATATAGAAAAGTTTCAAGAAACGATATGGTAGCTACATGGGAAAATGAAGATACAAGTTCAAGCTCTTCATGTTAAGAATCAGAAGAAGAAAAAGCCAACTATGCCTTTATAACAAATGTTGAGGAAAATGTAACATCTGAAACTTTCTATAGCTCCTGTTCAGATTCTGATGATGACTTAGAAGAAGCTTTTAATGAATTATATGACAAATATAAAATAGCTTCTAAAGAACTGAAGAAAGAGAAAAAGGAATTAGAACAATTGAAGGAAGAAAATAAAAAGTTAATGGAGAAAAAATTATTAAACGATGAAAAGATCAACGCATTAGAAGACAAGACTGAAGAACTAAATATTGACTTAAGTACAATTAAAATAAAGCTTAAACGTAGAGAAGTTGAATTAATGAACACTGTCAATCTAAATGAAGACTTGTATGAACATCAGATGGAATTATCTAAAGAAAAAGAGACAAATATGCAAAGCGAAAGAGTAACAACTCTTAAAAATAAAAGTGAGCATTTAAAAGCATCCATAAATAAACCAACAAATGGGAAAACATCTTTAATGCTATGTTTAAAATGTTCTAGAAAAGGAAAAGAAAAAAATATGGCCTTGGTTATATACCTAAAAGAAATGAAAAACAAATCAAATACCCTAATGAACATCCATTACCAAATTTGTAAAAGAATAAAAAAGGGTAATAACTAAAAAAATGTACCCACCTAAAAAGCAATAAAAATGCAACCAAAATAATAAAATGGAAGAAATCCATTGTTGCTCACATTGTAATAAATTAGGACACACCCTCAACACATGCGCCACAAAACATATGTTATGGATACCTAAAACCTGGGTGACTAATCTTTCAGGACCCAAAGGAATTTGGGTACATAAAAACTCTCTTTAATTTGTTTCTCAGGGAAGCCTTAGAACATCTAAATGGATTTTAAATAGTAGATGCTCAAAGCACATGTCAGGAGATAGGAATCTATTTTCATCACTTACACCTGATAAAGGGGAAGTAACTTTTGAAAATAATCAGAAAGAAAAAATTGTTGGTCAAGGAAACATCTCAACTAAATCAAGCTTTCTGATTAAAGATGTATTGTATGTAGAAGGTTTGAAACACAACCTAATCAGCATAAGCCAACTATGTGACAAAGGTCATTAGATATAATTTCTTGAAAATAAGTTCGTCATCACCAAAGAAAATCAGAGTCTTTGAAGTAGTTAGACATAAAAATATGTACGTATTGCCCCTAGAAAAATTGAAAAGCCAAGATATCTGCTTGTCAGCTAAAGGCTCAGAAAGCTTTGACCTCTGGCATCGAAGCTCGAGACATGCAAGCAACTCAGTAATAAAGAAAATACCAAAGCATGATCTAGTCAAAGGATTTCTCAAGGTAATGGCAATCGATTCAACTATCTATTCAACACACATAAAAGGAAAATAAGTTAAGTCTTCTCTTCAATCAAAGAGCATAGTGACAACATCCAAACCCTTGGAACTTATATATACCCATAAGAACCACCAATTATAGAGGAAATCTGTATGGATATGTAGTAGTAGATGATTATTTAAGATTTATTTGGGTCTCATTTATAGAATCAAAGAATGACACATTTCCAGCATTTTTGAAGCTTAGCAAAATTTTAGTGAAAGATAAAAAGTACACCATTATAAGTATCAGATTGAATCATGGTGGAGAATTTCAAAACAAAGAATTTATTGCATTCTGTGAGGAAAAATGTATACAACACAATTTCTCAGCTCCCAAAACATCTCAGCAAAATGGAGTAGTAAAAAGAAAAAATAGAACATTGCTTGGTATGGCAAGAACAATGTTGACAGACTACAGTTTACTGAAGTACTTCTGGGCTGAAGTTGTCAACACAACATGTTACATCATCAACCAAGCAATGGTAAGACCTATACTTCAGAAAACTCTGTATGAGTTGTTCAAATGTAAAAAGCCCAGCTTATCTCATTTAAAACCTTTTGGATGTAAATTTTTTATCCTAAATAATGGTAAAAATAATTTTGATAAATTAGATAATTGTAGCAATGAAGGTATATTCTTAGGATATGTTTATAAGCCAAGAGGATTTCAAGTTTTTAATAGACAAACCCTCAACATAGAACAAATAGTGCATGTGATTTTTGATGAGACTAACCCTTCAAACAAGAAAGAATGTGATATTAATGCAGAAAATCTAAGCAAAGATATCGAAGGAGCATCCTTGGAAGATAAGGAAGAACCACAACCAGAAGAACTGCAACAAGAGAAGGAAACTCTAGATGAACTAAGTAAAGATTGGAAGTTTCTTAAAGATCATCCACAAGACAACATCATAGGTAATCGAGATGACAAGGTAAGAACAAGAGGTATGTTAAATCCTTGTGAATATAGTGCACTTGTGTCTTAGTTAGAGCAAAAAATAGTCAATGAAGCTCTCAGTGATGAGTCTTGGATCATGGTCGTGCAGGAAGAACTAAACCAGTTCGACCACAACCAAGTCTGGACTTTGGTTCCTATGCCCCATGATTATTTAGTTATTGGTACCAAGTGGGTATTTAGAAATAAACTGGATGAGTCTAGTAACATAATAAGGAACAAAGCCCAGCTTGTGGCTCAAGACTACTCCCAAGAAGAGGGATTGACTATGACGAGACTTATGCCCTTGTAGCTCAACTTGAGACTATTAGAATATTACTTTCTTTTGCTGCATCTCGCAATATTAAGAATTTCAAGAGTGTAGTGCAAGCTTCTTTTCTCAAGCATCAGAGTGAACCTAGTGTGTTGAAGTCTCTTCTGTCTCCACTTGAGTGAATCCATATGATGAGTGTATTCCTGAAAGTCTTTCCCTCAGATCTGGGGTTCTTATTTCAGATTACTAGCTATCTATACATCTCTTCTGTCTGAGGTCTTGCTGAGCCTTGTACTTATTACAAAAGCTCTTCTCAAGTAAGTATATCCTATATAAAAGAGAAGACCTACTGAGTAGGATGTGTACCCCTCTAGAAGAGGGAAGGCCAAAGTGGCTTTGGTGGTTATTTCCCCTTTGTAGAAGGGAATGCTAGCTGTAACTAGTAGTGTAGTTTCCCTTGTGTAGAAGGGAAGATCAGTTGTAACTAGGTGTTATATCTTTTACAAAGATAATGAAATCCTAAGCGATTGGCTTGGGGACTGGATGTAGGACTTCTATTGGAGGGAAGATCTGAACCATGATAAAATTCTCCTATCTATTATGTGGTTTGTTTGCACTAACTCATTTAACGTCTTTTAGTGCTTCTTATTTTTAAAGTTTAGCTTTCTTAAAGAAAAACACCTATTCACCCCCTCTAGGTGGAAAGCACTATTGCCACCGATCTAACAAAGTTAATCATGCAAAGTGACAATGCAATTTTTGAAAAGATTTGGCCTAGTTGAATGTTATTTTAGATTCTTTCCTCAAGAATTTTAAGTCTATCTACTAGACCTATAGCAACCACACACACTAATAATAAAGGTGTTGGATCATCTATCCCCACATGCGCATATTACACGTGCCAAAACATAAGCATTCTTACTAAAGAGAGTATAATCTATACTCAAACTCTTAATCAAATATCAAAATCAGCAAGTTTAAGTGACCAAGTGATTGCAAATTTGAAGAATAGATGCTAACGAAATGTCCTCTAAGACGATCCTCAGGTTTAGTGTGAAAAACAAGCTTCAATACAATGCAGAGGTGTTATAGCAAGTTCACAAATTGGGTTGCAACAAGGAGCATAAATTTTCCATCAAGCCAGCCACCTTCCTTATTCCAAGATGCTGTTTAAATACTCTAGGACAACCTAGATACATTCCCAACATGATAGGACAACAACTTGCACAATGGAGGGTTAAGATCTTTTTAGAAAATAAGAGTCTGGTATGTCCAAAACTTTTTTGATTTTATCTAGATATCAAATTCACCATGGAGCTTGACACCTTCATTACATTTTTAGCAGTGTGAATTTGTCAATTTGAAGACGTTGGAGCTTGTGTTCATTGAAAAGACTAAAGTGAACACTTCAAATACACTCAAACATGCAACTTCAAATTCCAATAAAAATATAATTTAAGGGATTTTTTCAAATAAACCATTGTTAGAAGCAAATTTGCAAAAAAATCATTCCTAAAAATACATTAGCAAACATAGCCTTGTCTGAAATCAAATAGTTGCACTAAAAGCCCTTTGAAAATATGTCATCGTGTGACCATTGTAATGGCATGTTTGCAACTATTTGAGTTTAGACAAGGGTATGCTTGTTAATGTAATTTGAGGAATGATTTTTTTTTTTGCAAATTCACTTAAATCAATAGTTCATTTTCAAAAAACCCCTCATTCATTAGAACTGACTTCTATACACTTTCATACTTAGATTTTTAAAATTGACTTGTTGACTGCACATATACTTGGAAACTTAGTCGAATATAAATGGATTTTGTTATCATCATATTTAAACAAAATTTCAAGACTGACTTGTTAACTATACATGCACTTGGAAATTTGGTTAGTCTAATATCAATAAACTTTGTTATCATCAAAACTTGGAGGGATCACAACAATCTCTTTTTTAATGATGACAAAACCACTAACAAATTAAGCATAGAACATCCACAAAATTTCTAAATAAAGGAATTATCACAAGTTTTGTTCCTAATTGACAATGAAAAAAATGAGCATGTAGATGAATTAGAAAATATCATGTTGCAAAGAGAGACAAAGTTAAACTTTATAAGAATAATATATAATTAGTCGTTGACAGCATAATGTGCTCCCCCTCCTACCTTTTGTCATTTGCAAAAGGAATATGTAGGAGCAAAGTAAACATATGAGCAGCCGAAAAAAATAAAATGTGGACCAAAGGATATCAAGATAAGGACCCACACAATCGAGAGAAAGAAAGAGAAAATCATGAAAAGAGATTAGGATAAGCTAAAGATAAGGAATTAGGCCAAAGAAGAAAAAGCTAGAGGTAAAAGACCTAAATAACTAAGAAAGAAGAAAGAGAACAAGAACCAGAGAGCCATTGTAACGGCCCTAGATACTTATGTCCAATAAGGCTCCATATCCAAGTCCACCTCCCGCAATTGGTCCGAAGTCTCGCAAGTGATATCTCACACAAGTGTCTAGTAAGAATATAAAAGACAACAACAATAGTATAAGACACAAGAAAGTACATGTGCTCATACTTGTATACAACAATGTACAATGGTCCCAATACATTATTACATGTCCAATAAAAGAGTACGACTACCTGGGGCATACCCCGAGGGAGCACAAACTCTCTCAACACTATCTATGATTGAACTGCTAGTGGTACAAGTCTGCCACAACACTGCCGCACGCCAAACCATGGCAAACCCTGAAAGGAACTATAAGGGAGTGAGCCTCAACAAGTCACTAGCTCAGCAGGAACCTCCCAAAAATAACACCTGAAACTAAAGAGACCTCAACCCCAGAGGGGTCTCACTGGCAACACCGGTAGCCAAACCATATCATGCTCACCACAATCATGATTAACAATAGCTAAAACATAATCTTATCAGCTAGCACAATTCTCGAAAGATAAGAGGGACAACAGGACTAGCACATCACCAATAGTCCGCCCATCACTATAATGCCTAGGCCACATGCCTCACAGGCAAACTACTACAACAACTGGTTGCCTAAGCTACAAGCCCCACAGACAAACCGCTACCTAGGCTACAAGCTTCACAGGCAACCTACCCACGTAGGGTAACAGGACTGGCATCAGGAAGCCGATCCACCACACACTAAAACCATAATTGGAAGCTTACCCGAAAAAGGATAAAACACAACGTGTGGAAGGTCACACCACACGACCTTCATAAAACATAAGCCTGCCCCAACACCTGGAGAGGCTGGTACACACGTACCATAACATAAAGCTATATGTATCTACTATCACGAGGTACCACCACGAAACCACAACCACAACTGTGCCAGCACCAGGGCACACCTCAACGGGTAAAACTTCAACCAGCGAGTCACACACACAAGCCACAACCAGTGGCAAAACACGAGTCGGAAAGGAATGACACCACCACACGGGAACATACTACTGGTTCATGATGACAGTATCCAACCTGGACAACACAACATAAGAACCACCTCTCAGTCTTGTATCCACGAACTACTCAGTCTAGCTACCACTTCACAAACACACAAAGTAAGTAAACCAACTGTAGAGACCAACCAACACCACACCTGCAGAACACATAGCTGCAGGTCCATGCCTGGCACCTTTAGGGACTCCGGCCTGAGCGGACTAGCTGGGGATTAGTACATCTACTGGTGTCCATCCCCCCAACCATGAGCGCGCTACAAGTGACCAAACACAAACTCTCACAAGTCGCTGCCCCACTGTCGTCTTTCCCTCAGTTGGACGTACAACTCAAACACAAGAGTGAGGGTGTCTAGGAAGACGACATAGACCTCTGTGGTACACACCGTACCGGGACACACCCCGGGCACAACAGAACACACGTGCTTGGCTCACACAGAACGTGGGGTACTCGATTGAAGAGGTATTCCGGAATAGGCGCCGAACCACCAGACTCGGCAAATGCACAAACCACGATATGTACTTATACAACCCCTATTATAAATCACGGTACACATGTATTATAATTTACTCGTCACCGGTCACCAAGTGACCTCCAAGCCAACATACACCGATATATACCTAATCGCATTATCATATAATAACTTTGCATGTCATTGGTCATCTCATGACCTCCATAGCAACGTTAAACCATAATAACACATTAACCACTTAACTAAACACAACATACTTAACATAAATCATACGATTCATTAACTAATCACATAGCACTCTTACATCCTACACATGCTTTACTAATCATTAAGTAACTTAAACCACTTTAAAATAACATCAATAACCAGGGCTAGGTCTACACAGGACCTTCATTGCCCAAGCACACAACTTTCCGACGGAAGCTAAAACGCGATGGACACAGGCGTCGCCTTTCAAATCACGACGACCTGTCTGAACGCCATTCAAAACTTTAACGCGACAGGGCCCAGTGTCGCGACCATATCACGACGGCCCAATACGTCGCCTTTAGGCCAGAACCAACAATCAGAGTTCAAATCGCGATGGCCCATGTCGTCGCCTTTAAGCTTAACTGGTCAACACCGACAGTCAACATCCTAATCGCGACGGAACAATATGTCGCGATAAGGACCTCACTAATCGTTAAACCAAATCGTGACGGACCACACCGACACATTCAATAAGAACGCGACGGGTCGAGTGGTTGCGTCCAAACGAGTCGATGTAGCATAATCGGTGTATAAGAACGCGAAGACACAGGGCATCGCGTTCAAAACTAAAACGCGACGGTTCAGTTCGTCGCCTTCTCAGGCAGATGGCTGAATCCTATTTCCTTCTCCAAAAACAGTCCATACACACCATACACTCATGCAAGCTCTTCTCAATTACCATTAAAGCAATAAACAGTAGAAACACATTATAACACACCACCCTTGACATGAATTCCACCCCTTAACCATTTAAAACAAATTAAACAAGAGAAGAAGTCTCCCTACCAACTGAACGAGTCCGAAGAACACGAAGAACACCTCGTCATCAGTGCACCCACACTTCGGACGCCATCCTCGCATAGACCCCGCGCCGCACGAACCACCAGATGCTGGAGAATGCCGCAGAAGACGCTACAGCAACCACCACCATCGCCGGACAGAGCTCTTCTGCTTTGTTTGGCTGAAACAGAGCATTTAAACCCTAATCGAAATCACGACATAGGCAGACGTCAGTTTTAAGAGATAAATGCGACGACCCTAACCGTCGCCAATCAAAATACTTTGCGCAGCTAAACTCAAAGGCGGTTCTGTGAATTGCGATGTAGTAAGCCGTCGCGTTTCAAAACGTGACGACATGCCCGTCACATTCACAACCAGTGAACCTGTGGGCTAAATGGGCTGAGAGCTAAGGCCCACAACGCCCACACAATGCACAGAAACCTCGACTAAGGCCCAATGACCACCTCTCGGTCAAGAGCACCACACTTGTAACCTGTTAAACTGGATCCGAACGATCGTGTCACTATAGCCATGACCTTCATCCATGAAGATACTCATGTTGCCAAGCCATATCCTCATGCACATGGCATAAATCTTCTTGAATGGACTGATTCTTATCCTCTTGTTGGCCAAACTTAACATGTAGGGAATTCACACTAGTCGTCAAGTAATGGAGCATTTGAATATAAACTCAACCAAAGTAGATTAATGAAAAGCATAAGAGCATTATGACTTAATGGGCATCAAATTTCCATCAACAATGCCCAATTGTATAGTATAGAGAATAATTTCATCATATCTCTCTCACTTGTCAAGAAAAGCATATTGCTCATCAATCAAATTTACTCTAAGATATTCATACAACTTAGTTTAGGCATCGCCATCTGGTAATGCATGATTGACAATAAGAGTAGGAAACATGAGCCCAAGAATGATGCATAGCAAACTGACTAAACTATAAGTAAAAAACTAGTCTAGATTGAATACTTACTCCTTTATAATGGTATCAAACTTTTTCACTTGTAAGAAGAATAGTATGAGTAATGTAGTGATTAAAGATCCATCCCCTTGCACTATCATATTAGCATAAAAATATATAACCATTTCATAATGGCATAGAGATTCGAGCTCCAAAAAAATCACCCATTCAAAATAACGAAAGTACTTAACCAAATCCAAAAATTTCTTTATAGATTCAAAATAGATCACATGGGCAGCCAGTAGTGAAGAGATGAATGGTGTTCAACCTTTGGGAATAGCAACACGGTAGTATGGAACCTATGGAGATGGTTCATTTTAAGAAGAAGAAAAGGATGTTGATACAAGTGCCTTCTTGCTTTGATGGGAGGATTGGCCAAACTTTCTTGGACCCATGGAGGAGATGGTGGTAGATAGTATGAGATTACTGGAGGGGGTACGTAGTGGCAATGATGAGATGAAGAAGATGCATGGTGGTGGCCTGAAAGAAAAAGCAAATAAGGAAAAAAAAAAGGGAGGGAATGTGATTCTAAAGAGAAAATGATAAAATTTGAATCCCATAGAGAGGCGTAAAGGGAAATAGAAGGGAAAAAAAAACAAAAAGGAAAATGAATAAAAGAGGGTAGGTTCCAAAAGTAAGAGAGTTTTTTTTTCAGAATAATACAAGGTAAGGAAGAAAGGTTGCAGCACTTATAAGATTGTGTAATGCTGCACAGGCACTCTATGAAAAAGTTCACAAACAACTGATGAATTGGGTAGATAGAAGGCGTAAAAAAAAGTGTTGCATGAGTTGTGAACTAATTGCATAGACCAAGATATAAAAAGTATGCAAGATAAATATATATATATATATATATATATATATATATATATATATATATATATATATAACATTCAAATGCTCTGTAAAAGAATATTTGCTCCAAATTAAGATTGCTCTATAATAGAGCATATCTCCAATCCTCTATGAAGAATGGTAAATCAATCTTTACTGAGTGATATAATGAAAATATTGGCCAATTAATGCATTGTTTTAATAAAACACAACTCAATATCATTTTTAGACACATGATCACATAGAAAACGATGACCTAAGTAGTACTAAAACTTTCAAATCATCTTACATAGTTAACAGACAAAACAATATTAATAAAGTAGACTCAAGATTAGTGACAAAAATACGATACTAAGCTCATACATCAACATCAATAAACCTTTTATGAAAGAATGATCTAGTACCAAGTTTTTTGGAGGGTTTTAAAAAAAGTTATTTTCTAGCTTTCGATCTCTTATCATATGACTTGAGTAGCCACTATAATTTTCTACACATAACAACAATACATATTTACAAAAATAATCTCACATAATTATTTTTGGTACATAAATTACTTTGAGTGCAAAGTTGTTTAGGGAACTATGAAGTACATATTTGGGAATTTAATGATTCAAATTTTATATAATTTTTTTCTCAGCCAACAAACATTGGAGATGTGACATTTCTTAGCACAAAAGTCACAATTTCTGAAGGGAGAAGTAGACATGTAAGCTTTAAAAAAATTAGACTTATGGTTGTTAGAGTTTTAGGAAAATAACCAATACCTTCTTTTCTGAAGACACTCATTGAAGCATTTACTGAAAATCGACTTGGGGCATCACATGCACAGTGGAAGCAAAACAAAAATGATTTTCATCCAAGTACTTGATCGGTCTATGATGTACCGTGCATGTAATCATACATACAAACAAGGTGTGAGATCATCTCACTTAGGAGAGATGGTATATCCTCTGAAGCGCAGAACTAGTCATTGGTTTGAAGGAGCTCCCTTAAGACTTCCTCTAGCAGTATCCACATAGTGGATGACTAGTGATGACAACACTTTCTTCTTCGATGGAGCCTCTCCTTCACGTCATCCAACGCCACACAACAGCTAGTAGCAGCAGGTAGCATCAGCAACAAGAGAGATAGTCCTCTTAGATCCCCTCTCGCAAAGAGAGACTACGAGAGGGAGAGACGGGAAGGAGGAGGAGGAACAAGGTGGCTTCTCCTAAAAGTCTAACCTATGATCATTAGGAGAACCCCTTTTATTTATAGAGAGCCTTACATGATACCTCATCATGCCATCATTACAAGGACACCTCATAGGGACACCTTGTCATGCCATCATGACTAAGAACACCTTGTAGGACACATCGTCATGCCATCATGACTAAGGACACCTCGCAGGGACACCTCGTCATGTCATCATTGCTAATGATGATGAGGTGTCCTCCTTCTAGAAGGGGTGACACTTGTCATCATACAAGATGATGAGGTGTCTTCCTTCTAGAAGGGGCGACATGGCATGATCCTGGCATGCTCCCCTTAATGGATCATTTCACTATAGATCTCTATCCATTAGGTCTAGACTTATTAGGTCTCATCAAATAGATCTATAATGCGTTAAAGAAGACTTATTGGATAACTTTTATCCAATCTTCTATTCATCGCATTATCCACCTTATGCCCTTTAGGCCCAATACTGAACTAGCCTTGAGTTGCACCTGTCAGAACTCTTTCTGACTTAGAACTCCTTCTGACTTAGTGAATTACTCCATAGTAATGCACTTAACCCATCGATTATGAACGTACATACGCATGGAATATACAGTAAGAAAATATCATTATAATATTATCAAAAGAGATTGTATATAATTACAAGCGCCATCACTCAAGTGAATTGGCTTGTAGGGCACCTATAACTAGCAATCTCTCACTTGACCTAAAACCAATCACCTACATGTCTAATCTGCATCAGACCTCAGTGTCGCTAAAAAACAATTTGAGTCATTGGCTTTGTTAGTGGATCCACAATGTTATCTTCGGATAAAATTCTTTTTATAGCTACATTACCACGAGTCACAATCTTTCTTATCAAGTGGAACTTCCTTAGAACATGCTTCGATTCCTGGTGAGACCTGGGTTGCCTTGCTTGAGTGATCGCCCCATTATTGTCGCAAAATAATGGAATTGACTCTTCACTACTTGGCACGACTCCCAAATCTATGATGAACTTCTTTATCCAACAACTTCCTTTGCTGCTTCTGAAGAAGCAATGTACTCTACCTCGATAGTCGAGTCAGCAATAGTCTCTTGCTTGGAACTCTTCCAGCTTACTGCTCCTCCATTCAAGGTAAAAACATACCCTGAGTTAGACCTGCTATCATCGATATCAGAATGAAAACTTGTGTCCAAATAGCCTTCAACTTTGAGGATACCTTCTCCATACAGTAGTAAATGATCCTTAGTCCTTCTTAAGTACTTAAGGATACACTTTACTGCCTTCCAATGTTCCAAACCTGGATCTACTTGATACTTGCTCGTAACACTTAGAGCATGCGCTATATCAAGTCTAGTACATAACATTGCATACATGATAGATCCTATAGCAAACGCATAGGGTATTCTATCCATGTATGTCCTTTCTTCTAGAGTCTTTGGGGACATACTCTTAGAAAGAGAAATTCCATGTCTCAATGATATGAGACCTCTTTTGGAATTTTCCATGCCAAATCTTTTGACTATAATGTCTATGTACATGGACTGGGACAAGCCAAGCATCCTCTTAGATCTATCTCTATAGATCCGAATCCTCAAAATGTATGATGCTTCCTCTAAGTCCATCATAGAGAAGTTCTTTGACAAGTCTTAATTGTGGATAGCATTCCAACATCATTCCCAATGTTGAGGATGTCATCCACATACAATACCAAGAAAATGATAACACTCCCACTTACCTTCCTATATACACAAGGCTCATCTTCGTTCTTAATGAAGTCATAAGATCTGATTACCTCATCAAACCTTATGTTCCAACTTTAGGAAGCTTGCTTTAGTCCATAATTAGACTTAAGCAACCTGCACACCTTATCTGAACTTTTCTTGGAAATGAATCCCTCAGGCTGTATCATATACATCTATTGCTCGAGGTTGCCACTGAGGAATGCAGTTTTTACATCCATTTGTCAGATTTCATAGTCATGGTGTGCTACAATGGCCAATATAGATTTTAGCATGGTGGCAGGCGAGAAGGTATTGTCATAATCAACACCTTGCTTTTGACGATATCCTTTTGCCACAAGCCTTGTCTTAAAGGTCTCTACCTTTCCATCAACTCCAATCTTCTTCTCAAAGATCCATTTGCACCTAATGGGTACAATACCCTCAGGTGCATCAACTAGGTTACAAACCTGATTGGAGCACATGAAATCCATCTCAGAATTCATGGCCTCTTGCCATTTCCTGGAGTCTATGCTTGTAATAGCCTCCTCGTAGGTTTGAGGATCAATATCCTCGGAGTCTTGTCCCTTGATATGTCCCACATATCTTTCAGGAGGGATATGAACTCTACTTGACCTACGCAAAATTGGATTTTGTGTGATAGGTACCTGAACAGACTCTTCTTTCAGAATGGTGCTTGAGCTAGGTTCTCCAACCTCACTCAATTCTATCACACTCCCACTATTTCCACCAAGATTGTGTTCCTTCTCAAGAAACACTGCTCTCTTGGCAACAACGACCTTTTGGTCCTCGGGGTAATAGAAGTAATACCCACAAGTTTCCTTAGGGTAGCCCACGAATATGCACCGCTCCGACCTTAGTTCCAACTTATCGGGATTGTGTCTCTTAACGTGGGCAGGGCATCCCCAAATCTTAATAACTTTAAGATCAGGCTTCTTCCCTTTCCATATCTCATATGGAGTAGATACTACCATCTTAGTTGGAACTTTGTTCAGAATGTAAGCTGTGGTCTCTAGGACATATCCCCAGAATGACATGGGTAGGTTGGCAAAACTCATCATGGTTCACGCCATATCCAACATTGCGTGGTTCCTCCTTTCCGATACACCATTAAGCTGAGGTGTATGAGGAGAAGTCCATTGGGATAGAATCCCATCCTTCAGAACTTGGGTGAACTCTGTACTCAAGTACTTTCCTCCTCGATCTAAACGAAGAATCTTGATACTCTTTCCATTTTGATTTTCTACTTCATTCTTATATTCTTGAATTTTTCAAAGGTCTCAAACTTGTACTTCATTAAGTACACATGTCCATACCTTGAGAAGTCATCAGTGAATGTAATGAAGTAAGAATATCCACCTCTAGCTTGTATGGACACAGGTCCACATACATAAGTATATATGAGTTTTAATAACTCAAAAGCTCTCTCTCCAGTTCCACTAAATGAAGAGTTGGTTAATTTTCTTTAAAGGCAAGATTCACAAGTTGCATATGATTCATAATCAAATGGATCTAAATATCCATCCTTTAGCAACCTTCGAATTCTACCATCATAGATATGACCTAGCCTACAGTGCCATAGGTAAGCCTCGTTCACCTCATCTCTCTTTCTTTTAGACATACCAACATTCATGACATGCGAAGCAACATCTAATGTAAACAAACCATTGATCAATGTTCCTTTACTAATGATCTCATCATCCAAAATCAGTGAACAACCATTGTTCTCATAAACAAACTTATATCCATTTTTAGTCAAACATGAAATGGAAATGATGTTTTTGATGATAGTAGGAACAAAGTAACAAGTATCCAATACAAGTGCGGCTCCATGAGCTAGTAGCAGGTTGACTTCTCTGATAGCAACAACAACAACTTTTGTGCCATTCCACTCTTAAGTCGACCTCGCCCTTTGCTAGTCTCCTACACTTTGTAAAAACCTGCAACAAATTGCAAATATGAGATGCACATGCAGTATCTAATACCCATGCATTATCATAATTTTATGAAAAATGGAGATCAATCATGAATATACCTGAAGCTTCTCCAAGCTTCTGCTTTGCCTTGTCTGCAAGGTATTCCTTGTAGTTCCTCTTCCAATGCCCATCCTTGCCATAGTGGAAGTACTTTCCTTTGTCCCTGGTCGGGTCTTTCTTGGCAACCTTTGCCTTTCCCTCTTTGTTGCCTTTGTCTTTGCCCTTCTTAAGGGTTTTTCGTGCTTTCCTCTTCTTGTTGATCTCATCAACATGGAGAACTGGCTTCTCCTTCTTGATGGAACCCTTAGCTTCCCTCAACATATTAAAGAGCTCAGGGTAGGGTTGCCAGTATCTTGTTCATATTGAAATTTATAATGAATTGTGAAAAGGAATGTAGTACCCTAGAATTTCCTTGAATGTATTCTGTTCATTGTGTGTTTATTTCTGCATAAATTGAATGTTGTTCTGTGTAGAACTAGGCGTCAAGATCATTTGACGTTAAAGCTTGTAAGCGGCAACATCGCATGCCGTTTATGGGATGTTAACGACGATAGGTATTGACGTTTAATATTTTTCTGAATTATTTAATTATGGGCAAGACTATAAACGACATCAACGATGGACGTTTATATTTCGGGTAGACGACAACCTATGTTGACGTTAAACTGACTTGCCTGTTTTTGAGCTTTCCGTTCCGGATTAAGGAGATCGGCCGTTTCGGGAAGGTTTTAATGAGCTGATCCGATGCGTTTAGATCCGAGGGTCAGGATTAGATTTGGTCTTTGCTTGAGAGGTCTTTATAAGACTAGATCTCGCAGGAAGAAAAGGGGGTTTTTGCTTTGGTTCTGGAGGAGAGAAAGATGGCCGAGGAAGGGATTTGCAGAGCGATCTGGTGCTTGTTCGTGTGGTTCGAAGGCATCTACACCGAGGAGATACATAGGGCTTCGTGCCCAAAAGCTCATCCAGGCGGAGGAACTTCATCGGAGGAGGTTTCAGATTGCTTGAAGACGGAGGAAAGAACTGTCTCCCTAGCGAGACGGGCTTCTTCGAGCTCGGATTCGACACTCCATTAGGAGGGATTAAGGCAAGTTGCATGGGGGATTTAGTTTAGGATATGATATACTACGTATTTAACATTTTTCTATATTTTTAAAGCATGTAAACAACCTACGGGAAGGGTTAGAAACGTCGTTATTGCATGCAGGTTTCTGTGTTTTCTGTGTCTTAGAACTAGACGTCCAGGGTATTGCCGCCTATAATATGTAAACGGCAATATCGACTGCCGTTTAGTTCATCCGAAATATATATGTATTTTCTGTCCTTACTATATGTAAACGGCGCTATGTGCCGCCGTCGGTTTGTGTTAACGGCACTATGTGCCGCCGCCTATAATTACTTAACGACAACATATGTGGACGTCGACTATAGTAAACGTCATACTAATTGACGTCATGTTTAACAGAATCATATATTTCCAGAAATATGAGTGAATTGGTTTTAAATGTATAATTTATGAATGTATGCGTTTCAGCCATGTAATATTAGAGTATGTTATTGTTATGGACTGTCTATTGCTATAATGTGCAGGTTCTATATATATATATATATATATATATATATATATATATATATATATATGAATTGATGAACATGCATAATTACATGACAATGATCAAGGTTTAAATTGTATAAGATAAGTACAATGATGTAAAAGAAAGCATGTTGATTGATGTTTAGATTACTGCAATAGATATGATATGTCAGTAATCCCTGTTCCATGTGAAAATTGTGAGCTTTTCTCAATATTAAACCATGTTAGTTAGTTGATTTAATAGAGTTAATTTCATGAAAAATAGTTACAGAAATCAGAAAATTATGAAATTTGGCATGTGTATTAAAATTACTGATTTCGAATTTCTGTTAAAATTTCAGAATTTTAGACATGTGTACGTTCTGTTATGAATTTCTAAACAATATATTACACATAGAATTGAATAAAAATGCATGAAAATGCAAGAATGAATATTAGTATCATGATAGAAATCTGTTGTACAGTAAATAGGATTTCAGAACTGAAAGTGTTGTACTTTGAAATATTGCATTGACACATGTTAAATAGTATGAAATGAAATGTCACTATCTATTATATACGTTAGTGTATGCATTATAACAATGATGCCAATAAGACATTGCTATCTTAGAGATTCCTACAAGGAACTACACCGTAATGCCCCTATGGTAATGGTTCACCTACATGTAAAGAAATGAATCTGTGGGCAACGGATTGAAATCCTGGAGGTAGACTTGTTCTACTGGCCAAGGTGGGAAGGACTTTCCCCGGTTTTGCGCAAATACTATGACTTTATCACCGCATTGCCTAGGTGATAAGTGAATGTTAAATGACTACTGATCTCTAATTTAGTGTGGGCTATGTCTTGGCAACTATATGAAAATGACTACATGCTACAAGTTACATATCTACATGCTACATGTTATATGCTACAAGTTACATGTCTACCTGTTCTACATGCTACATACTACATGTTATATGCTTACATTCCTACATGTGAGCTTGTTCAAAGGATTTCATGTTACATGTCAATGTTTTAGTATTACTACATGAAAATTGTTGTGTAAAAGAATAGTGCATGCATAAATGAGAAATTGATACATGAGAATTGTTGTAGGTCACATAACATCGAATAGATTTCATGAATAAGTAATTCCATGCTACATGTGAAACATTTTTATTTCCTTAATTGTTAAAATCACCATGAAATGAATGATTGCCAATGGACTTAGAACTATAGTAAGAAAATTATATGATATCAATGAATGGAATGCTAATGTACTACCATGTTTTAAAATTAATATAATGTTAATATCTTGAACTGTCTTCCATGTGATTTGCTGGGTCTTGTGGACTCATACTTGCCTAACATTTCAGGAGAGCCAGAGGATACGGTGGAGTTAGTGCAAGCTGACTCAGAGCGTGAGGACGTGGAGACTTAGCTTGTCTTAGAGAGTTTTAGAGTGGCACTTGTATGTGAGGATCTTATGTAATTTCCTTTATGCAACTGATCATTGGAATGTAATAAACCTTGGACTATTGTTATCTTTTATGCATTAGATTTGCTTTTGAATAAATGTTGATTGCAAGTGTTTAATTCCATGTTCTGTTAATTATCATTGGAATTGAATAGTTATTTGTGTATATTTCAACCTGTATTGAAATTGTTGGATTCGTTCCACTGTAATACCTCTACTAGATCCAATGTGAGTTGGTGTAACTGTACTGAGTCTAAGAGGGGCGTTACAGAGATTGGTATCAGAGTGATCCAGGTTGAACATGTACATAAATAGAATATC
The DNA here is from genome assembly GCA_014218235.1 of Colocasia esculenta. NCBI lineage: Eukaryota > Viridiplantae > Streptophyta > Magnoliopsida > Alismatales > Araceae > Colocasia > Colocasia esculenta. The sequence continues at coordinate 78,544,141 of CM024766.1, forward strand.
AGTATTGTATTCATATTTCAAGTCTGCATAAAGAATTAGTCCAAGTTGTGTAGAATGATAGGTTATTAAATAGGATGCTTATTTTGCAGACTATGGCGACTCGTGGACGTAGAGGAGCTGGCCCGGCTCGAGGTGATGAGTCAGCAGGTGATCAGCAGACTCCAGCACAGCAAGCTCAAGACCAGGCGGGTGTACCTTTGCCACCCCCACCACCACCTGTAGACTACGGAGCATTGATGCAAGGATTGGTGCATGCGATGCAGACTCAGGCTCAGACTACAGCGGCATTGCAGGCGCAGGTGCAGGTTCAGGTCGGTAGCTGCAAGAATTATTCAAGGTGGTAACTGAAGAGTTGTTATCTAAGGGATGTTTTGGATTGTAGGCACGAGCACCAGCTCAGGATGCAGTTTTTGGAGGAGTGCCTATGATGGAAAGATTCAGGAGGATGACCCCGCCTTTCTTTAAGGGAGAGAGTGATCCCATTCTTGCGGAGAGTTGGCTTAGAGAGACGGAGAAGATCTTTCGTGCCCTTCGTTGTGCGGAAGAGGAGAGAGTGTCCTTAGCTACTTATATGCTGCAGGTAAAAATAGATTTTAAGGAGTTTATGGGTATTGGTTGGAATATATCTTAGATGTACTTACCTTCTTTTTCAGGAGCGTGCCGAGGTATGGTGGTCTTCTGTACTTCGCACACAGTTTGAAGATGGTGCTATGGAGGTTGCATGGACTAAATTCGTCTGCTTATTCAAGGCGAAGTACATTCCAGAGCACATGCAGGACCGCATGGAGCAGGAGTTTTTGACGTTGACCCAGGGGTCAATGAGTGTACTTGAGTATGAGGCAAGATTTACGGAGCTGTCCAAGTATGCGCCTCACATTGTGGCAGATGAGCGGAGGAAGGTAAAGAAATTTATCATGGGGTTGAAGCCGTCCCTGAGGACGAGACTAGTGGCATTAGGACATCGTTCCATGGAGGATGCTTTGTGCTGAGCTTGCATGCAGGAGGCAGAGATGGAAGTTTACCTTGAAGAGAAGAGAGCTTCTTTGAAGAGGCCAGCATCATCTTTCCAGCAGCAGGATAAGAAGAAGAAGACCCCAGTTTTTCAGTAGAGAGCAGTGGTTCCAGCGAGAGCAGCGGCACCGATTCTAGGCGGAGGTATGATTGCAGAGAAGCCAGTGTGTACCCAGTGCGGGAAACGTCATGGAGGCGAGGTGTGTTGGGTGACTTCCGGGAGATGCTTGAGATGTGGTGACAAGAACCACAAGATCAGAGACTGTCCGAAGATGGCACAGCAGACTGCAGCGGCAGCAGCACCAGCAGCAGCGAGACCGGCACCGAGAGCAGCAGGGAGACCGAGGGCTCCGGCTCGAGTGTTCGCCTTGTCTAGAGACGAGGCAGAGTTGGCAGAGCACGTCACTGAAGGTACAATTTTAATTATGGGAATGCATGCTAGAGTCTTGTTTGATACCGGTGCCACGCATAGTTTTATTTCCGAAGGATTTGCCAAAGTCTTGATAAAGGAGAATGGTCTAGTTCCGGAAAAGTTGGAGGTTCCCTTGTCTGTTCATACTCCAGCAGGAACTATCTTGACCGAGCAGTGTTTTTCGTCGCTTTCTGTGTGTATCGAGGAGAAAGTTTTTCCTGGTAATTTCTATTTGCTGAAGATGAAGGATTATGATGCTATCTTGGGCTTTGAATGGCTTGAGGAGCATTATGCTTTGATGGATTGTCGGCGGAAGCTTATAGTTTTCGGATTCCTGGAAAGGAGGAGTTTGTTCACCCTTTGCCCAAGGTCATGTCGGGTAAGTTTGTGATTTCAGCTTTGAAGGCGACTCGGATGTTAAGCAAGGGTTGCTCTGGCTTTCTGGCTAGTGTGGTTGTGACCGAGGATTCGAAGAAGGTTCTATCTGTCGAGAATATTGAGGTGGTCAGAGATTTCAGCGATGTCTTTCCTGAAGATTTGTTGGGTTTGCCACCTGCAAGGGAGTTAGAGTTTGGCATTGAGCTCGTACCCGGCACAGCACCTATTTCCATTGCACCTTATCGCATGGCGCCAGCGGAATTGGCAGAATTGAGGAAGCAGCTGCAGGAATTACTTGATAAAGGCTTCATCCGGCCGAGCGTTTCGCCATGGGGAGCACCTGTTCTTTTTGTGAAAAAGAAGGATGGATCGATGAGGTTGTGCATAGATTACCGTAAGCTCAACCAGGTAACTGTTAAAAACAAGTACCCTTTACCTCGTATTGATGACTTGTTTGATCAGTTGCGAGGAGCTTCTGTATTCTCTAAGATTGATCTTCGTTCTGGCTATCATCAACTCCGAATTAAGCCGGAAGATTCTGCTAAGACGGCTTTTAGGACGAGATATGGCCATTATGAATTCCTTGTCTTACCCTTTGGTTTGACAAATGCTCCAGCAGTTTTCATGGATTTGATGAATAGAGTTTTTCGGCAGTATCTGGATTCTTTTGTGGTAGTCTTCATTGATGATGTGTTGATTTATTCGCCCGATGAAGAGACTCATAGTGAGCATCTGAAGATTGTGTTGAGTGTCCTGAGGGAGCATAAGCTGTATGCTAAATTCAGCAAGTGCAACTTCTGGATGAAAGAAGTCCATTTCTTGGGTCATGTTATATCGGGAGAAGGCGTGTCTGTAGATCCAGCTAAGGTGGAAGTTGTTCTTGATTGGGAAACACCGAGATCTTCAGCTGACATCAGGAGTTTTCTCGGTTTGGCTGGCTACTATAGGAGATTCATCGAAGGATTTTCTTCTATTGCGGCGACTTTGACGAGGTTGACAAGGAAAGGAGTCAAGTTTGAGTGGTCAAGATGTACATCCTCAATCAGAGTTCCATCTTCAGCTTTGCATGTGCGGATGGTTCAATGCTTGGAGGGCCGCCATTGAAGATAGAAGAATTTGGTAACCGTTCCGTTCGCCACGCATTTCCATTCACTTGCTTGCAATTCGTAGATTCTTTCTCTATCTACACAGATGCTTCGAAGATTGGGCTTGGTTGTGTTCTGATGCAGAGTGGTCGAGTTATGGCGTATGCTTCTAGGCAACTTAAGGAGCATGAGCGCAACTACCCGACCCATGACTTGGAGTTAGCAGCTGTGGTCTATGCTTTGAAAATTTGGAGGCACTATCTATATGGAGTTAGATTTGAGCTCTTCTCAGACCACAAGAGTCTCAAATACTTGTTCTGCATAAGGAGTTGAATCTGAGGCAGCGGAGGATGGATAGAATTCATGAAAGACTATGATTTTGATCTGTCTTACCATCCAGGGAAGGCCAATGTAGTGGCAGATGCGTTGAGCAGGAAAAGACAAATGATGAGGCAAGACTGGAAGATGCTTGAGGACGTTTCAAGTTCTTTGGCTGTTCTAGAACCTCAATTGTGTAACTTGTTCATGGCACAGTTGTCTTTGAGATCTTCTATTCTTGATCGGGTCATTGCGTTGCAGAAAGATGATCCGTTGTTGCAGGAGTTGGTTGGAAAGAGTGGAGTTACCAGAGATGAAGATGATGTAATTCGCTTGAATCTTAGGGTTTGTGTCCCTAATAATGTTGATCTGAGAAAGGAAATTTTGGAGGAGGCTCATAGATCTCAGTTCTCTATTCATCCAGGCAGTGGGAAGATGTATAAGGATCTGAAGCGTTCTTTCTGGTGGACTGGCATGAAGCGAGATGTGGCTGATGTTGTGGCGAAGTGTCTGATTTGTCAGCAAGTGAAGGCAGAACGTCAGCGACCTTCAGGCTTGATGCAGAGGTTAGATATCCCTCAGTGGAAGTGGGAGCAAGTGACCATGGACTTTGTATCCGGATTGCCTAGATCGGCTAGAGGAAATGATTCTATTTGGGTGATCGTTGATAGATTTTCGAAGAGTGCTCATTTCCTTGCCATGAAGAAGAAGCAGTCCGTTGAGAGCTTGGCCAGGCTGTATATTGATAATATTGTGAAGCTGCATGGGATTCCGAAGTCGATTATCTCAGATCGTGATCCGAGATTCACTTCCAGGTTTTGGCAGAGTTTGCAGCAGGCTTTTGGCAGTCAGTTGAAGTTGAGTTCGGCATTTCATCCGCAAACGGATGGACAGTCCGAGAGGACTATTCAGACGTTGGAAGATATGCTTCGAGCTTGTGTTTTAGAATGGAAAGGTGATTGGGAGCGCCATCTATCTCTTGTGGAATTTGCTTATAATAACAGTTTCCATTCGAGCATAGGTATGGCACCTTTTGAAGCATTGTACGGAAGACCCTGTAGATCCCCATTGTGTTGGGAGGAGTCAGGAGATCGACATCTTCAGCAAAGATTCAGATGATTGTGCAGAGAATAAAAGCGGCTCAGGACCGTCAAAAGAGTTATGCAGATGCAAGAAGGAAGGATTTAGCATTCGAGGTTGGAGACCATGTTTTCCTTAAGGTTTCGCCAACCAGAGGTGTAGTAAGATTCGGAAAGAGAGGTAAGCTGAACCCGAGATTCATTGGACCCTTTGAAATTCTGAAGAAGATCGGGAATGTGGCATACCAGTTAGCTTTGCCACCATCTTTAGCAGCGGTGCTTCCAGTATTTCATGTATCCATGTTGAGGCGGTATGTTAGAGATCCGGCTCATGTGATCAGTTATGAACCGATTCAGTTGTAGCCAGATTTGTCTTATGCTGAGCAACCTGTGGAGATTCTGGACAGGAAGGTGCAAGAATTGAGATCAAAGTCCATTCCATTTGTGATGATTCTATGGAGGAACTTCTCACGTGAAGAGGCAACGTGGGAGCTTGAAGAAAGAATGAAGAAGCTTTATCCGTCCTTGTTCGGTGAGTAACTTAACTCAATCTTCGAGGACGAAGATTATTTTAAGGGAGAGAGGATGTAGTACCCTAGAATTTCCTTGAATGTATTCTGTTCATTGTGTGTTTATTTCTGCATAAATTGAATGTTGTTCTGTGTAGAACTAGGCGTCAAGATCATTTGACGTTAAAGCTTGTAAGCGGCAACATCGCATGCCGTTTATGGGATGTTAACGATGATAGGTATTGACGTTTAATATTTTTCTGAATTATTTAATTATGGGCAAGACTATAAACGACATCAACGATGGACGTTTATATTTGGGGTAGACGACAACCTATGTTGACGTTAAACTGACTTGCCTGTTTTTGAGCTTTCCGTTCCGGATTAAGGAGATCGGCCGTTTCGGGAAGGTTTTAATGAGCTGATCCGATGCGTTTAGATCCGAGGGTCAGGATTAGGTTTGGTCTTTGCTTGAGAGGTCTTTATAAGACCAGATCTCGCAGGAAGAAAAAGGGGTTTTTGCTTTGGTTCTGGAGGAGAGAAAGAGGGCCGAGGAAGGGATTTGCAGAGCAATCTGGTGCTTGTTCGTGCGGTTCGAAGGCATCTACACCGAGGAGATACATAGGACTTCGTGCCCAAAAGCTCATCCAGGCGGAGGAACTTCATCGGAGGAGGTTTCGGATTGCTTGAAGACGGAGGAAAGAACTGTCTCCCTGGCGAGACGGGCTTCTTCGAGCTCGGATTCGACACTCCATTAGGAGGGATTAAGGCAAGTTGCATGGGGGATTTAGTTTAGGATATGATATACTACGTATTTAACAATTTTTCTGTATTTTTAAAGCATGTAAACAACCTACGGGAAGGGTTAGAAACGTCGTTATTGCATGCAGGTTTCTGTGTTTTCTGTGTCTTAGAACTAGACGTCCAGGGTATTGCCGCCTATAATATGTAAACGGCAATATCGACTGCCGTTTAGTTCATCCGAAATATATATGTATTTTCTGTCCTTACTATATGTAAACGGCGCTATGTGCCGCCGTCGGTTTGTGTTAACGGCGCTATGTGCCGCCGCCTATAATTACTTAACGACAACGTATGTGGACGTCGACTATAGTAAACGTCATACTAATTGACGTCAAGTTTAACAGAATCATATATTTCCAGAAATCTGAGTGAATTGGTTTTAAATGTATAATTTATGAATGTATGCGTTTCAGCCATGTAATATAGAGTATGTTATTGTTATGGACTGTCTATTGCTATAATGTGCAGGTTCTATATATATATATATATATATATATATATATATATATATGAATTGATGAACATGCATAATTACATGACAATGATCAAGGTTTAAATTGTATAAGATAAGTACAATGATGTAAAAGAAAGCATGTTGATTGATGTTTAGATTACTGCAATAGATATGATATGTCAGTAATCCCTGTTCCATGTGAAAATTGTGAGCTTTTCTCAATATTAAACCATGTTAGTTAGTTGATTTAATAGAGTTAATTTCATGAAAAATAGTTGCAGAAATCAGAAAATTATGAAATTTGGCATGTGTATTGAAATTACTGATTTCGAATTTCTGTTAAAATTTCAGAATTTTCAGACATGTGTACGTTCTGTTATGAATTTCTGAACAATATATTACACATAGAATTGAATAAAAATGCATGAAAATGCAAGAATGAATATTAGTATCATGATAGAAATCTGTTGTACAGTAAATAGGATTTCAGAACTGAAAGTGTTGTACTTTGAAATATTGCATTGACACATGTTAAATAGTATGAAATGAAATGTCACTATCTATTATATACGTTAGTGTATGCATTATAACAATGATGCCAATAAGACATTGCTATCTTAGAGATTCCTACAAGGAACTACACCGTAGATGCCCCTATGGTAATGGTTCACCTACATGTAAAGAAATGAATCCGTGGGCAACGGATTGAAATCCTGGAGGTAGACTTGTTCTACTGGTCAAGGTGGGAAGGACTTTCCCCGGTTTTGCGCAAATACTATGACTTCATCACCGCATTGCCTAGGTGATAAGTGAATGTTAAATGACTACTGATCTCTAATTTAGTGTGGGCTATGTCTTGGCAACTATATGAAAATGACTACATGCTACAAGTTACATATCTACATGCTACATGTTACATGCTACAAGTTACATGTCTACCTGTTCTACATGCTACATACTACATGTTATATGCTTACATTCCTACATGTGAACTTGTTCAAAGGATTTCATGTTACATGTCAATGTTTTAGTATTACTACATGAAAATTGTTGTGTAAAAGAATAGTGCATGCATAAATGAGAAATTGATACATGAGAATTGTTGTAGGTCACATAACATCGAATAGATTTCATGAATAAGTAATTCCATGCTACATGTGAAACATTTTTATTTCCTTAATTGTTAAAATCACCATGAAATGAATGATTGACAATGGACTTAGAACTATAGTAAGAAAAGTTTATGATATCAATGAATGGAATGCTAATGTACTACCATGTTTTAAAATTAATATAATGTTAATATCTTGAAATGTCTTCCATGTGATTTGCTGGGTCTTGTGAACTCATACTTGCCTAATATTTCAGGAGAGCCAGAGGAGACGGTGGAGTTAGTGCAAACTGACTCAGAGCGTGAGGACGTGGAGACTTAGCTTGTCTTAGAGAGTTTTAGAGTGGCACTTGTATGTGAGGATCTTATGTAATTTCCTTTATGCAACTGATCATTGGAATGTAATAACCTTGGACTATTGTTATCTTTTATGCATTAGATTTGCTTTTGAATAAATGCTGATTGCAAGTGTTTAATTCCATGTTCTGTTAATTATCATTGGAATTGAATAGTTATTTGTGTATATTTCAACCTGTATTGAAATTGTTGGATTCGTTCCACTGTAATACCTCTACTAGATCCAATGTGAGTTGGTGTAACTGTACTGGGTCTAAGAGGGGCGTTACATGGAATCTGGAAGGGATTGAAGTATGAGATCTATGCACATGTCATCCTCTACAACAAGTCTTAGACCTATGAGCTTCTCGATCCACTCAATCATCTTTAGGACATGGTTCTAAACCGATGCCCCTTCCGCCATCCTTGCCCTAAATGGACTCATTGATATCTCGTATCTTTGAGTTCGTCCCTGCTCCTCAAACAAGGTGCAAAGATGTGGCATGATGGATTGAGCATCCATCTTTTCATATTGTCTTTGCAGCTCGGGGGTCATGGAGGCTAACATATAACATTGAGCAAGAACCGAGTCCTCCTTATACTTCTTATAGTGAGAAACATCTTCCTCACTAGCCCCTTCCACTGGCTCGGACACGATCTCATCGAGGACATACATAATTTTCTCTACTGTAAGAACAATTCTAAGGTTCCGAAGCCAATCAACATAGTTAGAACCAATGAGACGATTGACATCTAATATACCACAGAGTGGGCAACATTTTTATGAAAAATAAAGATGTAGCAGAAATAAATAACATGAAGGCTTTTGGATTTTGATAAATTAAGACATTGACTTTTATCTTAATTTACTCCCACTATTTTCTCGCGAGACACATAAATCTTCTAGCATGTGAATCAGAAGTTTCCGGCAAACCCTAGCGAGGATCGGGATCCAATTGGCATCATAGCATGACCTCGAGGGCTTGACCAATCATACTAAGCCCAAATGGTAGGCAACTCTTGTCAATCACAACTTTTTGTGATTCGTATCATAATTTGGCCTCCAAATCACCATGGCCCAGAGGGACTCCACCAACCATGATGTTTGGTGAAGTCAGCACCATCATTACAAGATGAGTTTGATTCGGTGATATACTCCCGAGGGACTCGACCAAGCATACCCTATCCTCAAGTCACCGGTGACATCTCCATGTCATAGGCCAGATATCAAATCCCAATATAGGTGAGCCTGGAGTGACTCCATCAACCCATTCCATATCAAGAAAAGACGTATGCCCTATAATGATGGAAGGCCACATGAGTCAATCTTATTGTCTCACGCTTACCGGCTTAATATATTAGTAATAGAGAGAGTTTTTTTTTATTTTTATTTTAGTGATTTCATAGCTAAATAATACACGTCTCACACATATATTTAGCATATATTTACATCACATGCAAATATGTACATAGTAGGAGCGGGAATGAATATATATCGTATATAGAAATAGCCACACTAGATGATCATGGAGCAAATTCTAGAGTGATCAAGCCTGAGCCAAAAGACTTGATCACAAAGCCTTATGTGTGTCCTCAGTGCATCTCATGCACGTTGTTCATTCTCCTCTTCATTATTAGCTCCGTCGGTAATTCCATGCTTCCGCCGTGCCTCCGAGAGTGATTTCAAATAATTACAATAATTACAAATGACTAAAGGCACGCGTGCCCATAAATGTACATCTTAATCAATTAAGAAACCTTGATCATATCAAGGGAAATTACACAATTGGGAAAGGTAGAAATACACAATGATTTTAGTGAGAAAGAGAAGGGGGCTCGCAAACCCCAATGAATCACCACCCACACACATAAGCATCACACATAGGTCCATGATCATCCACCCACAACATACACATCACATGCATATATATAAGTTACTAGAAATTAATTAAACACTTTAACTAATAAAACTATTAGATTAATCTTAATCTAATACATGGATTAACACTTAATCGATCTAATTGATCAAAATATCAAAACCGTACATCATAGCCTAACCCCTGCTCTGATACCACTGCTGGAAATCGACTTGGGGCATCACATGCGCAGCGGAATGTTAAACAAAATGGAAGTTAAACAAAAATGATTTCCATCCAAGTACTGGATTAGGCTATGATGTATGGTGTATGTAATCATACATACAAACAAGGTGTGAGATCATCTCATCTAGGGGAGATCATATATCCCCTGACGCACAGAACTAGTCCTTGGTTTAAAGGAGCACTCACGAGACTCCCTCTAGTAGTATCCACACAGTGGATGACTAGCGATAACAACATCTCCTTCTCTGACAGAGCCTCTATTTCACGTCGTCCAACGCCACACAACAGCTAGTAGCAGCAGGTAACAGCAGCAACAAGAGAGATAGCCCTCTTGGATCCTCACTCGCCAAGTGAGGCTACGGGAGGGAGAGATGGGAAGGAGGAGGAAGAAGGTGGCTTCTCCTAAAAGTCTAACCTATGATCTTTAGGAGAACCTTTTCTATTTATAAAGAGCATTACATGACACCTCATCAGGACACCTCATCATGCCATCATTACAAGGACACCTCGTAGGGACACCTCATCATGCCATCATGACTAAGAACATCTCGTACGACATCTCATCATGCCATCATGACTAAGGACATTTGGCAGGGACACCTCATCATGTCATCATGGCTAATGATGATGAGGTGTCCTACTTCAAGAAGGGGTGACACATGTCATCATACAAGATGATGATGTGTCCTCCTTCTAGAAGGGGTGAGATGGCATGATCCTGGTATGCTCCACTTAATGGATCCTTTCACTATAGACCCAATAACCCATGGATCTCTATCCATTAGGTCTATGCTTATTGGGTTTCACCCAATAGATCTATAATGGGTTAAAGAAGGCTTATTGGATAATTTTATTCAATCCTATATTCATCGCATTATCCACCTTATGTATGTGAGGGATCAATACCGAACTGGCCATAGTTGCACCCCATTAGAACTCTTCAACTCATTGATTATGGACGTACTAGGTCACTACGCCATAATCTCCAGACAACACGAGTGATCAAATCTTTTGGACCTTTCTGTCACAGTTACCATCTACCTATAGTCCCTCATACATTTAATATCTCAGAGACCGTATATTAGACATAGTGTTGTCAGGCCTACACAGAATCCATTAAAGTCAAACTCTTATCAGATTCTCCTGGAGAACTCCTCCTCTCTAAATCTGATGACCCTGGCCAGAGATTTGCCTGAGTAAGATAACATGGGGTATTCCTCTCATGATACTGAGAGTGGATGATCCTCTATTGACACACAATTACCTTCGTAAGGTTGTCTACCATTCCCAATGACTGGCTATATTAGACCTGGAACATCCAGACCTATAAATCCAATATGAAAGAATGGAGTACTCAAACAAAACATCTTTGGTGTCTCAAGTCTAAGGACAGTTACACAACTGTGGCTGCAGAATTTCTGTTTGACATTCAAGTATCATCAACCATACAACATTTCGAGAGTGGATCATTCATTGATTTCATTCTCCAATCAACACCTACACCATATCCCTAGTGTCTCCACATAAGCAACTATGAGACCAGCTGCCTCCATCACATGGGCGGGTATATGGCACACCGGTTCATCCAGTCATCTCAATGTCCTTCTTGAGTAATCTATGACTAGGAATATTTAGGATCTGTGTTTAAAGAGAATCGACCTCATTATCATGATATCATCATGATCTAATTCCCATTGCACAGACCCATGGACATCAGAGTATACATACGCATGGAACATACAGTGAGAAAATATCATTATAATACTACCAAAAGAGATTGTACATAATTACAAGTGCCATCACTCACGTGAATTGGCTTGCAGGGCACCTATAACCAACAACATTTAGCATAGTGTAGCATCCAAGATTCTCTTTTTCTTCCATAAATTTAGCCAAAGCAAATACCAAATCTTCAATTTCATATTTAAGGTTACTCACATTAGTTTTATGCTCAATGTTCTCATTCTTAAGTTTAGATATTTCTACTTGAAAGGTTTTATTTTCCAATTTCAAGACATCCTTTTCTTGTTCAACTGCATATATTTGTTTCATGAGATCATTGTTGTCTTATTGAACATCTAACTATTGCTTAAGAGACTTACTTTCTTTTTTTAGCTTCTTGTATCTACTGCAGATGTTCTCAAAAGCAATCTTCAATTGCTCCATAGTAATTAAGTAATTGCTTACCTAGCTAATCATCCTTCCTAAGATTTTCTATGAAATGAACTTGAGCTTCAAGTTACTCTTGATCTTTGCTAGAACTGGAGCTATGTTCTTCACTTTAGACAACTACCATGGCTTTCTTCTTCGTGAAGTTGTTCTTCTTGTATCTTTTCTTCAAATCAAGATGTTCTTATCTCATGTGACTTAATTTTTTACATTCATAATGAATGACTTATTCAATTTAGAAAACTCCTCTTTAGAAGAGGAACATTTACTTATCTTGGGTTTGCTCTCACGAGATATTCTTTTTTAAAGTAATTTGTTGACTTTCTTTGTGAGGATAAATTATTTTCTCTTTATTCAAGCCATCACTTGTCACGTCATCACTATAAAAAAATATTTTTGATGTGGATTTGAAATGAATATTTTTCTTTATCTTACCTAAGTCTTCCTCTTGGTTTCTTCTCATGTTTATTTCATGTTATTAAAGAGTCCATGAGTTCATCAAGATCAAGAGTGGATAGGTTCTCGACTTCTTCAATAGCAGTAATTTTGACATCCCAAGATGATTGTAATGAATGGATAATTTTCGCAAATTAGATCAGAATTGGAATAAGCCTTATCTAAGTCTTGAGTCCATTGGTAATGTCTCCAAACCTAGTGAACATGTCGCCTATCATCTCATCTCCTTCATCTTAAACAATTCATACTTATAGACAAACAAAGACAAACACAGAAATTTTGTATAGTGGGGTCACCCTTTGATAAGGGTGACCCGCTGGCCATCCGGTAGGGTCACCCACCTTGAAAAACCCTCTCAGTTGATCAATAAAAAGTGATATTTTGAGGTTTTTTTTAATACAATGGGGTCACGTGACCCCATTGGCTTAAGGCTAGGTTGTCCATGTAGACAAATATGTTGGTTTTAGTTTCTTTGACTTGGATGTGCCTTCATATGTCACTTATACATTTTTTCCTTATTTCCTTGGTTGTTTTATGCATACAAATATGATTATATTCATTAGCATCTATGGCATAGTGTAAAGCATATATGACTTTATAATTAATGGACATTTTTTCTTAAATCCTCCACACTCCAATCTTTAGGTTTTTTTGTAGGTACATATGGACCAATTTCTACAACTCTCCACATTTCATAATCTACGGCTTTCATGTATATGGTCATGTGATTTTTATTAAGTGCCATAGTTGGAACCATTGAAGAAGGGAGATCTTATATTGGACCGTCCTTCACCAAATAAAAATGGACAATTTATATGAGCCATAGCAATGAATCTCTCAAAAGGATGTTAATCACTTGATATAAAGACCAGTTCTAATACCAATTGAATGTCCAAAACTATGAGATACATCCAAGAGGGAGGGTGAATTAGGTGTTACTAGTTTTTTAGAGTTTTTAAACAAATCTTAAAATCACAATCATAAGGAAGGGAGATAGGAGAGAAGGAGTCAATCATACAAAGAGACAATGTGATAATTTTTAAAGAGGTTCAGCCTAGTGGAATGCTATTCTACGTTCTCTCCTCAAGAATTTTAGGTCTATCTACTAGGTTTTTAATAAGCACATGCACTCTAGTTAATAAGGTGTTGGATCATCTATCCCCACATGCACACAATACACGTGCCAAATCATAAGCACCCTTGATGAAGGGAGCATAATCCATGCTCAAATTCTCAATCACATAACAAAACCAACAAGTTTAAGTGAGAAAGAGATTGCAAAATTGAATAAATAGATACTAAATAAATATCGTCCAAGTTGATCTTTAAGTTTTACATGAATAAGAAGCTTTAAAATGATATAGAGGTGTCACAACAGATTCACAAAATTGAGCTATAATAAGGAGCACAATTTTTCCAACAAGTCAACCACATTTCTTTTGCCAAGGTGGTGTTTAAATACTCTACCACAACTTAGAGACCTTCCCAATATGATAGGACAACAAGTTGCACAATCACTACAAGAAAAAACAGTTTTAGTGACTGACAACTTCGGTCCCTATTCAGTCACTAAATGATGATTTAGTGACCGAATGATTTAGTGATCGAATAGTTACCGAATAGGGATCAGAGTTGTTGGTGAAGAGTTTTTTGTCACAATATTGTGACCGAAAAGTTTCGGTCACTACTCAATCGCTGATAGTGATCGAAATAGTGACCGAATTATTTCGGTCGCTACTCAGTGACTATTTATAGTGACCAAAACATTTCGGTCGCTATCAGAGACCGAAATAATTTGGTCACTATTTCAGTCACTATATTTTTAACCAAAAATAGTGAATGAAATGTTCGGTCGCTATTGGCGATTGATCTGTTCGATCACTATTTTGGTCACAAAATAGTGTCTGAATGTATCGGTCGCTGATAGTGACCGAAATAATTCGGTCACTAATCAGTCTCTAATTTTTTAATTAATTTTTTTTAAAAAAATACACATTTTTTAACAAAATAACATGTGCATACAATAAAAATAAAAATTGTACTATGACAAATGTCAACAATAATAAAATGTCCATAAAATGTCAACAATAATAAAACATAAAATGTCCACGACAATACATAAAATGTTCATAACAATGGAAAAAAACCATGAATTCTCGTCCTCATCCTCCTCATCCTCGTCTCCTCTGATGCCACTCAATGAAGAAACATGCAATAGATATATAACAATAATAAGTTAAAATTAATTACTACTATAAGAAATAAAGTATTTAAAATTTTAGATTTTATTCACTCACGTTTAAACTAAATTAACTAGCTTAATGTGAATTCGAGCGTCGAGCTCAAACCGGAAGTCCGATTTGAACTCTTTCAGTTTCCATAAGTCACACTCATCGCCCCGACTGTGCTGGAAGAAACCGGAGGCCGATCGGATTAGTATTTCTAATTTTAGACCCCCAAACCTAGATAAGTTCTTCCTTTTAAAACTAAACTAAACTAACTTGCTTAATGTGAATTTGAGCGCCGAGCTCAAATCGGGAGTTCGATTTGAATTCCGTCAATTTTCATAAGTCACAATCATCGCCCTGGCTGTGTTGGAACAAACTGGAGGCCAATCGGATTAGTATTTCTAATTTTGGACCCCTAAACCTATGTTCTTCATTTTTAAAGTAAACTAACTTGCTTAATGTGAATTTGAGCGTCGAGCTCAAATCAGGAGTCCGAATTGAATTTCGTCAATTTCCACCGGTCACAATCATCTCCCTAGCCGTGTTGGAAAAAACTGGAGGCCAATCAGATTAGTATTTCTAATTTTGGACCCCCAAACCTAAGTTCTTCATTTTTAAACTAAACTAACTTGCTTAATGTGAATTTGAGCACCGAGCTCAAACTGGGAATCTGAATTGAACTAAGTCAGTTTCTACAAGTCACACTCATTGCCCAGAAGGGCTGGAACAAACCAAAGGCCGATCAAATTAGTATTTCTAATTTTGGACCCCCAAATGTACTTAAGTTCTTCCTTTTTAAACAAAACAAAGCAAAACAAACTTGCTTAATGTGAATTTGAGTGCCGAGCTCAAATCA
This sequence comes from Colocasia esculenta, assembly GCA_014218235.1. Lineage (NCBI taxonomy): Eukaryota > Viridiplantae > Streptophyta > Magnoliopsida > Alismatales > Araceae > Colocasia > Colocasia esculenta. The sequence continues at coordinate 78,559,449 of CM024766.1, forward strand.
GGAGTCCGATTTGAACTCTGTCAGTTTCCACAAGTCACAATCATCACCCTGGCTGTGCTGGAAGAAACCGGAGGCCAATCGGATTAGTATTTCTAATTTTGGACCCCCAAACCTAAGTTCTTCATTTTTGAACTAAACTAACTAACTTAATGTGAATTTAAGCGTTGAGCTCAAACTGGGAGTCCGAATTGAACTCCATCAGTTTTCATAAGTCACACTCATTGCCCTAGCCGTGTTGGAACAAACCAGAGGCCGATCAGTTTAGTATTTCTAATTTTGGACCCCCAAACCTAGTTAAGTTCATACTTTTTAAGCAAAACAAAATTAAACTAGCTTGCTTAAGGTGAATTTTAGTCCGAACTCAAACCGAGAGTCCGATTTGAACTCCGTCAATTTCCACAAGTCACAATCATCACCCTAGCCGTGCTGGAACAAATTAGAGGCCAATATAATTAGTATTTATAATTTTGGACCCCCAAACTGAAGTTCTTCATTTTTAAATTGAACTAACTTGCTTAATGTGAATTTGAGCGCCGAGCTCAAATCGGGAGTTCGAATTAAACTCCGTTAGTTTTCACAAGTCACAATCATCCCCCTGGCCATCCTGGAACAAATTAGAGGCCAATCTAATTAGTGTTTATAATTTTGGACCCCCAAACCGAAGTTCTTCATTTTAAAACTAAACTAACTTGCATAATGTGAATTTGAGTGCCGAGCTCAAACCGGGAGTCCGAATTAAACTCCGTTAATTTCCACAAGTCACAATCATCGCCTTGGCTGTGCTGGAAAAAATCGGAGGCCAATCAGATTAGTATTTCTAATTTTGGACCCTCAAACCTAAGTTCTTCCTTTTTAAAGTAAACTAACTTGCTTAATGTGAATTAGAGCGCTGAGCTCAAATCGGGAGTCCGATTTGAACTACGTCAGTTTCCACAAGTCACAATCATCGCCCTGGCCGTGCTGAAACAAACCGGAGGCCAATCAGATTAGTATTTTTAATTTTGCATCCCCAAACCTAAGTTCTTCATTTTTAAACTAAACTAACTTGCTAAGTGTGAATTTGAGCGCCAAGCTCAAACCGGGAGCCTTAATTGAACTCCGTCAGTTTCCACAAGTCACATTCATTGCTCCGGCCATGCTTGAACAAACTAGAGGCCGATCGGATTAGTATTTCTAATTTTGGACCCCCAAACCTAGTTAAGTTCTTCCTTTTTAAACAAAACAAAACAAAACTAACTTGCTTAAGGTGAATTTGACTGCCGAGCTCAAACCAGGAGTTCGAATTGAACTCCGTCAATTTCTACAAGCCACAATCATCGTCCTAGTCGTGCTGGAACAAACAGGAGGCCAATAGGATTAGTATTTCTAATTTTGGACCCCCAAACCTAAGTTCTTCATTTTTAAATTAAACTAACTTGCTTAATGTGAATTTGAGCACCGAGCTCAAACTGGGAGATTGAATTGAACTCCGTCAGTTTTCACAAGTCACACTTATTGCCCCGGCCGTGTTGGAACAAACTAGAGGCCGATCGAATTAATATTTCTAGATTTGAACCCCCAAACCTAGTTAAGTTCTTCCTTTTTAAACAAAACTAAACTAAAATTGACTGTTAAAATAGAGAAATTAAAATAAAATCAATTTACTCACATGAGGGGCCCGCGCTGATGTTGATGGCACTGCCTGAGGAGGAATGCTGACCTGGGAGAGGGCCTGGGAGATAGCCTGGGAGAGCTGGGCCTGGACAGCGTTGGACACCTGCGTATGCATCGTGTAGACAATGCGAGACTCCAAACGAGAGATCTCATCTGGAATGAAGCCCATCATCTCACTGGGAGAAGTACCTGGAGCACCAGGTGTGGTGAATGAACTAGTCGCCTGTGAGCCTGAACTCGAGGTGCCAGATAACACCCTGTTCGTGTTCATACTATGCCCAAAACCATACACATGGCCTTTCTTTGGTGCACCAGATGCCGCAACCCATACCTGAGGATTTAACTGCGGCTGCTCTTCCTCCCCGGCGTACTTCTCTGTCATCTGCTGGCCATACGACTCCTGTAAAAAATAAAATTGATAATTTAATATTAGTCTGTAACAAGAAAAAATAAATAGTAAATAGACTATAAATATGTAACACCCCGAAAATTTTATTTACTAGAAAAATGTGAATAATTTGATGATTAAACATAACTACTATCACGAGATGTAATAAATTTAATTTAGGATTAAATGGTAATAGTAAATGTTACTTCAGTGTCGTACTCAGAGGTGCGCACTCTGACAGGGCCACATCGAAATTCTGTAACGAAAATGAAATTCGAGAAAACTATAATTTCCAAAAAAATGTGCTGATATCAGAAATGTAAATATCTGGAATTGTTGACGTACGGATTTTGAGATTAAGCCGACGCAACTATTTTTCGGGCAATTTTTGCTGGGTAAAACATAAATTCTAAAAATAAAACTAAAATCACCATAATTTATAAAACCTTTTCATTAGATTATGGTTGAAATTTCTACTTGATTAAACACCATTAAGACACATAAACTTGGGGTCAAATGGGCCAGCTGAATTATTGCCCAATTACGGTAACTATTTTTGGGATTTTCTTGCTTACGTAATATGGGCAATGTAAGCTCATGTCATTGGGAGTTAAACACCCAACACGTTCTTACTTTATGTGTAACTTCTGAAGCTTGCATGGTGAACGTCGCTAAGGGTGGGTAAATGAGGTTTTTACCTCAACACCTGTGAGCCGACATGCCGTGCATGCATGTGAGCTAAGGGTTATAAAACCTCTCCTTCAAACCTTCGTGGGAGTTTTTCCACTTCTACTCTTGCCCCTACCCTTGCTCCTACTACTGCTATTGGGTTGTTGCTACTGGAGCTGCTGCTTCTACTACTCTTGCTGTGGGTGTAGTTGCTGCCGTGGCTGCTGCTATTGCTTCTACTCCTACTGTTGCTATGTCTGCAACCTTGTGGAGCCCTTCTTCCTTCTGGTTGTGGACTCCTTCCTTAAGGAGAAGTGAAGGTCCTCATCCTTTTGAGTCAGATAGGATTCTATCTTTTTCTCTCATCCTTGTCTCCTACCTTTGCTAAAGAGTTTATGACCACATACATACTTACCTTTAATCTTGTAGACCATCTTTAGAACTGTGTGTCTATCTCCTGTAAATATGTTTTAGCATGTGTATTTGTGAAAGTATTCCTATTGGTTGCAAGCAAGTATTGTTTAGATGAGTTATAATCCCAATACTTCATTTTTCTAAACTTCTGGTCACCCATGTGTAGGTTGTGTCTCTCATGCTTTAAATCTTGTTCTTCATGTAAAAGTTGTATTTGGAGTTGTAAATCAATCCTTCTAGTTGTTGTTATCCATATTTGAATTCATAAGAACCTTTAAAAGGACCTTTAGAGTTGTTGCAAGTTTATTTCTGGAAGCTTAAGTGGTGATTGTCGACAATTAGAAACTACCTGTCGACAGGCCACAAGCTCCCAGAACCCAGAACCTTCAAGAACATCCAGTGGCTGTCGACAGGTGGCTCTGACCTATCGACAGATAGCCTCACTTGTCGACAGCCGACTCTGGCTTGTCGACAGGTACTGCCCAGATTCTAGAAGTGTGGTTCTGGAAGCTTGTACCTGTCAACAGCCATACATACACTATCTTGTCCAGTCTACAAGCACTTGTTCTTGACCAATCTCCTGTTGATACTTCATGTTGTTAGTCTAGCAAGTTGCCTCCTTCAATCTCTTGGGTTTCTACCATTATGTCACTAGAGAGATCATCCAATTGTTTTCCATATCCTACTTTGGATTATCCTTGAAGTTTTCAAGTGTAAATAGTTCCTACTTGGTTACAAATTCTTGTATTCATTGACCTTAATTCATAAAACTTTGATTATATGAGAGCTTGGGTACTTGAGTACCACATTTGCTTATGAATGACTTGTGATGACAATTATTGGGTCCCTGGACTCATTTGAGATATATGCCTATGCAAATAGGGCTGGTCCAGTCCTGAGAGGAGCACCCAAATTCGTTTACAGGCCATACGAAACGATAAAGGATCTGTGGATGTTTGGCATTGCATCAATACAAGCTTGATTAGTCATCATGTTCTTTAATCATGATTGAAATATGCAATTGAACCAGAGCATGGTTGTATTTCTGAATTCTTGATCATGCAGTCTTAATTTAGTATTCTTGTTTTACATTTATTATCAGTTTGATATGATCATTCAACCATCCTTGATATCTAGCATTGCAAATAGTTTAAGTTCTTATCCTGTCTTTGGTTAACTTAATCCTTTTGGATTAGAAGAATTGAATCCTACTGGGCTAGTTATCTCACATAATCCTACCATTTCAGGTGATCAAGATGAGGGTGATGCTTAAAGGGGGGAGTGTGCTGAGTGGATCATCCAACTTCAGAAGTCTGAGCATTTTACTTTTCTTTAGTGCTGTGAATATGAAATGTAATAAAAATGTTTCCTTTTCTCTACTCCTCTTATAGACTGTATTGAGGAGTATTATGTAATGATGCTTCCGCTATAACGATGTTAGATGAGAATAACATAAGTCCTACTTTTTTTAACCTATTTTCTATCATTTCCAATTAATAGACATTTAATTAGGACATGATAGATAATTTGGTATCAGAGCCTTAGGTTCTGTAAACCTAGGGAAAGACCAGTGAGTTGGGGTAGAAATTTTGGATTAGTTATAAAGGAAATACTGATTTTGTAATTACGTAGTTTAATTTGTTGTTCCTATAGCATGGACATGAATGCTTAGGAACGATTGGTGGCAACAATGGAAATGCTTCGCCAAGATGTGGAATTGTATGCTCAAGCCCAAAGGGAAGCACACGTGCAGATCAAGGAGGAAGTGCTGAACTTGACTGCGGGTGCATTTCTGGCAGGAAATCCCCGTGCCTCCTTGGAGACCATGGCCCAGATCATGAATAATCTAGATAGTCTGAAGCTGGGACAGAACATGCTGCTCCACCAAGGTGAAGGTTATTGGGAAGTGCTTTCTGAAGCAGCAAGGGAGCTGTACCATGGGCCTGGGGGAGATCAGCAACCGGCTGTGGAGTTCGTTGTTCAAACTTGAAGTTAGATAGAAAATGAGAAACTCACTTTTGTAACCTCTCTTTTTTGGTTAAGTTGGGATTGTATATATAACTCACATGTATATGTGAGGAGAGAGGTTAAAGGATGTTGATGTGTTGTAATTATTTTGACTTATTAGGAATATTGTAATTAGTATGCAGCTTACGAGAATAGGGATGTTAATGTAACGTAAATATTTTGACTAGTTAATGAAAAGTGGTGTGTTATATGAAACTTGAAGTTTGTATAAGTTGAATGTAAGCATGGTTTGGTTATGGTATTAATGTATGCATTGTTGGATGTCTCAGATACTTGTTCAAATTAATCATGGATGGAAGTGATGCAAATTGGAAGAAGATGGAAAGCTCAATGCACAATTTGACACAGGTAATGAGGATTGTGGCCAAGAACAACAGCCACAATGGAACAAGTTTGTTTAAAGATTTCCGAAGTTTGGATCCTCTGAGATTTGCAGGTAGTACGCATCCGGATGAGGCTGAAAATTGGTTAAAGGATATTGAGATAATCTTTAAAGTGATCCGATGTACGAAAGAAGGAAAGATACGTCTGGCAACATTTCAGTTAGATCGTGATGCTCGAGCGTGGTGGGAAACGGTGGAGTCTACTCTAGAGTAGGGGTGTCTAGGGGTGTTCATTATATGGTCCAAACCGAAAAATCGAACCGAACCGGCCGGTTCAGTTCGGTTTCACGGGCCTCGTTGTTCAGTTCGGTTTCAGGCTGGGAAACCGAAATGAACCGAATATATATATATATATATATATATATATATATAATTATATAAATAATACAATTATACAGAAAAGCGTCAGTAGCACAGTGGAAGGAGGCGTCCGTGCGCGCGGCGCACCCTCTGCGCGCGGTGGTCGCGAGTTCGAAACTCGCTTCCGTTGGGAAAACGCCACTTTTTGCCATTTTTTTTTCCAGAAAAATGTCACTTTTTGCCAAGAAACGCCACTTTTACCTGATTTCGGTTCGAACCAAACCGAACCTGTTCATCGAAGGGGTTTGGTTTGGTTTGGTTTCCCCAAAAATTGGGGAAACTGAACCGAACCATTGTACACCCCTACTCTAGAGGACTCTCCAGGTTGATTGGGAAGAGTTTGTGGAGTTGTAATGATCAATATTTTTCCGAGGTAGTTCAAGAAAAGAAAGCTAATGAGTTTGCTGGATTAAAGCAACTCAGAATGTCGGTGTCAGAGTACGAGGCACAGTTTGCCCAATTGTCGAAGTATGCTCCTCATTTAATAGCCACAGAGAAATTGAAAGCAAAGAGATTTATGAACGGTTTGCGACCAAATTTCATTACGCAGCTAACACCCGATTTGATCACTACATATTCTGAAATGGCTAAGAGAGCATTGGCGTTAGAAGCTGCCAACGATACCGTGGTGAAGATTAGAGGAAGGTCTGGTGAGGGTTCTTCTGATCGAAAAAGGAAGTTTGAGTCGGGGAATGCCCCTAAGGTTCAACAGTCCACTAAGAAAGTAGGGAAAGCTCTAGTTGGAAACAAGGATGTGTGTAAGCATTGCCACCTCAGTGGACAGAAGACTGAGAACTGTTGGCGTAGGTTGGGTGATTGTCTCCGATGTGGAAGTACTCAACATTGGATTTCAGACTGTCCTATGATAAAGAACGCACCAGAAAACCAGAACCCTGGAGCCAAGCAGGGACGTTTACAAGCTGTTCAAGAAGTTGAACCCGAATCTCCGCAAGAAGGCGGACTTATTGAAGGTACACTACTAGTAAACTCAAAACCCACATATGTATTATTTGATTCAGAAGCTACACATTCATTCATTAGTTGTAAGTTTGCTAGATCCTTGGAAATGCAATCAGTTCCATTACCTACAAAGTTGGAGGTTGCAACTCCTTTAAGTGAGGGTAAGAAACTTAAAGAATATTACCCTGCCAATCAAATTTTAGTCAAAGGACATAATTTGCCAGGTGATTTGATATGTCTTGAGATGTGGGATTATGATGTAATTCTTGGGGTAGATTGGCTATCTAAACATCATGCAAATCTAGATTGCCAATTAAGGCAAGTAACTTTTCTGGGTAAAGAAGTTTGCTCTATGACTTTTGATAAACCCTTACAAGAAGAATACCCATAATCTCGGTAGTTAAAGCTTGTAAGCTAGTACAAAAAGGTTGTCAAGGGTATTTGGCTTTTGTGACACTAATTAATTAGAGCAACATTGGGTTGAAGGATATTCCGGTAGTAAAAGAATTCCTTGATGTTTTTTCGGAAGAATTACCTGGTTTACCACCTAGTAGGGAGGTAAACTTTTCAATTGAATTGGTACCAGGAGCCACACCAATTTCAAGAATGCCTTATAGAATGTCAATGGAAGAGTTGAAGGAATTAAAAAGGCAATTGATGGAATTGATAGAGAAATGATTCATTAGACCTAGTACATCACCCTGTGGTGCTCCAGTGTTATTTGTTAAGAAGAAGGATGGGGCTATGTGGCTATGTATAGATTATAGACAATTGAATCAGTTAACCATTAAGAATAAGTACCCACTTCCTAGAATTGATGATTTATTTGATCAACTGTCTGGAGCCCACACCCAAGAGCTTCGCGATGATGTCGCGACGGCCATGTCGATTGCGACATCATCATGACCTCTATACATGTCGCGTTCTCAGCCGAGAGGAGTTCCGGGACGATTCTCCGAGAGACCACCCCAAATATGATACAAAACACATCCACAGGGGAAGGGGAGCATGCTAAACATGTAGGAAAGCTTATAAACCATACAAACCACCCTCAAACCCCACAAAATATAGATTTACAAGGAATCTACGCTCGATGGAATCCTCACTCACACGAGCATGATCCTTACGCTCCCACAACCCCAAACCACGAGAAACCTCAATCTCAAGGGGGACGGGAGCATGCTAAGGTGAGAGGAGTCAAGGGTCCCTACCTCCAAGAGTAGAGCCGACCCATTGGGGCCTTTACGTTGGAATGGCCACCTCCTCCTCGCTCCAAGCTCCACAATCACGCCGCCTGCACGAACAGGGCATCACCTCCCACCACGAGCACCTCAAGCACGCCGAGAAACCACCGGAGAGGGGAGAACTCAGAGGAGGATGAAGAAGGGGGAAGAAGAGGAAGGAAAGGGTGAGAGAGGGAAATGGGGTGTAGCCCTCGGTTTTAAATCGATGGGCCCCAAGATGCGACGGGTCAGCCCGGTGTGACAACGAGCATGTCGCGACACCCTTAGGCTTCGTGACTATATCGTGACGGCCACCCACGGCTCGACACCAAAAGCTGTCAAACCTCGATGACTGGGAAACAAGAACGTGATGGCTGACCAGGTCGCGTCAACGCTGTACGCACCTGACACCCGACAAGACCGTTTTGACATAAAGGACACCAGTCAAGTCTGTCAGAAAAGTAGTCGCATCACTTGCAGATGGCGCGACATGAACGCCATGGCCACCCCCATCACGACAAGAGTGTGATGGCCAAGTGTGTCACCACACAAACCCTGTCATGACGGGCTTTCCCGTTGCGACCCTGAGGATGGGGCCAATGGCCCAAGGGGCCGGGTCTTACATGGAGAGTGAGCATTTTTTCGGAGGAGTGGAGGGAAATTGTGAAATGGGGCATGGGTGCCTGAGGAATCCTTAAAGAAATAAAGAGGGGCCACGTGGTGGCTTGGAGGAGAATGGGAGCGATGCCCAGAGAGAAGAGGCTCGCCCCGAGCCTGCCTGTAGTAGAACCTTCTTCAATAAGGATGATCAGCTCATCTTCATCTATCCATTCATCTGTCAGCTGCCTCTTGTTTGTAGTTGCTGTCGGCTTCTCGGTATCCGTTGGCATGAATAGTTGACTTAAGGAAGTAGAAATGTCGCTCATGTCCAACCAACGGTACCATACGGATTCAGGATCGCCCCTTTTCCTTTGTTTATAGGGCTTGAGATTTTTAAGTGCCTTGTATGTAGCCAGGGAGGCAATATGACGTGATGGTTTAGAAGTGATGACTGAGGTTTGTTCATCGCCTGGCTACAACGGCCCCTTCTTGAAATGATGGTAGAGGGACCATGTGAGTGGTTGCTTGTCAGTTGACACTACCCTCTACCTACCTGGCTTATATCCCAGTCCTGCCCTGGGTCTTGACTTGCTGTCCTATACTGCCCTAGTTTTGCCTTGTAAGTGTACACCTAGCCCTTTGCCTGGCTGGTACCCCATCTTTATCATAATTTGCCAGCCCTTCTCTGTCATGATCTTGCTCCTCTTTGTTGCATTGGTTGATGGTGTCTTTGGGGTTGAATGTACTAGGCTTCGTGATATGTCATACATGTCTAGCACTAACATGAGCGGCTGATTGCTCGACCATATGGAAGGGATAGAATTATCAGTCATGGTGTCCACTTCCAAAACTATTCGTTTACTGGCAACTTTGATGACCCATCCCTTGTATGGGAATTTGAGGCACTGGTGAATATTTGAGGTGACGGCGCCAAGTGCTTGAATGAATGGCCTACCCAGTGTCATGCGAAAACTCGGGTCCATGTCCAGAATATGGAAATCTATCTCAGTAATGGATGGCCGTAGTCCTACCTTCAAGGTGACTACTCCTTTTGGCGGCCTACTAGTGTTATCGTAGGTCGTGACAGTGATGGAGGAGGGCCGGGCAGACTGCAATGTGACCCCACACAAAGTTAACATGTCCAAAGATACGACATTGATTGAAACCCCGATGTCCACTAAGAATTGGGATACACGGGTTCCGTTGATATTGACTGTTAAACATAAGGCATACCGTTGAGATTCCACGAGTGCTAGCTCATGTTCGTGGAACTCGATGGCCGGATGCTGACCTGTGGGGGTCAGGACTATGCTAATTTGATTCACTGGAAGGTCTTCATTCACCATAACCTTTTGTAAATAGTGCATGAGGGCTTCTTGATGTACCGACGACCTCTTGATCAGTTCTAAAATAGAAATTCGGGCTGGTGTTTTGTCCAGGTGCTTGAGCAGATCATATTGAGTCCCAGGGATGGACTCTTCAGCTGGGACTTCTTCCTCTTGGGGTGCCTAGTCTTGGTGATGGGGAAAGATTCTATTGAATATGTGCCCACTCCGGAGCACCATAGTTTCCTCGGTCTCATCTCCCACTACATGTCTGTGGCTGGCATAGTGGAAGGTGGATGGGTGGTGGAGTGTGGGGCGTTGAACGTTTGGTGTGGCAGTTGAATACCTACCGCATTTGGGGGTGGAGTGGGGGTACGTAAGAAGGGAGTTTGGGGGCTAGGGGTGGTAATAGGAGTCCTTGGTGGTGTGCGGAGAAGAGGGGGGTTAGATGATGATGGTTGTGAGGTAATGGTGGTGGGAAGTTGGTGTATGAGTGGGTGGTTAGATTCTGGTGGTACAGTGGCGGTGTTGCGTAGAAAGGGAGCTTGGGGGTTTGGGGGCTGTGGTGTGGAGGTTACGGGGGGTTGGTGGATGAGTGGTTGATTGGATGGTGGAAGATGTTGCGCGTGGGTTGTGGGGATGCGGAGGCAAGATGGTAGCGGGTTGGAGGGTGTAGGTGTACGGATGAAAGGGGGTAGTGTAAAGGGGGATTGTGAGGTAGAGGATGAGGGTGCTTCCATGTGCCTGCTAGACGTTCTTTCGTTGTGGGGAGACATCCTGAGGGCGTTCACTTGTTGGTTCGGAGCTGGGTGCTTCAGGAGTGGGTTCTGCACGATACCCATATTGGGTTGCTGCATGAGAACTTGGGGTTGTTGTGTAGGAGGTTGGGGTTGCTGTTATTTTTGTGGCTACTACTGTGGTACATTCTGTTGGGTTTTTATTCTAACATTTATAACAACATGTTTTTGATGATGAATAACTTCAATTGAGGTTTGATACACTTGACACATGACAAAGAACCCAATGCAATACTTGATCATTTGTGTATTCAAAATACTCAACTTTACATGTTTTATCATGTAGGTACAAATGCCCAAAGTCAAGCTCTCACCAAACAAGTGAGAAAGATCACAAAAAGCAAGAAATAAGGTCACCTGTCGACAGACACAAAAGCACCTATCGACAGATTGCACAAGAAAGATCATCCCGAAGTCACATTGCTCAGGAAGTCTTCATCTGTCGACAGATGGGAAGTCGACTGTCAACAGATCTCACAGTCCAGATATTCAGACTTCTGTCGCTTGCACAAAAGAGCATATCTCTCGACAGATGGTCTTCGACTGTCGACAGATCTCACAAAGCTGAGCATCCATACTTCTGTCTTACTGTCGCCTGTCGACAGATGGCCAAGACCTATCGACAGACAGACTACAATTCAAATTACAGAAAGTTTCTAAGTTATCCTAGGAGGTGTTTCCAACTCTCACGTTTCTCCATGTGAGAACTCCTATATTTAAACACATCTTAGAAGGAAATTTCGCAGAGAAGCAGCCACAACCAAAAACCCTAGAGCTACTCCAAGTTTCACAAGAGTTGTTGCTGCCCTGCTTCAGACTGCTGCACAGAGCCCTAAAGATCCGTCTATCCAGTAGTTCCTGAAAGAAGAACGTCGAGGATTCAACCTTCTCCATTGACTCAAAGCATTCAAGTTGAAGATTGGACTTCCTCCAGGCGTTCTCAGAAGAGTTCTTCACCAGGATTTATTCTATCACTCAGAACTCTTCCTGTTTTCATATTTCTACCATCCGTGTGTGTGTTGTGGTGATTCAAGCGATCCTTGTGCTTGAGATCACGTGTGTGTGTTGTTCTGATCGTGGGTGCACATCAGAAAACACGTGTGCGTGAGTTGTAGTCACCGAACTCGCTGATAAGCAGTTTTTCTGTGTGTGTGTGTGTGTGCCGTGGACGTAGGATACACGATTTGTGTACTCCGAACCACGTAAATCTTCGTGTCTTGTGGTTTGAACGATTTTCACATTAGATGCTTGATAGGCACGCTGTATTCACACACTAGATATATTGCTAACTCATCTACACATCATCAACACATCTAAGTCTCCGTTGTTTCTACAGAAAATTCAAAAGACTTTGTTGTGAAATTAAAAAGGGTTGTCTTCATACTTTTAATTGGTAGTAATCTATTAAACCCCCCCTTCTAGATTACCATATTGGGATTCCGCAAACCTTTCAATTGGTATCAGAGCCTAGTTTCTCCGATTTACTGCTTTATCTGGTTGATCTTACGATCAGGAGATTCACGGTCAAATGGAATCTAGCAAGGGGTATATGGCCGAGGGACACTCAGTGACCAGGCCACCCTTCTTTGATGGCACTGACTATCCGTATTGGAAAAATCGAATGCAGGTGTTTCTACGAGCACAAAATTTCGAACTTTGGAAAATAGTCAGAAAAGAGCATATGAATTGCCTCAGGACGAGGATACCTGGACTAAGGACCAGATCGCCAAGGGGACACTCAACTGGAGCCCCTCAACATGATGCAGTGCGCGGTCCATCCGAAGGAATACTCGAGAGTCTCCACATGCACCTCAGCAAAGGAGATGTGGGACAAGCTTGAGCTGATTTATGAAGGTACGTCTGAGGTAAGAGAATCAAAGGTAAGCATGTTGGTTTCAGAATATGAAATGTTCAAAATGAATAATAATGAAACCATCTCTGACATGTTTGCTAGATTCATGATAATTATAAATGGATTGAAAGGTCTTAAAAAGGAATACTCAGAGAGTGACTTGGTGAGGAAGATACTTCGGTCTCTTCCATCCTCATGGAACACCAAAGCCACAGTCATTGAGGATTCCAAAGACCTCTCAAAAATGAAAATAGATGAACTGATTGGCTCCTTGATGACTTATGAACTAAATGTCAAAAGAAAGGAAACTGAAGAAAATCCTAGGAAGTTCTTGCCTTGAAGGCTTCCAGGAAGAGTTCTTCAGCTTCCAAAAAGGAGATAAGTCAGGAAAATAATGAGTCTGAATCGTCTAGTGAGAGTGAGAATGAAGAAATGGCCATGCTCACTAGACAATTCAAAAAATTCCTGAAAAACAAGAGGAGAGGTACAGGTAACTCTAAACCTTTCCAAAAGAAAGACTTTGCTAATAAATTTGACTCTACCAAAAAGTCTGAGATTGTTTGTTATGAGTGCAAGAAGCAAGGGCACATGAGAGGAGAGTGCCCCGAGCTCAAAAAGAAGCTGAAGAAGGACAGTTCACCTTCAAGAAGGCCAAGGCAATGGTGGCCACTTGGAGTGATGAAGATGAAGACGAGGACAGTCAAGCTACCTCAGGAGATGATGAGATTCAGTGTCTCATGGCAAGGAGTGATGACTCCAACGAGGTAAATTCTTCCTTTGAAACATATTCTATTACTGAGTGGGAAGAAGCTTATACTGTTCTATTTGAAAAATTTTGTGAATTCAAGTCTGAAAATAAGTCACTCAAGAAGAAAGTCAATTCCCTTGTTCATAGGTCAAACAATGATGAAGAAATTGAATCCTTGAATAAGGTAATTGAAATGATGAAGAGTGATGAACAAACTCACAGTGATGAATTGGATAGCATGAAACTTAAGTTTCAAGAAGTTCAAAAGGAAAGAGATGATCTAATGAACTCTCTTGAAGTTCTTAAAAATGAGCATGCTAATCTAAAGGAAAGATTGGATCAAGCTGAAAAGGAAATAAAAGATAAGTCAAAGGATCTGTCTGGCTTTGTCAAAAGTAAACAGAATCTTGATGCAATTCTAGGTTCAAAAGTGTTTGTTGCAAGACATGGGATTGGGTTTCAAAATGCAAAGCCAAAGGTAATTGGCAAAAATCTGCTAACAGATTTCATTGATTCCAGCCCAAGTTCAAGTAAACAAACCCCTTCAAAGGGTAAGAAACAAGAACCTAAGTTGATCAAGTTTGTTCCTGGTCAATCTAAAGAATTTGTAACAAGCCCAAGACAGAACAAAAAGCATGCTCCCAAGCCCAAATTGACAAGACAACAAAAGGGCAAGATGCCAATGCATGCTCCCAAGAATATCATGCCCACTGTTGTTCACAAACCTTCATCATGCAAAGTCTGCAAAAAGGTCGGGCATAATGAAAAACAATGCTGGAACAATCCAAATAACTTGAAACTCAAACAGATTTGGATACCTAAGCATTTACTGTTTGGCATGAATGATACAACGGCACCCAAAGTAATTTGGGTACCAAAACCTCTTGTCTGATCCACATGTGCAGGAATGCCTAGCAGCCCACAATCAAAACAAATGGTACCTGGATAGTGGCTGCTCGAGGCACATGACGGGCGATAAAGAAAAATTCAGTTTGCTCGTGGAAAAAGACGGAGGTCAAGTAATTTTTGGAGGTAAAACAAAGGTCAGATCATCGGCTCAGGTAAGGTTGGTAAGTTTGCCTCTAACTCGATAGACAATGTCTTACTTGTTGATGGCCTTCATCACAACTTGCTAAGCATAAGTCAATTGTGTGATAAAGTCATAAAATTGTCTTTGAATCCAATTCATGTCAAATTCTTGATAAGGAAACAGGAAGTCTGAAATTTTCTGAAAAAGATCAAACAACATCTACATGATTGATTTAGATGATCCAGAAAATAATGATCTATGTCTTGTAGCAAACAAACAGGATGAGCTTACATTGTGGCATCGTAGGCTCGGTCACGCTAGCTATAATGTATTGCACAAGATCATGAGGCTTAAATTGGTGAGTGGTCTTCCTGACATTTCCTTTAACAAGAATGAAAATTTCTGTGATGCATGTGCACAGGGAAAACAAACCCGGAAATCCTTCAAATCAAAAGCACCGGTGAGTACTACTAAAGCTTATGAACTGTTGCACATGGACCTATTTGGACCTACAAGAACGTTGAGTCTCAATGGCAAACGATTTGGTTTTGTTATTGTAGACGATTTTTCTAGGTTCACATGGGTGAAATTTCTTGCTCACAAGAATGAAGCACTGCAAGTTTTTGAAGATTTTTTTAATAAGATTGAGCATGGAAATGTCAACAAAATATGCTCCATCCGCACTGATCACGGGGGAGAATTTGACAACAACTCCTTTACTGAATTCTGCAGGCTCCATGGGATAGAGCACTTGTTCTCCTCTCCAAGAACTCCGGAACAAAATGGAGTGGTGGAGAGAAAGAACAGAACATTGGTGGAGATGGCTCGCACGCTTCTGGTCGAGAATCAACTAGCAAGAACCTTTTGGGCAGAAGCGGTAAACACGTCTTGCTACATTTTAATAGAGCCATGGTAAGACCGGTATTCAAGAAAACCTCCTACGAACTTCTGAAAGGTAAGAAACCCACAATTGGGTATTTCAGAGTTTTTGGCTCAAAAGTGTTCATACATAACAATGATAAAAATGTTTTGGACAAGTTTGAAGCCAAAAGCGATCAAGGTATTTTTCTTGGATACTCAGAACACTCTAGAGCCTATAGGGTGTTCAATCTTAAAACAAGAAAAGTGGAAGAAACTCCACATGTTGTATTTGATGAATCTCAAACCAAGTCTAACAATTCTAAACTTTACAGGTTTGAAGATGAAACTGAAGATACAACACTTGGAGAACTACAGAGTAAATCAAATGCAATCTCTATAACAACTGTCAAGACTAAAAGTGGATATCTTCGCAGGTATAATGATGAAGAAGATATTCTCCCGTACAACAATTCAGAAGATGTACCTGACAAAGATCCACAAGAGGAAGAACATCAACTTGAACTACCTCAAGCACTTCCTCCTCCAGAACCAACTCCTCAAATGCAAGATATTCCAGGCCCTTCAACAGTCATGAATGTGAGGTATTCAAAAGATCATCCTCTTGAGAATGTGATAGGAAATTTAAATGAGTCGGTTCAAACTAGATCAAAGGTTAATCAAATAGTTGAACAGGACCATTTAGCTTTTGTCTCTCAAGTGGAACCTAAGAATGTTGAAGAAGCCTTAAAAGAAGATTCATGGATTGATGCTATGCATGAGGAGCTTGGGCAATTCCAAAGAAATAATGTATGGAGTTTAGTTCCTAAAACCCCTGAAATGTCTGTCATAGGTACAAGGTGGGTCTTTAGAAACAAACTCAATGAAGAGGGTAAAGTGGTGAGAAACAAGGCTAGACTGGTTGCAAAAGGATATAATCAGGAATTTGGTGTAGACTTTGAAGAATCTTTTGCACCAGTAGCTAGGCTAGAAGCAGTTAGAATCTTGTTAGCATATGCATGCTCAAACAAATTTAAATTGTATCAAATGGATGTCAAAACTGCTTTCTTAAATGGCTACATAAAAGAGGAAGTCTACGTTTCTCAACCACCTGGCTTTGAGGATTATGATAAACCACACCATGTATTTAAATTGCACAAAGCTCTTTATGGTTTGAAACAGGCACCCCGAGCTTGGTACGACAGGCTGAGCACATTTCTGGTAAGCAAAAACTACTCAAGAGGTAAGGTAGACCAAACTCTCTTTACAAAGAAAGTCCGCAATCATATAATTGTTGTTCAAGTCTATGTGGACGACATTATCTTTGGTTCTACTAATCCTTCACTGTGTGAAGAATTCTCCAAACATATGCACAGTGAATTTGAGATGAGTCTAATGGGGGAGCTTCAATTTTTTCTTGGTTTGCAGGTCAAACAATTGGAAGACGGATTCTTCATCAACCAAGAAAAATATGTCAAAGAGCTACTGAAAAAGTTTCAGTTTGAAGAAGCTAAACATGCCTCAACACCCATGAGCACAAGCATTAAGCTAGAAAGTGATGCGAAAGGTAAATCAGTAGATGCCAAACAATTTCGAGGTATGATTGGCTCACTCCTTTATCTTACTGCAAGTAGACCAGACATCCAGTTCAGCGTTTGTCTTTGTGCTAGATACCAATCTAGTCCAAAGGAAAGCCACTTAATTGCCGTTAAGAGAATTTTCAGATATCTCTCAGGTACGTTTGATTTGGGTCTTTGGTATCCAGCAGGTAGTAGCTTTGACTTGGTTTCATATTCTGATGCTGACTATGCTGGATGTAAAATTGACAGGAAAAGCACTAGTGGCTATTGCCAAATCCTTGGCAGTTGCATGGTTTCGTGGGCATCCAAGAAGCAACATTCGGTTGCACTATCCACTGCAGAGGCAGAATATGTTGCTGCAGGGAGTTGTGCGGCTCAAGTGTTGTGGATAAAAAGTCAGTTGTGTGACTATAACATTGATATTGGATGCACACCTATCCTATGTGACAACACCAGTGCAATCAACTTATCAAAGAATCCCATTCAACACTCTAGGACAAAACACATAGAAATCCGTCACCACTTCTTGAGAGATGAGGTAGCCAACAAAAACTTAGAAATCAGTTTCATACCCACAGAAAAACAATTGGCTGACATCTTTACCAAACCTCTAGCTGAAGATAGATTCACCACTTTGAGAAGAGAATTGGGCTTGTGCAAATTGCAGTAAAACTTATCCATATACTGAGCATATGTCTCTTGTGTGCACCAACTGTGAGGTATATCAAATAGTGTTTGTGGAAGAACAAGTAGAGCTTGTTTGGAAACTTCCACTATGCGTAGAGGAAAAATCCTCCGCCACGTATCCATAGTTGACATGCATGTAAGGGGTATGTACTCCATATAGGGATGAGTTTTCTTACAATTTGCCCATTCTCCTCTTCAGTGAAACATTGACAATCTTGACAATCTGTCTTCCTGAAAGCTTGATGTGCTCACATGATTGGTCGAGTTGTAATAGTGTGTCTTCAATACTCAATTGCTTATTTTCACATGAGCACACACTATGGGGGAGCAAGTCTAGGTTAGATGTCCTTCATGAAAAGGAGAATCACTCATTCAATGTGTATTTTCAATTCCCTCACTTTTCATGATCATCTCACCCTTCATTCTAATCTTAAACCATCTTTGCACAGGCATCTGTCGACAGCTCCCACTACATCTGTCGACAGATCAGGCCTCACAGAACTCTATTTCTTCTGTCTGTGCAATCTGTCGACAGACGACCACTTATCTGTCGACAGATCTCACAGGTTCTGCTCTGCCCGAACTGGCCTTTCTTCTGTCTATGTGATCTGTCGACAGGCACTTCTCTAGCTGTCGACAGACACCATCTCTTCAAGTAATTCATGCCTATTTCACATACTACTTGTTCAGCAGTTCATGAACTTTCATTAAGGTGTTTATTGGGTGGATATACATGTTTAACTTCCTCATATATACATGATATTGATGCTATCCCCTAAACCACTATGATTTGGTCATACTACTCATGCTTGGGTTTATGTTACATCATTTTGAAAACATTGAACTATCTTCGAGGATTAAGACTTAAACTCCGTTGAATAATTTCCTTGTAGGCTCACACCATTCTTAATACAACTGAAAGATCTTATGGTTATTGAACTTTATGTTTTAAACTGAAGGATCATCATATACATCTCCTTGATCTTAAGTTTAGCTAAAATGGAGAAAAGCTACCTATTTCAGAAAAGTATATACAACGTCATTTAATGTTGGGATAAAGGTAGAGCTATGATGGGTCTTGCTGAGTAACCGGGGAGACGGGCATCACAAATGTCTGCCCTCGCGTCAAAAACCAAACTCATTATCTCTATAAAACGGTATAATGGAAACTTCGACTAAGAAACTGGGGGTACGGGCACTTGTCATGTCTATCCTCATGTCAAAAGGTGTGAAGTTATCTTGAATATCACTTTTCCTATTGAATTCTTGTCTTGAAAGCAAAAAAAAAATTGAAATAGTGTGAAGCCTCCACAGTGTCTCAAATCTAAAGGTCATGTACTGTCTATGGCTATCTAGAAGTTTAGACATTTATTTCAATCATCATTTGATCATCATAAACTTGGGATAGTGTTGGTCTACAATGTCCTTAATCAACCAAGGGTAATGGTGTCCTTTCTCAACGAATGGAAAATGTTCTCTTCATGCTTTAACTTTAAGTCCCTTGGGTATTATGCTTAAATCATCCAGGTAAGTGGGAGAGCCTTAATGTCCATGAAAATGATAGGTTACAATATGTGTTTACCCATGTTACACCTTACAAATATGACTCATGTAACCATTGCTCCCATTTCTTTCTTCAAAAGCCACATCAAACATCTGGCAGAAACTATGCAGGATCTGTCGACAGATCCCCAATCATCTGTCGACAGCGGCGGAAGACCCAGTTTGGGAAGTCCAACGGGCACGCCGTTTGGGGCTTTTTTGGTGGGGCTTGCCTTTTCAAATCACCTCCTCTTTCTATAAAAAGGCATCCATAGGAACCCTTTCCTCCTACCACCAAAACCCCTCTCTACTTCCCCTCCAAATCTCCATCCCCTGTTCTGGACGGGAAAACCCTATCTTCCTCCGGTCTTCCTTCCTCTCATCCGAGACCTCAACCACATCTCTTTCTCACACTCATCCTTCTTCTTCTAGCCTTCCTCATGTCTTCCAGGCCATCCAAGAAATTGGCTTCTCGCCGCCGTCCCTCCTCTTCTCGGGCCGACGGGGCTGAGGCTGAGCGCAGGACAAAGCATCGGGATGATCGTCTTCCCGAGCTTGTGGTGCCTCCCCATCTTCATCTCACCCACTCAAAGGGGACGCATACCAAGTTTGTCCAGCAACGGTATGTAGAGTTTGAGTCCTTGGCCGTCATGTTTCCTAATCTCCAACCCCTATTCGACAGTCAGGGCTGGACTCCATTTCTCTACCATCACAAACGGTATTCTTCTTCCGCCGTTCGTGACTTCTACAACAACCTTGGCTACACTTCAGATAATCGTTTCTATACCACCGTCAAGGGCACTACATTTCAACTTACTGAAAATCTTTTTAGCACAGCCCTTCAAATCCCCAATTTGGAGTTGATATTCTAAGCCACAAACCCGATGCCTCAGTCTACTACCCTCTTCTTACCCTTGAGGATTATGATGGCACCAAGAAAATCTCTAAACTCAATGCAAATTCATTTCCTCCATTAATCAGATGATCCACCACATATTCACTACCATGATTGCGCCTAAACATGGAAGTCGGGAGTTGGTCACCGATGTTCACAAATCTCTCTTCACCTTCTTTCTCAAATGTGAACCCATTAATCTCCCACTTTGATGCTTCGTCTGATCCTCAAAACCTTCTACCAACCCGGAGATCGATGCCTTTTGCCTGTCCACTTACCTCCCTCATGAGGTTCATCGGCATTGACATTCCAGACAGCGAGTGCATAGTGCTAAATTCTCGCAACAGCTTTGATCTAACTGCAGCACATCGCATGGGATACAAGCTTGTTGATGGAATTGTTACCCGGGAGCTTAAGGGTAAAGCACCTGCTGATCCGTAGAAGAGAATGTTGAAGACGAAGATGAGAATGTTGCTGATGATGCTGAAGATGAAGAAGATGAAGATTCCCAGTCTGAATCACATGTATGCCGGGAGTTGAGATTGTTAGTGATGCTCCAACTCAACCATCCATCAGAGAATTGATTGCACAGTTACAGCAACAGATGACCACTGGATTTGAGAACCTCAACACAAGATTGGATACAGTGGACTCGAGTCTGGAGTCACTTGCGGACAATCAAGTCCAGCTCCAGCTCCGTATCACCAGACTTCAGAAAGAGATGCACGATACACGTCAGGCTCCAGCTCCGCCCGCAGATGATGCTGCTTAGATAGGTTCTATGTCTAGGAGTGGGTCATCACGTAGTGTATGTGTCTTCTCATGTCTGAGTCCTGTGCTAATTTGCTTCCACTTTGTTGTCATGTACTTTCATTCCCTTTCAGTCAAACAACTATTTGTACTGTGTATGCTTATTTCATATCAATGAATTCACAGTGCCTTGCTCTATGTTGTCTCTATGATTGACTGATATGCATGCTTTTCGATGTTGTCAAAAGGGGGAGAAACCTCAATGCATTAATTGAATAATTTTGTCATCATCAAAAAGGGGGAGAATGTTGGGTTTTCATTCTAACATTTATAACAACATGTTTTTGATGATGAATAACTTCAATTGAGGTTTGATACACTTGACACATGACAAAGAACCCAATGCAATACTTGATCATTTGTGTATTCAAAATACTTAACTTTACATGTTTTATCATGTAGGTACAAATGCCCAAAGTCAAGCTCTCACCAAACAAGTGAGAAAGATCACAAAAAGCAAGAAATAAGGTCACCTGTCGACAGACACAAAAGCACCTGTCGACAGATTGCACAGAAAGATCATCCCGAAGTCACATTGCTCAGGAAGTCTTCATTTGTCGACAGATGGGAAGTCGACTGTCGACAGATCTCACAGTCCAGATATCCAGACTTCTGTCGCTTGCACAAAAGAGTATATCTCTCGACAGATGGTCTTCGACTGTCGACAGATCTCACAGAGCTGAGCATCCATACTTCTGTCTTACTGTCGCCTGTCGACAGATGGCCAAGACCTGTCGACAGACAGACTACAATTCAAATTACAGAAAGTTTCTAAGTTATCCTAGGAGGTGTTTCCAACTCTCACGTTTCTCTATGTGAGAACTCCTATATTTAAACACCTCTTAGAAGGAAATTTCACAGAGAAGCAGCCACAACCAAAAACCCTAGAGCTACTCCAAGTTTCACAAGAGTTGCTGCTGCCCTGCTTCAGACTGCTGCACAGAGCCCTAAAGATCCGTCTATCCATCAGTTCCTGAAAGAAGAACGTCGAGGATTCAACCTTCTCCATTGACTCAAAGCATTCAAGTTGAAGATTGGGCTTCCTCCAGGCGTTCTTAGAAGAGTTCTTCACCAAGATTTATTCTATCACTCAGAACTCTTCCTATTTTCATATTTCTACCAGCCGTGTGTGTGTTGTGGTGATTCAAGCGATCCTTGTGCTTGAGATCACGTGTGTGTGTTGTTCTGATCGTGGGTGCACATCAGAAAACACGTGTGTGTGAGTTGTAGTCACCGAACTCGCTGATAAGCAGTTTTTCTGTGTGTGTGTGTGTGCCGTGGACGTAGGATACACGATTTGTGTACTCCGAACCATGTAAATCTTCGTGTCTTGTGGTTTGAACGATTTTCACGTTAGATGCTTGATAGGCACGTTGCATTCACACACTAGATAGATTGCTAACTCATCTACACATCATCAACACATCTAAGTCTCACGTTGTTTCTACAGAAAATTCAAAAGACTTTGTTGTGAAATTAAAAAGGGTTGTCTTCATACTTTTAATTGGTAGTAATCTATTCAACCCCCCCTTCTAGATTACCATATTGGGATTCCGCAAACCTTTCACATTCTACCTGGGTGGCCTCCTGGCCTTCATCTCCACGATATACTTCCTCATCTCCTCCCAATCAATACCTCCATTATCATTCAAATCATAAATATAGTCTTTGAAGTGGAAGCAAGCCTTGACTGTATGCCCTGGTCCCTTGTGGAATGCACAGTAACAGGAGGTATCCACATTGGGTGGCCATTGTAGCTGTTCCCTTGGAAAAGTGAGTGCATTGGTGGCCATTAGGGCATTGAAGATATCAGGTAGGGTCTCCGGCAGCAGAGGGTATTGGGCTCTTCTTGGGCAAGGGGGGGCGTCTGGGCTGTTGAGGGTCATAATTGCCTGGGGGAGGTACTTAATTGTACTATTGAGGGCGTTGAGAAGGTTGTCTCTGGTACTGAGGTGGAGTTAGATAGTACTGAGGTTGTGGAGCTTGACGGTATTGGGTTGGCAGTGGAGCCTGTTGGTATTGAGGTGGAGGCTGTTGAGGTTGTTGGGGTTGTGGAGATGGTGTCCTGAACACGGGAGGGTTGGTAGGCCTGAACTGAGGTTGTTGAGGTGGTTGGTATTGCGGTTGTTGAGGCCTAGTATTAGGGTTTGAGTGGTAGGTGGAGGAGTTCGGGTTGCCCATAGCACTCACTTGCTCGTTTTGTATAACCCCCTCGGTCATAGGACCACTAGTCGAGGGATTGCCATTGCTTTTCTTCACCGTCCTAGTCTTTGGCTCAAACATAGCTATGATGGGAGAGTCCTTCAATTATGTCTGAATGTATCAGGCTCTCTCATAAAGCTCCTCCATTGTGTTCAATTTATTCATGGCTAGAATATGCTTGAACTGGGTGTGGCATTTGTGGTGATCATCTTCACCTGTTCAGACTTGGATAATGGATCCCTCAATCTCTCAGCCATCGCTCTCCATCTATCTGCATATTGCAAGAAATCCTCATCCGCCTTCATTTTCTCAGCCATCAAATTAGTAATAGATAACGAAGGACCAACCCAGTCCCTGTACCTCTGTAAGAACTTCCTCTGCACAGCTTCAAAATCTTCGACATCGGCGGGTTCTAAAGAGTAGAACCACTCTAGGGCAGAACCATCTAGAGATCGTCGGAACAAGAATGCAAGGGCGCGATTATAACCTTGCCAGAAGGAGGACTCATACATGAATTCTTTGATATGCATGAAGCGGTTGCCGGTGCCATTGTAACGGCGGTAAATCGGCAGCTCAGAGGGAGGGAGGTGGAAAACTGGCATAGAAGGGAGAGACAGCTCAAGGGAATCTTTAGGTGCAGACACCATCTTCAAGTCATGTTCCAAGCAACACACCTTCATCAGAAGTGCTTGGGTGAGTTGATCAGAGGATGGTTTGTGAGGCACCTCGAAAGAATGAGGTTGGGGCACGCTCACTTGGATGGAGTGATAATGGGGAGGGGCGCTAGCGGGCGCAGAAGTATGGGCCAGAGCTCAGAGAGGGTAAGTGGGCCTTGCCGCAAAGGGGCTTGGCCGTGCAAGGAAGGGCCTCCCAACAGGGCTGTAGGGGCGAGAGTGTATAATGGAATTGGCCCGCGAGGGGGCAGGGGATGCTCGGACCGTCGGGTCGCGAGTGGGTTCAGCATGAAAGACACTCGTATTTGCGTGGAGAGATTGAATGGGTTCGGAGACGAATTT
This sequence comes from Colocasia esculenta, assembly GCA_014218235.1. Classification (NCBI taxonomy): domain Eukaryota; kingdom Viridiplantae; phylum Streptophyta; class Magnoliopsida; order Alismatales; family Araceae; genus Colocasia; species Colocasia esculenta. Next base: position 78,583,469 of record CM024766.1, read on the forward strand.
CCCCTTCAAAGTAGTTTGGACCTCTAGGAGTTGGGAGGGTTGGAGATTTTAGAGAAGGTCCACTAGTTGGGACAGATCAATAGAGGCAGAGGTGATTCTAGTGACATGCCTCAGGGAGTGGTGGGGAGACTGTGAATCCATGCATGGACTTGCGAATTGGATTGATCAACATAAGGTTCATGAGGAAGTTGTGCAAGTTGTTCATTATAAGTCTCATCATATACCTTATCCTGGTAACCCATATCTTCGTATTTGGCCATTCCGAGGGATTTGCCTGAACGAAGTAACATGATATTAAGCACAAAGGTTTATTAACAAATAGCTACTCAAACAGGTTTGAGAGAAGAGGTTAATATCTTTTAATCAAACACTTGAGGGATTCTTACGAATCCACGGGGTATGGAGACTTACGATGGTCCCGATGAGGATTCTCTAGTCCAATGAGACAGAATGCCTAATGGAGAGATAGCCCTCACTGAGAGAGGTGTGTGGATCCTAGGATAAGGAGGGAAGGAGGTCCCTCAGCCGAAGAATGTCTTGTAATGCAATGAAATGCAAATATGATAGAAACCCCTACTCACTGTGAACAGACAGAAACGCGATGAGTTTAGTCGTCACGCTTCAATCTAAATCGCGACCGTTCAGTTGGTCTGGTATCTGACAGCTCACAGAAGCTGTAAGAGATGCGACAACTCCCTCCGGTGTGGTGTCTGTCACAAATTGCGACGGGGTAAACTATAGCACAAAAACCAAAAATGCGACATCTGAACACGTCGTGATTCAAAGGGCAGCTGAGAGTTATATGAAAGTAGGGAATCAAGCAAGCATGCTATTCAATCAACCAATTGGATAAAATAAGAGTCAAATTGGGATGCTTTCTTAGGGTGAAAGTAAGTAAATGGTGAGGGGAGCAGGATGATGATTTTTTTTTAAATTAAACTTTATGGAGAAAGAGAAATAAACACCAACACAACTTGTTAATGGCGGGGGATCTCAAAGGAGTACCGCAAGGGATACGAGGGAAGGGGAATTGTACCGTATGGGGTACGAAAGGAGGGACACACGTGGGTGTCGAAAGGAGGGGCACACGTGGGTGCCGAAGAAGTGGTAACCAAAAAACTAAAATGCAAAGAGTCCCACCGTGATCGCCAATTTGTGAATGTGCTTTTTAAAACACTCCACAATGAATAATTAAAAAAAAAAGAATATTTAAAGAAGAATATTATGTGTAGAAAGAAGAGGAAGAATGTGTGTGTGCACTATAGAGGAAGTTTGATCGCCAGGTACACGAGGGTACCGAAGGAGTGAGTGAGAGGTGTAGAGTTACTTACCTTCACTCAAAGATCACGGGAGTTGAGGTGGTGGGTTGACTTTTACTCCTCCAACCGGCCGGCCGGTGAAGAAGATTCAGGATGAGGCGAGGGCCTCAAATAGCCTGCTTCGGGCCTCTATGCGGAACGGTGATGGCTACCTGACAGAGTTTACACTCGTCAAACATGGTCTGAGCAGACCATGGAGTAAGTGCCTTAACTCGCCTTGCGTGCGCATTCGAGAGGTGACTGCTTTCTGGCCATCCTTATGCTCTTCTTCCATAGCTGCTGCAGAGCTGGCCGCTGGTCGGGACCAGGAGGCCAATGAAGATTTTACCGAAAAGATCCCCATCACCTCCCACCTGGTGTACGAGGATGATGACGTTGCCTCCGTGGTCAGGATTCCTACCGCGGTGAGCACTCCTATGGCTGTGACGACCGCGCTCGTAGCACCAACCCCTGGAGGAGGACGCGCTGCAGCAGAATCGCCGATCCCAGAGAAGGGACGCGAGAAGATCCGCCTGAAGAAGAAGGCCTCGAAAATGGCGCATGAGTCTCTGGTCGAGGCTAGGGGAGAAGGGAATCAGCCTCCGGCCAAGAAGAGGAGGATGCCAACGATCGAGCAGCTAGCATCTAAAGACGAGGCCGAAGGAGAGGACGCCGGGGAAGAAGCTCCACAGCTTATAGCGCGAAAGAAGCGCAAGGCCGTTGAGACGGTCAAGGGAGTGACGTTGAAGCGAAAGGCCATTGAGGTGGCCGAAGAAGGGGCGCCGGAACGTAGGGCCACGACGTCGACTGAACAGACTAGGCCTCAACTGGAAGAGGGGGCTGCTGAATAGACCAGGTCGCATGTTATTGCGACAACAAGGCCCCTATCTAGGGAGGGGGTCTATTCAGAATTCGGACTCGTCGTAGTGAGCGACGGGTCCGAAGGCTCCGCCGAGGAGCATACGGGGACGTTTATGCCCCACAGCCTTGGCGGAGACCGAACCAGAGTGGCAGTAGCGACGAGAGTCCCAGTCGACATGGCTACAGAGCAGGGTATGACTGCAACGGGGGCTTCTGGCACTGTTGAGCACGGTGTAGTGGGAGGCGAAGAGGAGGTGCCCGCCAGGGAGGATGAGGAGACACCGCGCAGCCATGAAATGCCTGGAGGGACTCCAACGACAGTGATGGTGTCAGGGGCACCAACGTCAAGGGCACTAGAGATTGTGGCGACGTCTACTCCTTCGGAAACGGCGGCAGTGGAGTCGGTCCCGATTCCCCCCACTGAAACGGCTGTAGGAGTCGAAGCACAAACAGCCGATACGGGTAGCGAAGGGGTCGAAAGAGCCACGGAGACCGAGGAGGAGGGAGTCCAAGGGTCTTCCTTTGCTGTCGAGGCACAGGGGATGGCACCTGGCGCTGGCATCCCTGAGACTGCTGGAGGGGCAAGACCTTCAGCTGGGCGAACAAGCAATGCCAACGAGGAGCAGGTTGACTCCAGAGAGGACTGGAGGCCGCTCAGTGAGGTGTTGAAGAGGAATCCCCCCGAACTCCCCTCAGGGGCAATATTGGAGGCAGCACTGAGGCGCCTTGAGGGGAGTGCCTCGAGTCCTCTTCCCCCATGCCCTACCGCGTCACACCTTGAGAGGGTGGCATGGTGCCAGCAACTAAGTCTGGAGGAGACCCCGAAGCATTCCAGCGGGGTCTACCGTCCAGGACGCCTCGCCGAGCACGACGACGATGATGTCGACGTGGGGGCGCTAGTGGATGGCGTCGCAAAGTCTCTGGAGGTGCTGAAGAGGCTTGCTGCTCGGGCCCAGAACCAAAAGCAATTGTGGGAGGCCGAGTCCGCCTTCTGCGACGAGCTGGTAACGCGCCACACGGCTCGCGAGGCTGAGCTGCAGGAGGAGGTGAAGAACCTCCAAAGTGCGCTTCGGACTTCCGAGCTCGAATTGGTTGTTGCTCGGGCCGAGAAGGAGGCACTCACCACAGTTCTGTCCAGTGCTAAGGCTCACGGAGTGGCAGAGTACAAAGCCGTACCCGACTTCAAGGAAGATGTAGCAACCTGAATTTTTGTGAAAAAATAAAAAAATTTAAATAAAGAATTAAAACCTAGCTAAATGGATATTTAAATGAAAAGAGCATTAAATAAAACCCATTAAATGGAAAAGAGTAATGGGCATTGCTTAATGGATCCTCTAGAATTTATTGGGTCAAAAATATGAATTTACAAAGGTAGAATAATAAGAAAATACCCTAAATTCGGAGTTTTATTATATCCTAATTGGAAAGGGGTTATTAAAGCAATAAAAGTGGCAATTAGAGTTGGAATTGGATTCCTAGACCTACCCCATATAGTCTAGCACGAATTTAGATACTATCCTAACCCAATTAGAGATTGGAAAGCAAGAGAGGAAATGTGGAGTTAAGAAATCTCGTAATTAAGAGGAATTTGAGTAGTAGTAGGAATAAGAACTTGTATTTATATAAATACACCTCTTAAACCCTCATGGCCGGCCCTAGCTCGTGCAAAGAGGTTCTTGGACGTAGAGAAGAGGCGAAGGAGGAGGAGAATCGAGGAGAGGAAGATCCATCAAGCTTCTTCCTTCGTTCTTGAAGTTCTAAGCCCTAGAAGATAAATCGAGTCAAAGGTAGGCATTCTCACAAGCAAAATTAAATTAAACTTGTATGTAGGTAGTTCCAATCACTAGGAACAAAAGCCCTCTTGTTTCATAATTTTCCATCGAGCCAATCTTTTGTTCTTGATTTTAGAAGATCTGCAAACATGATAACCCCGAGAGATCATGTTTAACTCTAAACTCTATTTATACTTGATCCCATGCTACGAAATTTTTATTGTAGATACTTCATGTTGTTAGGGATCTTTTGCCCCTGAAAACCCTAATTTTTGTTGAGCATGTTGCTCGAATTAAATCAATCTTGCTCTCTGTATCATGTTCTTAACTCATTATTGTTCATAATCAAACCATGTTCAATCCATACTCTCTCTCTAATTCCTATTTACTGGAAGTACTCTCGCATGTCTAGTTTCATTTGCCACTGGTTTCATGATTTTTCATCGTGTATGTTATGATTTTCTAAACGACCCTGTATCAAAATCTAATATTCCTGGATCGCAATCCAAGACAGAGCAAAACTCTGTCAGACTCAGTCTACGGACCTGAGAATGCGACGGCCCGACAGGTCGCGTTCTCAAGCCCATCGCGACGCCTCTACTTGTCGCGTTCTGAACGCGACAGTACCTACGTCGCGTTCTGGTCTTCTGTTCTGGCAGTCCTGTCGCGACCCGTACAGGACCCTGTCGCGTTCTATCATGACCCTGTCGCGACCCTTACATGGGTACGTCGCGATCACAGGATTTTGCATGAAAACCCATAAAATTTACTGCTCTCACTTTCTAAAATATTCTTACGCCTTTTTAACAGTCACACACGCAGTAAAAACACGTGTTTTAAAATGGAGCCATATTGAATGCTTTAAAATACATATTCACGACTTCTTTTCTATCTATGATTTCTCTTACACATGCACACATATGAACCGTCCATATATGGCTGAAATCTAGCATAAAATATCTCATAATGTATCTGGTAATTTATTACAATAAAGTATATTAATTGTCCTATTTTAAAGGACTTGTATTAGTTTCTTGCGTGGTTTATATACTGATATCGACGCTCCACTGTTCTAGAATTCCTCTAGAACGTCGAGCACCTGTTTTATATACACACTTTACTTGGCTTGTGGTGAACTCTCCGTCGGATATTCCTTTCGCCGCACTAGTGAACCCTTGCACAAGGCCTCCGTAAGTCTTCTCTGATCATGGATTCCCACATGGTCGACGAGCCGATTGTACCCTAACACCCATTACACCTTTAGGGATCGATATGATCCAAACGACTATTAGAAGTTCGCTCTTACCTTGAATCACGTCGGACCTCTGGACTTGTGCATAACATGGCCAACGGGAAGATCGTGAATTCCACCTAACTGCCAATACGACGTGCGCGTGTTGTGCAACTGTTACTATCGCCTGTTACTCGTCGCATTACATGCAATGTCCATTAGCTCTCATCTATACTCTACTCGCTCATCTATTCACGTTCTCTCTACTATCTCGTCTATTCATCTAGTGCTCTCAACTATTTTTGATACTCTATATTGGCCATTGACTGATTGTCTAAAGATACAATATAACCAATGCCTGGCAATATATAAAGGGCCCGACTGGTTCTGGGATGTGCGCCCGAAAGTGCTAGTGCCCATGGGAGTTAAATGATCAGAGTGTTTGGCATTACACTCAAGTGCTATCTATCTCGACTATCTATATGACAATCAAAACACAAAACGTGCTATACTCTCTCGATGTCTAGAATGACAAACAAGTGCTATACTCGTTGCGCTATTATTATACTTGTGCTAGTTGTGCTATAGCCATTCTACTATTCGTGCTATACTCAATACTTGTGCTATTTTTTGGAAACTATACTCGATCTCATGCTATTGGGCTATCCTGTTACCTGTTGTGCTATCCCTTGCTATATTTTGACTCTCTTATACCTGCTATCTTTAGATACTCTGCCTTTAAATGCGTTAATTATTTTAAGCCTGCTTGAGCCTGAGATTTAAGTCCTACTGGGCGTTATCGCTCACCCTACGTTATTTAATGTTGTGTTCTCAGGTGAGACCAAGGATGACACATACACTCACGAGGAAGGGAATGACCAAGAGTGAAGCCAGGAGTACCCTCGAGTCATTATATTATCTTAGAGTTGTAGTTAGTTATTTCCTTTTATTGCAATGTAATTGGGCCCTATAGAATGGCTCTGATATTAGTGGTTGTAACTAGATATTTGAAAAGTTATTAATTAGAAAGATTTGCTTTAGTGTTATTCAAGGTGCAATGGTTTGATGTCTAGTACTCACTCTATACCCTATTCTTGCAACTGCCTTCGTGCTCCGATATTCCGCGTCGGGGCATGACAGAAGACTTGGAGTAGTTCGGTGCTCGTTGCTACAAAGTGGGCCTAGAAGTTGGAGAAGTCCGTGGTCAGAATCTGGCCTCCCTCGATTATGCTTGTGAGGCATTCGAGACGGCCGTCGAGGAGTGCCGGCGAAGGACCCAGGACTCGCGGCTAGACGGAGTGCGCTTCATGCACTTCCGTTCGGGGCGTATGTCCCATAGGGGTGATGATGCCGGGCCCTCCGAGCAGGCTCCGTAGTTGCATCTGTCTGCCCTCCTTTTTTATGTAGCTCGAGTTTACCGAGCTTCTGTAAAAAAAAAAGAATTTTAATGAATCCCTTTTTGAGTAAGTGGCTTCACTTTTTCCATCTTCTTTCTCTTGTGATGGTTCTGTCCGAATAGAAATTCGTCGGCCGTTTTAAAGGGTTTGCAAGTTCTGACCAGGGGTGTTATGCGGAACGCTTTATACTTGGTGGTATCACCTCGATCCTTTTGAGCTGAAAAGCTTTGAACAAGGATGGCTCAGATACCAGCTCAAGCCGACCAGAAGAACGGGAAGAAGAGAAGTAGGATGCCGAACATGAGGCTTTTATAAGTAGTAAGCCTTCAAATTAGACACATGCCATGTTTTGGGTATGGCTCCGCCACTAGGAGTAGTTAGCTTGTACGAGCCTTTCCCGAGGACTTGGATAACCTGATAAGGTCCTTCCCACTTGGGGGCGAGTTTGCCAATTGCCTTTCTAGGATCCGATGCCGAGCAGCGACGCATGACTAGGTCGCCTTCAAAGAAACATCATTCCTGAACTTGCGCATTGTAGTATTGCGCAAGTCGTTGTTGATAAGAGACCAGTCTGATGCTGGCATCGCTTTGGCGCTCGCCTAGCATGTCTAGATTCTCTTGAAGTGCTTGATTGTTGGCAGTCTCGTCGAAGTGAGTAGTCCGGATGGTGGGGAGAGCCACCTCCAAGGGCACAACAGCTTCAGAGTCGTAAGCCAAATGAAAGGGAGTGTCACCGGTAGCCACTCGTGCCGTTGTTCGGTGGCACCACAAGACGTTAGGGAGCTCGTCGATCCAGGATCCTCCTGCAGCTACCACCCTTGTGCGTATCCCATGCAGCAGTGTCCGGTTGGCATTTTCCACCAAACTGTTAGCTTGGGGATGTGCTACCGAGGTGAAGTGGTTGTAGATGCCAAGCTCAGAGCACTTCTGCTTAAAGAAGGTGCTGTCAAACTGCTTCCCATTATCAGAAGTGATCACCCTTGGAACGCCAAACCGGCAGAGGATGTTCTTCCATACGAACTTCCATGCGGCTTGCTCGGTGATTGCGGCAACAGGTTCTGCTTCGATCCACTTGGTGAAGTAGTCGATAGCCACGAACAGAAACTTCTTTCGTCCTTGGGCCTCCGGGAAGGGTCCCAAAATGTCAATGCCCCACCTAGCGAAAGGGCGAGGTTCGAACAGGGTGTGAAGTTGCTCGGTGGGGTGCTTAATAAGCTGCCCAAACTTCTGGCATTCTGGGCACCTTCTAACGAAGGACATGTAGTCCTTTTGTACAGAAGGCCACCAAAATCCTGCTCGGATAATGTTGCGCGCCAACGTTCTGTCCCCCAAGTGGCTTCCGCACAACCCCTTGTGGACCTCTTCGATAGCCAAAAGTGCCTCTTCGGGGCTGAGGCATCGTAGGAGAGGCCTTGAAAGGGATCGCCGGTACAATTTGTCTTCAATGAGGGTGAACCTCTGGGAACGCAGTCTAATCTTTCGGGCTTCACCTTGGTCAGGCAGAAGCTCCTCTCGAAGTAGAGGGTCCATCCAGCTCGAAGCCAGAGGACTAGACTCCACTGCCGCTATATCCACCCCGGTGCTCGGTGAAGCTAACTCTTCTATGAATATGGAGCGAGAAGGGGCGATATCACCTGAAGACGCCAGCTTGGCAAGTGCATTGGCTCGCACATTCTGCTCCCGTGGCACGTGTATCACTTCGAAATAGAGGAGACCCTCTGCTCGGTTTTTGACCTGCTGGACGTATTGTGCCATGCGGGGCTCCCTTGCCTCGAAGTGTCTGTTCACCTGGCTGGCAACCAATTGCGAGTCACTGAAGACCCATAGTCTAAGCGCTCTGAGGTGCCTAGCCATTCGGATTCTGGACAGCAATGCTTCGTATTTGGCTACGTTATTGGAGGTCGCAAAGTGGAACCTGAGGGCGTATTGGAACTCTAGACCCTCCGGAGAGGTGAGGACCAGGCCTGTTCCGCTCCCTGTGACACAAGAGGACCCATCCACGTAGAGCTCCCATGGGGGTTCATCGGCCAATGGAGGGTCCTATTCGGTAGGGAGAGTACATTCCGCAACAAAGTCGGCCAACACTTGTGCCTTGATAGCCATCCTCGAATGGTAGCTGATGTCGAACTCACCTAGCTCGATAGCCCATTTGATGAGCCTGCTGGAAGTCTCTGGCTGCTGAAGGATGAGTTTCAACGGCTGATCGGTAAGAACCATAATGGAGTGGGCCTGAAAGTAAGGCCTAAGCTTCCGTGCGGCTGTGACCAGAGCCAGGGCAAGTTTCTCTGCTCGGGGGTACCTCCTTTCAGCCTCCTGAAGAACCCTACTGATGTAGTAGACTGGACGTTGGGCCGCCGCCTCCTCTTGAACCAGCACTGCATTAATGGAGTGTTCAGTAAGTGAAAGGTACACGAACAAAGGTTCTCCGAGCACAGGCTTTGAGAGAACAGGTGGGGCCACTAAGTATGCCTTCAGCTCAGTGAAGGCAGCTTCACAGTCTCCTGTCCACCGTACATGCCCCCCTTTCTATGAGGGTCCTTTGGGGCCTCGCAGAAATTTGAAGAAATTGAAGCTTCTTTCCGCTGCTCGGGACATGAACCGGTTGAGTGCGGCGAGGCGTCCAGTGAGGCGCAGGATGCCGCACACCATCTTGGGACTGGCCATCTCAAGTATGGCTTGGATCTTTTCGGGGTTGGCCTCTATTCCCCTATTTGAGACGAGGAAGTCGAGGAACTTACCCGAGCATACTCCAAACGCACACTTGGTTGGGTTAAGCTTCTTGTTGTATTTCCGCAAAGTTGCGAAAGTCTTTGCGAGGTCGGAGATGTGGTCGGTGCTCGGAAGCGTTTTGACGACGTAGACCTCCATATTGCGCCCTATCTGCTGCTCGAACATCTTGTTGACCAACTGCTGGTACGTCGCACCTGCATTCTTCAGACCAAAGGGCATCCTGGTGAAGCAGTATAGCCCCAGGTCGGTGACGAACGTAGTGGCGTCTTGGTCTGGGGGATGCAAGCTGATCTGGTGGTACCTAGAATATGCATCCAGGAAGCTGAGGAGCTCGTGCCCGGATGTGGCGTCTACCAGTTGGTCGATGCGCGGCAGAGGGAAGTTGTCCTTGGGCGTAGCCTTGTTAAGATCTTTGTAGTCCACACATACGCGCCATTTTCCATTGGCTTTGCGTACGAGGACCACATTGGAGATCCACCTCGGGTAGTGGGCTTCCCGGAGGAGCCCTACTATTCGACTTTTGATGACATGATCATGGATCGCGGTCTGTCGTTCTCGGTTGACGGGTCGTCACCTGGACTGGTGGAACCTTTGGGTCCAGATGAAGGCGATGCACCATCACGTCCGGAGGGATGCCTGATAGCTCATCATCTGTCCACGCAAACACATCCAAATTGGCTAAGAGGAAAGCCTTGTAACGTTGCTGTTCGGCTTCCGAAAGTAGTGAACCAATATAAAGTACATGCTCAGGGTCGTCGTCTATGCGGACTGGAAGCAGATCTTCAGCGGGAGTTCCTCTGTTGGTAGAAGGTTGATCTGCTTGCAGAGGCACGGGGGTTAGGGATTCGAGAGGCTGCTTATCCCTTAGTGATAGGACATAGCACCGTTGAGACTCGCGCTGGTCGCCGAGCACCTCACCGATCTCACATGGAGTGGGAAACTTCATCTTCTGATGGAGAGACGAAGGTATCGCCTTAAGTCTGCCGATCAGACCCCTGCTGAGGATAGCGTTGTAACCAGGCATATTTTGGATGACCAAGAAGTCCACCATCTTGGTCACGCTTCTTGGGGCCGTCCCAAGAGTTATTGGGAGGCGAGCTTGTCCCATGGGCTGAACCGAGACCCCTGAGAAGCCGAACAAAGGTGACTCAACAGAGGTGAGCTGGTCGGTTGTCAGACCCATAAGCAAAAAGCAGTCATAGGCCAACACATCCGGTGCACTTCCATTATCCACCAAGATCCGGCGCACATTACAATGATTGATGGTGGCCGAAACAACCAGTGCATCAGTGTGCGGAGTAGTAACTCCTACAAGATCTTCGTCCGAGAAGGTTATAGCCTCCTCGGACTGTGCGCGTGCGGGATTAGGGGGATAAGGGGCTGGTCGGGGTGCTGAAGGCCTGTCCACGATATGTACTCACCGAGTGTAGTCCCGTCGGCTTTGGGTACTTTCTCCTCCCGCACCGAAGTCTCCCGCGATCACATTGATTTCCTGCCCATTAGGCTCGTTATTGATCGGCTGCTCGGGAGTCCGCTCTCGACGTTGGGGGCGATCCTCAGTGCAGCACAAGAATCGTCCAAGGTAGCTGCGCTTGATGAGGGACTCAATCTCGTCCTTAAGCTGGCGGCATTCGAAGGTGTCGTGGCCATGGTCGCGGTGGAAGCGACAGTACTTTTCTTGGTTGTGCCTTCGAGGGTCAGAGCACATCCTTGGTGGCTACCGAACATAGGGCTCATCCCTGATCTACGCTAGGATCTGTTCGGGCGCCACCGTGAGTGGGGTGTAGTCGGTGAAGGGGCGTGGTCGGTGCGGTGAATCCCCGTTGCGGCGACCATTCTTCCGATCTCGGTCGGAACCATTGTCGGAGGGCCTCTTCTTGTCTGACTGTTCACCCTGCTCTGTTCGGCCTGTGGCTAGGCTCTCCTCACAAGCTGCATGTCATTGGGTGATGGAGAGTAACTCGGCCAGGGTGGAGGGCTTCTGCACGCCAAGCGTCCTCTAAAGGAAGCCATCGCGAGTGCCTTGGATAAGGGCACTGGTGGCTAGAGGGACGTCGAGGCGAGGGATGCGAAGCGCTTCAGTCTGGAACCTCTTGACGAAGTCCCATAGGGCCTCACCTTTCTTCTAGCGAATAGCTAAAAGAGAGGCCGTGGTGCGAGGCTGTGACCTTCCACTAAGGAAGTTGTCCCGAAAGGACTTCTTCAATTAGTGGAAGGAGGAGATGGAACCGGCAGAGAGGGCCTCGAACCATGCCTTGGCGGTTTCCTTAAGGGTGGCCGGAAAGGCCCGACACTTGGCCGCATCGGATGCTCCGTAGAACACCATGTGCGACTTGAACCCATGGATGTGATCCGCTGAGTCGGTGGTGCCATCATACGGCGCGATGGTGGGTAGGGGAAGCTTAGGGGAGACCCGAGCTTCCAGGATCTCCACCGTGAAGGGGGAGCGGAAGGCCAGGTCCTCATCCATTGGAGCCTTGCCCTCTGCCCGCTGGACCATCGCATCTACATGATGTTCCAAATCGACGACGCGGCGCAGACGTCTGGTCTAGTCGGAGGGCGGAGAAGCCTCGTGTCCAGACCTATGGGAGTTGGCGCCCATGACGGAACGTGCGGAAGGTGGAGCCACCGTAGAGCGACATGGCGAGTGGCCAAGACGCTTCGGAGTGCGCCTCTCAGATGGGGCTCGACGCGATCGTCACGGTGAGTCCTCCTGTTGATCCAGCGGTGCGGGAGGGGTGCGGGAGGGGCGCGAGAGCGTCGGTGAGACGACTCCGCCTGGCGCTCCTGCGGCACGGAGGCCGTCGGGGCTGGCTGCCTGGTCATCTAGGCCTGGAGCCCCAGACAGATCCCCGTCAAGTGGTGCATTTGTCCCGGGAGTTCTGCTACCTCTAGGGCAGTTGCAGGCACGACAACAACAGGGACGACGCCTGTTGCACCGGCGAGAGCGACGGCAACATCGACAGGGGGAACCCACTGATGAGAGTCCGCCCTGGACTAACGGGACCTCATCATTCGGCTCCCAACGTTCTGGTATGAGGATCGTCCGCGAGCCATGGCTGTTGTCGTTCCCACAGACGGCGCCAAAAGTGTGAGGGCATTTTCTTTCTTGGGCCGAAGTCAAGAAGGCCTCCACTTGGAAGAGGGAAGATGATCGCCAGTGTGGACAGATGCCTATAAAACAAGAACCAAGTCAGGGGGGCCCAGTTGAAGAACCGGGGAGAACCCTCCGATGCTTAAGTCAGTGCGGGACTTGGAGAAGCTTGAAGGAACGGGGATTCTTGTGTGTGTTGCGTGAGGGCAGTGTGAGTCAGACCACGTACCTCTACATGGAGGCTTACCTGAGACTTTTATAGGCAGGAGTGCTGAGGGAGAGGGATGGAACATCCTCAGACAACGCCGGAAAGGTGCGTCGGTTGGCACCCTTGACGGGGAGTTATGCGTTGAGGTGCCCGTTGAGGGGCCCCGTGGTTAATGCCCCGTGGATCGTGGGGCGCGCGTCGTGCGGCCATTGTAACCGTAGCTTAGGAGACGATGGTCTTCTTTTATCTATTTTGGTTGGAAGGCACCGAATAGGAAACTACTCGGAGGATGCCGAATAGGGAAGCTGTTCGGCAATTGGGTGCCCAGAAACATTGTTTGTGCTACGGGGACCGCAACATGCCCTGAACAGGGTCTATTCGGCAGGGGACCCCTGGACCGGACAGGCTATAGGGTGCTCGGAGACGGCCCTTAAGAACGCGTGGCGTCTTGATGAAAGGGCACGCCTGTCCGCCAAGCCATGATGGGCCATGCTGGGTCATAATGGGCCCAGGTGCTGGAAATAGCCACCACACTTGCCCCCCACTCTCCCAAGCATACTCAGTGTGCAGAGTGCCTTCGGAGAGGAGGTTTGCCCGGTTGCCCTCTCGCATTAAATGTGATGTCGACCTCGGATGTGCGAACAACAGTAGGGTGACGCCGTTGGATACGCCTCCTCGAAACCAGAGGAAATCTTCATGATGATGGGGTACCGTGGTGACCCAGGGACTTCGCACAGTACACTCAAACATCACATTTAATGCGAGAGGGCAACCGGGCAGACCTCCTCTCCCAAGGCACTCTGCACACTGAGTACGCTTGGGAGAGTGGGGGGCAAGTGTGGTGGCTATTTCCAGCCACCTAGGCCCATAAGGGCACATCATGACCTAGCATGGCCCATCATGGGTTGGCAGATAGGCGTGCCCTTTCAGCAAGACGCCACGTGTCCTTAAGGGCCGTCTCCGAGCACCCTGTAGCCTGTCCAGTCCAAGGGCCCCCAGACGAACAGACCCTGTTTAGGGCATGTTGCGGTCCCCGTAGCACAAGCAATGCCTCCAGGCACCCAGCTGCCGAACAGCTTCCCTATTCGGCATCCTCCGAGCAGTTCCCTATTCGGTGCCTTCCAACCAAAAGAGATAAAAGAAGACCATCGTCTCCTAAGCTACGGTTACAACGGCCGCACGACGCACGCCCCACGATCTAGGGGGAATTAACTGTGGGCCCCCTCAACGGGCGCCACAACGCGTAACTCCCTGTCAAGGGCGCCAACCGACGCGCCCTTTCCAGCATTGTCTGAGGACGTTCCGTCCCTCTCCCTCAGCACTACTGCCTATAAAAGGCTCAGGTAAGCCTCCATGCAGAGGTACGTGGTCTGACTCACACTGCCGTCGCGCAACACACATGAGAAACCCTGTTCCTTCAAGCTTCTCCAAGTCCCGCACTAACTTAAGCATCGGAGGGTTCTCCCCAGTTCTTCAACCAGGCCCCCTGACCTGGTTTTGGTTTTGCAGGCATCTGTCCGCACCGGCGATCGTCTTCCCTCTTCCAAGTGGAGGCCTGCTTGACTCTAGCCCAAGCAAGAAAATGCCCTCACACTTTTGGCGCCATCTGTGGGAACGACAACAGCCATGGCTCGCAGACGATCCTCATACCAGAACGTTGGGAGCTGAATGATGAGGTCCCGTTAGTCCAGGGTGGACTCTCGTTAGCGGGTTCCCCTTGTCGACGTTGCTGTCGCTCTTACCGGTGAAACTGGCATCGTCCCTGTTATTGCCGTGCCTACAACTGCCCTGGAGGTAGCAGAACTCCGGGGACAAATGCAGCACTTGATGGGGATCTGTCTGGGGCTCTAGGCCCAGATGACCAGGAAGCCAGCCCCGGTGGCCTCCTTGCCGCAGTAGCATCAGGTGGAGTCATCTCACCGACGCTCTCGCACCCCTCCCGCGCCACTGGATCAACAGGAGGACTCGCCATGATGATCGCGTCGAGCCCCATCTGAGACGCACACTCTGAAGTGTTGCGGCCGCTCGCCATGTCGCTCCACGACGGCTCTACCCCCCGCAAGTTCCGTCGTGGGTGCCAACTCCCACAGGTCTGGACACGAGGCTTCTCCGCCCTCCGACCTGGAGCTAGCCAGATGTCTGCGCCACGTCGTCGATTTGGAACGTTGTGTCGATGTGATGGTCCAGCGGGTAGAGGGCAAGGCTCCAATGGATGAGGACCTGGCCTTCCGCTCCCCCTTCACGGTGGAGATCCTAGAAGCTCGGGTCTCCCCCAAGCTTCCCCTACCCACCATCGCACCATACGATGGCACCACCGACCCGGTGGATCACATCCATGGGTTCAAGTCGCACATGGTGTTCCACAGAGCATCCGATGCGGCCAAGTGTCGGGCCTTTCCGGCCACCCTTAAGGAAATCGCCAGGGCATGGTTCGAGGCCCTCCCTGCCGGTTCCATCTCCTCCTTCCACCAATTGAAGAAGTCCTTTCGGGACAACTTCCTTGGTGGAAGGTCACAGCCTTGCACCGCGGCCTCTCTTTTGGCTGTTCGCCAGAAGAAAGGCGAGGCGCTATGGGACTTCGTCAAGAGGTTCCAGACTGAAGCACTCCGCATCCCTTGCCTCGACGTCCCTCTAGCCACCAGTGCCCTTATCCAAGATACTCGCGATGGCTTCCTTCAGAGGATGCTTGGCGTGCAGCAGCCCTCCACCCTGGCCTAGTTACTCTCCATCTCCCAACGACATGCATCTTGCGAGGAGAGCCTAGCTGCGAGCCGAATAGAGCAGGGCGAACAGTCGGACAAGAAGAGGCCCTCCGAAAATGGTTCCTACCGAGATCGGAAGAAAGGTCACCGCAATGGGGATTCACCGCGCCGACCACGCCCCTTCACCGACTACACCCCACTCACGGTGGCGCCCAAACAAATCCTGGCGGAGATCAGGGATGAGCCCTATGTTCGGTGGCCACCAAGGATGCGCTCCGACCCTTGAAGGCGCAACCAAGAAAAGTACTGTCGCTTCCACCGCGACCATGGCACGACACCTCCGAATGCCGCCAGCTTAAGGATGAGATTGAGTCCCTCATCTGTTGGGTTGAGTGTGTTTTGGAATTTCCTAAAGTTGTATTTTAATGATAACCAATGAACATCACTCATACTTTGATTTTGATGATGACACATTGTGATTTTGATGATGATATGTTCTTGATGTTTAATATATCATATTTTAATGATAATATCTTATACTAATGATTTATGTGTTAATTTTGCAGGTGTATACAGATTTTGTCATGGTAGTGTCGATACACCCTCTACTGGTGTCGACATAGTGTTTCAAACACTAAGGCAAAATGATGAAGAAAAGGTCAAGTGGTGTCGACACAGGATCAAGTAGTGTCGACACTAGTCCCAGTTCACAGTGAACCCAGTCAACAGGTCTGGACAGTGTGTCGACACAATTCCAGGCAGTGTCGACACTAGATCCAGTTCCCAGAAGACCTGTTTGGTAGTTCTGGATGTGTCTGTCCATCTCCTTAGTCGATGTCGATGTTATGGTGTAGATTGTAGTTCATCGATGTCGTTCTGATGTTTAGAGCTGTTCCCTATCTATGTTTTGAGTTTCATATTTATCTTTTAGTGTACTCCTTTCATCTACTACTCATGTTTAAAACAGTTGTTTCTATTGATCTACATTATGGGTATCATGTTCATCTTGTCGATGTATGTGGATTGTTTTTTTAATGTTTGAACAATGCTATTATGGTTTTGCAGGCTGCCTGTGAAACTAAACATGGCTCGATATAAATGCTATGTAGTGTGGGTAGGTCATCGACCGGGCGTGTACTACACTTGGTCTGAATGTTATGAACAAGTCAATGGTTATCCTGGAGCAAGATATAAGGGATTTGCAACCGTTGAGGAAGGGAACATGGCGTTTAGGGGGATCATCCTGAGACCAACTTCAAGTGCAAATGATACGGTGCAAATCCAGGCACCGTCTGTTGTGCATGAAACACAACCTAGGGAGGCTGAGGAACGTGTTGTGTATCGGGATGTAGTCCTTGTTATCTTACTGATGATTTTATTACTCCTGTTGCTAATATTTGTGGGCCTCATTTTCATAGTTATGGGTTATTAAATGAGGATGTAGGCTTATCTATCCTGTTAACTCTTCTACGTTGTTATGAGTACATTATAATCAGTTCTACATTGTTTAGAGAACATCGTAGCTTATTCACCATTGTTATGTCAACTATTAGTTAATTTGATGATCAAGAATTTATTCATGTCACATACTTTGAATCATGTTATACAAACTAACTCAGACAAACGTATTCAGACTTTGACGCACTTTTGAGGGAGGCAATCTTGGAGGAGAATGCTATGTTCTTGGTAGTTGGTGAAATGCTAATGTCTTCTATAATTGATGAGGATGAGGAAGACACCACTCCGATCCCTAGACCCATGCATACCAGTCATCACACAGGACATGTGTGGGTCTACAAAGTATTACAAGGTCATGAACGTCGTTGCTATAACACGTTTCGGATGCACTCATCCATGTTTCTAAAATTAAGGGACATCCTTGTGGAGAGGGAACTCATCCGAGATTCTCGTTATGTGACAACAACTGAGCAGATAGCAATGTTTTCGTATGCTATAGGACATGGTGTTGCAATAGGTGCTATGTGTGAACACTTTCAACACTCATCGGAGACTATCAGTTTTTATGTGAACTGTGTCATTAAGGCGATTGCATTACTTCGATTCGCATACATCATGCTTCCAACTGTGACTGAACCAATACACCCTCGCATTCACCATGATGACCGATTCTACCCATACTTCAAGGTAATTGTCCTCTCTTATCAAATGATATTTTTCATTTTAAGGAAGTGTATTTATTTTTAATATTTGTCATATTATCTAGGATGCCATAGGTGCAATCTATGGAACATACATTCCAGCACACGTACTCAAAGACAGACAAGCACGTTACAGAAATAGGAAAATTGTGATAAGCCAAAATGTGATGGGAGTATGTGGTTTTAATCTCATCTTTCATTATGTCGGTGTCGGGTTCGAAGGAGCGGCCGCAGATATGACGGTCCTTAGACGAGCCATCGATGTAGGTGGTTTTACAGTACCACAAGGTATGACAATACCATATCGTCCACATGTACTACATACATACTAGCTCATACGGCTGCTAACTAACCCATTTCTTATTTAATAATAGGAAAGTACTACTTAGTTGATTCAGGATATGGAAATGCTGCACAATTCTTGGCACCTTATCGTGGCGAACGATACCATCTCTCAGAATACCAAAATTGTGGTAATGCTACATATAGGAATATGCATGACAAGTTCAACCATCGCCATGCCCAACTTCGCAGCTGTGTGGAACGTTGTTTCGGTGTGCTGAAGAATAGATTTCAGACTTTGAAGGAGGGCAATTGTTATCCCTTTCGCGTACAAGTGCTGATTGTTCTTGCATGTTGCGTTGTCCACAACTTCATTCGACACAAACATGGGGAGGACTACTACTTCAACCTACGCCAAACGGATAACGTTGAGGACAATGATGATCCTATGGACGACCCTAATCTTGTGGTTACTCCTCCTGACATGCAAGCTGGGGAGAATCTTCGCACACAAATTGCTACACAAATATGGGCGAACAATTAGGTCTTACACGACCAGGATGGATGTCAAGCTAACATCTACGTTGCTATGTTCTTAGCATCCTTTGTTTCTCATTCTACGTACTTATTGTCAGCACGCTTTATTTGACACGTTCATAATATTCCTTTACTTCTTATCTACTTTGAAAACTGATATCCTTATGCATAATTCAACTCAGGTGCATTATGGGATGACGACAAAGATTTTCTCCTAATATACCTTATTGGAGAAGAATATAAACTACATAAAGTAGTGGGGGGAACTCTCAATAGTGATGGATGGGAAATGGTCCAGTACTGGTTCAATGAAGAATTTGGGTTGACTTGGCCACTATGTTACTTCTATCATCGTTTCACTTTCTACAAAACTTATTATCTCATTACTGAGAGCCTAATTAATGTTGCCGGATTCCAATGGGATGACTTAACTATGCAAATAATTGCATCTGACCTATTTTGGCAGTAATATTTTGAGGTTGCAATCTTCCACCTCTATCTTACACTACTTAATTAATGATCTTCCTTGTATATTTCTAACTGCATATTTGTGTTGCAGTTAAACCATCTGGCTATGTGGTTCAATGGGCGAGCACTCACCATTCGTTTTGATCTCACACGTTTGTTTAGAGAATGGCTAGCATTGTAACTGTATTACTTGTATGATTAGCATATGTTGTGGTTGCATCCATGTTAAGTTATCTTTTCTGGTGTTTTATTATTATGCTTTTATGCTATCATATTACTGTTGTTTTTCACATCCTTTGTCAAATGTAATAGTGAATTGTTGTATTTGTCTGCTTTGTTATTTTTAAACTTAACAAATTTTCTTATGTCATACTAATGTTGATTTTATGCAGGTGTTCCGATTCCAACCCACATATTTCACAAATGACAAGTTATCCTCGTACTATCATATGTTTTGTCAATACCTACATTATATTTGATAGGATGGCATGAATGATGCAACCCCACATATGTGCATGAATTTACAAATGTATCATAGTAGTGTAGCAGGTGACTTCATTTGTGACAATGTGTGGGCACTGGGCAATGATGAGTGAATTGTTTGATCCAATTCAACAGTTGGATGGTCAAATAGGCAACCTTGTTGAAAATGCGGATTTCAAATTCTGAGCCCAAAAACCAAAAACTATTACATTCAGTTTCTTTTCTACAGGAACTCACATACTCTATGGTTATGTTAAAGGAAGAATCGTTGACACGGGTAATCAATTAATGTTATTGTACATCAATTTTCATTTTATTGTTGTTGGTTACATGTATTGATAGTTTTTTTTACAATTGCAGGGATGTATTGATGTTCAATGGGGAGACAAGAATTAAATGGAAGGCTTATATGAGATATCATCTTCTTATGTTTTGTATATTGGTTGTGAACTCTTGTTGTACATTGGGACTTGTTGTAAAATGAAATGAATGTTTGAAAGATATTGACTCTTCTTTTGTAAAAAAATTACTTCTATTATATATATGATGATGTGTGGTAATTTTATGAAATGACTGTTTGAAAGATATAGATGCATTTTTAGATTTTATATTGTTGTAGATGTGTTAAATTTATAGGGTTTAAATGACGTAAAATAGAGGAAATGATGTCCGTCTGTTTCCAAAAAATTATGAACATTTTATTTAATTTTTAAGTTGCAAAGTTAATTTTTTACAGAAAAACGAACATGTGGAAGACGTTTTTTTCCAAATTTGTGATAGTAGAATATGATAGTTCACAATTTAGTGATGTGTGATTGTGCAAATCAAGAAGGATCTATTATTTAAATGTTTGAAAATTAAGTTACTAACTAAATACTTATCCAAAAGTAAAATAATATTTAATAATATATATCATCATATATAACAAAAATATAGGAGAAATGATATAATAATATTATGGTAGCATAAAGTATTATAACTTGAATATGATGCTAGCATATAGTATTAAAAAATTTAATGATGAATATTATATTATAAGTCATCAATTCATTATATTTCGTAATAAAATTATTGTGATGATAGTATATAGTGTAGTCATAATATCATTTATTTAATGATCATGTACATGTACATAGCAAAACATAGATATGTGATAATTTATAACAAAAGTATGGTAGCATATAACAAAAATAACGTAACATAAAGTATAATATAAAAAATATGATGGTACCATATAGTAAAGCAAGTTTAATGATGAAAATTATATTTCATAATCTCATTATATCGCATAATAAAATTAATATGATAGTAGTAATTATATAGCACAAGATAGATGGTAGCACATAGTATAATAAATAATAATAAAGAAAACTAATAAAGGGTAGATGATAAGGGTATTTTAGGAAAGACAACACAAAAGTAGAGGGTTAACCCACTTTACCCTACCAAACCAAAAAAATGCAAAGTGGGTTAACCCACTTTAACTCATGGGGTTAACATTAACATTACCAAATCAAATTGTACTTTAACCCAACTCAACCCCAGGAATAACTTTACACTGGGTAAACATAGTAAAATGAGATGAACAACCACAGAGGAGGGGGGTTGAGGGCACAGGGAAAAATACCACAGTGTCGGCTTCAAGAACAAAAGAATACCACCGAATGAACACCCATGGAGGAAGGGGAAATAGGGTAGAATGCAAAACCACAGCAAGAACGCCCTCCAATAATACCACAGAATGAAAAAACACAGCAGCAATGGCCTTC
This sequence comes from Colocasia esculenta, assembly GCA_014218235.1. Classification (NCBI taxonomy): domain Eukaryota; kingdom Viridiplantae; phylum Streptophyta; class Magnoliopsida; order Alismatales; family Araceae; genus Colocasia; species Colocasia esculenta. The sequence continues at coordinate 78,604,460 of CM024766.1, forward strand.
AAGAGGAGGGGGACCTTGAAGACATGGGGAGGAGGCTAATAGCCAGTGCAAAAGACTTCGCCCAAGACCACAACAATCGGTTAAATAGACCATCTACCATGAAATAAAATTAGGGAAAGAAAAGTAGAACACCCCATGACCACGGTCATGGCATCTTAGACTGGTAGGATGCGTTGTCGAACGAACGCACAAGGTTGCAGAGCCATGAACCCTAGAGCCAGGTAGGGAGAGCGAGGGAGAAAGGCCAGGATAGGAAGACTTGTATACGAAAGGAGAAGCCCGTGAGCACCAACTACATGTGACCCAGGCAGGTTTTGCAGGGGAACAAAGGCGATGTCGACGACAGTAGATTCCCTATCACCACAGGCGAATGAAGCCGAAGGAGGAAGACGAACACTGAGGTACGCATAAACGGAGGTGGGAGAATGGGAAACAGTAGCGATTCCACGGAAGTAGATGAAGAGCACATCAGATTGCAGGTCGTCAACAGGCGATCGAAGTCGGAGGAGGACGAAGAACACGGGACTCGGTGAGGGTCTACTCTCCCTCTCACGCTCGCACAGGTACCAGCGAAAGGGAATGGGAGATGGGCCACCGTACACAAAAAGTTGTAAATACATGGGAAAAGGTAGGGGTAAAAACGTATTTAAAAAGGAGTTAGATTGGGTTAAGTCTACTCCACCTCCAGGGGTGGGTTAGAGTAACCCGAATTAACCCAGGTTACATTTATTCTAACCCACTTTAACCTAGGTTAAAATTTCTTGCTTTCCAAACCACTTTTTGGCCTAACTCTGGGTTATCCCAGATTAACTCTAACCTAACCTTTACCAAAGAGGCCTTAAGTGTTTAACAACACAACATCATCATAGGGCCAAATATTGAACTTAATATAAATTGTATCCAAATCTCAACTTATTGTATTCAAAATGGAAACAAATACAGGACTACGACTCAATAAAAGGAAATTACACTTATTCCTAACTTCCTACTATAAGGTTCTGCACTCAAAGCAACTTCTATAACTAGACTCATAGTTGGAACGCTCATCACTCGGACGCATTCCCATCCTCGACTTGCTCCTCCTCTTGAATGTCATAATCATCTAGAAAGGTTAAAAGTAGGGGATGAGCAAACTAGCCCAGTAGGATTTATATCTCAATGTGCGGGCAATGATATAAGTGATTAGCAGTTTAGAACTAGGTAAGCACGATGAATGTCATGATATGCATGTACGAATAAAACTCGTTAAAACATGATATATGAACAAGCTAGATAGAGTGATCATGATAGAACAAAATCTAGAAGGATATAATAAGATAGAACTAGCAATATTTCACTTTGTACAAGCACGCAAGATTTCACTTGATGTCAAGAACGCAAGATATCACAAATTGCATTAAATGCAGGATGACCATATCACGCAAGCAAGCACACACGAGCATGAACTTTTAACACGATTCACTTAATCAGGCACGAAGACACTAATGTACACCAAGAAAAGATCCATCAAGAATGTACACCAAGACACGTGTAGGTGGTTATTGTATCTATCATTCAACACGACACGCACGACTCCCAGCGCAGATGCAACGCCAGTAATCATTTTACCCCATGGTTAACAGTATATTTATGACTCTCCGTCAATGGGGCTAGACTAGAGCCCTTGGACACTCACCGTGCCCGATCAGCATCTCACTTAAATTTTAAATGTAGATACACACAGTCATTAATAGTAGCCAATGAGAGTTTCAATAGGTAAGCATGTGTAATGTCATGTTCATGATGATGATGGGAATAAGTAATAAGTAATTGAACATGATTTCATGATAACAATGGTCAAGAGATAAATTTGGCAGCATAACGGTACGATTTATACTTTAGTTTGATCTTTACATTAACGGCTTTAGTCTAGATTGTAAGTCACACTCACGAGAACAAGATGAGAGAGGAAGTGCACGCTATCTTCAGGGAACTTCAATGGTACAACCAACTCGGCCTCTATGTGGGAATCCATGGAGAGCAGAGATTTACGGAGATCTTAGAGGAAAGGTCGCTAGTCTACCGATTTTGAATGACCGATAGAGAGCTTCCAAGTCCCCAAGAAAGGGTTGCCTAACAGTGCAAGTGTATAGTGATGTACGCGTCTCAATTCACAATCCATTGGTCTCAAACTCACGGAAAGCACTTAAGATGATGGCATGCAATGACAATGCATTTAACTACACATGGGTTTGCAAGATTTTAAGATAATAATTATCATTTAATCAAGCTAGAACAGTAACAAGAGTGAATCACAATTTGTATGAATGATCACGTCATTAAGGAAGCAATTAGAATAATATTCATGTAATTATAACATTTAAATGTGTTAAACACTTTTAAGCCATTAAGTAGACATCATGTAATGATCAGACCCAAGACATGTAATTTACACATTAAATACCATGTTAAACAGACCTTGGGTAAGCTTGGAAATATGCGTCCAACACAGTGGACGTACTTTAAAATGCAGTGTACAGCGAAAAAACAACGAAACTGTGAAGAGGGTAAATCGCTCCACATGCCTGGCCGCGTTCATGATTTAATCGTGTCTAGGGATGCAGATGTAGTCAAGGAAAATCATTTAATAAAGGACTAGGCGGGAAAAAGGCATGAAACGCGTCGTGGCCAGCCGCCGCGGTTCAGAGCGGCGCTGACTCCCAGGCGAGCACGAAGACCCACGTGCGGGTTGACCCATCAATGCATTAAATGCGTCGGGTCTCCAGGATGCCTTTCAGAGGATCTTTAAACGTGTCCCCTGAACCGGATGCGGTTCAAGGTCCAGACCGAAAAGGTAGAAAATTGCACTCAGGGGGGTTCGATCCATGAAATGCCTATATCTTCTAAACTAGGGCTTTTTGGAGAAAAGTCTCAACATGAAATTTATTGGGAACATGGAATAGATGCAAACTATGATTTTTAAATAATTTTAAACGACCTCGAGATGCATGATAAATCAACACGAAAGTAAAACGTCTCAGACATGCGTGACATTGACAAAACGCCTATAACTCAACATGTACTCATTGGAATTCAATGAAATCAGTGGGAAAATAAAGTTAACTTGATGCTCTACACATTGGTATAGGATATGGTAAGGTTTGGCCCGAGAAAACCTAGCTTCTAGGTTGAGGAAGTCCCATTTTTCCAGAAAAATCATGTTCAGACTGTTGTTCAAAGAACACCTAATACTCCGAGTATACTGCATGAAAATTGTGCATTCCAGTTGGGTTAGGAAGTAGACTCGACTCTCTTTCTAGGGGTATAAGCCTTGCAATGTTTGGTTATGGTTTGACTCACCTTTGGTCGACCACAAGAAGGGTTGTCTGCACAGGTTGAAGCAGAACGCAGCAGGGAAGAAGCTCTGAGTTGGGGTGGTTTTCTCCTCCCTTGGGTGCTCAAGACCAGCCTTCCATGACCCCAACAATGTTTATTTTCGTCCCCTAGGGTTTGGGTGAAGATTATTTAAGCTAGCATGGTGTTTAGGAGTCCTATTGTGACAAGGAAAGCCAAGTTGCGGTTTTGACTTATTAGTTTCCTAATTTGAGGATTTCTTCCTCCATTTGAGTGTGTGAGGCTTTAGGAAACCTCCCACCATAGTTAATCACGAATTTGGGTTGCCAAGAATGCATCATCTCTTCCCAATTCAACTCAAATTGCCTCTTTCTAATTTCAGCCTATTTAGAGTTACGAATTTCCATGCATTTTCTAGTTTCATTTGATTTTTGTGCCCAATAATGTCCATTGGCCCAATTATGATAATGGGTTATTAATATATAATGTTGGAAGTTATTCCAACATATTTATTTAATTTATTATCGTGCCGGGTTTCCGTGTTAACGGTTTTCCGACTTGTTTCCTTATTTGGATAATCGGTCACAATAACTCTTAAACCTAGCCCAAATGATTTTTATTGACCCAATTTTCTTGATAGTCATTATAGGATATTATTTGAAGTTCGTATATGATTTTTATTTAATTTTCTGACTCATCCAAGTACGTGTGATACTGATTTTTCGAATTATTTATGAATTACGATAAGAAGTTGCAAAACTCTTTAAACTTAGATAATCCAATTTTTCTTGGCACAAATTTCTTTGTGGAACACTTAGGAATAATAGGTGGGGTTGGTTTAAAATTTTTACGAAATTTTCTGATGTGTTTTAGCACATACAATAATGATACATATGTTTAAATACTCTGATATTATGGAAATTATTTATTTCCATTTATTTGAGTTTTTATGTAATTAAAATTTCCGGGGTGCTACAGTAACAACCTCTCTCACGGGACAAGCCCTCAAGTGCCGAGCACCGGGTGAACGACTAGTGTAAGACCGTACTAGGAACTAACACTGGTGCCACGGATACAGAAAAGGACCGGAAACGACAAAGACTCCACAAGAAATGGAACTTCGTAAGACTTACTTATCTCTGCTGTTGTCGTGACATATCAGGTCATCGCAACACAGTCGTGATGCCCAAGAGGGCCGTGACCATGTCGCGATGCCGTCGGCCGTCGCGATGCTGTCATGATGGCCATGCCCAGCGCATGCATCGCAACACCATCGCGACCCACAGGCCGGTCACATTCTTAGCTGAGGAGTGTCCCGGTACAGTCCTCCCAAGCACCGCCCCAAAAATCGATACAAACATGCCACAAGGGGGAGGGGAGCATGCTAAACATGTAGGAAAGCCTTTAAATCATACGAGCACCCTCAAACCCCATAAAACAAGGATTACAAGGAAATCTAGGCTCGATGGAAACCTCACTCACCATGAGCATGATTCTCACACCCCACAACCCTAAACCATGGAGAAACAAAGGATGTCGAGGGGAAGGGGAACATGCTTAGAATGAGAGGAGAAGAGGGTTCCCACCTCCAAGAGTAGAGCCGACCCGTTGGGGCCTTCACATCGGAATGGCCACCTCCTTCTCGCTCCAAGCACCACGAGCACGTCGCCTGCACCAAATGGGACATCACCTCCTCGCCCAAACTTCCCAAGAACTGCTGGAGAACAAGTAGCTTAGAGGGGGAGAAGAAGGGAGAAGAAGAAAAAAGGAAAGGGGGGAAGGGGAAAGGGGCGCCGGCCTTAGTTTTGAACCAATGGGCCCCAAGACGCGATCAGTCAGGCCGGCGCGATGCTAACCATGTCCCAATGCCCCAGTATGGTCGCGACCGCCTACCCCGGCGTGACCTCAAAAGTGGTCAAACCTCGAAGACCGGGAAAACCAGAACGCGACGGTCTGTCAGGTCGGGTCAACGTTGTACGCACCTGACACCCGACAAAGCCGTTCTGACAGAAAGGACAGCAGTCAGATCGGTCAGAAAAGTAGTCGTGTCACCTTCAGATGCCGCGATAAGAATGCGACACCCACCCCCGTCACGACCATGTCATGATGGCTAGGTGTGCCGCGACCAAAAGTCTATCACGACAGGCTCCCCTGGCATGACCATGTCGCGACCAGGGTGTCCGTCGTGACCTAGAGGACATGGCCAAGGGCCCAAGAGGGCCGGGTCTTACATCCAACCCCCCTGAAGGAAATTTCATCCTCGAAATTAAAGAGAAACTCAGTTTCAACAGGAAGCAACATAAAAGGTAAAACAACATACCGATCACTCAAACAAATATGGGAACTACTCTCTCATCTCATCCTCGCGCTCCCAAGTGGCCTTGCCACCAATGCGGTTCTCCCAGACAACTCCGACCAGCGGAATCTGCTTCCTGCGCAACTGCTGCACTCTGTAGTCTACAACTCTGACCGGGTACTCTGGCACTGACAAGTCTGGAGCTACCTCAAGCTGTGAGTATTCCAACACATACGATGGATCTACAACATACCTCCTGAGCTGTGAAATGTGGAAAACACTATGCACGCCTGCCAACTCTGCCAGAAGACACAACTTGTAAGCCACCTCGCCGATCCTCTCTGTGATTGGGAAAGGTCCAATATACCTCGGACTGAGGTTTACCTTTCTGCCAAACCCCTTGGTCGTCGAAACCCGCAAAAACACAAGGTCACCCACACTGAACTGCAATAGCCTCCTGCAGACATCTGCATAGCTCTTCTACCTGCTCTGTGCTGTCTGAAGCCTCTACCTGACTAAACTCTTCACACTGCTGCACCATCTCTGGTCCCAAAAGCTGCCTCTCACCCACTTCAAACCAGTGAACTGGTGTCCTACACGGCCAACCGTACAAGGCCTCATATGGTGCCATTCCAATGCTCGAGTGATAACTGTTGTTGTATGCAAACTCTACCATCGGAAAGTGGGACTCCTAAGTGCCACTCCAGTCCAAACAGCACACTCTTAGCATATCCTCCAAAGTCTAAATAGTCCTCTCTGACTGACCATCTGACTGCGGGTGGTATGCTGAACTCAGCCTCAACTCTATGCTAAGAGCTCTCTGCAAACTACGCCAAAACCCTGAAGTTAACCTCGGATCTCTATCGAAAATAATAGAAACTGGGGTTCCGTGCAGCGAAAAAACTCGGTCCACGTACAGTCTGGCAAGCCTGTCCACTGATCAAGACGTCCTGACTGGAAGGAAGTGCGCTGACTTGGTCAACATGTCCACAATCACCCAGATACCATCATGCCTCTGCGGAGTACGGGGCAAACCAACCACAAAGTCCATGGTGATATCGTGCCACTTCCACTCGGGAATGGGCAACGACTGCAGCTCACCACCAGGACACTGATGCTCAGCCATCACATGCTGACAAGTAAGGCACCGAGCGACAAACTCTGCCACGCCCCTCTTCATCCCTGGACACCAGAAGAACCTCCTCAGGTTATGATACATCTTGATGGAACTAGGATGAACATCATACCTCGACCGATGTGCCTCTGACAACAGCGCCTGCCGCGCATCACAGGGAACGTGTAATCTACCTCTGAACCTGACCTCACTGTCCTCGTCCAGCTCAACATCTGGCATCTGCAAAATATATGCCAACTCTGTATCTGCCTATTGTGCCTCCAGCACCTGACGGTACACTGACGGGTGAACTAACAAACTGGTCATCACTGCACGGTCTTTGTACCTCGAAGGGCAGAAAACTCCCTGAGATAGGTCCTCAAACAACCTCCACTCTCTGACTAGCAACGAACTTAGGCGAGCCCATCTACTCAAAGCGTCCGCTACGACGTTAGCCCTTCCCGGGTGATAGAAGAGGGTAAGGTCGTAGTCCTTCAAGTGATCAATTCATATGCGCTGCCTCAAGTTCAAATCCTTCTGAGTGAAGATATACTGCAAGCTTTGATGATCTGTGAAGATCACAAACACCTCGCTGTACAAATAGTGCCTCCACAACTTCAGAGTGATTACCACTGCTGCCAACTCTACGTCATGGGTAGGGTAGTTCTCCTCATGCTTCTTCAACTGCCTAGAAGCATAAGCAACAACCCCACCATGCTGCATCAACACTGCACCCAAACCTGACCTCGAAGCATCGGTGTAGACCACAAAACCTCCGCTACCTGACGGCAAGACCAACACTAGTACTGAAGTCAACCTCGTCTTTAGCTCCTGGAAACTCCGCTCGCAGTCCTCAGTCCAAACGAATCTAGCCTCATGTCTAGTCAATTTGGTCAACGGCTCTGCAATCTTGGAAAAATCTTAGATGAACTTCCAGTAATAGGCTGCCAAACCCAGAAAGCTGTGAACCTCTGACACTGAAGTGGGCTGCTCCCAAGACAACACTGCCTCAACCTTGGCAGGGTCCACTGCCACACCAGAACCTAAGATCACATGCCCAAGAAAGTGCACCTCCCTCAGCAAAAATTCACACTTGCTGAACCTGGCATAAAGTTGGTGACTCTGCAACGTTTACAGCACGATCCTCAGATGTTCCTCGTGCTCCTCCTCCGAAGCCGAGTAGACCAAAATGTCATCTACAAAGATGACCACAAACCTATCTAGGTACTCACTGAACACTCTGTGCATCAAATCCATAAAAGCTACTGGTGCGTTCGTGAGCCCAAACGGCATCACGACGAACTCAAAGTGACCATACCTTGAACGGAAAGCTGTCATGCCATATGACTCTCTGATCCTCAATTGGTAGTAGCCTGATCTCAAGTCAATCTTCGAAAACACCTTGGCTGACTGCAACTGATCAAACAAGTCATCGATCTTGGGCAATGGATACTTGTTCTTTACTGTTACCTGGTTCAACTGCCTATAATCGATGCACAACCTCAAAATGCCATCCTTCTTCCTTACGAAAAACACTGGCACACCCCACGGTGAATGACTCAGACGGATGAAACCCAACTCAAGCAACTCCTACAACTGGCGCTTCAGCTCGTGCAACTTAGTCAGAGCCATCCGGTAAGGTGCCTTAGACAAAGGCATCATACCAGGCAAAAGCTCAATGAAGAACTCCACCTCCCGCTCAGGCGGTAACCCAGGTAGGTGCCTCAGAAAAACATCAAAGAACTCACAAATAACAGGTATATTAAAAATCGACGACCCACTAGGCTCAGAAGAACAAACAGAAGCAAGATATGCTACGCAACCATCGCAGATCAGACGACGAGCTCTACAAAAAGAAATAAAAGGTCGACGAGTAGACCGGATACCTTGGAAGCAGAGAACAGGTGCTCCAGGTATCTCAAACTGAATGGTCTTCCATTGACAATCCACCACAGCCGAGTGAGCCTCCAACCAGTCCATGCCCAAGATGACATCAAAGTCACGAAGCTGCAATGCATACAACCTGGCCGGAAACTGGTGTCCCTAGACCTCAACTGTGACACCCTCTAGGTAACCAAAAGAACGCATGTAATCACCGGACGAGAGATCGACCATCACATCACACTGCCTCTCAGGGGTGTGACGAATCAACGACTCATAAAACTCCTTGGAAGTAAAACAAAGAGAAGCACCGGGATCAACCAAAACACGAGTAGCTCTACCAAGGATAGGCAAAGTACCTATAACCAGGTTCGATACCTTGGCCTCCTCCCTAGTAAGACCCATCGCACGACCACGCTGCGGTGCCTACTGGGGCTACTGCTACTGCGGCGGCTGCTGGTGCTGTGGAAACTGCTGCTGCTACTGGGGGTACTGGTACTGCCGCAACTACTAAGTGTACTGCACTGGCTGTTGCGGCTGCTAGACTTGCCCCATCGAGAAATCCCTTCTGAAGTGGCCTAGAAAACCACAAGTGTAACAGACTGCCTCCTACCTGCTTTGCTCGGTTCTCTGTTGGACCGACTACTCTACAAACCTCGACTGACGCTTCTGCTGCTGGCTCCGTCCACCCCCGCGAGTAGTCATCTGCCAGAACTTCGAGCGCAGACTGGAACTGCCGCGACTACTTGTGGGATGTTGGTACAGCAAAGTTCTAAAGGAAGCTCCTCCCTGCTGTTGTTGCTGCCAGGTCTCTCTCTCCAAGGCGGTGGCCTTAGCCACGACCTCTCCCAAAGTGGCACACATGTGAGCAGTCACACCCCACCATAAATCTGGCCTCAGTCCTGCAATAAACCTCTCTGCACAAGCCTGCTCACTGCTGGTAACATGAGGGACTTGCCTCAACAATCAGACAAACCTCTTATCGTACTGGGTAACTATCAAATCACCCTGAACCAACTCATGAAACTGATCTCGTCTCTCACGTCGAGCATATTCAGGAAAGTACTCGTCGTGAAAGACCCCCAAAAACCTCTGCCAAGTGATCTGATCCAAACGTTGCCCTGGAAAGTGTGTCTGCCTCTAAACTCTCCACCACTCATGGGCTGGCCCCTTAAGCAGATACACTGCCAGTCTCACCTGGTCCTCCTCAGCGCACTCCATGGTCTCGAACGTGTGCTCCAACTTGTGCGTCGAACTCTCTGCCTTGTCTGGATCATAGTCGTCGAAGAACATCGGTGGTCGGAGACGCAGGAACCTCTCCAAGAGGACAGTCCTATCCTCAGTGACGACTGTCCTCCTCCTACCGGCTCGGGTACTCCCAGTATCCGATGCCTGCTGAACTACTCGCTGCTCCACCTACAGATTTACATGCTGCTCTGGTACTACTGGGGGAGGTACTGGATGCTGACCTCCCGCTACTGCCTACCCAGGCTGCCACGCCCCCTGGTACAGGGTTCTGAAGAACTGCTCAGCCATGGGGAACCAATCTGCATACTGTTGTGGCGGGGGCTGGTACCGTTGTTGCTGCTGTTGCCACTGCCTCCTGGTGTTGTGCCACAGACTCCTCTGCTGGCACCTCCTCCTGAACCTGACCTAGCGCTAGCATATCTGACTCACCCTGCTGCTCTATCAACTCTCTGACCTGCCTACGCCTACACGGAGCCATATCTTGCACGACACACAACCAACAAGGTTAACAATACCAACTCAGGCAGCTAGCAGTGTACTTGTACTATTGTTGGGACTTCCTGTTGCAGTTTAAATCCACTACAAGTTCTGTTAGACTCTTACTCTGATACCAACTGTAATGACCCCGAGAACCTGACCCTCGGCCCAAGCCGAGGACCCGATTTTCGCGGATGCCGCCCATGGATCCGGGGACTCGGAAGGGCAATAACGTAAGTCTAACAGAATTTGTAGGAGAAATAAACGTCAACTGCTAATTAGGAGCACACACGCAGAAGTAGAAAGAAGAGCGAGATCGCAGCATACCGCTCTAGGAATAGTCCCAACATACGCACGCTAGTACAAGTAAAAAGGGGAAGGACAGAGCCCCTCGGGGCATACCCCGAGGGTGACGTACAACTAAATGGGGAAAACACTGCTAGCTGTGGGGACAACGACTACTGCTCCACCTCCTCCTCCCGACACGCGCCCTGCCACTACTGAGAAGTCTCACCTGGAAAAGGAAGGGATGAGTTTCGCAACAGAAGCTTAGTAGGGACTACCAATCTCCTACTGGCTCTAACAGGCAGAAGAATATATGAACAATTAAATAATAGCAGATATATCATCTACTCTATGAAGGGAAGTGCGGAAGCAAAGCTACTAACTAGCAATGGTATGGAAGGACACCATGGTCGGAAAGCTTTGTAGAACTGCACGTTGTGACCACCACACAGCTAGCAACATAGACAAAGTGAACCCCGCCTAGACAAGAGACACTAGCTACAGAAAATGCTACCACTAGTCAACTGGTCAGGTGCGTCCACTGACGTCTTATCCTCGACCCAAGTCCAAACCTCCACATCTCGTCAGAGTGGGGCAGGAACACAAGTAATACAACAGTAATTGCCGTAGTCTGGCTGGACTACGATCCCATGCCTGGCCTCTCTAAGTGGTTCTGGGGCCACAAAGAGCGAGGCAGTGAGAAAAGGACTAACTGGCCTACACTGGGAAGAACTCCAAACGACCTCGGTGTCCCAGACCAACCAAGAGAGCTCTGTAAATGACTCAACGCCGCTATCCTAACCATTGTTTTTCCCTCCGCTCCAGAGTCTGCGACTCGAGCACGCTCGCCACCTGGAGTACTCCCTCAACAGACATGCGGGGATGGGGGTCCTAGGCAATGGTAACAACCTCTCTCACGGGACAAGCCCTCAAGTGACGAGCACCGGGCGAACAATTAGTGTAGGATCGTACTAGGAACTAGCATTGGTGCCATGAGTATAGAAAAGGACCAGAAACGGCGAAGACTCTACAAGAAATGGAACTTCATAAGACTTACCTATCTCTGCTATTGTTGCGACATATCGGGCCGTCACAACACTATCACACCGCCCAAGAGGGCCGTGACCATGTTGCGACGCCGTCGGCCATCGTGATGCTGTCGCGACGGCCATGCCCACCTCGACAGCCAAAGCTGTCACGGTCGACGTATGCGTCACGACACCATCGCGACCCACAGGCCGGTCGCATTCTCAACTGAGGGGCGTTCCCCGGGGTACAGTCCTCCCAAGCACGCCGCCTCAAAAATCGATACAAACATACCACAAGGGGGAGGGGAGCATGCTAAACATGTGGGAATCCTTTAAATCATACAACCCACCCTCAACCCCATAAAATAAGGATTACAAGGAAATCTACGCGCTCGATGGAAACCTCACTCACACCAGAGCATGATCTCACCCACACAACCCTAAACCATGGAGAAACAAATGATCTCGAGGGAAGGGGAACATGCTTAGAACGAAAGGAGAAGAGGGTCCCTACCTCGAAGAGTAGAGCTGACCGGTTGGGGCCTTCATGTCGGAATGGCCACCTCCTCCTCACTCCAAGCACCATGAGAACGTCGCCTGCACCAAGGGGACATCACCTCCTCACCCAAACCTCCCAAGAACTGTCGGAGAACAAGTAGCTCGGAGGGGAAGAAGAAGGGAGAAGAAGAAGAAAGGAAAGGGGAGAAGGGGGAAAGGGGCGTCGGCCTCGATTTTTAACTGATGGGCCCCAAGATGTGACCGGTCGGGCCGGCGCAACACTAACCATGTCGTGACGCCCCAGGGCATCATGACCATGTCGCGACTGCCTACCCCAGTGTGACCCCAAAAGCGGTCAAACCTCGATGATCGAGAAAACCAAGAACGTGACGATCTGTTAGGTCACGTCAATGCTGTACTCACCTGCTGACTCCGTCAGATCGGTCAGAAAAGCGCATTCAGACACTGCGACAAGAATGTGACGCCCAGTCGCAACCATGTCGCGATGGCTAGGTGTGCTGCGACCAAAAAGCCTGTCGCGACCATGTTGCGACCAGGGTGTCCGTCGCAACCCGAAGGATAGGGCCAAGGGCACAAGAGGGCCGGGTCTTACAAATGTAATCAAGAAGACTCTGATGATGAGGAAATCCAGTGCTTGATGTCAAGGAGTGATCACTCAAATGAGGTAAACTCTTCCTTTGAAAGTTACACAGCTGAGGAGTGGGAAGAGTCTTACACTATGTTGTTTGAAAAATTCTGTGAATATAGATCTGAAAATAAAACCCTGAAAAAGAAAATCAATAACTTGGTACATAACCTAAGTACTGATGAATAAGTTGCAATTCTGAACTGAGAAATAGAGTTACTGAAAAATGAAAAAGAAAATTACCTTGTTGAAATGGACTGTATGAACGAAAATTTTCAAGAGTATGAAAAAGAAAAACAAACTCTAAATGAATCTGTTGAAAAACTTTGAAATGAAAATCAAAAGATTCAGAAGAAAATGGAAGAAGTTCAAAAGGAACTAAAAACAAGAATGAAGATCTGTCAAGATTTGTTAAGGGAAAAGAAAACCTTGATGTTGTCCTAGGGGTAAAGTCAAACACAACTAGACATGGACTTGGATTTCAAACTGAAAATCAAAAGAAACTTGGACAAAAAATGATCACATCATTTATTCAGTGCAATCCAAGTGTAAGCAAACAAGCTCATGTTAAAAACAAAGATCAAAATGAAAACAAGAACAAATAGAAGAACTTGACTGGTCAACAAGTAAGAGCACCTGTCGACAGGTACTCAAATCAGAAACTAAACTGTCGATAGGTATGGAAATTTGTTGACATATCAAGACCATCAAAACTGCAAAAAGGGCAAAAGAATTCACATGTTCAATACAATAACAAAAGAATTTCAAAAACTCAAACTCCATCATGTAACTGTTGTAGAAAGCTTGGTCATATTGAGCTACAATGCTGGAACAAACTGAGCATGATGAAATGTAAACAATTGTGGATTCCTAAGCATTTACTTTCTAGCATGAATGAAAGTGTGGGACCCAAAGTAATTTGGGTATCAAAACTCCTTTTCTAATTTGTCACTACAGAAATGTCTACTAGCCCAAAATCAAAACAAGTGGAACTTGGACAGTGGCTGCTCGAGGCACATGACGGGAGATAAAGAAAAATTTTATTTGCTGATTGAAAAAGATGGTGGACAAGTGATTTTTGGAGGTAACAATAAAGGCCAAATAATTGGCTTAGGTAAGGTAGGTAAGAGTGTTTCAAACTCCATTGAGAATGTGTTGCTAGTTGATGGTCTTAATCACAATTTACTGACCATTAATCAATTGTGTGATAAAGGCCATAAAGTTATTTGTTATTCAGAAGCATGTCAAATCATTGATAAAAATTCTGGCAGTATTAAATTTTCAGGAAAAAAGGTTAACAACATTTATCTAATTGATCTAGATGAACCAAAAAATAAAAATTTGTGTCTTGTTGTAAACAAAAAGGATCAACTTTTGCAGGCTAGGCCATGCAAGCTTCAATGTCTTGAACAAAATCATCAGAATGAAATTGGTAAATGGACTTTCTGAAATTCACTTTAAGAAAGATTTGAACTTTTGTGATGCATGTGCACATGGAAAATATACTAGAAAATCTTTCAAATCTAATGCACCAATAATAACTTCAAAACCATTTGAATTGCTGTATATGGACCTTTTTGGACCTACAAGAACACTTAGTCTCAATGGAAAATGTTTTGGTTTTATCATTGTTGATGATTTCTCTAGGTTCACTTGGGTCAAATTTCTAGCTCATAAAAATGAAGCTCTGAAATGCTTTGAAGAATTCTTTAACAAGATTGAGCATGGAAACACAAACAAAATATGCTCAATTAGTACTGATCATGGGGGAGAGTTTGATAATAATTGTTTTTTGATTTCTGCAGGAACCAAGACATTGAACATAAATTCTCCTCTGTAAGACTCCAGAACAAAATGTAGTGGAGAGAAAGAACAGAACCCTAGTGGAAATGGCCCGCACACTTCTGGTGGAAAGTAAACTCTCAAGGAGCTTTTGGGCAGAAGCTGTTAACACATCATGCTACATATTGAACAGAGCCATGGTAAGACCTGTAATGAAGAAAACCCCATATGAACTCCTAAAAGGTAAGAGACCTAACATTGGGTACTTCAGAGTTTTTGGCTCCAAAGTCTTCATTCACAATAATGACAAAGTTGATCTAGACAAATTCGAAGCCAAAAGTGATTCAGGAATCTTCTTATGCTACTCTGAACACTCTAGAGCCTGTAGAGTGTTTAATGACAAAAATAGAACTGTGGAAGAGACTTCACATGTTATCTTTGATGACATTCATACAAAAACTAACAATTCAAATGTTTACAGGTATGATGATGAAGAAGAAGAAATACTTGAAGAACAAGCAGACAAGAACCTGTCGATAGATCAAACAAAGGCTATCGATAGATCTGAAGAAACTCAATAGAGTGAGTCAACAATAACAAATGTCAGGTATTCAAAAGATCATCCACTTGCAAAAGTCATTGGAAATGTAAATGATAGGGTTCAAACTACATCACACTTTAGAAATATTGTTGAACAAGATCATTTAGCATTTGTTTCTCAAGTGGAACCTAAAAACATTGAAGAAGCTCTAAAAGACTACTCTTGGATAGATGCCATGCATGAAGAACTTAATCAATTTCAAAGGAATAATGTATGGAGCTTAGTCCCTAAAACCCCAGAAATTTCAATAATTGGAACAAGGTGGGTGTTTATGAATAAGCTAAATGAAGAGGGAAAAGTTGTCAGAAATAAAGCTAGATTGGTTGCAAAAGGGTACAATCAAGAATTTTGGGTAGATTTTGAAGAATCCTTTGCACCAGTAGCTAGGCTTGAGGCAGTAAGAATCTTGCTGGCATATGCATCTTCCAATAAATTCAAACTATTTCAAATGGATGTCAAGACTGCCTTTCTAAATAGTTACATCAAGAAAGAAGTCTATGTTTCACAACCACCTGTATTTGAAATTCCTGATAAACCTAACCATGTTTACAAATTGCACAAAGCTCTCTATGGTTTGAAACAAGCACCAAGAGTATGGAATGACTGATTGAGCAATTTTCTGGTTAGTAAAAATTACTCCAGAGGTAAGGTGGACCAAACTCTCTTTACAAAATGTGTTCACAATCATATAATTGTTGTTCAAGTTTGTGTGGATGATATTATCTTTGGTTCCACTAAGCCAAAACACATGCACAGTGAGTTTAAGATGAGTTTAATGGAAGAGCTTACAGGTCAAACAATATGAAGATGGTTTCTTCATCAATCAAGAGAAGTATGTCAAGGAGCTACTGAAGAGGTTTCAGTTTGAACAAGCTAAGCCAGCATCTACACCTATGAGCACAAGTGTAAAACTAGAAAATGATGAAAAATGTAAAATGGTAAATGCAAAACAATACAAATTAAGGTATGATTGGCTCTCTCCTTTATCTGATTGCAAGTAGACCAGACATTCAATTTAGTGTTGTCTCTGTGCTAGATATCAGTCTAGTCCCAGACAAAGCCATTTGATTGCAGTTAAGAGGATTTTTAGATATCTCTCAGGTTCATTTGATTTGGGTTTATAGTACCCAGTTGGTTGCAATGTTGATTTAATTTCATATTCTGATGCTGAGTATACTGGTTGCAAAATTGATAGGAAAAGCACTAGTGGATATTGTCAATTTCTAGGGGGTTGCATGGTTTCCTAGGCATCCAAGAAGTAACACTCAGTTGCACTCTCCACTACAGAAGCAGAATATGTTGTTGTAGGGAGTTGTGCAGCTCAAGTGTTGTGGATAAAGAGTCAGTTGTGTGATTACAACATTTATATTGAATGCACACCTATATTATGTGACAACACTAGTGCCATAAATCTTTCCAAAAATCCAATTCAACATTCTAGAACAAAACACATTGAAATAAGACATCATTTTCGGAGAGATAAAGTTGCCAACAAGAACATTGAACTTAATTTCATTCCAACTAAAAAAGAAGTGGTTGACATATTCACAAAACCATTGGCAGAAGATAGATTCACATCCTTGAGAAGGAAACTTGGTTTATGCAAAATTCATTGAATATCATGCTAAAACTGAGGAATAATTGATCTTCTATGTAGTGACTATTTGGTATATCAAATGGTGAAATGTGGAAGGGCAAGTCAGGCTTGTTTGGCTAGGCGATTCTAGAGAGAGAAGCTCTGAGATTCTGGTCTCTTCCTGGGTGGTCTCGTGGGGTTTTCCACTGAGGGGCGCATGGAGGTTCTTCCTCCAAGCGTCTCTAATGGCTCCGTGATCACCAAGGGTGGAACCTCTTCTGCGAGTGTTCCCCCACAAGGTGATCCCCCTTCGCTTAGAGGCCGCCATCCAGTTCGTGGAGATCAGCAACTTCAAGGGAGATCGCGTTCTCGAGTTTCCCTGGTTCGTCGCCCTTGGGCTTCCCTGTTTGGAGGGCATGGAGGCTCCTCAACGCAAGAGGATGCTCTCGAGTTCATCGAACCGGTACGTATAGAAGAAAAGAAATATGCAGTGTTCGAGAGTGAGGATGTTAAGGATCTACAAGACTCCTGGAGATACGCTATTATGGGGTATTGCATCGGAATGAAGCCAATCTACTCGGCCCTCCTCTCCTTTATCCGCAACTTCTGGAGGCCTAAAGGTGATACGGAACTTCTTATGCGCGAAGGTGGGTTCTTCCTGGTTGTCTTTAATCAGGAAGAGGATTTGAAGGCCGTCCTTGATGGTTTCTGGTGCATCCGTGGGCATCCACTTGTCCTCCGAAGATGGACTCCAGAGCTTCAAATGGAAAAAGAATCCCTCAGCAACATTCCTGTCTGGGTGCGCTTTCCAGGTCTTCCACTTCGGTGGTGGACTGCTCGTGGATTGAGTAAGCTTTCAAGTCTGCTTGGTCGCCCACTTCACATGGATTCTTTGACTGCAAAGCGAAAGCGTCTTCATTTTGCGCGTCTGTGTTCTGGTGGACGTGGAGGCAGCTTTCCCATCCGAGGTGTCCATACTGAATGAAGATGGTTCGTTTGATGTGGTGGCTGTGGAATACGAGTGGAGACCGATCTTATGCAAGGAGTGCAACTCCTTTGGGCATGGCGGTGGAGAGTGTAAGACTGGATATAAAATCTCAAAAAAAGAATGGCGTCCCATAGAGCGTACTCAAGAACATCCCAGCGAGTTGTTGCAAAACGTGTTGATGCAAAGATCGGATTCCAATCTCCAACAGGAACACGCCGTGGGGGAGTTTCGTTCAGATGAACGCACACATGGTTTGCATGGCAAGGAAAAATCCACTCATAAATGCGGTGACTCCATGCAAGATTCTAGTGATCCGCTACACCATGGGACCTGCTCAAATGATGGGAAGGATGCTAGCGGTAAGAAGACACCTTCCTATTCTAAGGAAACCGCTAACACTGATCCCATGAAAAATATTGCAATGGAAGGAAGCCACGTAAGGGAAGAAAGCCACCGCAATCACCTACCTTTTGAAGGTGGCTGCACCACTCAGCAAATCTCTCTTCCCAAGTAAGGGTTTGGCAGGGAAGATGTTGCAAAAAGAGGGAACAAGTCTTGCTTGGAAGGAAGGAATGCCGCCACCTATACAAGCCTGGATAAGGAAGGAAATATTCCATCGCATCAAGACACCCATGGTGGAGCTTCTACACAAGGTATTGTAAAATTCAAAAACCTGCTATCTGTTGATGAGATGGACCGAGTTAATTCCAAGGGTGGGAAATCAAGGGGTAAAACTGGTAAACAGTTTTAAATGGTTCGCTCTTCTCTTCAATTTTTATTATTATGAAAATAATAACCTGGAATGTTAGAGGACTAAATAAGCATGAGAAATGCAGAGAGTTAAATAAGATAATTAGATCAATTGCTTGTGATATAGCCGTTATTGTTGAAACAAAAATAAAATCAAATCATGTTCATGCTCGAAAGAACTCCATCTGGCCTGAGGCCAATCTATTAACTAATGATACTAACCTTCAGGCTGGTAGAATTTGGATCATGTGGGACCCTAATCTCTTAGACATTGACCTCATTTCATCTTCTAGTCAATTTTTGCATATTAAGGGGATTGACAAAAGAAACAGCTGTCACTTCTATATCACTGGTGTGTATGCTTCAAATAGTGCTTCTGAGAGGAATACTCTGTGGTCTGACATTGAGAATATTTCTACTGCTTCTAATGGGTTGCCTTGGCTGCTAACTGGCGACTTCAATACTGTGAGATATCCTCATGAGAAGGTTGGCGGTAGGGAGGTGTCTGATTCTCTGTTAACTGCTTTTAATGACTGTATCTCTCTCTCGGGTCTCATGGATATGAAATCAGTTGGTAACTGGATGTCTTGGAACAATAGAGGGGATAGTCATAGAAGAATTATGGCTCGCCTGGATAGATGTTTGATCAACCATGATTGGCTTTCTAGATTTGCAGACTCTCTTCTGGAATATGGGGCTCAGTATTCCTCTGACCACTCTATCATGATCATTACTTCTGACCGGGTTTGTACCCAAGGTCCGAAGCCTTTCAGATACTTTAACATGTGGAGCACCCATTCTGACTTTCTGGAGGTTGTTCGCAATGCTTGGGATGTGCCTGTTAGGGGGACTCCTCAATATTGCCTGTGTCAGAAACTTAAATTCTGCAAAGAAGCCCTCAAAATATGGAACAGAAATGTGTTTGGCAAGGTGGATGAAGGACTTTCTAACTGCAAGAATAATCTTATTCAAATCCAAACCAGATTACAATCTAATCCTCTTGATGCTCAGCTTATCAAGAAAGAAAAAGAAGCTCGAAACATGTACATGCAGGCTATGCACTTGGAGGAGAGTTTCATCAGGCAGAAGTCTAGAGAGAACTGGTTAACCTTGGGAGATACTAACACTAAGTTCTTCTATGCTTCAATCGCTGCTAGGCGAGCCAGGAACACGATAAGGAAATGCAAGGACAGCAATGGCAACCTCATTAGTGATCTTTCTCAAGTTCAAGCGCATACCATTCATTATTATCAGTCACTTTTGAATCAACCGCAGCAGCACCACATGGATAATCATACTTTACACCCCATGAGAGTTCTATCTCAAGAAAACATTGACCATCTTAATGAGCCTATTACAGATGATGAGATCAAGCATGCTGTTTTCAACTCCAGTAAGAACAAGAGCCCTGGACCAGATGGATTTCTAGCTGAGTTTTACCAGGTGACTTGGCATATCACTGGTCAAGATGTTATTAAAGCTTGCAATCATTTCTTCACTTCTGGCCAAATTCATCGCCAAATCAATTGTACATTCATTGCTTTGATCCCGAAGACTGAAGGTGCTGATAGCATGGAGAACTACAGACCAATCTCACTTTGCAATTTTCTTTACAAAATCATATCCAAAGTGTTGGCCGATAGAATGCAGAGAGTTATGGGCAATATTATCAGTTTTAACCAAGCAGCTTTCATCAAGGGTAGAAGTATCCATCATAACGTGCTTTTAGCTAATGATCTTGCAAAGGATATTCATTCGTCTTCAAAAGGTAAAAAGATCATCTTCAAGGCTGATTTGAGAAAAGCTTTTGATTCTGTGAACAGGAATTTCATTTACCACATGTTAGAGAGCATGAAGTTCCCCAATACTTTCATTCAGTGGATTAGAAATTGCATTGACACTCCTAAGTTCTCTATTCTCTTTAATGGGTCTCCTATTGGCTTCTTCAGTAGTAGTAATGGAATTAGACAAGGGGACCCCCTATCCCCTTATCTATTTACCATTGCCATGGAGGGTCTGACTTGCTTGTTGGAGAGGGCGGTCACTAGTGGTCAGCTCAAAGTTCCTTTTGCTGGAAATACATCTATCTCCCATACAATCTTTGCTGATGATCTCATCATCTTCCTTCAGAATGACTTCTCTTCTGTTCAGTATCTTGCAACTATTCTTCAGAAGTTCGGGGAGATTTCTGGTCTTCATCTTAATCACAATAAGAGTAAAGTCTATGTGGGTGCTGCCATCAAGAATAAACAAGAAATTATTGAGAGTTTGCATGTTCAGGAAGGGTCTTTTCCTTGTCCTTATCTGGGGCTGCCTCTTGTCTCCCTGGGTATTAAGAAAAGTCATTGTCAACCTATCATTGAGAAAATTAAAAACAGATTGAAGGCTTGGAAAACGAGATTCTTGTCTAAAGCTGGGAGACTTGAGCTTATCAGATCGGTTTTGCAATCCTATGCTATGTACTGGTCTAATGCTTTTCTTCTTCCTATGGGGTTGATTCAGGAGATTGACAAAATTCTTTGCAACTTCTTTTGGAATGGTCATGGAGATGGGAAAGCTATGCACATGGTGAAATGGACTAGCATTTGTACTCTCAAAGAGGAAGGTGGGTTAAATCTGAGAAAGATTCATGATTGGAATAAGGCGTGTATGATGAAGCAAGTTTGGGATATTCTGCACCATTCTGATAGCCTTTGGGTTAAATGGGTTCACAGTAAGTATCTGAGAAATAACAACTTCTGGACTGCAAATTCCAAAGTCTATCATTCCGCTGCTTGGAAAGGCATTCTTAAGGCTAGGGATTGGATAAGCACTCATATTACCTATAACATATCTAATGGCAGAACCACTAGCTTATGGTATGATCCTTGGCTTCATGGCAAAAGTATATATCAAATCTATGGGGATAGACTCCGCCAGGACCTTGGGGCTCCCAAAGATGCTACTGTCTCTGATCTGATCCATAACAACCATTGGAGTCTTCCTCCTCCTACCTCATCGGATATGATCACCCTTTGGCCGCAAATTCATACTATTCCCATTCATAATAGTGTGGCAGATGAAATTAACTGGATTCATGACAGGGGCAAATTCAGTGCAACCTCGGCTTGGAATCACATCCGGAACCACTTACCACTTTGGTCGCATTACAGATGGGTCTGGGACCGGCCATCCTCTCCCAAGCATTCTCTTTGTACCTGGCAGGCCATCCTCAACAAGTTGCCCACTGTTGATAATCTGCAAAGAAAAGGCTATTCCCTTGCTAATATGTGTTACTTGTGCCTCAGTAGCAATGAATCCATTGACCATCTGTACTTTGAATGCACTTACACTCAATGGGTTTGGAAAGAGATTCTTAAGAGATTCGATTTCAGCAGAAGGCCTCACCCTAATATCCATGCTGAGATGCAGAGCTTAGTGCATAGCTTTCCCCATAAAAGTCATCTCACGAGATTAATGAAGATTGCTTTTAGATGTACTATTTGGTGGATCTGGCGTGAAAGGTGCTTAAGGATCTTTGAAGGGAAGACTAGAGATAATGTCGGTGTTCTCATTGATATCCATTCGGACTCCAGATGCCTGTTGGAGCATCACTTATCCAATTCTACTATCACTTCTAGAGAGAGAGGGGTCCTCACAAGATTTAATTTTACCAACATTTAGGCGAGTTCATTCAGTTAATAGGTGTTCTTTTCTTTCGGTTATTCACATGACTGGATTTCCTAATGTTTTAACACTAACAACTATTTCCAAGCTTCGATCCTTTGTCTTATTTTCTCTTTCAGATGGGCGCTGTTGCTGCTTCCTTCCTGCTGCCACAGAGTATGGTTCTATTCATAGGAATAATCTCATAGACTACGGCTTGTGTAGTCATGAATTTAGTCCATTTCTTTTCTACCCAAGGTGGCATTCTGGTGGAGTGGGAACATCAAACCTCATTGAGGAATGGTGCACTCTCCTGGGAACATCTTGGAGCTCTTTGCCATAATCTACAGCCTGTGTAGATATGGCCTCTTGTACATTATTAGTTGATGCAATATAATTTTGTTTACCTAAAAAAAAAAAAAGTCAGGCTTGTTTGGAAACTATCATTATGCGTGAGAAAATTTCTCCGCCAAGTATCAATAGTCTTCTTCTGCATAAAAGTCATTAAGAAAATTTTAAAATCTCAAATAAATTTTCAATGACTTGCATGTCGATATATGTTTGATCATGTCTATACTCCCTTTGTGTAAACTACTTGACATGGACATCTCTGAATTGCTTGAATGCTGATTTCAATACCATGCATACATTATAGGGGAGTAAGTCAAAAAGACCTTTTGAGTGAAATGCTTTAGGGACATTCTTTCATATCAATCTTGCCAACAACTCCCACTAAGCTTGTCAACAGATGATCATTCTTCAAAAGCTTCAATTCTGTAAATTTAGCAGCTATCGACAGGTCTGACCTTGCTGTCGATAGATCCCTATTCCAAGAACTCTCTAATTTTTGTTTCTTAGTGTCTGTCGACAACCACACTTCTCCTATCGACAGATATTGCATTCCTTTGAGTTCTTCTCAGTTGAGTTTAACTTTGAATGAGATTGTTCATTATTTTATTAAAGGGGGGAGAATTGGGAACTTATGCTTAATTACAACCTTTCATATCCACATAGTAGAAAAGGCATTGAATTAATCACAATGATTTTCAAATAATGATCTGTGAATGAGTCTAGGTTTGTATCATCTAGAACACACTGAACAAATCTAATTTCTTTAAAATGACTCTATTGAATAACACCTTTATGAATGCTCTTATTTCTAAAATGGTTTGATTAGTAAGAAGATTCTTGAACTTAATCTTCTACATTAGCTTTTGACCTCAAACATTCATTGAACTTGATGTGTAAATCACAAAGAGAAGAAAAGCTACCTATTACTTCAACTTAAAAAAAAAAACAAAAAAAGGAAAGGCAGAGTAATGATAGATTACATACTGAGTAACCGGGGACATTGACATCACAAATGTCTGTCTTCGCGTCAAAAAGTCAAACTGTCAACTCTATAAAATGGTATGATGGTTACCTAAACTAAGTAAGTAGGGGTAGCATCACAAGTGTCTACCTTCACGTCAAAATGTGTATGTAAACTGAATTACCACCTACCCTAAAGAAACATGAAAATCCATACAAAACTGAAATAGAGTGAAGCCTCCATGAATTTAATCAAGATCAAACCTCTTGTTTCTTATCAAATGCTAAAATGACTATTCACTTAAAGCATCAACTGACCATCACACCACAAAGACATTAGTAACTCTTCAAAGATTTTATTCAATGAGTTATTTTATAAAAATCTACTTTTGTAAGGTGTATTCTATATGCTACATGAATCAAGATTCCCAGAATATTATCTCCAAACCATTGTGCCAAATGAAATGTATTAATACTATTGTTTATAACATCTTGTAATGAGTTTATTTCACAATTCTTCTATTTCACAATTCTTCTCTTAAAATCTGTTCTGAACACTCATTCTCATCTCATACTTGTCAAAATTCCTTTTCTAGACAAATTTTCTCAGTAGCTATCGACAGATGGCTTGCCCCTATCGACAGTCGAATTTCTGTTTTGTCCAGAACTTGAACCGGTTCACATTCTGTCCGGTTTTGGTGGGTCCTTTCCATTTCAAATGGGTTTTAAATAACCCTAAAGGCTGGCCCATGACTCTTCACCCCCTCACCTTCCTCAAACCGTTGCTTCCCTTCCTTCTTAAACCAAACCCTTCCTTCTCACACCCTCACCCTCTCCATCCTCTCCCTTTACTACCACCCTGCTCCTCTATTCCTCCTCCGGCCTCATCTGCTCCTTCTGCTATCCCTTTTGTAATGGTCCTAGACATTTATACCTAATAAGGGTCCATATCTAGATCCGTCTCCCACAAACGAATCGAAGTCTCGTAAGGGATATCACTAACACATGTCCAGTAAGAATATAAAAGACCACAAGTACAGTATATAACACAGGAAAGTACAAGTCTATATAACTGTAAACTACAATGTACAAAGTCCCATTACAATTTTACATGTCCAATTTAAAGAGTACAACTACCTGGGGCATACCCCGAGGGAGCACAAGCTCAGACGACTCAACTACTCTCCTGCTGGTGGTACAAGTCTACCACGACTCCTCCTCGAGCCGCACAAAATCGGTTAATCCCTGCAAAGACTGTAAGGGAGTGAGCCTCAACATGTCACTGGCTCAGTAGGGACCTCCCACAAAGAAAGCACAACTACACTAAGAGGCCTCAACCCCAAAGCCGGTAGTTGAAGCATAACATGCACACACAAGCACGTTAAACGACAACTAATCACAAGCACACTGGGTAAACCCGGTCCTCGGAGAGTAAAGGGAAACACATGACTAGATTAACACTGCTAGTCCTCCCTACAACCGAACCACCTCGACCATAAGCCTCACCGGCAACCACTGCCTAGGCCACAGTCTCACTAGCAAACCACATGCACGGAATATTGGGATTGGCAACAACCAGCCAATACCCACATACCATACCATAACCAGTAATACACAGCACGTGGAGAATCACACCGCAAGATCTCCACAGTATGCATGGTCTCACCTCATAACCAGCTGAGGACAAGACACACGTACCACAACACAACTCTACCCGCAAGGGTTATGTAACGTCGCGTGCTTTTCGGATCCATGCGGATCATGTGTGTTGTGGTTGTGGCGGCCGTTGTGAGGCCAGTGTGAGTTGGTTGTGTGAAATGCATGGTGTGGATGTGTAGTTTGTCCAGGTGCAGCGTAGGGTTGGTCCGGAAATAGAATGGGACATGCTGCTGTCCTGTTGGAATTGGCGGCCAGGTGTGGCCGTTGACCTGTTGGCGTCCAGCTTGGTGGACGTTTACTGCAAGAACTTGGCGGCAGTAGATGTGGACGCAGAGGGTGGTGGTTGCTGTTGGCGGCATGGGGGTTGACGCCAACCTGAGAATGGTGCAGATTATAGGCTCACCCGAGGGCAGTTCCCTCAGCTCTCACTCATTCCCTCTTGCCCCAGCTTGCTGCCCCCGAGTCTTTGAAGCTTCCAATAGGTACCGAGGAGTAGTTGGGCGATCGTGGAACCCGCGGCATCGCTTAATTGCGCGAGGAAACGTCGCGGCGTGGTGCAATTCGCATGGGAGCTCGTGGAGGGCTCAGCGTGAACCGGGGGATTGCAGGAGATTCTAACGCATTCTGAGGTAGGGGACGAACCCTGGTAGCTTCATAGAAACATTAAAACACATCATAACCACTTGAACCAGCATGATAATCCACGTTTGAATAGAGTTGCACCATGCGGGATAAGGGTGGTTTGAGTTATTTAATGTTCAGAGCATGTTTTAGTGGGTTGTATTGGGTTCTAGCATGCTAAAGGAATTGCATTTGCATGTTTTTCAGTAGTTAGAACAGTTAGAAAACCCGCAGAGCCGGATTAGGGTTTCTGCAGGGTTTATGGCCGGAGAACTTGGCGTCAACATCGCTTGCCGCCAAGATCCTCAGCCAGGAGGTTAACGGCCAGGACCCTTGCCGTTGACTCCCTGTAAGCGGCAGTCGATGTGGCCGCCTACTTCTATTTGAGCAGAAATGACTAAGTACAATAATTATCGATAATGCATGTGTGTTGACGCATGAGGTGCACTGAGTGCACTTGGTTTACGTGTTTAGCATACAAGGTATGCTGTTAGTTGTTTACTTCGGTGACTGCGCGTTGTGTACGCGAGTCAGTTGGGTTCACGTGTAGTGGACCAGTGGTTACTTGTGGTTTACGTGGGTTTCACGTGGTTTGTGTGTGACGTGCACGTGGTTCTGTGTACGTGGCGAGTAGTACGACGCCTACCGTGGTTACCTCTCCAGTTGGGTGCCCCAGGTTCTTTGTGAGCCAGGCTGTTAGCTCGGGGCTTTGTCCCGGTACTTGTGCTGTACCGTCGAGGTCTGTGTCGTCTGACCTGGACACCCTCACTCTTGTGTTAGAGTTGTACGTCCGGCTGAGGGAAAGACGACAGTGGGACAGTGACACTTGTGTTTGTTTTTAGTCACTTGTAGCGCGCTCGTAGTTGGGGTACGGACACCAGTAGACGTACTGGACCCCAGCTAGTCCTTTTCCAGTGCCTCACTCTAGCGAGCCCAGGCCAGGGTCTCTGGAGGTGCCAGGCATGGGCCTGTGACCGTGTGGTCTGCAGGTGGTGGTGTTTAGTTGGTCTCCACAGTTGCTTGACCTTTTTACGTGGAGCGGCAGCTGGACCTTTCGTCCGTGGCTGCGAGACTGAGAGGTAGACCTGTGTTAGTTGTCCGAGTCAGTTTCTGGTGTCGCGAACCAGTTCACGTGGCTCGTGTTGGCTGTCTCTACTTTAGCTTGTACACCTGTACTGGTTTGCCGTTTAATTATTACTGTTGTTTCTCGTAGTCGGCAGACGGTGAGTACTTTTACAGCTTTACTTACCTGCTTAGCTGTTATATTAATTGTTGGTGTTGTTTACTATTCGTACTCGTGGTGTTTGTTTCGCTCGGTTTTGGGGGAGTTCCCTACTGAGCCAGTGACTAGAGAGGCTCACCCCTACCCCCACAGGTGAGAGCGAGGAGGACGTCTCTCGTCCGACGTCCAGTTCCGGGCCGCGTCGTAGCGGTGCAGGGTCAGCACCTCCAGCAGAGTAGCTTCAGCAGTGTAGTTTTGTAGTTGTTTACTTTCTTCAGTTGTACCTCGGGGTATGCCCCAGGCTCTTGTACTTCTTTTTAGTTTTTGTGAAAATTGGCTATGTAAACTTGTGAAATATATATGAAATGTGGTGTGTTCCTTTATGTTTACACGGACTGTGGTTTGGTATCCCTTGCGAGGCTTCGGCCCGTTCGCGGGAGGCGGACTCGGATCAAGTACGTTATCGGTTTAACGGGCTTGACCGAGGCGATCCGTCACAGTTGGTATCAGAGCAAGGTCCGTGTTAAATAAGGGAATTAGAAAGATACATAGCCTTATTTGGTCTTTATACACTGCTGGTAGGGACCCTGGTTTTTGATCATTCATGGTTTTGATTTTTTGTCTGGTGTTTTGTTATGTAGAAATTTCTGAAATGGCTGATAGGAGAGATTGGGGTGGTGGAGGAGATGATCCGGAGGAAAGCACCCAGCGTATGATAGAAAGATTTGGGAAAGCCTCACGGATATTCGGGCAAGAATGGATCAGCAGGCGCCAGTACCACCAATTGCAGTGCCACCTGGGGATGGAGAGGCTGTACCTGTTGCTCCAGTTCCGCCGAGAGTGGAGGTGCCTTTTGTAGCTCATGTGCCACCACCAGTGTTGTTAGCGGAAGAACCAGTGTTGCAGGTTGAAAAGTTTCTGAGATTGCAGCCACCTACTTATTCAGGAGGGCCGAATCCAGATACAGCTGAGCATTGGGTTCATGAAATTGAGAGAGTTTTTGCGACTATGAGGTGTCCGGCAGCGGATAGAGTGGTATTAGCTGCTTACCAGTTGAGAGGTTTTGCCTTGGAATGGTGGCGATTGAAGATGCAAACCACTTTTGCAGGCAGGACGGAAGAAGTTATCACTTGGCCGGAGTTTCTTGATGTATTTAACGATACATTCTTTCCGATCCAAGTGCAGCAAGTAAAAAGAGAGCAATTCCGAACTCTTCAGCAAGGTAACTCTTCAGTCTTAGAGTACCAGATGAGATTTATGGCACTTAGCCGTTATGCGCCATATGTGGTTTCAGATAATAATATGATGGTTGAGTATTTTATTATAGGATTGAGAGTGGAATTGCAGGATGCGATAGTACCTCTCATGTGTAAGACAGTGGAAGAAGCAGCGCAGAGGGCAGCTACATTGGAGAGGTCTATCCGGACTCGTCAGGCAGGTGAATCAGGTTCAGGTAGTTTTCGGCTACCGCAGCAGACAGTAGGTGCAAGCAAGGGCAAGGCACCAGCAGGACCTTCTTCATCTGGTTTCGGGAAATGGGGCCAGAAGTTAAAGCAAGCATTTAAAGGCAAAGGAAGAGGATGGGGAGGTCGTCCGCAGTTGCAGCAGGGCCGAGGTAGGCCTGAGGTGGAGGAGTCGCAGCAGAGTACTGCCAGGCAGCCTATTGTTCCTCCAGGGTATAGTGTTATAATTGCAATCAGCCGGGACATTGATCCGCAATTGTCCGTATGCAAGAGATATGGGTATGGCAGAGGTGTGCAGCAGCAGCAGCCTCAGCAGTTCCAGCAGCCACAGGCAGGTCGTGGCAGAGGAGCACCGCAGCAGCGAGGAGAGGCCGGGTTATGGCTATCACCCGAGCCCAGGCAGAGGCGTCAAATATGATAGAAGGTACTTTACCTCTTTATGAATATTCAGCAAGAGTCTTATTTGATTCGGGTGCCTCTCATTCTTTTATTTCCGAAGAATTTCTGGATTGCATAGCTCATCCTTTAGAAGAGAAGTCTTGTGAGTTAGTGGTGGAGGTTCCTTCAGGTGAGTTCTTACTCACTTCGAGCTATATAGATGAAGCTCCTGTTATGATTGAAGGGAACCAGATGCCGGGTCGGTTGTATGCCCTGCAGTTGTCAGATTATGATATCATTCTGGGTATGGATTGGCTTGAGATGTATGGAGCAATGTTAGATTGCAGAAAGAAAAGGATCAGATTTTGTCATCCTAATGGTGCAGTGTTTGAATATCAAGGTATGCCTTTTTATACCTCCAAGTTTCTAATTTCTGCAATTAAAGCTAGAAAGTTGATAAATGATGGGTGTGTGGCCTATTTAGCCTCAGTAAGTTTGGTAGAAGCCAGTCAGCCAATGGAAGCAGTTCCCGTGGTTAGGGAATTTGCTGATGTTTTTCCGGAAGATTTGCCTGGTTTAGCTCCACACAGAGAGGTGGACTTTTCTATTGAGTTGCTGCCAGGTACCATGCCGATTTCTAAAGCCCCATATCGGATGGCACCAGCAGAACTTAAAGAATTGAAAAAGCAGTTAGAAGAGTTGTTGCAGAAAGGTTTTATTAGACCGAGTCATTCCCCGTGGGGAGCGCCGGTTTTATTTGTGAAAAAGAAAGATGGAAGTTTTCGGATGTGCATTGATTATAGAAAATTGAATGATGTGACCATCAAGAATAAGTACCCGTTGCCGAGGATAGATGATTTATTTGATCAGTTGCAATCAGCAAAGTGTTTTCTAAGATTGATTTGAGGTCCGGGTACCATCAGTTGAGAATCAAAGAGGAGGATATAGATAAGACAGCGTTCAGAACCAGATATGGTCACTATGAGTTTGTGGTAATGCCTTTTGGGTTGACTAATGCTCCTGCAGGTTTTATGGATCTGATGAATAGAATTTTTCATCCATATTTAGATCAATTTATTGTGGTCTTTATTGATGATATTCTAATTTATTCAGCATCTGAAGAGGAGCATGCAGCTCATTTGAGGTTTACCTTGCAGTTGTTAAGAGATAACCAGCTGTTTGCTAAATTTAGTAAGTGTGAATTTGGTTAAAGGAAATTCAGTTTTTGGGTCATGTTATTTCAGCCAAAGGAGTAGCAGTAGACCCGAGTAAAGTGGAAGCTGTGTCTAGGTGGGAAGTGCCTAAGACAATAACCGAGATTAGAAGTTTTCTGGGGTTGGCAGGTTATTATAGGCGCTTTATTCAAGATTTTTCTAAGATTGCAGCACCTATGACTAGACTGACCAGGAAAGGAGTGCCTTTTGTGTGGTCCGGTGAATGTCAGAGAAGTTTCATGGAATTGAAGAAAAGACTCACATCAGCACCTATATTGACATTGCCGGCAGGGAGTGGTGGTTTTGTGCTGTATACTGATGCTTCAAGGAGAGGTCTTGGTGCAGTGCTTATGCAGCATGGTAAAGTGATAGCCTATGCATCCAGGCAATTGAAGCCAGCAGAGGAGAATTACCCCACTCATGATTTAGAATTGGCAGCAGTTGTATTTGCTTTAAAAATGTGGAGGCATTATCTGTATGGCGAGAGATTTGAGATTTTTACAGATCATAAAAGCTTGAAGTATATCTTCTCGCAGAAAGATTTGAATCTTCGCCAGCGCAGATGGGTTGAATATTTGAAGGATTATGATTTTAGTTTGGCTTACCATCCGGGTAAGGCCAATGTTGTAGCTGATGCCTTGAGCAGAAAGGCATATATGAATTTGATGATGATTAAAGAATGGAAGTTGTATGAAGAAGTAGCGGAGAATTCCTTGTATGTGCCCAGCAGTCAGCGACGGGCAATTTTAGCTGCCAGTGCAGTAGAGCCATCTTTATATTGGCAGATCATTGAAGCTCAAAGAGCAGATGCAGGTTTACCTGAAATTGTGAAAATGGAAGGAGTTTCTATTGATGATAATTGTGTGGTCAGGCTCAGGGGCAGGTTGTTTGTTCCTACAGAGAGAGAGGTGAAGCAGCGAGTTCTGGAAGAGGCTCATAAATCTAGGTACACTATTCATCCGGATAGTACTAAAATGTACCATGATTTAAGGAAGCATTTTTGGTGGTCTCATATGAAGAAAGAAATAGCAGAATTTGTGGCAAGATGTGCTATCTGTCAACAGATTAAAGCAGAGCATCAGAAGCCTAGAGGTCTATTGCAACCGTTGCCTATTCCACAGTGGAAATGGGATGATATCGCAATGGACTTTGTGGCAGGTTTACCAAGGTCGAGTTCAGGGCATAATGGAATATGGGTGTTTGTTGACAGATTGACTAAGGTGTGCAGATTAGTGGCAGTGAGTATGTCTTGGACAGTGGACAGGTTGGCAAATATTTATGTTGAAAGAATTGTTCCACTGCATGGTATTCTGAAGACTATTGTATCTGATAGAGATCCAAGATTTACTTCTGGTTTTTGGAGAAGTCTGTAGAAAGTAATTGGTTCTGAATTAAGATATAGCTCCGCTTATCATCCCCAGACGGATGGACAGACAGAGAGGACTATTCAGACAATTGAAGATATGTTGCGGGCTTGTTATTTAGTTTGGGGAGGTAGTTGGGAGCATCATTTGGGAATGGTTGAGTTTGTCTACAATAATAGTTATCATACCAGTCTTGGGATGGCACCGTATGAAGCTTTATATGGAAGGCCATGTAGAACCCCATTGAACTGGCATGAAGTGGGAGAAAGGCAATTAGTGGGTCCTGAATTGATTCAGCAGACCACTGAAATAGTGAAGCTTATTAAAGAAAAATTGCAGGCAGCTCAAAGTAGGCAGATGCAGATGTGTGGAGGATACCACTTCAGTTTGAGGTGGGAGATTTTGTTTTTCTGAGAGTTTCCCCAAGTAAAGGAATTATGAGATTTGGCAAGTCTGGAAAGTTGAGTCCAAGGTATGTGGGACCTTTCTAGGTGATTGAAAGAATTGGGGAAGCGGCTTATAGGCTGAATTTGCCAGCTGATTTTGCAGATGTGCATGATATTTTCCATGTCTCTATGTTGAGAAAATGTATTGACGATCCAACTCAAATAATTAGATATCAAGGTGGTGACCTGAGGCCGGACATGACTATGCCAGAGTATCCGGTGCAGATCACAGATCGAAAGATAAAGAAGCTGAGGAATAAAGAAATTGAGCTAGTTAAAGTGAGATGGGAAAATAGGTTGGGTGGTGAGGATACCTAGGAGTTAGCCTCAGAAATGGCTAAAGGGTATCCCTATCTGTTTGAATAAGTTTGTGTATTTTCTTTTTAGATGATAGTACTTGTAAAGTGTGTATGTATGAGTTGTTTAACTTTGAATTGTGTTATGAATTTCGAGGTCGAAATTTTCTTTTTAGATGATAGTAATGTAACATCGCGTGCTTTTCAGATGCATGTGGATTGTGTGTGTTGTGGTTGTGGCGGCCGTTGTGAGGCAAGTGTGAGTTGGTTGTGTGAAATGCATGGTGTGGATGTGTAGTATGTTCAGGTGCAGCGTAGGGTTGGTCCGGAAATAGAATGGGACATGTTGCTGTCCTGTTGGAATTGGCGGCCAGGTGTGGCCGTTGACCTGTTGGCGTCTAGCTTGGTGGACGTTTACTGCATGAACTTGGCGGCAGTAGATGTGGACGCAAAGGGTGGCGGTTGCTGTTGGCGGCATGGGGGTTGATGCCAACCTGAGAATGGTGCAGGTTATAGGCTCACCCGAGGGCAGTTCTCTCAGCTCTCACTCATTCCCTCTTGCCCCAGCTTGCTGCCCCCGAGTCTTTGAAGCTTCCAACAGGTACCGAGGAGTAGTTGGACGATCGTGGAACGCGCGGCATCGCTTAATTGCGCGAGGAAACGTCGCGGCGTGGTGCAATTCGCATGGGAGCTCGCGGAGGGCTCGGCGTGAACCGGGGGATTGCAGGAGATTCTAACGCGTTCTGAGGTAGGGGACGAACCCTGGTAGCTTCATAGAAACATTAAAACACATCATAACCACTTGAACGAGCATGATAATCCACGTTTAAATAGAGTTGCATCATGCGGGATAAAGGGTGGTTTGAGTTATTTAATGTTCAGAGCATGTTTTAGTGGGTTGTATTGGGTTCTAGCATGATAAAGGAATTGCATTTGCATGTTTTTCAGTAGTCAGAACAGTTAGAAAACCCGCAGAGCCAGATTAGGGTTTCTGCAGGGTTTATGGCCGGAGAACTTGGCATCAACATCGCTTGCCGCCAAGATCCTCAGCCAAGAGGTTAACGGCCAGGACCCTTGCCGTTGACTCCCTGTAAGCGGCAGTCGATGTGGCCGCCTACTTCTATTTGAGCAGAAATGACTAAGTACAATAATTATCGATAATGCATGTGTGTTGATGCACGAGGTGCACTGAGTGCACTTGGTTTACGTGTTTAGCATACAAGGTATGCTGTTAGTTGTTTACTTCGGTGACTGCGCGTTGTGTACGCAAGTCAGTTGGGTTCACGTGTAGTGGACCAGTGGTTACTTGTGGTTTACGTGGGTTTCACGTGGTTTGTGTGTGACGTGCACGTGGTTCTGTGTACGTGGCGAGTAGTACGACGCCTACCGTGGTTACCTCTCCAGTTGGGTGCCCCAGGTTCTTTGTGAGCCAGGCTGTTAGCTTGGGGCTTTGTTCCGGTACTTGTACTGTACCGTCGAGGTCTGTGTCGTCTGACCTGGACACCCTCACTCTTGTGTTAGAGTTGTACGTCCGACTGAGGGAAAGACGACAGTGGGATAGTGACACTTGTGTTTGTTTTTAGTCACTTGTAGCGCGCTCGTAGTTGGGGGTACGGACACCAGTAGACGTACTGGACCCCAGCTAGTCCTTTTCCAGTGCCTCACTCTAGCGAGCCCAGGCCAGGGTCTCTGGAGGTGCCAGGCATGGGCCTGTGACCATGTGGTCTGCAGGTGGTGGTGTTTAGTTGGTCTCCACAGTTGCTTGACCTTTTTACGTGGAGCGGCAGCTGGACCTTTCGTCCGTGGCTGCGAGACTGAGAGGTAGACCTGTGTTAGTTGTCCGAGTCAGTTTCTGGTGTCGCGAACCAGTTCATGTGGCTCGTGTTGGCTGTCTCTACTTTAGCTTGTACACCTGTACTGGTTTGTCGTTTAATTATTACTGTTGTTTCTCGTAGTCGGCAGACGGTGAGTACTTTTACAGCTTTATTTACTTGCTTAGCTGTTATATTAATTGTTGGTGTTGTTTACTATTCGTACTCGTGGTGTTTGTTTCGCTCGGTTTTGGGGGAGTTCCCTACTGAGCCAGTGACTAGAGAGGCTCACCCCTACCCCCCACAGGTGAGAGCGAGGAGGACGTCTCTCGTCTGACGTCCAGTTCCGGGCCGCGCCGTAGCGGTGCAGGGTCAGCACCTCCAGCAGAGTAGCTTCAGCAGTGTAGTTTTGTAGTTGTTTACTTTCTTCTATTGTACCTCGGGGTATGTCCCAGGCTCTTGTACTTCTTTTTAGTTTTTGTGAAAAATTGGCTATGTAAACTTGTGAAATATATATGAAATGTGGTGTGTTCCTTTATGTTTACACGGACTATGGTTTGGTATCCCTTGCGAGGCTTCGGCCCGTTCGCGGGAGGCGGACTCGGATCAAGTACGTTATCGATTTAACGGGCTTGACCGAGGCGATCCGTCACAGGTTACATGTACCTACTACCATGAGGTACAACACTAAACCACAGAACCGTGCCACCTCCAAGGCACACCACAATAGTTACAACCTTAACCAACGAGTCACACACACAAGCCACCACCTATGGCAAAGCACGAGTTGGAAGGAACGATGCCACCACACGGGAACGAACTACTAATTCTTGACGCCAGTATCCAACCCGGACAACACAACACAAGAACTACCCCTCAATCTCGTAGTCACATACGAAAGGTCCAACTGCTGCTCCACAACAACAAGCCAAGAACAGTGGAGACCAACCAACATAAAACCTGCAGGTCACACACCCCGCAGTCCCATGCCTGACACCTTTAGGGACTCCAGCCCGAGCTCCCCAAAGTGAGGCACTAGAAACAAGACTAGCTGGGGACCAGTGTCGACTACTGGTGTCCGTACCCCCAACTACGAGCGTGCTACAGGCGACTGAACACCCACAAACACAAGTTGCTGCCCCTCAGTTGTCTTTCCCTTAGCCGGACGTACTACTCAAACACAAGAGTGAGGGTGTCGTGGAAGACGACCCAGACCTCTAAGGTACACACGTACCGGGACACACCCCGAGCACAACACATGTGCCTGACTCTCCTAGGAACCTAGGGTACCCGACTGAAGAGGTATTCCGAAATAGGCGCCGGAACACTAGACTAGGTAAGCACACAAACTATGATATACGATCTCTTATTACAAACCACGGTATACAAATGTCAAGCTTAGCTTGTCAACGGTCATCATGTGACCTCCAAGCCAACCAACACTGACACATACATAAACCATAATAATGGGACATAAGTTCGCATGTCATTGATCACCTCGTGACCTCGATGGCTACATACACACCACTTAACACATAACCATCATAATAACCTTTAAAGATTAACAATAAACAAGGGCTAGGTATACACAAGACCCTCACTGCCCAACCACCATAAATCAACCTCGGAGCTTAAACGCGTCGGACACAGCCGCCGCCACTTGAATCACGTCAATCATCCCAAACGCTATTCGAAATATTGTCGCGACAGACCTTAGTGACACGACCAGGTCGCGTCGGCCCGACACGATGCTTTTAGACCCAACCGGTCAAACCAACAGTCAACATATAATCACGTCCGACAACACCGACGCATTTTCATACGAACGCGTCGGGTCAAACAGACGGGATACCAACACCGCCACTGCGCACAGACAAAATCTGAAACACGTCGACTCAACGTGCCGTGTTCCAACATGAACGCGTCGCCTGTCCTGGACACGTTTCAATGGTGATAGTGGGTTCAGCTCACAGGCAGAACCCACTCTCCCACACAGGAGAACCCACAACAGTTCCCATCGTTCAATCCATTAAAATTGTAAATAGGATAAACCCAACAAGGCAAACCACCCACACATGATCCACCCCTTAATCCCCAATCCATTCATGCCTTTAAATGATAAAAAAAGGTAGGATGTCTCCCTACCAGAAGAAGACGCCGAAGAACGCTTGAAACCTCCTCGTCGACGGCATGCCCACACTCTGAACATCGTTCTCGCGTGGTTCCCACGCCGCACGAGCCACCCGAGGTCAAAAACCATCGGAATCCGTAGGAGAAGCTCCATAGCATCTCCCCCTGCGCCAGACAGAGCATCCTCTGCTCTGTCTAGCCGAAACAACATACTTAAAACTCTGATTGAAATCGCGTCCAGAGCAGATGTCGTGTTTAACTTCTTTAAACGCGTCCACCCAAGCTGACGCCACATAGAATCCGTGTGACACACATTATACAGGTGGTTCGCTGAATCATGTCGGGCAAGGCCGACACATTCAAATCTTGTCGCCTGGCTCCGCCGCGTTTCCAAATAGTGAACCAGCAGTGCATTTGGGCTGGCATATCCGGTCCACATTGCTCACCCTGTGCACACAAACCACACAAACATCCCATTGACCATCTCTTGGTCAAGAGCACCACACATAGACCTGATAAACCCGGATCCGAACTGTCGTACTGTTACATTACTAACACCTAAAAAGAAATGTCATCCTCGACATTCAGGGCGAAACCATGGCAAGTCAGATTAACACCTAAAAAGAAATAAAGCCATATATAAAACAAGTAGGATACACTCTTTGTTGCTCTTGCTTTTCAAATCACGGCACACGGACTACCTTGATCTGCTCATTTTCATACCTTTCTTGCTTTACCGTTCTCTTTCATCCTCTTCATATATTGCTCTGCTCTTTATGTCATTCCGCCATTCTCCACTTTTCAATGGTAGCCATTCTAACTTGCCATTGGTGCTTTATCTCCTTTGACTCAACCTGTTTCCACACTTTCCGGACTGTGCCTGCAATATTCCTTTCTAGGCCGCTTTACTTCCTCAAATTGTTTACTAAACATTGCTCCATTGCGATGCTTTACCATGTCATAACCTCTTTCAATTCTCAAATTTTTCGGTGCCATTTCATTTCTGTTTATCATTGCCTGCTATTATTCTGCCTCATTTGTATTTATATTCTCATCTGCCATTTAAAACCATCTTGTTTATTCCTCGCACTCTACAGTGCCATATCTACTCTACTCATGACTGTCAATTGTTCTATGCTTTATCTTTCTTTCTTCTTCTTTATACTCTCAACTACTAACTTTTCCATAGAAAACTCATTATCTTTTTCTGAATTTTCTGCCTTTTCATGTTGTTCTGCTCGCATTTCTTTAACTCATATTCCTTAAATTTCTCGGTCTCTTCCCGTCTGTGCCAAAATCTGCAATTCCCCTTCGAACAAAGGAACCTGTGAGGTATAGCCCCACTACGCTTCTGCTGTGCTACTCTGATCATACTGACCACTCGGCACAATCTTTCATAAATTCTGTTTTCATTTTTGCTTTTACTTGCTTTCCACTTTCACTATTACTCGAATCCCAGTTGGACTCAATTCTCATTCACATATTTCTTTACTTATTCTGTTCCATCAACTGCCACTGGCCTGAAATACTGAAGTTTGCTAATCTGCTTTTCTTTTTATATCAAATCTACTTGGGCTTTATTTTTAAATTCTGCACTCTGGTTTATGACTACTAGTACATCTTACTCGCCATGTACCAATCTTGTCTTTAAATCATCTTCTCTAGCTGTTTTTTCACACTGCCTCTTCATTATTTCCTAAGTACTGTCCTCATCACTTTAACTTTGTAATTTCTTATCTCATATAATACTGCGCTAACTATTTTGCACAAATTCCATATTTCTCTTGACTAACTTATTTGTACACAAGTGCCACATTTTCTTAAATCTTTTCCTTTACTCAATTGATCATCCTTTTCTTTCTGTGCTTATTCATTCCAATTATCTACATCACATTTCTTTCTTTCGGTTCTATTCTGCTATACTAAGCCATATTCACTGTTCCTTAACTGATCTACCCCTTTTTCTTTTTACATTACCTCAGTAATATTTTCCACAAATACCTCTGCTCAATTTAAAATTCCATTTTCTATACACTAACCTGCAAATCCTTTCTAATCATTCTCTCAATCATCTATTTCCATTCTTTTCATTACTTCCTTCACTCTTTCTTTTTAAACTTCTTAGGAAAACCTACTGTGTACTGATCTCTATTTAATCTTTCCTTGTTCAACTATTCACCTCGGCACATCCATACACAAATCTCTTTTTCCCTTAATTTCTTCATACTATCACTGTTCATAACAGCCTTTTGTTCCCAAACTCGTGGGTGCAACCAATACTAAACACATACATCTTGAGTCTAGCTACCACAATTCATACCATTGTCTCATCTGGGGCTCATCCACTTTATACATTTATCCTAAATTTTTCCTTACCACTTTAATCACACTGTTCACCAAACTGCTCCTTGATATCAACTGGCACAAATCTCAACACAATGATCACCTCTGCTGAGGTTCACAACCGTTAATGCACACTAACTCGTCTTTAACTATACATTGCTCTATTCCTCATTACACATCTGTTTCCTATGCTATTCCATCATATCTTCCTTTATCTCTATCTCTACCCATTTCTGTTCTTCACTAAAACATTCTTCCTAGATTTCATAGCTGAAATCACTAATCCCACTAGTTTCATGGCTGTGGATTCCTTAAACAACTTAACTAGCCTTTGACATGCTGAATTTCTATCTCTAATCTTACCATTGTCTGCCATTTCTAACAATAACCAGGTTTACACACAACCCTTTTCATATTTATTCACTTTTCACAATCTGTATTTCCTCTAACCACATCCTTTCCTGCTACTACCAACAACTGCCCAATCAACACACAATTCACATAACAAAAACTTATGCG
This sequence comes from Colocasia esculenta, assembly GCA_014218235.1. NCBI lineage: Eukaryota > Viridiplantae > Streptophyta > Magnoliopsida > Alismatales > Araceae > Colocasia > Colocasia esculenta. The sequence continues at coordinate 78,643,385 of CM024766.1, forward strand.
AAAACCATTTTAAATCACGTAAAACTGCAGACTTACTACCAGCAGTGGACATTAATCCATGTATTGGCACATTGTACCTTCAATGTCTTTTCATATTCTAACTGGACCATTGCTCTGATACCAACTGTAACGGCCCTGGATATTTATACCCAATAAGGGTCCATATCTAGATCCGTCTCCCGCGAACGAACCGAAATCTCGCAAGGGATATCACTAACACGTGTCCAGTAAGAATATAAAAGACCACAAGTACATTATATAACACAAGAAAGTACAAGTGTATATAATTGTAAACTACAATGTACAAAATTCCCATTAAACTACAATTGATGTTGGTCAGCAATCGATGTTTTTCCTTCGCAAATCGATTATCTTTATGTCAATCGATTGCCCTGTTAGTCAACAATTGTTTGTCTCGTTACACAGCAATCAATAGGAGTTTGTGTGTTGATTGGCCTTGTTTGCCAACTGATTGACCCTTTTAATATGGCCTATTAAACACCAATTGATGGAGGATTTTATTTTCCAATCGATGTGAGCCCTTCCACAACCTATTTGGTGGCCTCATCAACAATCAATATAGCCCTTGAACACCTATCGATTGGAAGCCTGGTCTCCAATCGATGGCAAAAAAAGGACACAGAATTCTAAAAGGGCATGGGTGGTCCTACCTACCCCTGTCCTTTCTCCAGAAATAAGTCAACATAGACATGGCCAAGGTATGGTGGTGTGTCCTTTTTGTAGACCAAAGTCAATATTAAGCATGACCTAAGGTATGGTGGATTTTTGAGGAAATTCCAACCACTGTACTGTGAACATGGAGACTCAACTATCCGGCCTGAATAAGGCTTCAAAACAACTACCAATTACTTTAACTCACTACATGTTTACATTAATCGATGTACTGTCTTACTTCAAAACAACTATGTGTTTTCTTTAACTCATGTATTGTCTTACTTTAACCTTAAATATGTGACACTTTAACTGATATAGTGGCCGGATTTTAAAAATGAGTAATGCATGCTTCCAATGGAAGGAGGGAAGTCATAAAAAGATGTGCGGGAAGCCTCACAGACAGCAAGAGTATAACTGAAAATTTAAAAAGTCATTTTAGGTTAGACGATGAAAAACGTCATTCAGATATCATCCAATGTGGATCTCAAAAAAATAGGCGCACTAGAAGTTAACACTTGTAAAAATGTCTGGACTTCTTTGCACAAATGTTTTTTATAGGGGCTTACAGTTAAGGTGCATTCACTGCTAACGACCCCTAATTAATTTTCACAATATAATTTCTATTTTGTTTTCAGTCGGTCAACCAAGAGATTAAATAATATTAATGTAAATAAAGCAGTACAATGGAGAGTTACCAGGATGAGAAACCTGGTAAACTAGTGAGAAAAAGAACAAGGAGATGACACCACAGGTTGGTGACTATCTCGAAAACCTCATCTAAGAAGATAGCGCTAATTTGATGTTGAATCTCTTGAGAATTACATTAGACCGACCCGAAGGCAACTTAGTACAAGGACTCGCTTCAATGCAGGAGCGGGTATCATCAATAATGGCTAAAGTCACCTGAAAAGCAGAAAGAGATGTGTCATCAAAGGTTCTTCGACACCTTTCATACCAGATCCACCAAATGGTAGCACGGAACAGAATCCGAGCGAAGGAAGTCGCAAGACCATCCGATTTGAAGCTAGCTCTCAAGGCGGATATTTCTTGAAGAATATTTTGTCTAGGACTCCTTCTTATGTTCATCCGATGAAGAATGTCTTTCCAAATCTGAATAGAATAAGGGCATTGGAAGAAGATATGATCTTCACTTTCTTCAGAAAGACAACATAAGATGCACCTACTAGGAATGATAATGCCACATTTCCTGAGATTATTATGAGTGGGTAGTTTATGCATGATAGCCTGCCAGGTCGTAAGGGAGAAACATTGGACGGTTGGAGATTTCCAAATCCAATCAGCCCACCCCACTTTTTGTTGCTGTTCACGAACTTTATTCCAGATTTCTTTGGTGCTTAGTTTGCCATACTTCCAGGTGATTGTATCAAATTGACCAAGGGGGATCTTAGTAATCTTCGGCCAGATGTCAAACATCTCAATAGCGGTGGGAGGAGGAAGGCGCCATTGCCCATTTTGAATAAAAGCTGCACAAGTGATGTCACTAGAAGCACCAAGATGATGTCTAATGCTATCGCCAACCATCATGTATATACTTTGACCTTCTAACCAAGGATCATGAAAGAAACTAGTTTGGCTCCCATCACCGATATTGTAGTAGATATGCTGACGGATCCAGTCCCTTTGTTTCAGAACACCCTTCCAAGCCATAGAATGATAAGACCTCTGAGTGAAAGACCAAATAGACATATTCTGAAGATACTTATTATGGACCCAGTTGACCCAAAGAGAATTATTTTTCTGAAGTATATCCCACAAGTTATTGGTTGCACCAGCCAAGTTCCAATCCTTCAGGCGTCGAATGCCTAAACCACCTTCATCTTTTGGTCTGCATATGTTTTTCCAGCTAACCATATGAATAGGATGAGTTGTAGAGTGCCCTTGCCAGTAGAAGTTGCTCAGAATTTTCTCAATTTCCTTTAAGACAGCCGAAGGAAGTAAGAAAGACACAGTCCAATAAATGGAAAAGGAAGAAAGGACCGATCTGATAAGCTCTAAACGGCCTGCTCTGGAAAGAAGTTTAGTCTTCCAGCTTTCAATTCTGCACTTAATCTTGTCTATAATCGGCTGGCACAAGTTCTTCTTAAGAGAGCTACTAAATAATGGGAGCCCCAAGTAAGGGGAAGGGAGTTTACCAATAGGTACCTGAAGAGCTTCTTGGATAGCCATCCGGTTCCTCACTTTTCCCCCAATATAAAGTCTGCTCTTAGCAGAATTGAGTTGCAGACCCGAATAGTGATAAAATTCTTGCAGGAGGGACTTAATTCTTCTGGCAGAAGGGGCATCATCTTTGAAGAATATGATAAGGTCATCAGCAAAAATGAAATGTGAAATCGTCAAAGAACCAGCCCGAGGAACTTTGATCTCCTTGAGATGCACCGAGTTCTCCATAAGACAAGTGAAACCCTCCATTATGATGGTGAAAAGGTAGGGAGAGAGAGGATCCCCCTGACGGATGCCATTCGAACTACTAAAGAAACCGGCAGGCCTACCGTTGACAAGGACGGAGAATTTTGCACTTTGAAGACAGCGTTTTATCCAGAAAATCCAGCATTGAGGAAAGTTCATTTTCTCAAGCATGAAGTAGATAAAATCCCAGGAAACTGAGTCAAAAGCCTTACAAAGGTCAGCTTTAAGGCAAATTTGAGTCCCTCTGTGCTTGGAGTGAAGATCCTTTGCTAAGTCATTAGCCAGCAGTATGTTATTCTGAATACGGCGCCCCCGGATGAAAGCTGATTGATGAGGACTGATAAGAGTAGGAAGAACTTGTTGAATGCGGTTAGCCATCAGCTTTGCAATTATCTTGTAAATAAAATTACACAGGAAAATCGGCCTGAAATTGTCCAGAGAATCAGCATTTTCCTTCTTGGGAACAAGAGCAATGAAAGTTGAGTTGATTTGTTTCTCCCAGGAACCGCCGTTAAAGAAGGTGAGGATGGCAAGAGATATAAGATCCCCAACAATGTCCCAGCAAGAGATGTAAAATTCAGCTGGAAATCCATCAGGACCAGGGCTCTTATTCCTTGCAGAGGCAAAAACAACCTGACGAACCTCTTCAACAGTAAAAGGCTTCATAAGACTCTCTACCTCTTCAGAAGAAAGAGCAGTACGAACATTGAGATTGGCAGGCATAATATCATGATGTTTATTAAGGAGAGATTCATAATAGGAAACAGCATGATTCCTAATATCAGTATCAGAAGTTAGTACCTCCCCATCTGAACTTTTACAGTTCTTTATAGAGCAATGCATTCTTCGAGCTTTAATAGCAGAATAAAAGAACTTCGTGTTGGAGTCACCGAGAGATAACCAATTCTGCTTGGATTTTTGCTTTGCATACATCTCTTCATTTTCTAAAGCTTTAAGATAGGAAGACCTGCAAAGACTCTCAATGTTGTGAAGATCGGTATTATCTTGGTCATTAGTAAGCTGATTTTGGATCCGAATTAGATTATCCTGAGCAGTAGTAGTAGCGGTGGTAACATTACCAAATTCCTCCTTGTTCCAAGCCCGAAGAGCATACTTGACCATCTTAAGCTTCTGACACACTTGAGATAAAGGAGAACCATGAGTCTGGGCCGACCAAGCATCTGTCACAACTTTCTTGAAATTAGGATGAGTGATCCACATGTTGAAGAATTTGAAAGGAGTCGGGTGGGATTGTCTGCTAGAAGAATTGCTCCAAGTGATATTTAGTAATGCATGATCTGAGATTAAGTGATTATCATAGCGTAAGAGGCTGTCCTCATATTTGTTCATCCATTGAGAATTCACCAGAGCTCGGTCCAGTCTTCCTGAGATCCGTTGCATTCCAGCTTTCCTATTACTCCAAGAGAAAAAGTTGCCAACATGAGGCAAGTCCAAGAGAGCAGCACGGTCAAGGAAGTTGTTGAAATCCGCCAGATGAGAAGGGGAAACACTACGACCACCAATCTTTTCCTCAGGGTGACGAATGGTATTGAAGTCTCCCACAAGGATCCACGGTTGCATAATGGAAACAGATAAATGAGTAAGCTCATTCCATAAAGTGCGCCGATCCTGAACAAAATTGGAACCATAGATGGCAGTAATGAAAAAAATCTCACCCGTGATATTGTCAAGACAGGAAGCATGAATGAATTGTGAACCTTCCGAGATTGGAGTCAAGGTGAGTTTTGTAGAATTCCACATGATCCAAATTCTTCCCCTCCAAGAACTGCTATAATTGTGGATCACATCAGATTGAGGCCAAATCTGATTCTTAGTAGTATCAATATTCGGTTGCTGGATCTTTGTCTCACAAAGAACAGCAATATCACAGTTGGAAATAGACAACTCTTTCTTAATAGCTAACATTTTGGACTTCCTATTCATACCCCTTACATTCCAAGATATAATATGCATGATCAATGAGAATTAGGTTGGTGCATCTCTCGTACCATAGGACAATCCCACTTTTGAAGATTGTCTATATCCTTCAATTTAGAAGTGTCAAAGGTTCTTGAAGACCGAATTTTTTTAGGATCCTGATGATTAGATTTTCTAAGGATCTCCTTACCTTTCCCTGGCAAGGGAGCGGAGCTTGCCTTCCCAGTCAAAGATGGGATCAGGCTGCTGCATGTTAAGCTGTCGCCGGTTACAGAAGCAGCAACCAAATCTTGAGCGGGCGAAGAATAGCATGGGAGCGGTGAGGTTACCTTCCTAGCGTCATCTGGAGGCTTAGAATTGACCTCCGTCCCCCAAGAAGAAGCGAACGCAAGAGGAAGCAAATCTTCTGCTGATGCTCCGATCGGCAGTTTTTTATGAAGGGAAGTTGCCGGATTTATGCTGACTGGATCGTCCACTGTGGCTTTGGAGACCAAAGCCATAGAACCTGTAGAGGGAAGGGATCCCGGGTTTACACCAGCTAATGTGGTCACCGTAGAATCACAAACATCATTTGTCACAGCCTTACTAATATTTCCAGATCTGCTTTCTATAGAACCCGGATTTACACCAGCTAATGTGGTCACCGTGGAATCACAAACACCATAAGAATCGCATACAACATTGTCAATTATCAGAGCCTGACTGAATTTTGCAGATCTTCCTTCCATAGAAACCGGATTTACACCAGCTAATGTGGTCACCGTAGAATCACAAGCACCGATATTGGAGCTATTAGTTGTCAAAAGAGTAGTAGAATCCTTCACACACTTAACAGCTCCACTGGAGGGAATACCAGGATCATCCATACTAACTTGATCACTGAGAACGTGAAACTGGTTGGCCACAGGGATCACAGATGAATTTGATGAACGTGATTCCATCATAACCGGGTTTACACCAATAACATTGTTTGATGTGACCATGCTATTAGTCACCGAAGAAGAACCAGTATTCTTCAAACACTGATCAACAGAACCAGCATCCACGAAGTTATGAGAACCAGTGGAATCCTTCAAAGTTACATGATCAGTAAGACCAGAAGACTGGTTAGGCAGAGAAACATGTGAAACAATTTTGGGACGCCAGATTTGTTTACTTGGAAGAACTTGGGTGCTCTCCTCCTGCCCAGGAATAATAGAACAAGAACCATCCGGGTGACCAAAGGATGAGCACACCGAACAGGATTTCGGTTTCCACTCATAGCTAACTTGAATATCCTCTGTATCCCCCGTGTCATGAAGAATTTTAATCTCAGAAGGGAAGCTGAAATCAGTAGAAATAAGAACACAAATTCTGGCAAAGGCGAGCCGCTTCCTGGAAGCTGTCATCTTATCCATGAAGAGGGGCTTCCCAAGAACACTTCCCATCTTGCTCAAAGAGGTATGTGACCAGAGATGAAGTGGGAGGTTAGGGAAAGAGATCCACAAAGGAATGGAAGTAAGCATCGCCTTCTCCATCTTAACATCTCTATTCCATCGTTGAAGGATCAAAGGGTGGCCACGAATGTGCTAAAAACCTTCAAGAACCATCTGCAAGTCTTCTTCGAGGGCAAAGACGCAAACAAAGAATCCACCAAAACGTAGGTGGATATCATAACTACCTTTTGGTTTCCAATGTTTGTCTATGAAGTTCTTGAGAGGATTATATGCTGCCTTGATCCCAACTATCTAGCCCACCACAGCAGACTTCCACACAGTAGCCAGGTCTTGCGAATCATCAGAGCTGTAAGATGCAACTAGCCTATCCCCATGCAGAACAGGTTCAACAAAGTTTAAGCTCAACCTGCACTCGGTGCTGAAGATGTTCCTTCAAAAAGCTCATTCCATGCTTTCTTGGAAGAGGAGACCATCTGCACCGGAACTCTTGATCTGGAGCGCCCACGAGATCTTGCACGGGAGACATAGCGATGAGGAGGGAGGCGGGCAGGATGATCTTGTGAGGAACCGTGAACTTGTCCCAGTTCGCTCGCGATCTTCACGGGTGCTTCAGCGGAAATCGAAGTCTCCACCGAAAATGGAAGAGACCGATCTCCAGTAGCACCCCCCTCCGGAGACTCCATAGTCACTTCTTCTCCCTGGGAAAACCGAGCAGCAGCAAAGGCCCCCCCACCGCCGGAGGCGGGAGGAGCCCAACGAGACACCAAAACCCTCACCTCCACAGAGCTTCTCTCTCTAGAAAAATCTAGAGAGAGAAGGTCTTACCTTACCCTTTCACAATATAATTTCAAATACTCCAATTTAAACCACCCAAAAAAAAAACTTAATATGAGCAAGGTAAATGTAGGTACCATTAGCTGGCGCTGGGAATTGCTAAAGGCAACACCCCCACCTCCACTTAGAAGGGGTTCTCGAAGGTGGGCACATGGGAGGAGCCAACCCCCAGTTGTCTTCCCCACCTTAACAATGTCAGAGACGAGCTTGCCATGGGAGATGTTGCCACTGATGCCATCTTGAAGGGTGCAGCCAGCAAAGTTGTTGCCAAAGGATGCTGCTCCATTATGTCTTTGCATGTCCTACCATTACTGATGGTACTCAGCGAGGGCATCGGTAACCCCAGGAAACCCCTCAAGCTCGAGGATCAAGTCGAGGGTGAACTCAGTGCGGTTCTCATTCTCTAGGATGGGTGTCCAAACGTAGTGCTGCTGCTGAAGCAAAGAGATCAGCCCAAGCTGAGCAGGCCCAAGGGAAGATGGCGCGATGAAGTTGGTGTTGCCGAGTTGCCGAGCTCCCTGACCTGCAAGACCACCGAGGCTCCTCGGTGGTTAGAGACTCTGACGATCTAGTCAGCTCGGGAGGTCAGAGAAAAGAGTTTTTGGGCTAGAAGTTGCGTACCTTCGGGCGAATGGTGTCCATCTCTCTTTATAGGTGTTGATTGATCGAGATTACTACGAGTGATCTGAGGAGTTCTGCGACAAGTGTGCCCCTGATTTCTACAGGCCGAGATCATAAACGGTAGGTTAGCTAGACTAACTCTAGTCATAGGTGGCCGTGAGCGTGATCTCCAGATCTTTTCCTTGATAGACTCCTCTTCCTTCTGTCTGACGAGTCATTCCTTGGAAAGTCTGGATAAATACATTATTACCGAGGATGAGGAGGGGAGACATAGTTCAGACGAGTACCTGGGTCGGGGCATCGTAAGACCTGGCTTGACCTTCTTGGCTGATTGGGGTTTGCTTGATGGACGGGGTGTGGCTAGGCCGAGCACCTGAAGATCTACCCATATCAGTGGCCCCCCAGCTTCTTTTCGGGATGTTGTGATGTGCTGAGGAGAAGGTGTTTAAAAGAAGTCTAGCCCCCAGAAGCCGTGCAGCACCGTATGATCCCCTGTTAGAGATATCCTCATGATAGATGTGTCAGAACTGTGTCAGAACTGCCAGGGAACGCGGCGGCCACTGGACTGATGGAACCTCTGGCGTCCCTAATAGAAGTTGAAGTGACGCGATGCCTCGACTCCTGGCCGCAATCATGTTGTCAGGTGAAGCGATGGACGCTTTCGTCGATGCCTCGACTCCCGAACCACCCTGTGCCTTTTGACTTTGATCGTGGTCCGTGTTGGGACCTATCGGCCTATGGGATGATGACATGTGGACAAATCCTGTCACTTGGTCAAGGTGATGATCCACAACCGTAGGATCAGCGCGATCCTGTGACCCTATAAATAATGCAGTCGGTACCCAAAAAAGGACCTTACCTTCACGCGTGAGCTCTATCATCTAAAGTGGCCGATCTTCTGAGCATTGGAGGATCGTTCGAGTGTTCAGGTCATCTTCCTCACCGAGCTCCCTATCAGGCATCCTTTCTCTGATAGCTTCCTTTCTGAGGTAAGCCATGGGCTCATCCTCTACATCTACCTCTTCGTCATCTTCTTCGTCTTCCCCGGAGTATTCTCCTTCCAAGGGTACCTCTGCACGGTCTCCATCTTCTCATTCTTCCATTCCTGCCCAGGTGGACCCTTCTGACACCCAGTCGTCGAAAACTGTTGATGAGTTCGTTCCTATGGTTTCTCCTAGGACATACATTTCCCGAGCTTCTTCAGCTCCCTCCTCCGATGTGCTGCGAAGGGTGGTCGACTCCGTGGTTGATGTTGCGACCGAGATTGACCAGACGACCCTAGAGTGGATTGTCAATCATCTCGGCTTCGTCTTCCCCCCCCCCCCCCCTATTTCACCGTCTATACTTCTGTACTTCTAACGACCTCCGAGCTCATCACACGATGGAGAACAGATTTTGTCTCTATTCGGAGTCGATCTGAGCCGGCTTTTGATACCCCCTTCATCCTTTCCTCCTCCATCTCCTTTTGTACTTAGAGGTCACTCCTTCCCAGTTGGCCCCCAATTCTTGGAGGTCGGTCATTGGCTTTTTGATCGCTTGTGCCCTGGCCAAAGTATCGCCGAGCATTTGTCTCTTCTTCTACTACTTCTCTATCAATGTTTAGGGGGATTGGCTGTATATTTCTGCTCGGTCGGGTCAATATTTCCTTGGTCGTCTCCCTTCCTCTATCAACCACTGGAAGAGGAGCTTCTGTTTTATCCATAGCTCCAGGGGCTGGGATTTCCCTACTGCCTAGATGACCATCAATCTTCATGATAAGGCCTTCCGGTCTCCGTCTGATATCAGTGATGCCGAGCTCTCGAGCTTCGAATCGTTGCAAGCGATATCAATGCCTGATCTGCATGAATCCTTAGCCGAGCTATTCGAGTTGATCCGGAGGGCTGACGGAGGTCTGATGCCTTTAGGGATTTCTCAATCCTATTATTTCCTTTTTGCCGCGCAATCTGACAATGATTTCCTTTATTGGCAAGAATGGCCGACCAGAATGCCCCTGCGCAGGAGGGAACTAACTACACGGCCCTCGCCACCCAGAACTTCCTCGCCGGGGGAGGTAAGCAAAAGAAGAAATCAGCTCGGAGGGGCAAGCAGTCGGTCGAGGAGGCAGATGTTCAGATCGTAAACCCTCCGGTGCCCTCTACCGGTCATATCGCCCTGGTCGTGCCAGTGCCCCCGACTAAGTTAGTTGTGGAGGGGTCGGCCAAACGAGCTCGGACGTCTGAGCCGGAGTCAACCGAAGGTGGTACTTTGAGCGCTGCCCCGCCCTCTCGTCGCCCGAGCATATCTTCGGCTCTGCCGATGGAGATGAGCCCCAAGGAGTGGGGTCAACTTTCTACTCCGGCTAGTGCCAGTTCGCAGGCGGCTGCGATGAAGTCCGCCAATCTTGTCGACGAGCTTTATCGAGGGTTGCAACAGCATCTCGGGTTGGTCGGGTCCCTTCTTCAATAGACGGACCAGGCTCGGACGATGATTGAGGGTCGGTTGCACATCATCGAGGAGAAGTGCACCGACCTCAAGGTGAAGAATGCTGAGCTAAAGGAGTCGATTGAAGCGCGCGGCATTGTTTATTATACACTTCCGTTGTCGAGAGTTCCGTGCACAAGTCAATATGCTCACCTTCTCTAAACTGTCTCACAAATTTAAAATCACAAAGATGAACTAATATAGTGGTGAGAACAGGTCATATCCACGGAGAGGCAGAATAAAGCTTGAATTAAACTACTTTGACTTGAAGTCTCTATCGACAATGCATTAAAAGTGAATGTGTAAACAACACTGATCAAATCCCGCAAAATCTTGACAGATCAAACTTAATGAAAGAACAAGTGGAATTGAAAATGGAAGAGACATGATATCACTGTACCCTCACAGCTCGAGGGATCAAATTGGTGGACAAAAATCTTTAAAAGAAAACTTTCAAATCAATGTGCCTCTAGAGCACAGGGGATGAACAATCAATAATTGTAATTCTCCACAAACACTGAACCGTATCCTCACAACTCAAGATTCGGACAGAAAATCAGAAACATAAATTTAAAGTTGCTAAATCAGATTTCTATTGCTATTACTGAAGAACATGGAAGAAAACTGAATTAATGACTGGAAAACAAATCTATAAGACTCAGAAATCTTCACGAAATCAGCTCAAATCTTTGCTATAGAAGGAATATAAACTTCACAATTAAAACTCCAAATCTGCACTCTCTGAACTTAGTAGAAATGAGAATACCAAATTTCCTGGATTGATCTCCTTATATCTCACAGTAGCAAGACGAGAAGAAATGAAAACTTAGAAATCTGAATTTAAAACTCCCAAAAGTAGCAAAAGCAAAATTTCCCAGATTTGATCTTCCTAACCCAACCCTGAACCAACCAGTTAATCAGCATAGAAGGAAGAGGAAGGAGAAACTCTGTCTCCCAACCCAACAATCGAACCAGAACAAGAACAAGATAAATTCCCCAAAAATTCTAAACCGCAGCTCCCGATCTTTGAGAATCCTCAGACTGCCATCCTCAAGTAGCAGAATTATCCAAAGAATGCTGAACTCCTCTGATCTCCGGATGAACAGAAACAGAAATCAAAATCCTAACACATCCACTCGCGAAGCTCTATTGAAAGGAAAAAAAAAATACAGAAATAAATTCCTAAAAATATCTCCAACTGGTGAAGACCTGAGAACAAGAACTCTCACAGATGCTATTCTGAAAGAAAGAATACAGGAAGAATAGGAAAGCAACTAAAAATGTTAAAAACTCCAACCCAGATGCTCTGCTAAAAGGAAAGTTACAAAAAAAAATGACAAAAAATTAACGGGTCCAGCCCCGAATGCTGAATACAGAAGAACATCAAAGAAAATTAAACTTCCTAAGAAATCGAACTAATGCTTCACCCACAGATGCTGAAAGAAAAAAAATACATAACAAATAAAATGGCCAAATCTGACTAGCCAACCAACAAGACTGGAAGAACAAGAACTAAAAATAAAGATCCTAAAAACATCCGAACTCCATGCTCTACTGAAAGGGGAAAATACAGGAAAAAGAAAACTTAGAAATCCTAAAAAATTGAACTCGCCCCCCCCGGAGAAGAGGACCATGGGGTCCCTTTTATAGGCTCCATCGTCTCTGCTTCCAGGTGCCAACAGCCTCGCACGTGCACCCCAAGTCTGCTTCGCACGGACCCATCGCCATTTCACACCTGATCTGCTCAGATCCACAGTGCACCGCCTCCATCACGCACACCTCATCCAGCTTCTGCATGCGCCAGCCACATCAGCATCAGCCGCACGCCATCGCACCAGGTCCAGGACCCATCGCCTGGGCACCCGAGCAGCTCCACACGCCCAGCACCACACCCCTGCAGAGCAGATCTGGCCCTTGGCTCCATCTGCCTGCCAGCCACATCCGCTCCTATCAATCGCCATGCCCGCAGCGCCTTGCCCAGTGGTACCCACACTGCACACCCGGCCACACCTTCACAGCACACAGCAGCCCAAGCCCTTAGCGCCTTCGCCAGATCCACTTCTGCTTCGCACGGGAGATCCGGCCATCTGCGCCCCTGCATCACCTCAGCCGCCAGGTCTCCATGGCCAGCCAACCCCTGGTCCAGCACACATCGCCAGAGCAAACCCCATATCTGCTTCAGCTGAGGAAGAAAGGGTTTAAATCATACTTTAAGTGGCCATTTTTTTTGGTTGGATAAAAGGGAAATGGCGAAATGGACTTAGGGGGTATGTGTTCACTTATGGTGAGATGAGGGAAATAATATGTAATGGATTTGCGAGGGGTGGGGTATGTGTCATGATAGGATTGGATATGGTGGAGTATTTATTTACAAACTCACACTTACTAAAAAAATATTTACAAAAGTAACAAAATTTATTTATATACAAGAATTATTTAAAAATATTTTATTTCTTAAAATAAACCTAATTAGTTATTCTGAAAGAAATGATTAAATGCAAATATAACATGTTTTCTAACCCCAAATATCAACTAACATGTTCAAAATCTTATTGATGGATGAAATGAAAATTAAACTCAAAATGTGTATTATCTACAGACAAAAGACATTTAAAATTAACTACATGTATGAAATTTAACACTAAAAATTTTACAATTATCACTCCCCCCTACTTGAACATTGCTAGTCCCTTAGCAATAAAAATTACTCCAAATGTAGGACTAGAAGATGTAATATCTCATGATAAATAACCATCATGTAAAAGATTAATGCAGAGATATGTCTTTCCTAATTGTAAGGGTTTATGACAAGAAATTAGTGCACAAATGATAGCTCACTTAAGAGTTCACATCAGCCCTCTTGGAGCTCCTCTTCCTCAACTAGTACTTGAGATTAGATTGATTCGAGGGAGAAGAAAAGAATTGTGGAGTAACATCCTTGTTCAGTCAGATTGGGTTGTTTCTCTCAGTTCCATTCTGCCCATCTTACTTGAGAATTATTTTGTTCTGAGCTGAGGACTTTGCCTCTTTAGTTGCACTTTGTGCACTAATTTTTTTTTCTTTTCTTTTTCATCCATAATGCTGCACAACTCATCACTTTTCAAGAGTAGCGAGTCCAACTTTACTCAGATCCGGGGCATTTTTCATGGATGTATTTTTTCTTTTGCTTTTGCTTTTTGCTTTCTTTTCTTTTCCTCTTAAAAGAAGGATGGACAGTCAGGTTCCTTGATCACATGCCTTCACTTTCTTCACAATTCACTTAAGGGGAAGGGAGAAAACCAATCACCTCTCTCCTATTAGCATTAGCAAATTTACTTCATTCAGGTTCAGCTAGTCTAAGTGGTTGTGTAGTGTGTGTATGAAAACTTCTTGCCATAAATCCTTACATAAGGTAGACAAGAAGTACATGTAATCCTTTACTAGAGGCTACCTAACATGGATACCTGCAAGGGAATGTGACAACCACAAAGATCATACACCTAGAGATCATACACCTGGTCTTGGGATCAGCTAGTCTAAGTGGTTGTGTAGTGTGTGTATGAAAACTTCTTGCCATAATCCTTACATAAGGTAGACAAGAAGTACATGTAATCCTTTACTAGAGGCTACCTAACATGGATACCTGCAAGGGAATGTGACAACCACAAAAAGCTCATACACTAGAGATCATACACTGGTCTTGGGATGCGCAAAGCCACGCATTTTTTTCAAGATGAAACATTGTGAATTTTTATTTGCATATGTACAAGCTCAAGAAATAGAAATGAGCAATGGTGGGATGAAGACTATGAATGCATGCTTATTCTACCTATCCCCCCTACTTATTTACAGGAAAAGAAAGTAAGACGAGAATTACCTGATGAAGGAATCTGTACACTTGGTTGCCTCCCAAGAAGCGCTAAGTTTACCGTCTTCACCGGACGCCATTAGGCTTCATTGGCTCAGCTAGCTTGGTAGAATCCCATTTTTAAAGAAGATGGGTTTTCAAAGAAAGTTTTAACCTCTGCCCATTAACAGTGAATGATGTCCAGTTTTAGGGCAAGAATGATGATAGCACCATTGTCATAAGCTTTGACAACATGTAAGTACATCCCATCGGGACTTCAATTCCCGAAAACAAACGAAGCCTAGAATTGATAGCCAGACCTTATCATGCACTTGAAAATTTTTTCTATGAATGTGTTATCATGGAATGCTTTGACTTTGGTTTTATAGATCTTGGCTTTTGCTTTGTCTTATTCTCTCCCTTAAACCCTAGAGCACAGGGTTGGTCTACTGCTTTTTTCACACAAGATCTTCCAAGGATGTCTACCACTAGACAACTCTCTCCTTGATCATGGTGCCCAAATGCCTTAAAAATATTGATACTAACCCGCTCATCCCAAATGATATATCCATCATCCCGATAGCAAATTAATGTTGGCTCTAGCTGTAGCCAAAAAGGTCTACCAAGGATGATGGTGGACGAGTTAAATCCTGAGGAGTGTTCATGTCCAGAATGATGAAATCGGCAAGGAAGTAGCAATCATTGATTTTTTAATAACATCTCAACTAAACCTTTTAGGAGTGGTGACAGAACGATCGGCTAGTGAAGGACAACAGAAGTGGGTTCAATTCTCCTAATTAGAATTTCTCAAAAATAGAAAAAGATAGGAGATTGACACTGGCTCCCAAATCCAAAAGACTGCTTCAAAAGTGACTCACCGATGGTGCAAGAATTATGGAGTGCCTGGATCTTTAAGCTTTTTAGGGAGTTGGTCAAGATAATGGCACTCACAGTTTTGGAAGAATGATTGTTTCAGTTTTATTTCTCATTTTACGTTTTGGAGTGCACATTTCTTTTAAGGATTTGGCATAAATAGGCACATGCTTAATGGCTCAAGAAGAGGAATGTTGACATGAACTTGCTTAAAGAGTTCCAAGAGTCATCATTACCAGTTGGTTGTTTTTGGATTTTGGCTTTAAAGCTTCAGGAAAAGGAACTCTTGGAATGTAACAGCTTGGGTCTTCATTCACTTTTATTTGTCTAGAGGTTCTTCAGTAATTTTCTCTTTCTTTGGATCTTCTTTTTCAACATTTTCTTAATCTCTTCTTCAATTTCAGTTCAATTTCCTTTTCTGTATCCTCATGCAATGTCGACATGTGTGGGTGAGGATATTTCATTTTTCACTTCTTAAAGTAGACACAGTTTAACATTTTCCATTTGGGGGCCCCTAGCTTGGGCAGGAGGATGGTCCTGTTGTATCGTTGATTCTGGTTTTGTGGTGCTAGAATGTTCTGGACAAAAGTTTGTTGTTGGTTTTATGGTGGAGGGGCAATTGGTCGAGCAGGTGTCTATACCCTGAGCCTAATGGTATTGCTGTTCTGATAAAATCCGGGAGGGTTGTTCCTTGGGTTTGCTACAGCTTGACTTGGCAACTGACCCAATTCCCTCCTTTGACAAACATCAGCAATCTGGGACTCTATCTTGTGAAATTTTGTTGAAAATTTTGATTTTGAGTTTGATATTAACTTTGTTGTTCTGCATAGTTTGGCATAGAGTCGCCATCATGTTTTGGAGTTGATTCATTTTATCATCAATTAGGCTGAGGAGGTGGTGTTGATATGAAGGTTGCTGGAAATGGTATGAGCAAATTGATTTGAGTTTTGATTTCCTTGGACGTGTGGAGGTTGGAGTAAGAGATTGGCCAAATCCTAAATTTGATTGGGATATGATTGACCGTAAATGGATTGCTTAAAGGAAGGTTGAGAACTTGTTCAGATTGATTTTTCCAAGAAAAGTTCAGGTGGTTTCTCCAACAGAGGTATTATGTGTTGAATATGGATCATAGGAGGGTTTGTAGAAACCTTGTGCAGCTTGGACTTGTTCTTGAATGAAATGGGGTAATGGGCAGTAGTGGGACAAACATTGGTAGAGTGAGCTGGGCTAGCACACATAGCGCCAAGTTTCAGGTGGTTGAGAAATTTGGTGTGGCTTGCCCACTAAAGATAATAATTGATCAAATTTTTGTTCCAACTTCTGCTCCAATCTCTGGTCAAGTCTAGCTAACAGGTCTTCTACCCTAGAATATGATTCTCCTCTCTCTCTTAAGTCATACATCCCTGCCTTCTTTATGGCCTAGTGCTCTCTTATAAGAGTGGAGTTAGGCATGATTGATAGAGTTCTCACTCAATGTTTCAAACAGATTATATGTCTCATCCTCGCTCTAGTCAAATACTCCTCCACACGAGGCATCACCGTCTGCCTATTTGATTATGTTATCCTTCATAAAAAGCTTGAACAATTTGCCACCTCGACAGACCATGAGGGGCATTTTCTAAGCAACTCCTGTAATCTCTCCCATGATTCATGCATTAACTCTCCGGGTGTGGGAGAATCCAGTTATAGCTCTTCTCATGGTGTTGGTGCGACCAATGGGGTAAAATTTCTTCAAAAATCCTGCTGCATTTCTGCCGTGATGGTTGTTCTCCTATGGTTCCTAACCAATGTTTGCCTTATCTTTCAAAGAGAATGGAAATAGGTCAGTCTCAAAGCATTTTCAGTAAAGTTCTGGATCCTTACAGTGGAACAAATCTCTAAGAACTCATCTATATGTCTATAGGGATCTTCATGGGATTGCCATAGAAGATGACAACATCTGAATGGTTCCTGGCTTAATTTCAAAGTGATTTGCAAGAATTTCTGGCCTAATGCATGTAGCAGGTTGGTAGTCAGAAGGAATAAAATACTCCTTCATTTGTCTGGGTGCAACCTCCACTACATTTCTAGCAACTTGGTTGTAGTTTTGATTGGCCATCCTATGAAAGAATCTTTCATCTCGTCTATAGGTTGGCCAAATCTAAGTTTAGGAAGCGTCTACCAAGCATGCACAGTTGAAAAGCCTTCTATTTTTTATTTTGGATTTTTTATTATTTTATTGATTTTTGAATTTTATGAACAAACACAAACAAACAAACACTTTCAAAACAAATTAACCTAACCACTAAATGTTCCTTGGACTTATGTTATTTTTCTCAAAATCAGATTTAGCTTGCTTAAGTCCATCCTAACTCTTCTTGTTCCGGCAGGTAAGAGGGGAGTAGAGGGAGGCCCCCCTTACTTTCGCAAGGACCCAATAAATAACCTCTAGCTCACTTAAGCGTAAGCTTTTAACCTCTAATTTTAGACACCAGACTTAAAGAGAAGTTTGAAATTAAGAAAGGATAAATCTAATTATGAACTCTAAGGCAGTCTACTGATTTTTATTGAAAGTTTAGGACAATGCAAGAATGTGAATTTTTTTTTGTGATTTTTGGGCAAAGGAAAGGGTGATGAAATCCCTCACCTTATCTTTTTTCTAATGGGTGAAGCCCTTAAGCAGTCCCATTTTCAAATGTGAAGTGCACAGATCAAGTTTCAAACAAGCAGTTGTCTAATGCTAAGTCTAATGCATGAAACGAGCGATAGAAGTCTTACCTTTCCCCCGCACTCTTCAATGCAAGAAAGAAATGGAATTCAAATGACAATTAAGATGATGAATGTCCTAAAACATGGGATTCTAATCTTGAGAAGATGAATTTTTTTTTAATTGCAAAACAACGGCTTACATGAAAGAACGATTTGGATGATTTTTTTTTAGATTTTAGATTTATTTTTATTTTATTTGATTTTTTGAACTAAGGGAATGAAATTTAACTAAGAAATATGAAATGATACTATAAACTAATTCCAAACCATTCAAACCACAAAGTCCAATTATTACATGCCTACTAGAAAGAAATCTCTGTACATGCACAGAGAGTACATGAATTCCTCACTACAAGCTTCACTCCTCTTTCTATCTAAAAGACTGAATTAAAAGCAAATTTGGAAAAAAAAAATCAGCACGCTCTCCTCCTCCAATGGGCTTCAAAGGTCAAGCTCAATCTCCATGTTCCTCCTTTGTGCAAATCTGAAATGAAAGTCCAATAACAAGTTAATAAAAGGCCCAATGCAAATGAAATCAAATCAAAGCAGAACTAAATCAAACCCTAATGCCTCCCCGGCAACGGCGCCAAGATGAAGCGCGCGGCATTGTTGATTGTACAATTCTGTTGTCGAGAGTTCCGTGCACAAGTCAATATGCTCACCTTCTCTAAACTGTCTCACAAATTTAAATCACAAAGATGAACTAATATAGTGGTGAGAACAGGTCATATCCACGGGAGAGGCAGAATAAAGCTTGAATTAAACTACTTTGACTTGAAGTCTCTATCGACAATGCATTAAAAGTGAATGTAAACAACACTGATCAAATCTCGCACATCTTGACAGATCAAACTTATGAAAGAACAAGTGGAATTGAAAATGGAAGAGACATGATATCACTGTACCCTCACAGCTCGAGGGATCAAATTGGTAGACAAAATTTTCAAAGAAAACTTTCAAATCAATGTGCCTCTAGAGCACAGGGGATGAACAATCAACAATTGTAATTCTCCACAAACACCGAACCGTATCCTCACAACTCAAGATTCAGAAAGAAAATAAGAAACATAAATTTAAAGTTGCTAAATTAGATTTCTATTGCTATTACTGAAGAACATGGAAGAAAACCGAATTAATGACTGGAAAACAAATCTATAAGACTCAGAAATCTCTCACGAAATCAGTTCAAATCTTTGCTATAATAGGAACATAAACTTCATAATTAAAACTCCAAATCTGCACTCTCTGAACTAAGTAGAAATGAGAATACCAAATTTCCTGGATGATCTCCTTATATCTCACAGCAGCAAGACTAGAAGAAATGAAAACTCAGAAATCTGAATTAAAACTCCAAAAGTAGAAGAGTAAGAGAAGCAAAATTCCCAGATCTGATCTTCTAACCCAACCCCAAACCAACCAGTTAATCAACATAGAAGGAAGAGGAAGGAGAAACTCTGTCTCCCAACCCTGCAATCGAACCAAAACAAGAACAAGACAAATTCCCAAAAAATTCTAAACCGCAGCTCCCGATCTCTGGGAATCCTCAGACTGCCATCCTCAAGTAGCAGAATTATCCAAAGAATGCTGAACTCCTCTGATCTCCAGAAGAACAGAAACAGAAATCAAAATCCTAACACATCCACTCGCGAAGCTCTGCTGAAAGGAAAAAAAAAATACCGAAATAAATTCCTAAAAATATCTCCAACTGGCGAAGACCTGAGAACAAGAACTCTCATAGATGCTATTCTAAAAGAAAGAATACAGGAAGAATAGGAAAGCAACTAAAAATGTTAAAACTAAAACCGGATGCTCTGTTAAAAGGAAAGTTACAAAAAAATGATAGAAAATTAACAGGTCCATCCTGAATGCTGAATACAGAAGAACATCAAAGAAAATTAAACTTCCTAAAGAAATCGAACTAATGCTTCACCCACAGATGCTGAAAGAAAAAAAAAACAGAATAAATAAAATGGCCGAAATCTGACTAGTCAACCAACAATACTAGAAGAATAAGAACTAAAAATAAAGATCCTAAAAATATCCGAACTCCATGCTCTGCTGAAAGGGGAAAATACAGAAAAAAGAAAACTTATAAATCCTAAAAAATTGAACTCGCCCCCCCCCCGGAGAAGAGCACCATGGGGTCCCTTTTATAGGCTCCATCGTCTCTGCTTCCAGGCGCCAATAGCCTCGCACGAGCACCCCAAGTCTGCTTCACACGGACCCATCGCCATTTCACACCTGATCTGCTCAGATCCACAGTGCACCGCCTCCATCACGCACACCTTAGCCAGCTTCTGCATGCGCCAGCCACATCAGCATCAGTCGTACGCCATCGCACCAGGTCCAGGACCCATCGCCTAGGCACCCGAGCTGCTCCACACGCCCAGCACCACACCCCTGTAGAGCAGATCTGGCCCCTGGCTCCATCTGCCTGCCAGCCACATCCGCTCCATCAATCGCCATGCCCGCAGCGCCTTGCCCAGTGGTACCCACACTGCACACCCGGCCACACCTTCACAGCACACAGCAGCCCAAGCCCTTAGCGCCTTCGCAGATCCACTTCTGCTTCGCACGGAGATCCGGCCATCTGCGCCCCTACATCACCTCAGCCGCCAGGTCTCCATGGCCAGCCAACCCCTGGTCCAGCACACATCGCCAGAGCAAACCCCATATCTGCTTCAGCTGCTGAAGAAGAAAGGGTTTAAATCATCCTTTAAGTGGCCATTTTTTTTGGTTGGATAAAAGGGAAATGGCGAAATGGACTTAGGGGTATGTGTTCACTTATGGTGAGATGAGGGAAATAATATGTAATGGATTTGCGAGGGTGGGGTATGTGTCATGATAGGATTGGATATGGTGGAGTATTTATTTACAAACTCACACTTACTAAAAAATATTTACAAAAGTAACAAAATTTATTATTATACAGAATTATTTAAAAATATTTTATTTCTTAAATAAACCTAATTAGTTATTCTGAAAGAAATGATTAAATGCAAATCTAACATGTTTTCTAACCCCAAATATCAACTAACATGTTCAAAATCTATTGATGGATGAAATGAAAATTAATCTCAAAATGTGTATTATCTACAGACAAAAGACATTTAAAATTAACTACATGTATGAAATTTAACAATAAAATTTTTGCAATTATCATCGATCACTGCTGAAGCCGCTCGAGCCAGCAAGTTCGAAGACCGAGCTGTCGCGCTTGTTAAGGGCTTGGACAACCTCAAATCGTCACTGAAAGCGGAGAACGTAGCACGAGAGGCTGAGGCGGAGGCCCACGAGCGAATGAAGGCCTAAACCGCCAAACTTGTGGCCGACGAACGCCAGAGGGCCGTGGCCGAATACAAGGAGTCCAACGTACACATTGAATAGATAACCGGCCTATTCCGGGATGGTTATAAATTCTGCTTGAAAAGTGTAGCTGTGGTCCTCTCCGAGCTGGATTTGTCCAAGGTGCAGCCTCCATCTGTGGATGATGATGAGCCTGAGGAGGAGGCGGGGCAGACCGATATTGGTGCCTCCTCCACTCCTGCTCTTGCGGTCGACTCTTCTGCCATCCCAGTAACCGGGGTCACCACCGAGCCCTAATCGGTGTACTGTAAAACCCTCTCAACTTCCAAGCTATTTTTATAGTATCTAGCAAATTTCTGCTTTTGTCTTAAATTTGTCTTCTCTGCCCTCAGTGTATGAATTCAAGTGCCGATGCTACGATCTTGTCCATGAACTGAACACCGAAGTTCTGATGTAACCTCGTTTGCAAGTTTAGAGTGCCAACGCGACCTCATTGGTGAGCGTAGAGCGCTGAAGCGACCTCGTTAGTGTAAGTGCCGAAGTGACCTCGTTAGTGAGTTTATAGTGCCGAGGCGACCTCATTTGTGAGTTTAGAGTGCCGAAGCAACCTCATTTGTGAGTTTAGAGTGCCAAAGTTGTTGAACCACTCTCTATTTGTCTTTGTATTTTGGTGATAACAAAACTTATGATTATCACATACATGAATATTTTGTTTCATCTGTGTCGCATCAATCTCATAGCCAAAGCTAAGTCTCTCATTGATGTAATATTTGGCGCAAAAATGATAAAATCGATGTTTAATCATATACATCGATTTTGTTTAAGTGCCAAAGTATCAAGCGCCGCAACGATTTGTTAAGAAGTCGATGCCATAACGATTTCCTCTTAAGCGCATTGATTTGGTAAGAAATCGTTCCCATAACGATTTGTTAGAAGTCGATGCCATAACGATTTCCTCTTTAAGCGCATTGATTTGGTAAGAAATCGTTCCCATAACGATTTGTTAAGAAGTCGATGCCATAACGATTTCATAAGTGTTCGCAACGATTTCTTCTGTAAAGCGCAAGAAGTCGATGCCATAACGATTTCATAAGTGTTTACAACGATTTGTTAAGAAGTCGATGCCATAACGTTTCCTCTTAAGCGCATGATTTAGTAAGAAGTCGATCTCATAACGATTCTATAAGTGAGCGCAACGACTTGCCTTCACAACGATTGTTAAGAAATCGTTCCCATAACGATTCATAAGTCATGCTCATAACGATTTCTTCATGGATTCTGTTGAAACACAGATTGCCTTTATATTCAAATATGCTTGGCGCTTAAATAAAAAGTCAAATATCTTCTGACAAAAAGCTGCATGCATATTTCAGAGTCTGTCAAAAAGATATGACCTCTATTTTCAGTATGTTAGCAGAAGCAACAGTACCATGCATCGTTTATCATAAACACTCTTTTATGCTAACCACTCTTCTATGCTCACAGACATCGAAGACCACCAGAGTCTGATTAAGAACAAATGAAGAGAAGATAAGCAACGGTCAGAACTCCAACGGATCCAAAACTCAAACGGCTATCTCTTCAACGGATTTGTTCAAAGCTGCTCAATATAAAAGATGGAGCATTGCTGAAGAACAAAAAGAGCCTTTTTCTTGAATATCTTTGAAGGAGTGTACATCTGTTGAGAAGCACCTTCACGCCACATACACTCAGGAAAGAGAGAAAGAGCCCGAGCCAAAAAGAAGCATTCAAAGCATTTCAAGCTCTCAAGCTTCAAGCTTCAAGCATTGAGCCTTCTTTTTCTCTTCTGTTTTCTCTCCAGCTCATTGTATATCTGGGGAGGTTTGGGACTGTGAGCTTTACATGAGGTTCATCTTGTAA
Source organism: Colocasia esculenta (assembly GCA_014218235.1). Lineage (NCBI taxonomy): Eukaryota > Viridiplantae > Streptophyta > Magnoliopsida > Alismatales > Araceae > Colocasia > Colocasia esculenta. Next base: position 78,666,410 of record CM024766.1, read on the forward strand.
GGTCTCTCAGTCTGATCTTTTAAGAAAGATCTGTGTCCAGCTGTAGGATGTATACAGTAGTTAACCAGCTAGGGGTTGGTGTCTAGCAGAACCTAACTGGGGTTTTGTACCAGTTGTCAACCCAGCGAGGGTTTTGGTCTAGCAGAACCGCACTGGTTGTTCCAGAAGGTTGGCTTCTTGACCTGTAGAGAAGGGGCTGCCTTCTTGCCCGGGAAAGAGAAGAAGGCTGCTGGGGGATCCAGGGTGTTGTAAGGTCCATAAGGGGGACTGTACCCTTGGTTAGTGAAATCCCAAGGTTGCTTGGGGAGGACGTAGGACTTCCATGTGGGAAGGGCCGAACCGGATAAATCTCGGTGTCCTTGTGTGATTGTTTATTTGCTTCCGCACTGCTACTCTTTATCACACTAAACTAACCAAACCTTCAAGTGTTATTTTCTGTGTTAAGATTCTATTTCGATTTCAGAAAAACCTATTCACCCCCCCTCTAGGTTTGCTTGCTGCCGTACAAAAGGGCCAACAAAAGTGATCGTTAGTGTAGAGTGCGAAGCGACCTCATTAGTGAGTTAGAGTTGCGACGACCCTCATTATACCGGTACGGTTATACCAACCACGTCGGTATAGCGAGCGTCATCACAGTGGGACATTTACCCAACAATGAATTCAGTTGAGATACACGTGAATATAAGAACAGAGTAGCGGAAGTAAAATAACCACTGTCTTCATTTCATTCATCATCCACATTTAACATACATGTTTTGATAACATTTAAAGAGCTAAAGGTCCACATAATTTAAATTGCTGAAAATCAAATACATAGATGTCCATACTTATACATTCTTCCATGATAATGCTAGTAGAATGTTCAATTTACATACTATGAAAATCACAAAATGTCACAAGTACTCCAACACTCTAATCTCCACGCTCGGAGTCGGTCTCCAACGTCTCCTTCACAAGTGTCTCGTCACCAACTACACCTGTACGCCGAATCAAGTAGTGAGTCTAAAAGACTCCGCAAGTAATTCTACACATATCGTACATGCACATATCATAGTAGGTTCTACATACACATTCACAAGACACAACATGTAGTATGCTTGACATTAAATTTTACAACCTATCATGGTGAATCTACAATTTAAACACATGGACTATGCTTTCAGATTTCCTAAAATAGAATCACCTATCACATGCTTTCTATTCATTCCTCACATAAAAATCTACCTTCAACCAACTAAGACATGAAAGCCATTAACATGAATTCCCGAGCATGCATGAAAGGAAACATACCTAACATGGAATCTACACATTCCTACGCATATACGTAACCATTTTACATGCTTTAAGCTTGCGGTTTTACATGCTTTAGCAACCATAATCTAACACATGAGAGCTACAACAACGATTAAATCACAACATGTTACAACCAAGTATGGAGTTGTTTATATATGCTTAACAATTATCCCTAGCATGGATTCTAGGCATTTTGCATACATAAACATGATCATAACATAGTAAAGCTACTGTTTAAGCATGATTTCAGATTGTCATAACATGGATTACAAACTCACATCCTCACATTTTGGTTTCACATTTTTACACAATTTCAAATTCGCATATTTCACACTTTACACATGCACTTTTACACATTGTTCACATTCACATTTTTCACATGAATACATACACATTTACACATTCACATTTAGTGCCGTGACACATAGTCCAAACCACCAAAGAAGGACACAACACACCACATCACATAGACGCCATCTAGGCAATACAATGGCGACTCTTGGACTGCGCAGACCGGGAGAACAAGTCTCCACCCTAACCAGTGGTACTTGTCCACCTCCAGGATTTCCCCCTAATGCCCTTAGGGTCACAACACATTGAACCTTCTCAGGGGGACTTTTCCCTGATACGGTTCCACTGCCCTCTGTGGAAGCAGTGTCACATTTGGCACAATTTACACATTACACGTTTTCCGATTTAAGCACTTAGTTTAGCACATGACACTCACATCTCACTCATTCACTCATTCACACACATGGGGCTCTATTTTCCTGACATGACACTACAATTACAGAAATTTTACACTCAGGGGATTTCACCATTCAAGTTGAAATAAACATAATTAAATCATTTTTGCAACGGCATGCATTAATTTTGTATTTCTACATAGAAAATTCATATTGCATCATATACTTATCCAAATGACCTGAAATTTTAACCACTAGCTGATTTCGGGATTAGGATCCCACATGCAAATTTTCAGATTTTTCTAACCTAAAACGTAATTACAGTAAATCTAACATCAAATTCACATGCTATCCACAATTCTAGTTAGCATGGAGTTGAACACCAATCACAAATTTAATAACTCACTGTCTAAACCCTAGCATGCATAGAGCCACATGATTTATTCCTGAATTTATTGGGCAATACACAATTTATGGAAGATTTATCGTGACCTACGCATGATTTCTATTTCCCAAAACAGAAAATTCAATAAATCATACAAGCATGGAAAATTCCAGAAACTCATAGCACAGACAGGGTTGTACATACATAGTCTAACAAAATTAGGGCAACATGATTTTACCACGGATTATCAGGATAATGGTGAGAACATGCACATGAACATTCTTCCACATGCTTTTAAATATGTAAATAAGCTCTACCATCCACAAAATAAGTGTACATTCACATTCCCATCCATCACATTAGCTAGTATACATAGAATATAAGAGATTACATTATATCCTCATCGTGAAACATATCGAAATTAATCATATAGAAGAGCAGAACAGCTTACTGTTCTGCTCAGATGAACTTAACGGCAAGCTATGGCCGCTAATTAATGTTAATGGCACAATCGTTGGACGCTAAGCATGATCTTAACGACAACAGATGTTGCCGTTAAGTTCAGGTCTGTGCAAAACACAGACCCGAGCTCCAAAGATAGGGTGAATTGGGGGATCTAGGACACGAGGGAAAATGCACAAAAATGATAAAACCAACCATACAGGGACGTTATGGGTAGGGTACTTGCCTCTAGAAAATACACCAAACGGATCTAGGGCTCGGTGAAGCTCTCTTTGGGCTGTCCCAAGAAGCTCCTAGAAAAGCTTCACTCCGGGTTCTAGGTTGAAGATGGCTCCAAGATAAGGTCGGGGAAGCCTCCTCCTCCACTCCGGCTAGCTCCTTGCTGCAGTAGATGGCCGGTGCAAGCTTCAGGTAGCCGGATTTAGGGTTCCAAAGGTAAGCTCTTCACACAGATTTTAGGGTTTTCTCTTTTTTTCTCTTCTTCCTCTCTTGCAAAGGGGCAAAGAGAAGGGTGTGAGTTTCAAAAATGGCTTTGTATATAGCCAAAGACCTCTCACCCACGTAGGAGATGATGTGATACCCCTTTCAGACCGTTGGGGATAGCTCCCTCATGGTTGGGGTAGCTTGCTCCCGGGATTTTTGGCTCTACAACGCATGCAGGTCGGAGAAATTGATGTCCACATCACTGGACGCTGGACTTAGTGTTGGCGTCCATAGGGTTGACACCGACACAACATCGACGTCTACTGATATTGACGCCAATCTAGCCTTCGGCCAGAACTCTAAAACATGCAGAAACCATGCACATCTTACACCTATATACATGCCATATGTATCTATTAACATGTACACACTACCATCAACCATTCATACATTATTTACATCTAGTTATACACATGCATGCAATAGTATACTAACTAGTACTTACGTAGATATTTACATACGTACATACACAACATGAATTATTTACATGCAATTCAATAATGTAACAAAATCGAGGGCCTTACACCCTCTCCCCTTAAAAGAAACTTCGTCCTCGAAGTTAGAACGACGCTACTCAAACAAAAGGGGATACTTCTTCTTCATCGCATCCTCAAGCTCCCAAGTAGCCTCCTCTCTTGAGAAGTTCCGCCAGAGAACTTTCACCGACGCAATACTCTTGTTCCGGAGATGCTGAACCTTCCGGTCAAGAATAGCTACTGGTTGCTCGACATACGACAATCTGGCTGAATCTCCACTGGCTCATGACTAATCACATGAGACGGATCTCGGACATACTTCCTGAGCATCGAAACGTGGAACACAGGATGAACACTAGCCAAAGCTGGGGGTAAGGCTAGCTCATATGCCACGCTGCCCAAACGTCTGAGAATCTCATATGGGCCAATGAACCTAGGGCTCAACTTACTATGCCTGCCAAATCTGACGACACCTCGAGTAGGCGATATCTTCAAGAAGACTGATCACCCACCTCAAACTCAAGATCCTTCCTCCTATTGTCGGCATAGCTCTTCTGCCTATCCTGTGCCGCAACAAGCCTCTTTCTGATCAGCTGGATCTTATCCGAAGTTTCCTGAACTAACTCCGGTCCGATCAACTGCCTATCACCAATCTCCTCCCAACATAACGGAGATCTGCAGGGCCTACCATACAACGCCTCGAATGGAGCCATACCAATACTTGCATAAAAGCTGTTGTTGTATGCGAACTCCACTAGAGGTAAATGACGCTCCCAATCATCCTTCCAATCCAGCACACACGCTCTCAACATATCCTCGAGCATCTGGATAGTCCTTTCGGACTGTCCATCAGTCTGGGGATGAAACATCAAACTGAGCTTCAGCTCCGAACCTAAAGCATCCTGAAGACCCTTCCACTACCTCGAAGTAAACCTCAGATGTCGATCCGAAATGATCGACTTCGGCACACCATGCAATCTAATGATACTACCAACATACAATCTAGCTAAACTCTCTACTGACTGCTTCTTCTTCATAGGCAAGAAATGAGCAGTCTTCGAGAATCTATCTACAACTACCCAAATCGAGTCATTGCCCCTTCTAGATCGAGGCAAACCCGAAACGAAATCCATAGTGACAGCCTCCCACTTCCATACTGGGATATCCATCCTCTGCATAAGGCCAGATGGTCGCTGCCGCTCGACTTTCACTTGCTGACATACTAGACATCTAGACACATAATCCGCAACATCCTTCTTCATGCCCGACCACCAAAATGATCTCTACAGATCTTGGTACATCTTAGTGTTATCCGGATGAATAGAGAATCGCGACCTATGAGCCTCTGCTAAGACATGCTCACGGACATCTACAATGGCAGGGACACATACTCGGTGCTGAAATCTGATCACACCGTCCTCATCACGAGCAATGCCCGCCTTGCCCACTAACTCTAATAATCTAGGGTCGGCTTTCTGCTGCTCAATCACCTCATCCAGCACAGAGGATCTAAGAGATAGCTGAGCTACAAAAGCCTGACACAGTGATGGCTCTAACTCGGTCATAGAGCACACCGCATCCTCCAACATCTTCCAATCCTGCTGGAGCGAAGACCTCTTTCTACTAAGAGCATCTGCTACAACATTCGCCTTTCCAGGGTGATACTAAAGGTCGAAGTCATAGTCCTTCAAGAACTCAATCCATCTTCTCTGCCTCAAGTTTAATTCTTTTTGGGAGAAAAGATACTTCAAGCTCTTGTGGTTGGTAAACACCTTAAATCTGACACCATAAAGATAGTGTCTCCAGATCTTCAGTGCGTGAACCACAGATGCTAACTCCAAATCATGGGTCAAATAGTTACGCTCATGCTCCTTCAACTGACGAGAAGCATAGGCCACTACCCTTTCTTGCTGCATGAGTACACAACCTACCCCAATCCGAGACGCATCTGTGTAGATAGTAAAACCCTCTACACCGCTCGGTAAGACTAACACCGGGGCTGTCGTGAGCTTACTCTTCAACAATTGAAAACTACTCTCACACTTCTCGGACCAAACAAACTTCACTCCCTTTCTGGTAAGCTGAGTCAAAGGGGCGGCGATGGATGAAAATCCCTCAATAAATCGCCGATAGTAACCAGCTAAACCAATAAAACTACGAATCTCCGAAGGGGTCTTGGGAATCTCCCAATCCACAATTGCCTGGACCTTTGCTGGATCAACTGCAACACCAGCACCGGAGATAACATGCCCGAGGAAATGAACCTCGCACAACCAAAAATCGCACTTGCTGAACTTAGCATACAGCTTGTGCTCACGAAGAACCTCTAATACTAACCTCAGATACTGACGGTGTGTGGCCTCATCCGGAGAGTAAACCAACACATCATCAATAAACACCACGACAAAGCTATCTAAATAAGGCCTAAACACCCTGTTCATGAGATCCATGAACGCTGCAGGGGCATTGGTCAATCCGAAAGGAAGGACCAAAAACTCATAATGTCCATAACGGGTTCTAAACGTCGTCTTGGACACGTCCTCACTCCGAATCCTCAACTGATGATATCCAGATCGCAAGTCAATCTTAGAAAAGACTGATGCATCTCGCAACTGGTCAAACAAGTCATCAATACGAGGTAAGGGATACCTGTTCTTCACAGTCACTTGGTTCAGCTTCCTGTAGTCAATGCATAACCTAAGTGACCCGTCTTTCTTCTTGACGAATAATACAGGTGCGCCCCAAGGGGAAACACTAGGGCGAATAAATCCCTTATCTAGCAACTCTTGCAACTGCCTCCTAACTCGGCTAACTCCGCAGGTGCCATCCGATATGGAGCCTTGAGATAGGAGAGGTGCCCGGAAGCAATTCTATGGTAAACTCTATCTCTCTATCCGGTGGCAAACCAGACAAATCATCAGGAAAGACGTCTGGAAAATCCTGCACTACCTCAATCTCTGCAAGAGTAGGTGACCCATCAGCCTCTGGTACTAATACCACGCTGGCAAGAAAAGCGTCACAACCCTTGTCACCATGCGCATCGCCTTCATGGCAGAGATGACCAACTTTCCCGCCAAGTTCCTTGGCAAGGGATGAGAGAACTCGTCCTCACCAGGAATGCGGAAAACAATCCTCTTCCGGCGACAATCCACTAACGCATAGTGCTCCTCTAGCCAATCAGACCAAGAATAGCATCATAGTCCTTCATCTTTAGCAAGAAGAAACACCCGTCTAGGATTCTATCCTCAATGCACACAGGTAACGACGGAATGCACTTCCTAGTCGATACCGTACCCGCAGGGGTGTGCACAGACAAAGGGACCTCTAAATCCTCAAACTCTATACCTGACTCTAGGGCTAACTGCCTAGCGAACCGCTCGAAAATGAACGAGTGAGTAGCACCCGTATCAAACAAAACCCGGGCGTGCACACCTAAAAGCAAAACCGTACCTTCGGTGACATGCTCCGCCTGCTCGGCGTCCTCGCGAGCTAAAGCAAACACTTGAGCTGGGGCTCGAGGCCTTCCTGGTCTTCCTGTAGCTGGCGCCGCTGTCGCTACTGCCGCTGGGGCTGGCGCTCCGCGCTGGACTCCCTGCTGAAGTCTTGGGCAATCCTTGATCTTGTGGTCGCTGCTTCCGCACTTCAAGCACTTGCCCGTAATCATCCAACATTCGGTACCACCATGTGTCTTCCCACAGTGGGGACACTCTTTCTTCACACCAGGGGAACGTACAGAGGGTACCTGAGAACTGCCGACTGCCACGGATCACTGCGATGTCTGGTACACTACTTTCTTCTTGTCTTGCCGTTGGAATGTCGCTGCTGGCCTCTTCTGCGAAGCTTTCTTTTCTTCCAGATATTGCTCCATCCCTCCCTCTTGCCTACAAGAAGCACTGAGGGCCTCGTCCAACGTGCGGTGGTCAAATGCCACGAGTCTCGTCCGCAGTGATGGCTTGAGTCCCATCACGAACTTCTTTGTCTTCCTGCGCTCGTCTGCCACGATGTAAGGTGCATATTTAGAGAGTTCAAAAAATCTTGCCTCATATTCCAGCACAGTCATGGAGCCTTGAGCCAAAGATATGAATTCCTGCTCCATCCGATCTTGCACATGCTCGGGGACGAACTTGGCCCGAAAGAGCCTCACGAACTCGTCCCAAGCAACATCGATAGCTCCGTCCTCAAACCGGGTACACAGCAATGAAGCCCACCATACATCAGCTCTTTCCTGCAGTACACCGCTCATAAGCACCATCTAAACAAATCTAGCTTAACATACAAGCATATAAACTAAAGCATACCTGTAGCATGTAGGTGGCTAATGTAACCTTATCATCATCTGCACACACGTGATGGCTTGGAAGATCTTTTCTATCTCCCTCATCCAGCTTTCAGCCAACAACGGATCGCTCTCCCCCTTAAAAGAGGGTGGCAGCATCCTCTTGAATCTTCCATGGTAGAAGGTCCACCATGGTCCTGAGCTGGTACTTGAGCCTGCTACATCACAGCAAACAATACACAATCAACACAATATCACATAATTAAATAAAACAAACTATTAATCCTTTTATTAGTCTAACCTGAGCCTCCAACTGAGCCTAGAGTGCTGCCTGGGTATGAGCCTGCGTCTGCATGGCTTGCACCAGACCTTGCATGAATACTCCATAATCCACAGGCGGCGGTGGGGGAAGTACAGGACCTTGCGGTGCCGAGGCCTGCTACTCCGCCCGCTCGTCACGTCTCGGCTCGACCTCATGGGCCGACGCTCCGCCACACCTACCTCTCGAAGCCATGGCTGTAATAAATTTCAGCCACCATTAGAGCTAGGTTACTAAGTTTTCTAACCATTTTCTTATCTACTTTTCATTCATTATTAATCAATTCTACACATGTGGACATACCTATGTAGACTTAGCATGTAATGGGGATGATGGCTTAGGTATATTCATGTGCAATCACAACCGGTTTCTCTGATACCAATCTCTGCGACGACCCTCATTATACCGGTACGGTTATACCAACCCACGTCGGTATAGCGAGCGCCATCACAGTGGGACATTTACCCAACAATGACATTCAGCTGAGATACACGTGAATATAAGAACAGAGTAGCGGAAGTAAAAGAACCACTGTCTTCATTTCATTCATCATCCACTTTTAACATACATGTTTCGATAACATTTAAAGAGCTAAAGGTCCACATAATTTAAATTGCTGAAAATCAAATACATAGATGTTCATGTATAATGCTAGTACAATGTTCAATTTACATACTATGAAAATCACAAAATGTCACAAGTACTCCAACACTCTAATCTCCACGCTCGGAGTCGGTCTCCAACGTCTCCTACACAAGTGTCTCGTCACCAACTACACCTGTACGCCGAAGCAAGTAGTGAGTCTAAAAGACTCCGCAAGTAATTCTACACATACCGTACATGCACATATCATAGTAGGTTCTACATACACATTCACAAGACACAACATGTAGCATGCTTGACATTAAATTTTACAACCTATCATGGTGAATCTACAATTTAAACACATGGACTATGCTTTCAGATTTCCTAAAATAGAATCACCTATCACATGCTTTCTATTCATTCCTCACATAAAAATCTACCTTCAACCAACTAAGACATGAAAGCCATTAACATGAATTCCCGAGCATGCATGAAAGGAAACATACCTAACATGGAATTTCCTACGCATATACGTAACCATTTACATGCTTTAAGCTTGCTGGTTTTACATGCTTTAGCAACCATAATCTAACACATGAGAGCTACAACAACGATTAAATCACAACATGTGAACAACCAAGTATGGAGTTGTTTATATATGCTTAACAATTATCCCTAGCATGGATTCTAGGCATTTTGCATACATAAACATGATTATAACATAGTAAAGCTACTGTTTAAGCATGATTTCAGATTGTCATAACATGGATTACAAACTCACATCCTCACATTTTGGTTTCACATTTTTACACAATTTCAAATTCGCATATTTCACACTTTACACATGCACTTTTACACATTGTTCACATTCACATTTTTCACATGAACACATACACATTTACACATTCACATTTAGTGCCGTGACACATAGTCCAAACCACCAAAGAAGGACACAACACATCACATCACATAGACGCCATCTAGGCAATACAATGGCGACTCTTGGACTGCGCAGACTGGGAGAACAAGTCTCCACCCTAACCAGTGGTACTTGTCCACCTCCAGGATTTCCCCCTAATGCCCTTAGGGTCACAACACGTTGAACCTTCTCAGGGGGACTTTTCCCTGATACGGTTCCACTGCCCTCTGTGGAAGCAGTGTCACACTTGGCACAATTTACACATTACACGTTTTCCGATTTAAGCACTTAGTTTAGCACATGACACTCACATCTCACTCATTCACACACATGGGGCTTTGTTTTCCTGACATGACACTACAATTACAGAAATTTTACACTCAGGGAATTTCACCCTTCAGGTTGAAATAAACAGAATTAAATCATTTTTGCAACGGCATGCATTAATTTTGCATTTCTACATAGAAAATTCATATTGCATCAAATACTTGTCCAAATGACCTGAAATTTTAACCACTAGCTGATTTCGGGTTTAGGATCCCACATGCAAATTTTCAGATTTTTCTAACTTAAAACGTAATTACAGAAAATCTAACATCGAATTCACATGCTATCCACAATTCAAGTTAGCATGGAGTTGAACACCAATCACAAATTTAACAACTCACTGTCTAAACCCTAGCATGCATAGAGCCACATGATTTATTCATGAATTTATTGGGCAATACACAATTTACGGAAGATTTATCGTGACCTACGCATGATTTCTATTTCCCAAAACAGAAAATTCAATAAATCATACAAGCATGGAAAATTCCAGAAACTTAGAGCACAGACAGGGTTGTACATACATGGTCTAACAAAATTAGGGAAACATGATTTTACCACGAATTATCAGGATAATGGTGAGAACATGCACATGAACATTCTTCCACATGCTTTTAAATATGTAAATAAGCTCTACCATCCACAAAATAAGTGTACATTCACATTCCCATCCATCACATTAGCTAGTATACATAGCATAGAAGAGATTACATTATATCCTCATCGTGAAACATAACGAAATTAATCATATAGAAGGGCAGAACAGCTTACTGTTCTGCTCAGATGAACTTAACGGCAAGCTATGGCCGCTAATTAATGTTAACGACACAATCGCTGGATGCTAAGCATGATCTTAACGACAACAGATGTTGCTGTTAAGTTCAGGTATGTGCAAAACACAGACCCGAGCTCCAAAGATAGGGTGAATTGGGGGATCTAGGACACGAGGGAAAATGCACAAAAATGATAAAACCAACCTAGACACATACAGGGACGTTATGGGTAGGGTACTTGCCTCTAGAAAATACACCAAACGGATCTAGGGCTCGGTGAAGCTCTCCTTGGGCTGTCCCAAGAAGCTCCTAGAAAAGCTTCACTCCGGGTTCTAGGTTGAAGATGGCTCCAAGATAAGGTCGGGGAAGCCTCCTCCTCCACTCCAGCTAGCTCCTTGCTGCAGTAGATGGCCGGTGCAAGCTTCAGGTAGCCGGATTTAGGGTTGCAAAGGTGAGCTCTTCACACAGATTTTAGGGTTTTCTCTTCTTCCTCTCTTGCAAAGGGGCAAAGAGAAGGGTGTGAGTTGCAAAAATGGCTTTGTATATAGCCAAAGACCTCTCACCCACGCAGGAGATGATGTGATACCCCTTTCAGACCGTTGGGGACAGCTCCCCAATGGTTGGGGTAGCTTGCTACCGGGAATTCCGGCTCTGCAACGCATGCAGGTCGGAGAAATTGACGTCCACATCGCTGGACGCTGGACTTAGTGTTGGCGTCCATAGGGTTGACGCCGACACAACATCGACGTCTACTGATATTGACGCCAATCTGGCCTTCGGCCAGAACTCTAAAACATGCAGAAACCATGCACATCTTACACCTATATACATGCCATATGTATGTATTAACATGTACACACTACCATCATACTATTCATACATTATTTACATCTAGTTTATACACATGCATGCAATAGTATACTAACTAGTACTTACGTAGATATTTACATACGTACATACACAACATGAATTATTTACATGCAATTCAATAATGTAACAAAATTCGAGGGCCTTGCAAGAGTGCTGAAACAACCTCATTTGTGAGTTTAGAGTGCCGAAGCAACCTCGTTGGTGAGTTTAGAGTGCTGAAGCGACCTCGTTTGCATAGAGTGCCGAAGTGACCTCGTTTTTCATTGATATCTCAAGGATAATAACATCGGAGGTGTTCGGCGTTCCATGTCCTTGGAATCGCCGAACCACTCAAGTTTGCTAAACGGTAAGCTCCTTGACCGAGGTTGTCGATCACACGGTATGGGCCTTCCTAATTAGGGGAAAGCTTTCCTCCTACTGATTTGGGATCCAAGATGGTGAGTTTTCAAAGGACGAGGCTGCCTACATTGAAGTGACGAGGCCTGACTGTTGTGTCAAACCTCCGCTTCATCTTGCGTTGGTAGGCTTTCACTATCGCTGCTGCCTCGTCTCGCCGCTTTTCGATTAGGTCCAGCTCGGCACGTAATGAGCGGTTGTTGTCTTCACGCTTGAACCCCAGAATTCTTTCCGAGGGTACGAGCAGCTCTACGGGGGTCACTGCTTCCACTCCGAAGGCGAGTGTGAAAGGAGATTCCCGAGTGGCTTCTCAAGGCGTCGTTTGATAATCCCAAAGCACATGGGACAGCTCCTCGGCCCATCGGCCCTTATGGTCGTCCAACCTCCTCTTCAATCCATCAAGGAGTGTTCGATTGGTCACCTCGGCCTGCCCATTAGACTGAGGATGAGCGACCGAGGTGAATCGATGGTCGATACTGAGCTCCTCGTAGTTACGACGAAATCTGGCATTATCAAATTGCTTGTCGTTGTCGGTGATGATTGTCTTTGGTAGCCCGAACCTGCAAATGATATTCTTCCAGATGAATCCCCATGCGTTGGCGTCAGTTATCTTTGCCAGTGGCTTGACTTCCACCCATTTGGTGAAGTAATCGACCCCGACAATAACGAATTTCCGTTGTCCTGAGGCTGGTGGAAATGGGCCGAGGATGTCCATTCCCCATTGGGAAAAAGGCCATGGGGCTGTCAATAGAGTGAGGCCCGAGGGTGGCTGCCAATCTATTTTTTCCAAAGAGTTTGCATTGTTGGCATCTTCTGACGTAGTCTTTAGCATCCTTCAACATGGTCAGCCACCAGTAACCCTGTCGAGTTATTCTTCGAACCAACGATTATGGTTCTGTGTGGCTCCCGCACGTGCCTTCATGTACCTCTTGAATGATCTCCCTGGCCTGCCTTAAGTTCACACATTGCAGGTGCGGATAGATGAAGCCCTTCCTGTAGAGGTCGTCGTTGATCATAAAAAATCTTGGAGCTCATCTCTTCGTCTTCAGTGCTTCACCTCGATCCTCTGGAAGTCGCCCGTCTCGGATGAACTCCATAATAGGAGTCATCCACGTCGGCTAGGCCTCAGTGCACATGACCTCTGTAGACCCCACTGAAGGCTCGCAGAGCTCCTCCATGAGTACCGAAGACTCTAGACGATATTCCGAAGTAGCCGCGTATTTGGACAGTGCGTCGGCTTGGGAATTCTCGGCTCTTGGGATCTTCAAATGCTTCGCCGACTCGAAATCACCCATCATCCTTAGGACCTCGGTCATATATGATGCATGCTTTTCTTCCCTTGCCTCGAATACCTTTGAGACTTGACTGACAACCAACTGGGAGTCGCTGTGGACGAGGACTCTTGTTGCTCCTAATGATCTTGCCATTCTGAGTCCTAAGATGACAGCCTTGTACTCGGATACGTTATTCGAAGAGGTGAAACCGAACCGAATTACGTACCTTAGGATGAGGCCATCAGGGGAATGTAGGACGACTCCAGCTCCGCTGCCTTGCGAATTGAACGCCCCATCCACATAGACCCTCCAGCTTCCGATGATCTCTTCTGGTTCGGGTGACCTCTCTATTCCTTCGGAAATGAGTGAGGGCTTGGGCTTTGATGGCGACCCGAGGCCTATACGAGATGTCAAACTCATCAAGCTCGATAGCCCACTTCGCCAACCTCCCCGAGGCCTCGGGCCGATAGAGCACTTGCGTGATGGGACGTCAATGAGGACAACAATCTTGTGGACTTGGAAGTATGGTCAGAGTCATCGGGACGCCATCACCAGTGCGTACCCTGCCTTCTCGAGGTCAGAGTAGCTTTGTTCAGCTCCTAGTAAAGCCTTGCTCGTATAGTATACTAGAAGATGTTTCTGCTCCTCTTCTCGTACGAGCACTGAGCTGATTGAGTGGGTTGTCGCAGAGATGTATAAGAGTAGCTCTTCTCCCTCTATAGGCTTGCTTAAAGTGGGGACATTGGATAAGTACGCCTTGAGCTCGTCGAAGGCCTTTTGACAGTCGTTGTTCCATTCAAATTGTCCTTTCTTTAACACGTTGAAGAATGTCTTGCATCTCTCGGCCGATCTGGATATGAACCTACTTAGGGCGGTGATCCGGCCGTTAAGCCTTTGCACTTCTTTGACGGTCCTCAGAGCCATCATGTCAATGATTGCCTACACCTTGTCGGGGTTGAGGTCAATGCCCCGGCTGGATATGAGGTATCAAAGGAACTTTCTTGCCCGTATGCTGAAGACGCACTTCTCGGGGTTTAGCTTCATCCCATACCGCCGCAGCACCTCGAAAGTCTCTGCCAAGTCCCGAACATGATCCTTGGCTCGCCGACTCTTTACCAGCATGTCGTCGATGTAAATTTCCATTGTCTTCCCGATTTGATGCTCGAACATCATGTTGACGAGCTTCTGGTACGTCGCCCCTGCATTCTTCAGTCCGAAAGGCATTCTAGTGAAACAGTACAGACCTTTTTCTGTAGTGAAGGGAGTTTTCTCCTCGTCTTTAGGGGCCATCCTGATCTGGTGATAGCTAGAATAGGCGTCAAGGCACTCAGAAGCTCGTGTCCCACAGTAGAGTCGATGAGCTGGTCGATGCGAGGAAGCGAAAAGCTGTCCTTCGAGCATGCTTTGTTCAGGTCGGTGAAGTCCATGCACATGCGCCATTTTCCATTCACCTTCTTCACGAGGAGGACGTTTGCCACCCACTCGGGGTAGAAGGCGTCACGAACTGTCCCCACGCGTAGGTACTTCACGCGGTTGTTGTCCACCGCTTCCTATCGATCAGTTGACAACGACCGCTTCTTCTGGCGCACAGGTCGAATCTTGCGGTCAACGTTCAGGTGATGCTGGATGACCTCCAGGTCAATCCCCAGGAGGTTGTCTTCTAACCATGCGAAGACATCGCCATTTTTTTTAAGAAAATCTACTACCTGCACCTCCAGCCCTTGAAGCTCGGCGCCGACGACCAACGACCTTTCTTTCGAGATCTCAACTTGTTTTGTCTGCTCGACAGGCTCATGCCTTTCGGCGCTTTCACTATGCATAAACTTATACTCTGAAACAATTGGTTCTTTTACTTTGATTGAGTTTACATAGCACCAACGAGCCTCAGTCTAGTTCCCTATGACTTTGCCTACCCCGTTTGGTGTTGGGAACTTCAGCTTCTGGTGGTAGGTCGATGGGACTCCTCCTAACTTCCCCAAAAGACCCCGACCGAAGATCGCATTGTAGGCCGACATCACTTTTACCTCAAGGAAGTCTACCTCAACCGTTACATGACGTGGTCAGGTGCCGAGGGTGACTTTCATCCAGATCGAGCCATCGGCACTCACGGGAGTCCCACTAAACCCAAATAGGGGTGTGGCGACAGGTTTTAGCTCAGTGCTTAGGTTAGTCATTTTTACAAAGCAGTCGTAGAAAATGACATCCGGAGCAGCTCCATTATCTACTAGAATCTGGTGTACATCATATCCACCGATGTCAGTGTGAATAACCAATGCGTCATCATGGGGGAGGCTAAGGCCGACCACATCCTCCCCAGAAAAGGTAATGACAGCTCGGGCCCCCAACGCTGGTCTACCTGAGCCCGAACCTGCAGCCGACACGTATGCCTTCCGCTTTCTTCTGCTGTCACCACCGCTTGCCGAGCCGCCTGTTAGCACCAGGACTGCCCTCGTGCGCCCCGCTCCCTGTTGCCCAGCTAGCAAGTCCAGAGGGGGGGGGATGAATGGGATTCTAAAATTCTTTTCGATTAAAACCTGTTAACAAAAACTCTTAATAGAAAAACACTAAAGAGAATAGTTAGTGTTAGATGAATGAAGACAAACAAACACACAAAAGCAATCATATATGGAATAGGAGATTTTTATCCTAGTTCGACCCTCCTATACCAACGAGTCCTACGTCTAGTCCCCAATCAACAACTTGGGCTTTCACTACCAAGGGTACTGTCCCCCTTAAGGACCCTTACACATCTAGTCGCAACTGGCCTTCTCTTCTAACCCCGAAGAGGAAGACAAACACCCTGATACACAGGTCTTCCTTCCTTACTGAAGGGAATACAAACCACCTGTTCACAATAGGTCTTCTCTTCACAGCCCGAAGAGGAACTTTACCACAAGTGTGAATAAAGGCAAAATGCCCCTAGACCAAGCTTACAACAAGTGCTCGATCTGAGGCAGTGACTGAGAGAGAAAGATCTATGATAAGAAAATCTCTCAGAACACACAGGCTCTCCAAAGGCTAAAAACAATGAAAAACAAAGAGCAAGAGCTACAGCGAGCTAGGGAGTGAAGCTCAGGGCTCTTCTTTCTGATACTCGCAGTTTGTAAGAGGAAAGGTCAAAAGTTATTGTTTACAGAGTCATCAGTCTTCTATATATACCCTTCTCTTTGGAAAATATATCCATTGAAGTGTCTGTTGTCTCTAGGTTGGATGCTCATTAGACTGCATGGTTCGTCGAGTACGACAAGTGTGCTTGCAGTCATTTAATGCTTTACGACCCATGCACGCAAGGAGAAGATCCATCTTGATATCCTTCAGCTTCTATTTTGTTCAACGTTGTATGAAATGGTACTGGCAGAGACCTGCACACATTAAATGCCAAAGCATAGACAGCTATGCTGTCTCTTGCTGTCAGTCATCGTTAGAATTCATGCAGTAAGACTATTCACCAAAATAGAAATGTCATTCTGCTTTCTGAAAAGTGTTTCTTATAGAAACATAAGAATAGAAGGCAACGAGTAGATGATGTGAACATTCATAATAAATGCAAGGATATTAGAGATGTGCGGGGGGGGAGACTTTGAGTTTCACAATATTTGAAAAAATATGAGAATAATAGATATTAAATATTATGATAGATTGAAATCGTTGCAAGAGCAATTGTTCCACTAATTAAATCGTTGCAAGAGCAAGTGAATCGTTCTTATAGTAGAAGCAAATCGTTGTGCAGATACAAACAAATCGTTGTTCAAGCATAAACAAATCATTGTTTGAATAAATCATTGTTCAAGCATAAGCAAATCGATGTGAACACAAGTCGTTATACAGATATAGGCAAGTCATTGTGAACATAAATTGTTATGAGCAAATCGTTATAAGCAAATCGTTATAAGCAAGTCGTTGTAAACACAAATCGTTGTGAGCAAATCGTTATAAGCAAATCGTTATATGCAAGTCGTTGTGAACAAATCGTTGTGAGTAAATCGTTATAAGCAAGTCATTG
This sequence comes from Colocasia esculenta, assembly GCA_014218235.1. NCBI lineage: Eukaryota > Viridiplantae > Streptophyta > Magnoliopsida > Alismatales > Araceae > Colocasia > Colocasia esculenta. The sequence continues at coordinate 78,683,937 of CM024766.1, forward strand.
TAAACACAAATCATTGTGAGCAAATCGTTATAAGTAAATCGTTATAAGCAAGTCGTTGTGAACAAATCGTAGTTCTACTTATCAAATCGATGCAGTGACCAAATCATTGTTTGCTTTATCGAATCGCTACGATGACCAAGTCGTTATGTAACTTATCGAATCGTTACGGAAACCAAGTCGTTATGTAACTTATCGAATCGTTACGGCGACCAAGTCGTTATGTAACTTATCGAATCGTTACGGCGACCAAGTCGTTATGTAACTTATCGAATCGTTATGGCGACCAAGTCATTATGTAACTTATCGAATCGTTATGGGACCAAGTCGTTATGTAACTTATCGAATCATTATGGAGACCAAGTCGTTATGTAACTTATCGAATCGTTACGGTGACCAAGTCGTTATGTAACATATCAAATCGTTGTGAGACCAAATTATTGTTTCTCACTTAACAAATCGTTGTGAGAACCAAATCATTGTTTCTCACCTAACAAATCATTCTGAGAACCAAATTGTTGTTTCTCACTTAACAAATCATTGTAAGAACCAAATCGTTGTTTCTCACTTAGGAAATCGATGTGTACTTAGAAGAATTACATGCTGTGAATTCTAAATGATACAGTATAAGAATACTTACAGATTTTTGCTTGATTTTTCCCGATTTATTTCCTGTGACTTACCTTCAAGGAAACTTGTTAGACAATACTTATTATGGTTTTGTTAATCACCAAAATAGACATAAATGAAATTATATAGGGATGGACTGATCATCAATCTCCCTTTTTTGTTGATGACAAATCACAACAAAACATAACATATAATTTTGCTGAAATAAACTTGAGTAATTTTTCTAAAATAAGAAATAAGGTATGTTGATATGTATTTTAGAATGTTTTATTTTCTCCCCCTTTTTGTCATTAAGCAAAAAGATATAAAGAGAGAACATAAGAAAGATAAATGGGAGCCAAGAAGAGACAGTTTTTCATTAAATCATTGAGGAGGTACAGGAATGTAGAAGGCAAGGGACAAAAGAGAGGCATGGCGAGTAATGATTGGCCAAGCCTTGCGCTCCTGCTCTTCAAAATAACTTTGAAGTTCACCATAAACAATGGAGTAGGAAGGTCCCATAACAGGAGCCATCCTCTGAATGTGCAATTGTCTCTGAGCTTCTATGAAAGTGCCATATTCATTGCTGCCAAGAGAAGATTTGTAAGAGGTAGAAGTACCAAAACTGGCATGCTGAAGAAACTTATCTATGGTTATGGGGTAGAGTATTTGCTGCTACTTCAGTTTCTATTTCATAACCATATACACCTTGTATCTCTCAACCCAGGTTTCATAGGGGTCTCGAACAAGATGAATATAGTTTAGGTCTAAGAATTCTGCTGCAGACAGAGGAGGTTGACCTGAGCTGGCCTGAGAGACGTTGAGAGCAGTGAGCTGCTGAGCAGTGAGGGGGTAAAGCTGTTCCCATTCTGATGGAGATAAGCGCTCACATTCAGACAAGAGAGGGGCAAGAACATCAGATTTGATGTGGCCCTGATGATATTCTCTGAAGACATATCTGTGAAAGGAGAGGGAACCACCTTTCTGCACTGAAATTCTACCCATTACCCTTGCAAATCTTTCAAAAATCATAGTGCTGACAGCAGATTCCATGACGAGGGAGTGGAGTGGAGGTAGAAACACAATATCTGGAATTTCTAATATGGCAAAATCTACCTGGATGGAGGAGGTATGAGCATTACTTGAACCAAGAATAGAAATAGCTTGCTGAAATTGGCTAAGCTGAACTTCAGGTAGATTATTAAGATAGCAGTAGTCAGTGAACATCTGGAACTGACGGATAAGCTTGATCTCCTTTTGAATGAATGGCCCTCAAGTATCCTTGTGATGGATCTAGAACCACTCAGAGAGGGTCAAGGGATGATCCCTAGGTGGGAATCTGGCTGCCTGAGCACGAAGGAATTGGCTGTAGAGGGACTTGTGGCCCCGAGCCCACTGTTCTTCTATTTTGGCTTCAGTCATGGAAATTTTTTTTGACTATTTGGCCTTGGATAAAGAGGAAAAAGGAAGAATGACGTTTAGATGGTCGGTGAGGTTGAGGTAAGGAAGTCGAAAAATAGTGGCAAAGGAGCATTTCTGGACATATTCACAATAAAGGGACCTTCTTCGATTTTCAATTGAGAGAGAAAACCAAAGAGGTGGAAAAAGAGGTTATGAAGAGATGGCACGGTTTGAAGAAATTTTCATTTTCTTAGGAGCAGGGCTGGAAGAGCCTGTCCTATGGAAGTGAGTCCCAACTGATACGATTGAGAAAAGCATTGCTACTTCAAACTCATCTTTAATGTCCTGGATCATATGATGTTCAAGTTGGGCACCCTCAGGAATTATGGTGACAAAAGAGGGAGGAGTAGGAGGATGAAGAAAAGAATGAGAGGTAGTTGGAGGTGGTATGGATGGTCCAGAAGATGAAGGACTAGAAGAAGAGGCTCCAGCTGAAGATGATGCTGGAGGAACCTCAACAATAGGAGGATGGTTGGATGTGGAGGAAGCAGGAGATGAGGAAGAGGCGGTAGGAAATGGAGTGGGTGATGATATGTGTTTAGGAAGGGGCTGTTTGAAGGTGGCAGGAGTTGGAGGAGCAGTGGAGGAGGATGGTGGAGAAGGAGGGGCAGGAGTTTGAAGAGGGGAAGAATGGGGCTACAGCCTGGTCTTCAACTCTTGCAGGCTCAGCTACAGATTCCACCAGCCCTGATGGCCTAGACTGCTCAGCATCAACTGGCCCTGATGGCCCAGACCCATCCAAAATTGGCCCTAGAGGCCCTGACTGCTCAACATCAATAGGCCCTGATGGCCTAACATTTTCAACAGATGGCCCTGATGGCCCTGAACTATTAGCTGGAGTGGGAGCAGGAGGGGCAGGAATGGGTAAATGCGCCCTCACAAACACAGATAAATCGTGAATTAAGAGCTTAATGTTGCCCAACTTGTTGGCCTCTTTTGGTACGACAGCAAGCTAACCTAGAGGGGGGGTGAATAGGTATTTCTGAAATCTGAAATAGAAACTTAAACACAAAAAATTAACACTTGAAAGTTTGGTTAGTTGAGTGTGATAGAGAGTAGCAGTGCGGAAGCAAATAAACAATCACACAGAGGACACAAGAAATTTATTCTGGTTCGGCCCTTCCCACATGGAAGTCCTACGTCCAGTCCCCAAGAAACCTCTTGGGATTTTACTAACCAAGGATACAGTCCCCCTCAAGGACAATACAACACCCAGCACCCCAGCTAGTCTTCTTCTCTTTCCCGGGCAAGAAGGCAGCCCACTTCTTTTATAGGTCAAGATGCCAACCTCCTGGTACAAACCCTAGTGTGGTTCTGCTAGACACAAACCCCTAGCTAGGTTCTACACTGTATACAGTCCTATAGCTAGTCAGAAATCTTTCTTAGAAAAGAAAGAACAAAGCTGAGAGTTGGAACAGATGAACACCAACTACAAGAAAACTCTTAGCAAAAAGACTCTCTCTCCAGATTACAAAGATGCACACAGAGAGAGTGAAGAGAGGAGAAGGAGCTTGAAGCTTGATGGCTTCAGATGCTTGAACACTTCTTCTTGGGCTCGGGCTCTTTCTCTCTTTTCCTTTGAGTGTATGTGGAGTTTTTGGTTCTTCACTATATGTACACTCTTTTTAAGATCTTTAGGAAAGCTGTATATGTTTCTTCTTCAGCCTCGCTTCATCTTTTATATGAGAGGCTTTTGAATAGATCGGTTGGAGTTCTAGCCGTTGCTCATCTTCTCTTTCTTCTGATATTTTGTGGTCTATGAGGTCTGCAAACATAGAAGAAAGTGTTTAGATAAAAGAGTGTTTCTGTCAAAAGGTTCATACCTCTATGTTTCCTGTTGCCACCCAGAAGTAGTAAGTAACCTCCTTTTCGTTGGCAGGAAAAGAGATCTAGAGAGATAAGCAAAAAGATCTCCTGTCAGAAATATATTGGACTTTTTCACTAGATGCCAAAACATTTTGTAATATAAAGGAAATCGATGTTTAAGTGATCAAATCCATGTTTTCAAGCAAATCCATGTTTCACTTATCAAATCTTTATGAGAGCAAATCCATGTGAGAGCAAATCCATGTTTCACTTATCAAATCCTTATAAGAGCAAATCGATGTGGGAGGCAAATCGATGTGAGAGCAAATCCATGTTTCACTTATCAAATCCTTATGAAAGCAAATCAATGTGGGAGGCAAATCGATGTTTCACTTACCAAATCCATGTTTGAAGCAAATCGATGTATGAGTAAATCGTTGTTTTCACTTATCGAATCGTTACTACCATCAATTCGTTGTTTGAGAGAAAGCAAATTGATGTTCTGGTCGAATCGATGTTTCTCTTATGAAATCGATGTGAGACCAAATCGATGTTCTCACTTATCAAATCGATGTGTGAGGCAAATCGATCTGCTTACTTATGAAATCGTTACAGTGATCAAATTGTTTTTTAACTTACCGAATCGTTACGCGATCAAATCGTTATTTAACTTACCGAATCGTTACACGATCAAATCGGTATGAGTACAAAATCGATGTTTCACTTACGAAGTCGATGTGTAAGCGAAATCGATGTGGCACTATGAACAGAAATCGATGTATATTGAATAGACATCGATTTATCTTTTTCAGTGTAAAACACACAGCGATAATTCCATAAATTTATATTTATTAGGAAAATATGATATTAAACTTATTTAATAATCTTTAATTAATCATAAGTTTTGTTATCACCAAAAATATCATAAATTTATATTTATTAGGAAAACATGATATTAAATTTATTTAATAATATTTAATTGATCATAAGTTTTGTTATCACCAAAATATAAGGGTAAAATATAGAGTGGTTCAACAATCTCCCCCTTTTTGGTGAGGAAAAAATTTATGAAAATTCATAGATAATGCATACTCTCCCCCTTTTTGTCACTAACCAAAAAGGAAGGATCTTACCATGCTGTAACGACCCTCTTTATACTGGTACGATTATACCAACCCCCATCAGTACAAAGGGCGTCATTACAGTGGGATAATAACCCAGCACCATACAATAGGTTGATATGTACGAGGATAGCAGCTGAATACAGCAGAAATAAAATAAATAACTCAACTTTATTTCATCACCATCACACATTCCACAGTCTATATAGCGAAAGGAAATGACAATGTCCACATCATTACATGATAAAAAAACTACATTGTCCATAATATTGTCCATGCAATTTAACATTATTCATACTAAGAAAGGGAAAAGTACAACTACTAAGCGCTCCACAAACTACTCCTCACGCTCGGGTATGCTCCTCGCTATGCCTTCCTCTAGCACGGGATACCTGTCTCACCTGTACGCCAAAGCAAGTATGAGTCTAAAGACTCAGCAAGCAAACCAAAGACTCAACTTTACACATATCACACACATGTTAACTATTACACAATTGAGAAAACACATACTATCTTTTCACAATAAAGGCATTACATGACACATGCTTTAAACAACCATCCACATATCTAGACCACTTAAATGTGCTTTAGATTAACATGTACTCATTCTAGATCATGGATACTAACATGAAATTCTATTAAGCCAAAGCTATACTAGCACATGGACATAATAACATATATCTACGCATGCTTCCTATACATGACACTTAATTTTACTCATGATTCAACCCATAACTTGTGTCAATCATACTTTACATAAACAAACACCTATACATGCTTACTACCCCTAACATGTAACAAGATTTATCAATCCAATCATTATCCCTTTTATGATACAATTCTACCAACTAGAGCATAGATTTAAGCACAAAGTAATGAGTAACTTAGCATGATATCTATCCATGTTTCACATGCATTATTCACATTTAATTACACATTTTATTTGCTGTTTTAAAATAAATAAATATCATTACACATGATTTCACATTTTATAACATGAATGGAAGATTTAAAATATATTCAAGTTGGTTGGCAACAATAAGCAATTAAAGCATGGAACTTTGTACTAAGTAAACATCACATCTAGCATGGAACCTAAACATTCTTTCATGTATTTATCACATTCATAACCACACTTTACTTGCTGTTTTGACATGAATTAAACTCAATTACATGGAATTAGATTTGTTCACACTTTATCTTATTCATTTAGCAATTCCACATGTTCATCTTTTATGTTGCATAATTCACATGTCTACATATGTATACTCACATACACTATTACATGAAGATTAATAAACTACATGACATGATTCTAAACATGATATTGCATTTGAAGTATTTATACATGAAAGTATGAACATATGCACTACTATATTGGTTTCACATGTAATCATATTCTCATTCATATTTACTCTCCCTGACATATCTTTTCACACATTCTTCACATTGGTTATTCTTGCACTTTCACTTATCACATATCATATCATTTGCACTCACCACATGCCACATTCACATATTACTGTGCACTTTATTCATATTTTATCGCTTAAATTGTCGTGACACATAGTCCTAACTACCGATTAGAGGATGCACGCACCCATTTCACATATCTCATAGCACATAGCACATAGCTCATCTCATAGCACATCACATCGCATCTCATAAGACATACCCGGCACATGGGCAATCTAGTGGCGAATCTTGGTAACTGCGCAGATCGGGAGAAGCCCTCTCCACCCTATCTAGTGGTACTTGTCCACCTCCAGGTTTTCATCCTAATGCCCTTTAGGATATATTTTTTTCATAACGTTGAGCCTTCCATAGGGACTTTTCTATGGTACAGCTCTCGAACCTCTATGGTAGCAGTGTCAATTTCGGCCCAATTATTACACATTCACTTTATCACATTTTCTCACATTAATCACATATTTCACATATACTATTTAATCACTTTACATGCATTATTTAACAATTGCACATGCCTCAATTAACCTAACATGATACTACTATTTTTAGTAATAAAACAACTAATATTACAGTCCTAGTCATACTGTTAATTACTGAATCACACAAGGTTACATTTAACATGCTCAATATGACTAATTTGCATGGTTTAACTAATAAACACTTGCTGTCATCAGAATATATCCAAATTTTTATCACAAGATATAACCAGTAAACATATCACCTTTTCAATTTTCTAGGTTTTTTCGAACAGTAAATATAATTTTACTAATTAAGACAAGTTACAGGTCTATTTATCAAGAAATTCAGTAATACATGAGTTACAACCAACCAGTCATGCTTAATAGCTCAAACACATGGAAACAGTCATCATATGATCATATAAAATTTCCAAACCCTAATACACAGCAAAGCTAATTATTCAGGATTTAACATATATCAATCATGTTTCACTTAGAAATATAGAAATTTAAATAATTAACACCATGTACAGAAATTCACAATAACCTCATGATGTGACCTAATGACTACATATGACTACCCATAAAATTTACAGCATGCATACTCACTCAGAAGTCCAAGTAATATAGTTTAAAGATCTAATAGTGCACTTTTAACACTCTAAAGAACTTAACTACACAGGATGTGGCCGCCCACTATAAACGGCACACTCTGGTGCCGCCTACACAGGATCTTGGCGGCACAGGATGTGGCTGCCAAGCTCCTGCCAGCAGACCATGCAGACAGCAGATCAAAACCAGGGGAAATTAGAGGTTCCAGAACACGAGGAAAAATTTGAAAAATGCTAGGACTTAAGCGGACATGTGTAGGGTTGACATCAATGGGTTACTTGCCTCCAAATAAATCCAAGATGATCAAGATTCGTCGGTGAAGCCCTCCTCGGCCAAAAAAAGAGGGTACTCAAAATCTCTTCAGATCTGATTCTCTTGTTGATGCAGATGGTTCCTCGGAGTTGGGAGTGTTTCTCTTATGTATAGGCTATCTCCCAGTTGGTGTAGATCCTCAAAAAGCTCCTCCAGTCGCCAGATCCGGCCCTCCAAAGATCAGCTCTTCTCCACCATGGGTGTTAGGGTTTCACAAGATCTAAAGACTTAATCCGGCCGAACCAAGGTGTTTTTATAGAGTTGGGTAGGTTGGGTACACACTATGGCAGGTCTCCTACCGTTACATAAGACTTTCCTAAACTGAGACCGGACCAATCACGAGTGTTACCAAATCTGGAACCGTTACACAGAAGGGAACTTGACATCAACATATTGTGTAGTCAACCTGGGGTTGGCGTCCAGATATGGTGCCGCCTACGCTGTGCTTGGCGTCCATCGATCTGGACGCCAATCACAGGCATGCAGTCAGCGGCACACTGTGTGGCCGCCAACTGTCTCCCTCGGCCAAAATTTAGTAGTATACTGGAATAACTATAAAATTACATCACAACCAACTAAATGTGCACTGAACTAAATAAATATACATTCACAATATAAACTACATGCATTACACACTATTTTCTTAAATATAATTTATACTAAACTGAATTAAAGATAACATGCACAAAATAACATACATATGTATATACATACATACTACACAATTACATGCATTATGCATGCGATTATTTAAGCATCATACATATCATAACAATTTAACATGCTTAGAAATAGATAGATATCATTTGAACACGATTAACATATGCATGTATACATATACACATCATAGTTACATAAAATATGCATGGAATAATTAAACACAATATGTATATCAATAATTAAATAATACATGCACAGTATATATATATATATATATATATATATATATATATATATATATATATATATATATATTATATATATATATATATGTACAAAAGTAACTCACATGTACTTACAAGGTAAATGACAATACTTACCTATCATACACACAATATTATTCAAGTACCATACATATACTATGAACAACTTAATGTATATAGAATTAGATAGATATCACATGCATAAGATGAACATACATATATACATATGTACAACGTATACTTACACACAATATCAGTGGAATAAGTAGTATAATATGCACTTCATTAGTTAGATAGTACATGCATAGTATTATTGAGATGCAACATGCATAAAGTTAAATAAGAATAATCTATACAACCATAATTAACTTGCATACACACACTTAATTGACATATACATATATGCATGTATATATATATACACACATCTACACAACATAGTTACATATATTGTACATGAAATAAGTAAATACAATATGTACATTTATACTCATCACATGCATACAAAATTAACTCACATATATACCTATAAGATGTATTGCAAAATTTACATATTTGCATGCACAAGATTAATTAAATATACTATGTATGGTTTCTAAATAAGTACTACACGTACAAGATTAGTTAATTACTTACATTACATCTCTCTTTATTGCCAAGGGGTTCGTTGCCGTACTTGAAAAGAACTTGCTTCCAAAATGAAATTGATTGACCCCATGGGCGATGTGGAAACGCAATCTCTGCTCCGATCCTACAATGGCAGCGCCGAAGATGTGGAGGATGAGGAGGACATTGAGGCGCCGTCCAGTACGTCCACAGAAGCCCATCTTCAACTGCTATTTCCCAGATGCCGTGACGTTTCTCCGGGCTTCAGGGAGGGCTTTCAAGCATCATAAGGGAAGGGGAAATTCTCCTCGAGGATGAGGGTGTGCCTGCAGCGGCGGATTCAGATTCTCACCCAAATCTGAATATTTATTTTGGGTTTTGATTCGAGTCCGGATTCAAAATCTATCTAAATTTTGGATCTGAGTCTGATACATTTCATAAAGTTTCAGATCCGGGTTCGGATCACTATAGATCTGACCTGGATCCGATCCATTTATAGGGCTAGCTGAAAATACCTTCATGCCTGGAGCAAGATTAGAATTTGAAACATTTGGCAAAGAAATTGAAGATGACGATGTTGATCATTGCCCACGATGTCTGGGCCTTCGTCCTCCATTGGTTCTTTGATGCACATATTCTTGGGATCAAAAATCTACAAAATTTTAATTAGTATCTTATCCTAGTTTTCATTTTGTGATGGTCTTGTTGCTAGGCTTATGCCACCTAATTTGTACATGGCTTTTGCCACATGCTTTTAATCTTTTTCATTAATAAAATGTCCAGTTTTAGGCCCTTTAATTTTTTTAATAAAAAAACAAAAGTAAAAGGAAACTCATGTTTGATTACCAACTTTTCAAGATCTTGACAATTGCGCTCTTGATATAATTTGAAATTTACAACCTTTACATTCATTTCATTTACAGACTTTGTCATTTTTAACATATGTTGTTTGACATCACCATGAACCTTCTGTGGGCATCTCTTTGCATGATTCATCAAATGAGTGGTGACTTTTGAACTAGCCCCATAAAATGCCTTTTTGCAATGAAGACATGTAGTAATTTTCCTAACGTCCTGGGTTTTACTCTTTACGAAGTCATTTAAAACAACTGAACACAATTTCCTTTTTCTAGACAAAGATGTTTTGATCACTACAATATCAAGAACTTGTAAACCATCATCCAAACTAGGAATTGTATCATTAATACAATAGGTAGGATTATTGTCACTTGAAGTGAGTGCATTTACATTTGAAGATTCAACATTGCTATCCACCGAAAGAAGCAATAATTCTTCCTCTATGTGAATTTATTTTCACATCCCATAAAATAAAATAATAATTCAATGCACTATAGAAAAATGATCTATAAAGAGACAATAATCATTCATACATACTCAGTTGTGGGCCATTACAAGTCACCTTCTACGATGATGGGTCTCATGCAAACTGCCAATTGCCTCAACCTGCAAGCACATAGAAAGACAATAGAGTGAGAAAAAGAGAGTAGTAGAAGGGGGCTACTACTGGTACTGGTCCGAAGGAGGGACGATCAGATTGAGGGGTGAAGAGAGAGAGAGAGAGAGAGAGAGAGAGAGAGAGAGAGAGAGAGAGAGAGAGAGAGAGAGAGAAGGTCACAAGGAGGGCTGAGGAGGACTCGCTCGTGTGGCGGAGAGGGGGAGGTCTATGGAGGCTGGAGGGTTTGAGTGGGTGACTAAGGATGGAAAAGAGGGGGAGGTCCGCAAAGGATGTTGGAGAGGTGAAGGTCTACAGAGGGCTCACGTAGGTGGTGGAGGATGGTGGAGAGGGGAAGCCAGAGAGGTCCTCAGAGGGCTCGTATATGTGGCAGAGGAGATCGAAAGAGGACAGAGGATTGGGGTGGCTAGTGGCTAGAAGATAGAGGCCAAGAGTGATCACTATAGGGATTAGGGTTTATAAGTCACATATGGTCCATTAGATCTAGGATCTAATGGCCATGAGTGATCACTATAGCGTAGCGGATCTTAAATATAGCAGAGCAATTATTTCCACAAGCTGCATTTATTAACTAGAAATTATCTGTGCCCAACATCCGCTCTATCAGATACTTGCTAAACAGATAAAATTTGCCTAACTAGATACAAATTTAAAGATCATGGATACTAACATGAAATTTGCCTAACTAGATAAAATTTGCCTAACTTGCTTTAGATTAACATGTACTCATTCTAGATCATGGATACTAACATGAAATTCTATTAAGCCAAAGCTATACTAGCACATGGACATAATAACATATATATACGCATGCTTCCTATACATGACACTTAATTTAACTCATGATTCAACCCATAACTTGTGTCAATCATACTTTACATAAACAAACACCTATACATGCTTACTACCCCTAACATGCAACAAGATTTATCAATCCAATCATTATCCCTTTTATGATACAATTCTACCAACTACAACATAGATTTAAGCACAAAGTAAAAGAGTGACTTAGCATGATATCTATCCATGTTTCACATGCACTATTCACATTTAATTACACATTTTATTTTCTGTTTTAATATAAATAAATCTCATTACACATGATTTCACATTTTATAACATGAATGGAAGATTTAAAATATATTCAAGTTGGTTGGCAACAATAAGCAATTAAAGCATGGAACTTTGTACTAAGTAAACATCACATCTAGCATGGAACCTAAACATTCTTTCATGTATTTATCACATTCATAACCACACTTTACTTTCTGTTTTGACATGAATTAAACTCAATAACATGGAATTAGATTTGTTCACACTTTATCTTATTCATTTAGTAATTCCACATGTTCATCTTTTATGTTGCATAATTCACATGTCTACATATGTATACTCACATACACTATTACATGAAGATTAATAAACTACATGACATGATACTAAACATGATATTGCATTTGAAGTATTTATACATGAAAGTATGAACATATGCACTACTATATGGTTTTCACATGTAATCATATTCTCATTCATATTTACTCTCCCTTACATATCTTTTCACACATTCTTCACATTGGTTATTCTTGCACTTTCACTTATCACATATCATATCATTTGCACTCACCACGTGCCACATTCACATATTACTGTACACTTTATTCATATTTTATCGCTTAAATTGTCGTGACACATAATCCTAACTACCGATTAGAGGATGCACGCACCCATTTCACATATCTCATAGCACATAGCTCATCTCATAGCACATCACATCACATCTCATAACACATACCCACCACCTGGGAAATCTAGTGGCAAATCTTGGTAACTGCGCAGACTGGGAGAAGCCCTTGTAGACACCCATTTCTGACCCATAAGTCGAGCCAAATTTCTTGTCATATTATTGATACCCCACGACGACTCATCATCGTCAAGCTGGCTTTCTCCGATCATGTTGTCCTTTTATTAGTTCATCACCCTGAAGGGTTTTTCCTGGTCAATTCAATCAGTCTTCATTAGTATCTCGTAGCTCTCTGGGTGAGGAGTCCAATGCTTCAAACCGTGCGAGGAGATTGGATGTTTCTTGTAGACACATGCTGAATGTTCCAGAAGGCAACAATAGCCCTGTCGCGTTCCGGTTAATAAGGCGACGCCTCGACATGTCACGTTCTAAATTGGCCTTTTATTCCTTGAAAAATCACCAGAAAATACTTAAAGACCCTTCCTTGTAAGGAAGGCGACGTATCGAGGCGTCACTATCTGGTCGCGACCATAAGGCCGTCGCGTTATGGACTCCATGCAGCTTACCCTTTCCGAGCATGACTTGGACACTTGCTATTCATGAATATCCCGAGTTTTGATCGGCCTAGAATTGTCCAAATCCTGCCACATTTTGTGGAGACGTTCTTTGGAAGTTCCCTTCCGAGATCCAATCGGCTTTCTGTGAGCACACTTTCCCAAACTCGATCCCTTGCCCATTATTCCACTCAAAGCCCGTTCAGGAATAACGGGATATAAGTCACTCCATACAACACCATTTAGGGAGGGGTTTTTGGCTACGTTTTTGTCTCCCAGAGATCTCCAACTCCTCATAAGACATCTTCATCTCCAGATGACCAAGAAGTGCCCCCCAGGGCGATTTCTCCCTGTCTACGCTTTCTTTCCCCCCTTTCCTTTCAATTTTCTCTTCATCCATGCATGCATAGAGTAGATTTTTTTCGTAGTTCTGCATTAGAACACTCCACACACACCGATCTTAATCACCCAAAGGGGTTAAAACCCCACCCCACGTGAGTCCCATCCAATTACTTCATGTTTATTCATGTTTTTGGGATAGATTCTACATGCACTAGATCTCTAATGGGTTTCTCTTTGCTTTGATGTTCTTGGCAGGGTTTAGAAGATAGTAGAAACGCGAGGCTCTTGCCCCTTGGCCGGCTGAGGAGTAGGAAGAGAAGGAATCCACAATCTCCATCCTCTGAAGTAGAAGGCGACCATCATAGTGTCGCGACCTGCAAGGCGATCGTCGGTGCGGCGCGTTCAGATACAAGGAAGGCGACGGCTTCCTCGTCGCGTTCTCAGGGTTAGGTATGCCTTCTGCAGTCTTTTCCTTTTTCCAAGGCAGTTAGCACGTGTGCACTTATGTAATCGTTTTGCAACTGCTTTGGTGGTGATCACGGTCCTATTTTCCTTATTATTTATTCATCTTTTGGGAGCAAATAAATTACAGCCCTCTCCACCCTATCTAGTGGTACTTGTCCACCTCCAGGTTTTCATCCTAATGCCCTTTAGGATATATTTTTCCTTTAGGATATATTTTTTTCATAACGTTGAGCCTTCCATAGGACTTTTCTATGGTACAGCTCTCGAACCTCTATGGTAGCAGTGTCAATTTCGGCCCAATTATTACACATTCACTTTATCACATTTTCTCACATTAATCACATATTTCACATATTACTATTTATCACTTTACATGCATTATTTAACAATTGCACATGCCTCAATTAACCTAACATGATACTACGATTTTTAGTAATAAAAAAAATATACAGTCCAGTCATACTGTTATTACTGAATCACACAAGGTACATTTAACATGCTCAATATGACTAATTTACATTGTCTAACTAATAATACACTTTCTGTCATCAGAATAGATCCAATTTTATTACAGGAAATAACCAATAAAACATATCACCTTTTCAATTTTCCAGGTTTCTCTGAACAGTAAATATAATTTACTAATTAAGACATGTTTCAAGCCTATTTATCAAGAAATTCAGTAATACATGAGTTACAACCAACTAGTCATGCTTAACATTTTTTTTTGGTAAGTAACTTAATTATATTAGAATAAGAAATAATATACAAAGAGCCATATCTACACAAGCCGTAGATTATGGCTGAAGATCCCGAGGCAAATCTAGGAGAGTGCACAACCTCATAGAGGGAAGATGTTCTCATCCACCAGAGTACTGCCTTAAAGAGATACAAGTAAAAGAAAAAGTTTCATGACTACACAATCCGTAGTCTATGAAATACAGAGATAAGCCTTTGTTGACACCCTGTCATAACATGAGACCAGCAACACGAACTGAAAAAGACTAAGATAGTAGATCTGAACTGAAAATAACTGTAGTGATGAGACAATAATAAGAAACTAATCATGAAACTAATCGAAAAGAGTAAAAAACCAGATATTGATTATATGCCAGTGAAGTTGAATCTTAAAGGACCCCTTTCTCTTTCTTGGTTAGACCGCCCTTAGGTAAGTGCTGCTCCATCAAGTTCTAGTATCATAGAGAATATCAATGAGAATGTTTGCTTCATTTCTGTTTTTCCCATCAAATATGCGACACACCTCTCTCTCCAAATCCACAAATGGTACATCTGAAAACACATTTAATAAGACTGGCAAGGATACCTTAGTAGGGAAAGAGTGCATCAAGCTTGACTTTCAGCCTGCATACCGGAATACGGTTTTCTGCTGAGATCTCAAATCTCTTAATGATTTCATACCAAACCCATTGAGAGAAGAAGCACTCAAAGTAGAGGTGGTCAGTGATTCATTGCTGCAATAACATAAGGTGCATCTATTAGCAATAGAATATCCCTTCTTTTGTAAAATGTCATTAGTGGGCAGCTTATTGTGAATAGCTTGCCAAGTGCAAAGAGAGTGCTTGGGCGCTGTAGGACGATCCCAAACCCACTTATAATAAGACCAAAGAGGCTGCTTTTCCCTAATGTGATTCCAGGCTGAAGTGGCACTAATTTTCCATGATCATGAATCCACTTAATCTCATCACTTAAGTTGTTGTAAATAGGAACAACTTGAATATGAGGCCAGGAATAATCATATCAGCTGTAGTTGGATGGGGGAGACTCCATTGACTTTGATGAATAAATTCTGAAACAGTAATCTCTTTAGGGCACCCAAGTCTTGCCTAACCCTGCACCAAAACATTATGGATACTTTTACCTTGGATCCAAGGGTCATACCACATACTAGTGGACCTGCCATAGAGATAGTATAGGATATGTGCTTGCTGATCCAATCTCTAGCTTGAGGATACCCTTCCAAGCAGCTGAGTGATAAGATCTACATTTAGCTAACCAAATGTTACTTTTGCTAAGTACTTGCTATGGATCCATTTAATCCAAAGAGACTCGGCATTTTGCAAAATATCCCAGAGTTGCTTTGACATGCAAGCTTTATTCCACTCTTTAAGCTTTTCAAGGATAGCCCACTTCCTCCTTAGGAGTACAAATCTTAGCCCAATTAACCATGTGGATTGCCTTCCCATCACCATGACCATCCAGAAAAGTTGCAGAGTAATTTATCAATCTCATGGATAAGACCAGCAGGGAAGAAGGAAGCCATTACAACCAAAAAACAGCATAAGATTGGAGCACAGAACGAATAAGCTCAAGTCTTCCTGCTTTGGATAAGAATCTATTTTTCCAGCATTAAGTTGATTTGGATTTTTCAATGATAGGCTGACAGTGGATCTTCTTGACAGCCATGGAGACAAGAGAAGCCCCAGGTAAGGACAAGGAAACGAACCCTCTTCAACCTTCAAACAGCTGTGATACTATCCTTGTTTTTAACTCCAGCACCCACATAAACCTTACTTTGCTGTGTTGAGGGAGGCCCGAAATGTCACCAAATTCTCAAGAATATAAGCAAGTTGCTGAACAGAAGGGTAATCATTCTGCAAGAAAATAATGAGATCATCCGCGAAGATAGTGTGGGAAATGTAAGTAGTCCAGCATGAGTACTTTGAGTTGACCATTCTGAACAGCCCTATCCAATAAGCAAGTCCGACCTTCCATTGCATTGTGAAAAGGTAGGGTGATAAAGGGTCTCCTTGTCTGATACCATTGCTACTACTGAAGAAACCAATAGGAGAAACATTAAACAAGATGGAAAACTTTGGAGGCTCAATGCAATTCTTGATCAGTTAATGTAACCAATAGGGAAGTTCATTTGCTGCAACATATGATAGATAAGGATCTGTGACCGAGTCAAAAGCCTTCTTTAGATCAGCCTTGAAGATGATTCTATTCCCTTTGCTTTTGCAGTGAAGTCTTTCGCTAAGTCATTTGCAAGGAGAATATATGATGGATGCTTTCCTTTGATGAAAGCAGCTTGATTGAGGCTAATCATTTTACCCATGACTTTCTGCATCCTGTCAGCAATGACTTTGGAAATTACTTTTTAAATAAAGTTACAAAGTGAAATAGGTCTGTAATTCTCCATGCAATCAGCACCTTGAGACTTGGGGATGAGAGCAATAAAAGTGCAGTTCATCTGACGGTGAATTTGGCCAGTGGAAAAGAAATGATGGCAGGCTTGGTAACATCAGGACCGTGATGTGCCAAGTTTTTTGGAAAAACTCAGCAGGAAACCATCTGGCCCAGGACTCTTATTCTTAGGGGAATTGAACACCCACATTCTTGATTTCTTCATCGGTAATAGGTTCATTAAGAAGATTGATATCTGCTCAGAAAAGCTTCTTCATAGGATCAATGTGGATGGTTGACTGATTTCCAATTGGTTCAAAGAGAATGATAGAATTCACAGTGTGAGCTTGAACCTGATCAATATCTTCAATAAGAGTGCCATGACTGTCCTTGCACTTTCTAATGATGTTGGTGGCTCTTCTGGAAGCGATTGAAGCATAGAAGAAATTAGTGTTGGAGTCCCCCAAAGTTAACCAATTTTCCCTGGATTTCTGCCTAATGAAGCTTCTTCACTATGAATTGCATGAAGGTATTAATCCGGGCTTCCTTTTCTTTGCTGATAAGATTAGGATCAAGAGGGTTTAGCTGGAGCTCAGATTGAACATCAGTAAGATCTTCTTGCAATGAGGAGACCATCTTTGACTATGCGAATGTTTCCTTATTCCAAATTTCAGAGCCTCTTTACAAGTTTTGAGCTTTTGACAACAAAGTGAATTGAGGGTTTCCTCTGATAGGCATTTCCCAAGCAATCGGACCACATCAAGAAATCATGGTGAGAGCTCCACATGTTAAAAAATCTGAAAGGTTTTCTACCCTGGGGAACAGGACGATCAGAAGTGATGAACATGATTGAATGATCTGAAGAATACTGAGGTCCATACTCAAGGATAGAATCAGCAAAAGTAACCAGCCAATCTTGATTAATTAGGCATCTGTCAAGTCTGGCCATGATTCTTCTATGACTGTCACCTCTATTGTTCCATGAAAGCCAATTTCCAACAGACTTCATGTCCATGAGAGCAGAATGAGAGATGCAATCATTAAAATTAGATAGCAAAGACTCTGGAATTTCTCTACCACCCACCTTCTCATGGGGGTATCTAACAGTGTTAAAATCCCCAGCAATCAGCCACGGCAACCCATGAATTGAACAAGAGATGCTCATAATATCGGACCACAAAACATTCCTCTCTGAAGCACTATTAGAAGCATAGACAGCAGTGATATAGAATTCAAGGTTCTTTCTTTTATCCAAGGCTTTGATGTGAATGAACTGGGTGGAATGAGACAGGAGGTCTATGTCGAAGAGATTGGGGTCCCATAAGATCCAAATTCGACCAGTAGATAAATCAGAATCATTGGTTAAAAGATTGGCTTGTGGCCAAATAGATATCTTTCGAGCAGGTGCATGAGTAGTTTTTATTTTTGTTTCAACATAATAGCTATTTCACAAGCAAAGGATCTAATAATCTATTAACTTCCCTGCATTTCTCAGCTTTATTAATGCCTCTAACATTCCATGTGACAATCTTCATTAAAAAACACTAAATAAGAGAGATTAAGAAAAGATGACTAAGGGTATTTTTTATCTCTCCCTTTCCCTCCTTTCACCATGATGCGATCGACCTCATCCACAGAATGCAGGTTTTTAAATTTTAAAATACCTGGAAGAGAGGTGCCTTGCGTGGATGTGGTATTACCTCCTTTTCCCATCTCTGCACACCTTGAATTGCCTTGAAATGCTAATTGCTGGTTTTGCGCCGAGCCTTCCTTGCCATTGTTCTTTTCTTTAGAAATTTCTTCCTTTTGATTCCTGTTAACATATTCACGTCCACCATAATCCTTTGAAATTTCTGGGAGAGAGACAACTTGATTGCCTTGCATGGAAATCCCACCAACATTGGCTGCGCCCCTTCTATTTCCTTGGAAAGCTGAATCTTGAGCTAAATCTTCCTTGCCTTTATTCTTCTCTTTGGTATGTCTTTCCTTGAGTAGCGTATCATTCCTGGTGGCATTTCCTTCTTCACGTCCAGCAGATCCACTTTGTAGGGAGGTAACACCATGGCTGCCTTCCTTGCGGGAGTTGATTTGGTGGAGACCTTCCTTTGATGCTTGAGTGCTGTGCCATGTGTTGTCTTTTGCAGCTTCAGGAGATCCCAGCAGATCCGAGTCAAAGATTAATTGGAGGGAATGCAACCGCTTGCGTTCCTTGTAGCATTATCGCCGCCATCTTCCTTAGTGGGTAGCACATGCATGCCATGCTGGAGGAAGGGCCTACTAGCGGGAGCAGGTGTTCCTTGCTTATTCTGCATGCAGTCCACATCCACGTGAGGAGGTTGCATGTAGTACACATCATCATTCACAGCTGCATAATCTTTGAGTTGCCTTTTATGTTGATCATTGCCATTGTCGGGTGGACCTTCCAAGGCTTGCAAACCGTCCATGCAAGAATCTTCATCTCCCGAAACCGCCATGCGTGAGAGGGCTTCACTTCCTTTGGAGACCGGACACAGAGATTTTTTCTTCGGCTGCCATTCCTTTCGAGGAGCTTTGGGAATGGTTCTGCACTCACCACCGCCATGGCCGAAGGAGTTACACTCCTTGCAAATCACCGGTTTCCATTCATACTCAACAGCTACCACATCAAATGAACCATCGGCATTCATTATGGAGATCTCGGATGGGAAAGCTGCCTCCGCATCAACCAATACACAGACTCTCGCAAAATGTAAGCGCTTCCTTTTGGATGTCAGAGAATCCATATGCAACGGACGTCCCAAGAGACTAGCAAGCTTACTCAACCCACGGGTTGTCCACCACCGGAGGGGAAGCCCCGGGAAACGCACCCAGACGGGTAGATTGCAAAGCGACTCCTTCTCCATATGGAGGTCAGGTGTCCATCTTCGAAGGACTAAGGGATGTCCTCTAATACACCAGAAACCGTCCAAAGCAGCTTTCAGATCTTCTTCCTGGTTGAACACAACCAGGAAGAATCCTCCCTCACGCAGAAGAAGCTCCACATCACCCTTAGGACGCCAGAAGTTGCGAATGTATGAAAGTAGTGCAGAGTAGATCGGTTTCATACCTATGCAGTAGCCCATGATTGCGAATTTCCAGGCTTCCTGGAGCTCCTTAGTGTCCTCTCCTTCGAACACTGCATACTTCTTCTCATCTATGCATGCTGGCTCGATAAACTCCAAAGAGCCTTCTTGAGCTGATGATCGTTCACGTCCTTGCGCTCCAAAAAGAGATGCCCATGGTCGACGAGTCAAGGATACCCGAGAGCGAGATCTTGAAGAACTCTGACCACCACGCTCTTGCATACGACCCCTGGAAGGGAACCGAGATGTAGGGAGATCACCTTGTGCGAGAACACTCTCGAAAGAACGTTCTCCCGCGGTGATCGCGTAGCCATTGGAGGCACTCGGAGGGATGACCTCCATGTGCCCCCAGGGCAAACCCCACGAAAACCCCCCCAATAGGCCACCGAATTCTCAGAGCTTCTCTCTCTAGAAAAAGCTAGAGAGAGAGTCTCGCTGGGTTCACAGTAAGTATCTGAGGAATCACTAGTCATGCTTAACAGCTCAAACACATGGAAACAGTCATCATATGATCATATAAAATTTCCAAACCCTAATACACAGCAAAGCTAATTATTCAGGATTTAACATATATAAATCATGTTTCTCTCAGAACTACAGAAATTTAAATAATTAACACCATGTACAGAAATTCACAATAACCTCATGATGTGACCTAATGACTGCATATGACTACCCATAAAATTACAACATGCATACTCACTCAGAAGTCCAAGTAATACAGTTTAAAGATCCAAAAGTGCACTTTTAACACTGTGAAGAACTTAACTACACAGAATGTGGCCGCCCACTGTAAACGGCACACTCTGGTGCGCCTACACAGGATCTTGGCGGCACAGGATGTGGGTGCCAAGCTCCTTCTAGTAGACCATGCGACAGTAGATCAAAACCAGGGAAATGGAGGTTCCAGGACACCAGGAAAAATCTGAAAAAAAAATGCTAGGACTTAAGGGGACATGTGTAGGGTTGACATCAATGGGTTACTTTCCTCCAAATAAATCCAAGATGATCAAGATTCGTCAGTGAAGCCCTCCTTGGCCAGAACAAGAGGGTACTCAAAATCTCTTCAGATCTGGTTCTCTTGTTGATGCAGATGGTTCCTCGGAGTTGGGAGTGCTTCTCCTATGTATAGGCTATCTCCCAGTTGGTGTAGATCCTCAGAAAGCTCCTCCAGTTGCCAGATCTGGCCCTCCAAAGATCAGCTCTTCTCCACCATGGGTGTTAGGGTTTCACAAGAGCCAAAGACTTAATCCGGCCGAACCAAGGTGTTTCTATAGAGTTGGGTAGGTTGGGTACACACTATGGCAGGTCTCCTACCATTACACATGACTTTCCTAAACTGAGATCGGACCAATCGCGAGCGTTACCAAATCTAGAACCATTACACAGAAGGGAACTTGACGTCAACATATTGTGTAGTCAACCTAGGGTTGGCGTCTAGATATGGTGCCGCCTACGCTGTGCTTGCCGTCCATCGATCTGGACGCCAATCACAGGCATGCAGTCAGCGGCACACTGTGTGGCCGCCAACTGTCTCCCCGGCAAAAAATCAGTAGTACACTGGAATAACTATAAAATTACATCACAACCAACTAAATGTGCACTGAAATTAATAAATATACATCACAATATAAACTACTGCATTACACACTATTTTCTAATATAATTTGTACTAATCTTAATTAAAGATAACATGCACAAAATAAATACATATGTATATACATACACACTACATAATTACATGCATATAGCACGTGATTATTTAAGCATCATATATATCATAACAATTTAACATGCTTAGAAATAGATAGATATCATTTGAACAAGATAAACATATGCAGTATACATATACACATCATAGTCCTACAATATGCATGGAATAATTAATCACAATATGCATATCAATAATTAAATAATACATGCACAATTATATAATATACATGTTCGAAGTAACTCACATGTACTTAAGGTAAATGACAATACTTAACTATCATACGCACAGTATTATTGAAGTACCATATATATACTATGAACAACTTAATGTATAGAATTAGATAGATATCACTGCATAAGAGAACTTACATATATATACTATGTACAAGTAGACTTACACACAATATCGTGAATAAGTAGTATAATATGCACTTCATTAGTTAGATAGTACATGCATAGTATTATTGAGATGCAACATGCATAAAGTTAAATAAGAATAATCTATACAACCATAATTAACTTGCATACACACACTTAAATTGACATATACATATATGCATATATATATTATATATATATATATATACACACATCTACACAACATAGTTACATATATTGTACATGAAATAGTAAATACAATATGTACATTTATACTCATCACATGCATACAAAATTAACTCACATATATACCTATAAGATGTATAGCAAAATTTACATATTTGCATGCATTCTCTCCCCTTTGAGAAAAAAATTCTTACCATCGAGGGGTTCAACAATGATAGATGTTAATGAATAACTTCCCCTTAGTGTATGCTCCCCCTGAGTGTTTTCTCCCCCTACGCATAAGGCTCCCCCTGACAAAGAGGGTTCTCTTGAGGATTCTTCACTTGTCTGTCGACAGGTGTGGGCTGGGTATAAAATGCCTTCATGACTGGAATCGTGCTGCTATGGCTAAGATTCTCTGGGAAGTCTTGCAAATATAAATCTAATATGTGGGTTATTGGATTCAGCAGAAATACCTTTCCAAGGAGAGCATTGGATGATCAAATATAAATCCACCTACTCTAGTGCCTGGAAGGCTGTGCTTCAAGAGAGGGATTGGATGAAGGACCATATTACTATCATATCTCTACTGGTACAAACTAAGGCTGTGGTATGACCCTTGGATCATGGGAAAAAGCATATCTCAGTTATATGGAGATCGTATTCGACATGATCTGGGCGTGCCTAGGAACATCATGGTTGATCAGTTTATCTTAAATGGCAACTGGAATCTGCCTACAGCGACCTCCCACCAAATGCTCACTCTTTGGCCTACAATCAGGAACTTGAAGATTAATGGGGACCTTCATGATAAAATAACTTGGAACCACAATAACGGTAAATTTTCTATATCCTCTGCGTGGAATGAAATCAGATGTAAGTCCATTGTCATGAGGGATTATCATTGGATTTGGGGGAAGCCTGGCACTCAAAAGTTCAGTCTCTGCTTGTGGCAAGCTACATTAAAAAAAGCTCCCTACCCAAGATCACTTGCAAGGAAGAGGTTTCCATCTAGCTAACCAATGTGTCTTATGCAGAAGGAATGAGGAAAGTAATAGGCATATTATAGACGATAGACCACTTTTTTTTGTCTCTCTCTCTAGTTTTTTCTAGAGAGAGAAGCTCTGAGGAAAGGCGAGCAAGACTCCCTGCTGCACCCCCCCTCCCGCCCTCCTGGCGGAGGGTGGGGCTCCTCTCCTGCGCTGTGGAAGGACACTCTGCCCTTGAGAGCTCTCCTGAGCGGGAGATCTTCTCTCTTGAGGGCTGCCACCGGCTGGATCTTCTCCACCCGGGGTCTACTCAGTTCTTCTTCAGCAGTTTTTTGGTGATCTTGCTGTTCTAATGGCGATGGTGCATAGCTCTCCATCCAGGGGTCGGCTGATGCAGCGATCTGATCTTAATCTGAAGTCAAGGCGATCGTCTTCCAGGGTTTCCCAGGTTCGTAGGCCTTGGTCCTCTCTTTTTGGTGCTGCAGGGGGAGTTCCTGAGTCGGTCTCATCTCTTGAGTTCATTGAGCCGACTCTTCTTGATGACAAGAAGGTTGCTGTGTTTGATGAGGAGGATGCAAAGGAACTTCAAGAATCTTGGCGATTTGCTCTAATGGGTTATTGTATTGGCCTTCGTCCTCTCTACAATGCTCTTCGAGTGTTCATTCTTAATGTTTGGAAGCCGAAGGGGGACTTGGAGTTATTAATGCGAGAAGGAGGATTCTTCTTGGTTGTCTTCAATCAGGAGGAGGATCTTCAGAGAGTTCTAGATGGTTTTTGGAGTATCCGAGGACATCCGTTGGTCCTCCGGAGATGGACGCCAGAGCTACAGATGGAGAAGGAGTCGCTGAGTAGTATGCCGATATGGGTTAAGTTTCCGGGGTTGCCTCTTCGATGGTGGACTGCAAAGGGTCTCAGCAAACTTGCAAGCATTCTGGGTCGGCCGCTCCATATGGACTCTCTTACTGCTAGCAAGAAGAGACTCCACTTCGCTCGGGTAAGTGTTCTTGTTGATGTCGAAGCTGAATTCCCCTCTAAAGTTGATGTCATGAATGAAGATGGAAGCTTTGATACTATTTTGGTGGAGTATGAATGGAAACCAATGCTTTGTTCTGAATGCAACTCCTTTGGCCATGCCATGGGAGAGTGTCGAACTGAGATCAAGATTCAAAAGAAAGTCTAGAGAGTTAAAGAGCAGCCTGTTTTGAATGTAGCTCCTCTTGATCCTTCGGTTGCTCCAGCTTCCAAGACAGATGATATTTCGTTTTTACAAGAGTCCAGCAAAGAAGTTAGTATGCTCATTCGCAAAGCAGAAGGTTCCAAGGGTTGTGAGAGTATGCCAAATAATTTCCTTCTTCCTGTAGATACCTATCTCCATGATGAGGGAAGTGATGAGGTAGAATCGGCAGTATCTATTCAAAGAAGGGACAGCATCTTAAGGGAAGAGGAAGGTTTTACCAGAATGCAAGGGAGAGGGAAGGGAAAGTCTACTCAAATCGTGGCTGCCATGGAGAGGATTCCTACTAGTGGAAATCAGATTTCTACAGGATCTATTAAAAATGGCAGGATGGAGGAGGTGGCTGCGCATAAACAAGGGAAGAATATAGACTTACCTGATGTCGTGGAATCTGGCATTACCTATTCCAAGACTTCATATCTAAGCATGGGCAATCTAAGGGAGGAGCGATCTGGTGAGGAGCGCACCACTTATGGAGGGAGGACAGCCAACAGATTTCTTACCTTGCAAGGATTGACCGAAGATAACCAAGATACTTCCTTTGTTTCAAGTGCTAGCAATTCAAATTTTGTGAGACAAACAAAGAGAGGGAATGAGCTGGATGAAGAGCAACCTGCTTTGCTTGGTGCGCAAAACGCATTGAATGGACGTGAGGGTTCCATGCAATCCATGCAATCCCATGCAACGTTGACAGGTATGTCTATGGGCCACAAAATGGATAAGCTTCAAGCTAGAATCCGATCACTCTCTAAAAGTTAATTATGAAGATTATTTCCTGGAATGTGAGAGCCCTCAATAAAGCTGTGAATCGAATGAGTGTTAAGCAGTCTATTCTCAAGTCAAATGCAGATGTTGTTGTGTTAGTTGAAACTAAAGTTACTATGGCTAGAATGGATAATAGAAGACTCTCTATTGCTCCTCACTTAAACATGTTCCATAACTACAATGAGAATCCAGGAGGGCGGATTTGGGTTCTCTGGAATGGGACTACTCTTCATATGCACTGTGTTCAAGTCACAAGTCAGCTGATTCATATGGATTGCTCTGAGCTATCCTCTGGGAAGATCACTCATTTGACTGCTGTGTATGGTTCAAATTTGGCTCATGAAAGAAAAATTCTATGGCATGATATCCATGCTCTTTCTCAAACTATCTCTCTACCTTGGCTTATAGTTGGAGATTTTAATTGTGTTCGTTGCCCTGATGAGAAGATTGGTGGTCGTAGGTTGACTCCTTCTCTCCTGAGAGACTTTAACCATTGTATTGACTTATCTTCTCTGCTTGATTTAAAGAGTGTTGGCAGCATTATGTCTTGGGTTCAACATTTCTTTAGGAGATTCAACATTTCTATATAGCTGGGTTCCTCTTGTTGTGTTCATCATTCTAGAGTTTTTCCATTCATAGTCCACAGCTTGTGTGGTCATGAATTGCTTTCGTTTGTGATCCTAATGCTGTGTACGGTGGAGTGAGAATATTCTACCTCTCTGAGGTAGGGTACACTCTCCTGTCCTTCATTAGGAGTTCACTTCCTGTGTACCACTCTTTCGGTCATGGGGTTCTGTATATTATTCACTTTTCTTCAATGAAATTATTACTTACCAAAAAAAAAAAAGCATTATGTCTTGGAACAATCGCTCCTTGGGTTCAAGAAGAATTGCTTGTAGACTTGATCGTGCCTTGATTAATCAATGTTGGCTTGATACCTTTCCTGAAAGCTATGTCCACTATGGTGATAAACTCCACTCTGATCATTCTCAGCTTTCCATCTTCACTAAGGAACTTGTTGCGGGAGGACCAAAACCTTTTAAGTTCTTCTCTATGTGGGCTCAGCATGAGACTTTTTTCTCAACTGTCCAAAATGCATGGAATATTCAAATCCATGGAACTCCTCTTTTTGTCCTCTGTCACAAATTAAAGGCAGTCAAGGTAGCTTTGAAGGCTTGGAATAAGGAAGAATTTGGTATGATTCATAGAAAGGTGGAGCATGCATCTATAGCTCTCCATGCGGCCCAGGGGGAATTAGAAGCTGACCCATTGAATAGTGAGTGTGGGGAAAAGGAAAAACAAGCTCGTGAAAACTATCTGCACTATTTACGCATGGAATCTTCTTATGCCAGACAAAGAGCTAAGTAGCACTGGTTAACTCAGGCGGATGATAATACTAAATTTTTCTATGCAAGTATTAAAGGGAGAAGAATGGTGAATACTATCAGAAGGTGTAAGTTGCCTGATGGGAGTGCCACTGAAGATTTGCAAAAGATTAAGGATCATGCTCTTCATTTCTACTCTAATCTGCTAAACCAAAAGCACGAAATTGATATTCCAGATTTCCAAGCTTCCTGTACTCTTTCTGAGGATGACCAAACCAGAATTATGAGGCCTTTCTCTAATACTGAAATTACTAAGGTTGTTATGTCTGCACCTAAAAACAAAAGCCCAGGGCCGGATGGGTTCCCAGCTGATTTCTTTCAGATTTGTTGGCATATTGTGGGTGAGGATGTCATTGCTGCTGTTCACTATTTCTTTAATGGAGGGAGATGGCTTCGTCAGCTAAACCATACCTTTATCTCCCTTATTCCGAAGACTGAAAATGCTGACTCCTTTGATCAATTTCGGCCAATATCACTGTGCAACTTCTTGTACAAGATCTTTACAAATCTGATTGCTAATCGCATGCAAGAGTTTATGCCTAAGCTCATTAGTAAGAATCAGTCTGCTTTTATTAAAGGGAGAAAGATTCAGGATAGCATTCTTTTGGCTAATGATCTGGTAAGAGACTTTCATTCTAAACACCGGGGAAGCTTAGTATGCATGAAGGTTGATTTGAAAAAGGCTTTTGATTCTGTCCAGCGTACTTTTATCCTCACTATCTTACAGAAAATGGGTTTCCCTGAACAGTGGCTTCGATGGATTGATGTACTCACTAATTCAGCTACCTTCTCTGTCTTACTTAATGGAAGTCCCATTGGTTTTTTCCACTCAACCAATGGCATCCGGCAAGGAGACCCTTTATCTCCTTATCTATTCTGTGTTGCAATGGAAGGCCTTTCAATTATGATTCATCAGAAATTGAGAGAAAGGTCGCTGCATGTTCCAACCTATGGAGAAGCCAGTTTGTCTCACCTTATCTTTGCGGATGACTTGCTTATTTTCATTAAGCCAAAGGTTTCCTCAGCTAGATGTGTTTATACCATTCTTGACAAGTTCTACAGATATTCTGGTCTGCAATTGAACACCGAAAAGAGTAGGATTTTTATTGGTGCTAAGGTGCAAACTAAAGGTCCTATTATCCATGCTTTGAAGGTTCAGGAAGGGTTCTTACCAGCTACCTATTTGGGACTGCCATTATTCTCAACTAGGCTCACCAACTCTCACTGCAATCCCATCATCCAAAAGATTTCAAAACGAATAGCTTCTTGGAAATCTCGTTTGCTCTCTAAAGCTGGCCGCCTTGAACTGATCAGATCGGTCTTGAACTCCTATATTGGGCTGTAGCTTTTCTTCTTCCTAAGAGTCTGATTGGGGAAGTGGAGAAGCTTCTGAGGAATTTCTTCTGGCATGCATCTGGTGATTACAAGCCCTTTCATCTTGTCAAATGGGACCATATCTGCAGGCTAAAGGAGGAGGGAGGCCTTGGACTAAGGAGGATTGCACTGTGGAATTCTACTGCAATCACTTTGAATCAGATTCTTGGGAATCTTCATGAAGAAGATGTCAATCTGGGCTGTTCAGACTAAATCCTATCACTCTCATGCTTGGAAAGGTATGTTACAGGCCAGAGATGGGTAAGACCTAATGTGCTTTACAAAATTGGCAATGGAAATATTACAAACTTATGGGATGATCCGTGGATCTATGGCGACTCCATACACTCTATGGGCGGTCATTATATTAGATCTTTACTTGGTCTTCCTCTAAATGCAACTGTTAGCTCCTTCATCCAGGAGGGACGGTGGTGCCTTCCCCCCCCAACCTCCACTGAAATGCTTGACCTATGGCCGAGGATCCTTAGCATTCCCATCTCTGCTGATTGCGAAGATTGCATTGAGTGGAAGCACAATAAGGGCACAATTACCAGCAAGCACACATATGATTTGAAGAGAATAATTTATCCTAAAGTTCCTTGGTTTAACATTGTTTGGAAAAGGCCCACAAGTCAGAAACAATCTCTTCATGCATGGCAGGTTTTTATGAAGGGTATTCCATCTTTCGATGCTCTCCAAAAGCGTGGAATGCAAGGACCGAATATTTGTAGCTTATGCAATCAGCAAGGTGAGGACATCAATCACCTATTCTTCTCATGCTCTTATAGCTCCTGGATTTGGCAGCAACTCTTGCACAGATTGGATATTCACCGAATGCCAAAGAATACTATCGTCCAGGAAAGTGAGAGTTTGATTAAAAAGTTCAGAACTCCTGGTGCTGGAAGTAAAGTGGCCTTTGCTACCTTTCGAACTGCTCTTTGGTGGATTTGGAAAGAGAGATGTATGAGAATTTTTGAATCCAAGAATCGGAGCTGCATGCAAGTTCTTCTTTCCATTTTATCTGATATTCGTAGTATTACTGAGTTTCACACTCACATGGCCCCCTCTTTCCCTAAGACTAATAGAATCCTGAGAAACTTCAATATTCACAGGATTTGATTAGCTTTTCCGAAAGCGGTTTCTTTTTCATGGTTTCCCACCATTGAGAGTTGGCTGGTCTATGAATCCATAGCTATCGGTCTGTGATAGCATGGATTCCCTTTGTACATATTCTTTCTTTGTCATTCTTAATACAAAATCCGGTATTACTTACCAAAAAAAAAAAGAAGTAATAGGCATATTTATTTCACTTGTGCTTACAGCAACTGACTTTGGAAGCAGATTCTTACCAGATTTCAGTTTGGCCGCTCTCCTGAAGATGGCTTGGAAAAAGAAATGGAAAAACTTCATGCTAATTTTCCTTATCATAATGCGCCACATCCCTTGCTCAGCTTGCTCTTAAGACAATTGTGTGGTGGATATGGAGAGAACGGTGTATCAGAAGCTTTGAAAATAAGGAACGATCCAAGATGCAAGTGATCATAGCAATTCTTCTAGACATCAAGCTATGCATGGAAGATTCTAAGGTAGAGGCGAAATCGGAAAGGGAAAAGGAGACATTTAGAAGATTCAACATTTCTGTGTAGCCTTTTGTTTTCGGTGTTTTATTAGTCTTCTCCATTCAGAGTCCACAGCTTGTGTGGTCATGAAGAGTTTATCTTGTGATCCTAATGTTGTGTATGGTGGAGTGAGTTTATTTCACCTCTCTGAGGTGGGGTAAACTCTCTTGTCCTCCATTAGGAGTCCTCCTCCCATGTGCCTCAGCTTGGCCATGGGGTCATGTATATAGCTTCTTTTCGTTAATGAATTTATTACTTACCAAAAAAAAAAAAGTGGAGTTTTACTGTGCTACCTGGGTGGGTGAGGTGCCATCGTGCATGGCAACACCCTTGGTTATAAATAACCCCCAGATTGCTGCGTAAACATCTTTCCTGTCTTCTTCTAATGCTGTTGTGCTTCTGAAGAAAATCTGAGTGAGGTATAGCAGAAGCATTTGGCTCTTCTTCTCGTATATGCCTTGCTCGGTTCAAGCTACTGCTGTGTGTTGATGCAAACGGGTCTACGAAGGCTCACATACTCAGTACTGTAGAGCACTACTAAGATCACAATACGTGCAAGTGTGCAATTTCTTTCTCTATTTCTGAGGATTTCTGAGTAAAGGATCACACACTCACTTCAAACAGGTAGGATTCTTTTCTTAATCCTTCTTGGTTCTTCTACTACCTTCCTTGACATTTGACAAATAGCATGCATACCTTAGCTTGCTATTCTTCAGATTTGAGAAACTCAGATTATTGTCAATCTGAGAGGTTATTATCATGATAATTTCAAAGTTTAGAAGTATGTGAAGGATCGAAATAAATGTGTGGAAAAGATCTAGAAGGGGGGGGATGAATAGATCTTAGCCACTTTTGCGGAAGCTTAATAATTTTAAAACTATTTAGAATCAGAGGCAATAATATCAGTGAAAAGCTGCTGATCTGATTAGATTGGAGTGAGTTGAAAGACTTAGATGAGAATCAAGTTGATTAAGTGAATTAGAAACGAGTCCTATGCAAGCATCTAGCGGATGAACCAGTCAAACCACAGAACACAAATGCACAAGGATTTTTAGGTGGTTCGGAAATCACCCATGTGATTCCTACATCCACCCCTCACAACCCGTGAGGATTCACTAACACAACTGGGTAACACACCCACTGGAGCCTGACAACTCCAACACTGAAGAGCTTACAACTCACACCACTTCTAGAGCAAGACTACTCTAGAACAACTGAGCAAGACTGCTCAACACACACTTGAGTTTGACAACTCAACACTGAGCGCACCGGCTCACAACAATCTGAGCACAAGGCTCACACATAGACTTGCTAGACACCAACTTAAGACAAGATCTCCTAGCAACAGATCTAGTCGAAATTTGAGAACACTAATGAGAATTATGCAGAAGCACTTGCATAATCTCAAGAGATATCTCAGAAGAACAGAAATAAAGTAAAAAGGTATTGAATGACTTCGTTCTTCAAGTGTACTCCCTTGTAGAAGCTTGAATTGGGAAGAAGCTTGCAAACATGAAGTCCAAGACGATGCTCTGCAATCTGGGAGGTTGGACCTTCCTTGAATTCTTCTCCAACGATGGCTTCTACCTGATCTACTTCCTTGAGATGCTTCAGAGGCTTCTTTAAAGATCAAACCACAATTCTCACACCTTGAATTGGTGAGAAGAGGTGTTCAGGAGACTCCAGGAAGCAGAGGAGGGAGACACGAACTCTTATGGCCGCCAGGAATTTTTCAGGAGGCTCTAAGAGGTTGGTTGGGTCTCTCTCTTTGAAGGGAGGCCAAAAGGAGCCTTTTATACCCTTAGGATTCCAAAGATACCCTTTGGGGTACAAGGGCACGCTTCCCTAGGAAGATTCTGATCGCCCTAGAAGGACACGTGGCATCCATCAGCTCTTAGGATGAAAAGTTTCCGTAGTGTGTCGACCTGCCCTGGTGGTTGTGTCGACACACTGTTCCAAAGATAGAAGAATCTGTTCTGGGAGAAAGGTCCCGTGTCGACCTGCTCTTGAGTGTGTCGACCTGCTCCCAATTCCTCAAACTGGCTGTTCTGGGAACTGGGTCTAGTGTCGACCTGCCCTGGGAGTGTGTCGACCTGGTGTCCCAATTCCTCAAACTGGCTGTTCTGGGAACTGGGTCTAGTGTCGACCTGCCCTGGGAGTGTGTCGACCTGGGTACCCTGATCTCTGGAAAACTGCCACTCGTGTCGACACACTCTTGACATGTGTCGACACACTCTTGACATTTTTGCACAATTTCTCTTTGAGTCTGTGTTGATGTGTCGACACCATTGATGGGTGTGTCGACACATCTTTTGCATAAAAAGTTTGTACCTGAAAAATAAACACATATATCATTAGTTAAATGATTTATCATTACCACAAATGATAAATGTGGTTTGAAAAAAGCTTTTGAGCATGACTTTCAGGTATGATGCTTTTGACATGTTCCAATTAAATTGCTTTAAGAACACTTCTTGTCATCATCAAAATAGGAGGGAAATGATATGAATTAGACATTCAACCCAACAGTATGTTCATGTTAGGAAATCAACATTACACCATGTTCTAGTTGATTTTTTTTTCGATAAGTAAAATGGTATTAATGAAGACAATATTTACAGAAGCCTTTGACCATGAATAGTCAAGAGGCAAACATCACCTAGAGGAGAATAGGAGAGTGCACCTCACCTCAGAAACATGTTGAGAACTTGATGACCCAGCTGACCAACCAGGTCTTTGCATGATTTTGAACTCCTTGGTCAAATCTGTGAGCTGCTTGTCAATGTGCTCATTGAAATTTCTCATACTGTCCAAATCATCCACAAAATGAGCAAATGATAGTCTGGTGCTGGAAATCTCATGCAATGTTTGATTGGTGTTGAAGACATCTGCTTGGGAATTGGCCAAAATTCCCTGAAGAACTTTCTCTAACTTGTCCTGATGTTCTTTTAGCTTAATATAGGAATCTCCCAGAGTTCCTATGAGTCTGTTAAATCGCTGAGCTGCATAATCAGAAGCTGCCTTCTGCTCAATAAATTTGGCAGAAACTGTGTTTTCCAGTCTTTGAATCCGTAGCTCAAAAGATGAGGACATGGATTGAAGTGAGGAGTTGAAGGATTCAAATTTGTCATTTAGGAAAGATATCAATTCTGGTGGAACAGGAGGCCCACCAGAAGATGTGGATGGTTGGAATGAGGGTTGTGGAGAAAAATGAGGAAGCTGAGGTGAGAGAGGATCATGAAAAGGACTGACATTTTCATTAAGAGCTTGATCCTCATGCATAGGAGGCTGATCCTCTTGACTTAGGGGCTGGTCCCCTTCAGCTGGAGGCTGTTCCTCCTGTACTTGGGGCTGATCCCCTGGAGCCTGAGGCTGGTCCTCCTGAGGTTGGGGCTGTTCCCCTTGGTCTTGAGGCTGTTCCTCTTGAACTGGAGGAGCCTCAACCACAGCTGGTCCTCTTCTAATTTGATTTCCCTCCAATCTAAATCCCATGAACTTCTGGATATTCTTGAATGTATAGATATTTGACTTGGGAATGGACTGGGATTTTTCAGATTCCAATGGCACACCAAAGTGCTTGAACACTGAGGTTAGATGTGCTCCATAAGGAAGTGATCTCTTCAAGTCTGTTCTTGTAGTTTCAGAAATGATTTGATAAAGAATCACATGAAGGTTGACCTTGATATCTTTGACCATGCAATAGAGTATGAATCTCTGGATATCTGTCAGTCTATCTCGCCCACCACCTTGAGGGGTAACTATGGTTGTCAAGATGTGGTGAATTACCCTTAACACAGGTGGAAAGGAGTTGGCATTAAACCTTGTCACATAGGTTTGTTTGGCATCTGATGGATCTGCAGGATGGCCTGTCAAGATTGAGTAGGCTTCATGCAAGTCAAATTCAAATTCATGGTAGTCAGCCCCCTCATCTGGCACTTTGAAAATGGAGGCTGCTACATCAGTTGGCATGTCTATCTCTATCCCCTTGACTTTGGATTTAAAACCTTCTGGTGTGCAGGTGAGGTTTTTGTAGAACTCTCTAACTAACCTTGGATAGCAGACTTGAAATTCAGAAATGAAAGGAATCCAAGATTGAAAGGAGAAATAGGTTTGAATTTCAGGGAGAGAGTCTGCTAATTGGGTGTCAGAAAGGTCAAGAATTCTAGGCTTCAAAATCAGTTTGGCAGCACTGACGGATTCTGAGGGTATATCCTCTTTAGACTCAGTAGAGGAAGACGAAGATGGTTCCTCATGATGGTAAGAGGAATCGCCCGAAATATCTGATCTAGGGTTTGAGCTTTGTCTACCTCTGCCAGCATTGGAGGTCCAACCTCTCTTTGAAGCTCTGAGAGGTGCAGAAGAGGATCCTGGAAGCTCTGCAGGATCATTTCTTCGCTTGGTTCTTCTTTCAATCTGTTCAACTGGAACCTGTGCCGGAACCTGCCTTGAAGAAGCCTGAGACCTTGCGCCACGGCGGGGACCCAACTTGCGGACCATGGTGCAAGGAAGGAGTGGAATGTCGGAGAGGAGATGGAAGATTGGTGAGGTGATTGAAGATTAGAGAGATGGTGAAAATTTCTTGCCGGAATGGTGAGAGTTTGGCCGTCGGGTCGACCTAATGCTCAAAAAGGGTGCAGAGGTACACTGCCCCGCAGGAACAACAAGGGTTTAAGGTGAACCCGAAAGATTTGAAAAAGTTCTGGCAAGAAGGCAGTGTCGACACATGAGGAAGGGTGTGTCGACCTGACTGAAATTATGTGTCGACACGAGAGAGTATTGTGTCGACACAGCCTTTGAGAGAAATGAGAATTTTTGAGAGGAGATTTTGAGAAATTTGGGGACATCTTTATAATGATAAATAATGAGAGGAATTATCATTTGAAGGATTTTTAAGAGGCCTAAAAATTCATTTGCTGTATTTTACAAAAATTCATTACAGTTCAAGTATTTCATACAATTTCCAACAGGATATTAGCATTCCAAGACTTGAATCAACAAAATGATAAATTGAGGGATATAATGTATCTTACAATCAACCAAAATCTGCCATGTTTCTCAATTTTCAAGAGTTAAAGATATCATCAGACTAAACACAGTTGTGTTGAAAGTAAAACACAAACTTAAAGAACAACTTGATGAAGGAGGAAGATGATTCTTTCTAAACAAATCTCCAATAATTTTCATATTTTTGTTCTTTTAACAAACTATCAAATGATGAAGGTCTCTTTCACTCAAGTACTAGTGCTTTTTACACACCATAGTCCCTGGATACTCAAGATGTAGTCATTGTCAAGTCTCAAAGGGGTAAATGATGACTTTTTGACATGAAAATATACGTTTTTTAGACGCCAATATTTCCAGTTACTCAGTCATCATCAAAAAGCATAGCACATAATTGCTTAAATTTTGAGGTTATTTTCAATTTGGATCCCCTTTGAACAGAGTTAACAAGAATGCCTCATGACATGCATAGCACTTCATTCATTGTGAAGGTGTGCAGTTTCTCAGCACAGATGTCATTGTTCTGTTGAATTTTACAAGATTTTGGAGAGTTTGTAGGATAGAATTCAAATACATCCAGCCATCAGTTGCAAACAAGGTAATGTTTTAAGTTCAAGACACAATTGTAATTTAGTTTAGGAAGAGATCTGAGTTTCTGTGGATTGAGAGACATAGTGGAAAGTTGATTAGTAAAAAATATAATGTATCACTCAAGGTGCACTTTGAGACTCTAGAATTTAGAATGAGGACATCATGCAAGGAATTGATGAAATGCAAGAAGGGTTCTGAAATTTGCAAAAAGATGACTCGTGAATTTTCTAGCTCCCCCTGAGATGATGATTTCAATCATTTTGCATCAAAATAAAGATATGCTTTTTTTTTTTTTGAAATCAGAAAGAATGTTTCTTTTTGGATAACAAAGATTTCTTCTCAACAATTGTATATTCATTTCTTGGTACTTGGCGGAGACATATACTCTCGCATAGTGAAAGTGTCCAGACAAGCATAACCTGTCCTTCTCCAAGTCACCATTTGATATACCAAGAGATTTCAATACAATAAGAGTTGAAGAATTCATTATCAGAAAGAAATGAAGGTTAAAACTGTGCAAGTTTTGAAATCAGAAAAAGACATTCTCTTTGAACAATAAAAGCTCCCCCTCAACTATTGCATATTGACTTCTTAGTACTTGGCGGAGATATGTTCTCACGCATAGTGAAAGTGTCTAGACAAGCATAGCCTGTCCTTCTCCAAATCACTATTTGATATACCAAGAAGTTTCAACACAATCAGAAGTGAAGAATTTATTGTAAAAAGGGAAATGAATTGGAATAGAGAGAGATATGAGCAATGTAGCTTGAGGAAGCAAGGAATTATGAAATACAAAGAACTCCCCCTTAGACAAAGCATCATTCAACCCAAACTTTAAGAGAGATCAGAAGGATGGACATTTACAAAGACCAAGTTCTCTCCTTAAAGATGAGAATCTATTTTCAGGAAGGGGTTTTGTGAAAATGTCTGCAATTTGTTTTTCAGTTTCAATAAAATGGAGTTCAAAAGATTTCTTGGCAACCTCATCTCTCAAGAAATGATGCCTGATTTCAATGTGTTTTGTTCTAGAATGCTGAATGGGGTTTTTAGAAAGATTGATTGCACTTGTGTTATCACATAGGATGGGTACACATCCTAAATCTTGGTTGTAATCAAGAAGTTGATGTTTCACCCAGAGAATCTGAGTTCCACATCTACCTGCTGCAACATATTCAGCTTCTGCTGTTGACAGAGCCACTGAATGTTGCTTCTTAGAAGCCCAAGAAATAAGGCACCCACCTAGAAATACACACAAGCCACTTGTGCTTTTTCTATCTAACTTACACCCAGCATAATCAGCATCACAATAGGCAAACAATTCTAACTTGCAACCAGCAGGATACCAAATTCCTAAGTCACATGTTCCAGCAAGATATTTAAAAATTCTTTTCACAGCAAGCATATGACTTTCTTTAGGATTTGATTGGAATCTAGCACATAAGCACACACAAAACTGAATGTCAGGTCTAGAAGTAGTAAGGTAGAGCAGAGAGCCAATCATACCTCTGTAGGTCTTTGGATCTACTGACTTACCAGATGGGTCTTCTTCTAGCTTAGCATTTATTGCAATGGGTGTGCTTGAATGTTTAAGGTTCTGATAGTCAAACCTTTTCAGTAGCTCCTTGACATATTTGGTTTGACTGATGAAGATACCTTCATTCGTTTGGTTAACCTGCAACCCCAAAAAGAATGTTAAGTCTCCCATTAAGCTCATTTCAAATTCATTCTGCATTTGATTTGAAAATTCAGTGCAAAGGCCTTTATTGGTGGAGCCAAAAATTATGTCATCAACATAAATTTGGACCACAATTATTTGATTTTTTACTGTTTTAGTGAACAATGTTTGATCAACATTACCTCTAGAATATCCTTTTTCAAGTAAAAAGGAACTCAAACGATCATACCAAGCTCTTGGAGCTTGTTTAAGACCATAGAGTGCCTTATTAAGCTTGAAAACATGGTTAGGATATTTTTCATTATCAAATCCAGGAGGTTGTTCAACAAACACATTTTCCTTTATATATCCATTTAGAAATGCACTTTTAACATCCATTTGAAAGACTTTGAATTTCATGGAGGATGCAAAAGCAAGGAAAATTCTCACAGCTTCTAGTCTAGCTACAGGGGCATAAGATTCTTCAAAGTCAATTCCAAATTCTTGGTTATACCCCTTTGCAACTAGCCTAGCTTTGTTTCTTATTACTTGACCAGCTTCATTCAATTTATTTCTGAAAACCCATCTAGTGCCAATCACTGTTTGGTCACTAGGTCTAGGCACTAATTCCCACACTTGATTTCTTTCAAATTGATGAAGTTCATCATGCATAGCATTAATCCAATCAGAACTGGATAAGGCTTCATCAATTGACTTGGGTTCAATTTGGGAAATTAGAGCTAGTGAGTCTTCTTCAATGTTTTGCAAAAGGATGATCTGGTCCTAACTCTATCATTTAGATTGCCAACTACACTATCTAATGGGTGATCTCTTAGAAATCGAGGTTCAGAAATTACCTGTTGAGAGGTACCCACTTCTGAATCAGTATTACCTGAACCATTTGGAGATTGTGAGTTGTTGTTCAGGTTTTCTTCAATGTTATTACTCTCCTCAACGGTTGGTGAAGAATCCACAATGAGGTCATCCTCTTCATTGTCTTGTTTTTCCCTGCAAGATTTAGAATCATTAGTGGAAAAGGAGTTTTCATTAAAAATAACATGTGGAGATTCTTCAATAGATTTGGTTTTTATTATGTACACTTTGAAGGCCCTTGACACTTCAGAATAGCCAAGGAAGATAGCTTCCTGACTCTTAGCATCAAACTTGTCAAGGTTTTCTTTGTTATTATTGTGAACATAGCATTTGCACCCAAAGACTTTAAAATAGGAAACAGTTGGCTTTTTGTTTTTCAATAATTCATAGGGGGTTTTCTTGATTTTTGGTCTGACCAATGCTCTATTGAGTATGTGATTTGCTGTGTTCACAGCTTCAGCCCAGAAGGATTTGGGTAAATTACTCTCAAGAAGCATGGTTCTAGCCATTTCCACAAGAGTTCTGTTCTTTCTTTCCACAACTCCATTTTGTTCTGGAGTTCTTGGTGAAGAAAACTTGTGGAATATCTGAAATTCAGCACAAAAATCAGAAAAGGATGTGTTTTCAAATTCACCCCCATGATCAGTTAAGATGTTTTTGATTTTATATGGATAAGTGGTTAAGACAGTGGTACAAAAGTTCCTGAATTCAAGGCATGCATCACTTTTGTGAGATAGAAAAATAACCCAGGTAAATCTAGTAAAGTCATCAATGATTACAAATCCATATCTTTTGCCACTCAAGCTTAGAACTCTTGTTGGCCCAAAGAGGTCCATGTGAAGAAGTTCTAGTGGCTTAGATGTGAGTACATCATTGAAGACTTTAAAAGATTTTCTAGTTTGTTTTCCTTTAGCACAGATCCCACAAATTTGACCTTCAACACTAGAAAAGGATTCAGGAAGACCTTTAACCAAATTCAATCTTAACAACTTATTCATTGTTCTGAAGCTTGCATGGCCAAGTCTTTTGTGCCAAGTCCATGCAATTTCATCTTTATTTGCAACAAAACAGAGATTTTCAGAAAAGTTTTTATTAAGGTTGATCATGTAGACATTGTTTTCTCTTTTTCCAAAGAATTTGATTTTATCAGTTGATGAATCTATTATCTTGCAAAAATCAGATTCAAACACAACTTTGTGACCTTTGTCACATAGTTGGCTGATACTGAGCAAATTATAGTCAAGTCCATCAACTAACAAGACATTATCTACAGAGTTTGAAGAAGTTTGACCAACCTTACCAGATCCAATGATCTTTCCTTTATTTTTACCTCCAAAGGTGACTGACCCTCCCTCCTTTTCAAGCAGGAATGAGAATTTGGCTCTATCTCCAGTCATATGTCGTGAACACCCACTGTCAAGAAACCATACATTTGTGTTGGGTGCACGACTTCCCTGCAACAAGATCAGTGGAGAGAAGATTTTGGTACCCAAACAGAGTTGGGACCATCAGAATGATTTAACATAGACAGCAAATCCTTTCTCACCCAAATTTGATTTGTTTTAGATTTTTGTTTTGTTACTTTGGTGTTTTCAGCATTTTTCTGTTTGTTCTTTCTTTTAGGAATGAAAGCACCAAGATCTTTGTTTTTGGTAGGAGGGGAGTTTTTCACTTGAAAATTTGAGTTCATAGAAGGAGGTGGAATCCATGGATTGTGTTGGTACATCCAGAAATTTGGATAAGGGTATTGAGGATAATGCCAACAGGGATTTTCATACCATTGGTTCCAAGGATTAATCCAATTTTCTTCAGGAGCTGTCTTGGAGGTCCAAGGTTTTTCATGGATTATTTCTTTTCCCTTTTTCTTATTTCTCAGATTTTTATTTGAATTTTTAGTTGAGTTTATTATGGTTTTTGGTGTTGAACAGGTCGACCTGTCAGGGGACTGTGTCGACCTGACAGTCTTCTTTTGTTTTTGAATTTATGATTTGTTTTGAGTTTTGTTTGGGTTTTTGTTTGGGGTTTTGTTTGCTGTCTGTTGGATTTCAGTGTTTTCCAGATTGGGACCTTTAACAAAGTTGATTAATGGTGCTTTTCCCTTTTTCTCACCAGATTTATCTTTTGTTGATTTCTTTTTGTTGAATCCCAATCCATGAGATGTGGTTGTCTTGTTGGATCCTAGCAATGCCTCTAGGTTATCTTGGCCTTTTGTGAAGGTTTGGATAACCTCCTCCTTTTCCTTTAGCTGGTTTTTAAGAATTTCAATTTCTTCGATTTTCTGTTGTTTTTCTTGTTTTTCAATTTCCAGCTTTTCATTTAAATTTCTGAAGTCTTGGGAGGCCTTCTGAGAAGCAAGCTTTAATTCATCAATTTGGTTCAGTAAATTTTCTTTTTCTTCAACCAATTCTGTTACTTCAGATTCCAGTTCACAGATTCTATTGTTTGAAGATTGGTTTTGTAAAGATTTTCAATTTTCTTTTTGATGTGTTTGTTTTCTTTTCTCATTTCAGAGTATCTTTCTACCAATTCAGCATACACATCCTGCCAATCTTCAACACTATAATCTTCAAAGGAAGTATTTACCTTTCCATCTGTGCTGTTGGCCATGAAGCAAACTTCCTCACTCTCTGAGCTTGAGGACTTCTTCTCTTCTTCTTCCTCACTTGTGTCTTCATCAGACCAAGTGGCTACCATGGCCTTGGTCTTCTTGTATTTCTGGAATCTTTTGTGCTTTTCCTTTTTGTTCTCAGGACACTCTCCCTTCATGTGTCCTGGCTTGTTGCACCTGTAACAGATAACATTCTCATCAGGTTTATGATTCTTATTGAAATTGGAAGAGGAAATATTCTTCTTACCTGGGGAAAATTTCTTTTTCCCACTCATTTTCCCTTTCCTATATTTCAAGAATTTCCTGAATTGTCTGGTCATGAGGGCAATCTCATCCTCATTTGACTCAGACTCTTCAGAACTTGTTTTATCCTGATTTTTATCTTTGTTGCTTGAAGAGGCTTTGAGTGCCATAGGCTTGGTCTTAATGATAAGATCTTCATTTCTTCTTAAGTTTATTTCATACGTCATTAAAGATCCAATCAATTCATCCAAAGACATTTTGGATAAATCTTTTGAATCTTCAATAACAGTGGCCTTGGTATGCCAAATTGAAGAAAGTGAACGCAAAATTTTTCTTACCAAGTCTGCATCAGTATACTCCTTACCCAAAGCCTTGAGTCCATTGACAATCACCATAAATCTGGCAAACATTTCAGAAATAGATTCATTAGATTTCATCATGAAAAGTTCATATTCTGAAACTAATATATTTGCCTTGGTCTCCTTGACCTGAGATGTTCCCTCATAGAGTAGTTCGAGTTTATCCCACATCTCTTTGGCAGATTTACACATAGAGATTCTCGAATACTCCTTGGGATGGACAGCACATTGAATCATATTCATGGCACTGTAATTCAATGTAGCTCTCCTAATTTGCTCCCTCGTCCAGGTTTCTTCCTCACCCTGGTTTTCATAGGGACCAGCCTCAACTACTTTCCAGATCTCATAGTTCTGGGCCCTTAAGAATACTTGCATTCTGTTCTTCCAATAGGAATAGTCCAAACCATTAAAGAATGGTGGCCTATTTATGGAATGGCCCTCAGCTATAAAACCCTTTGAGTCCATGTCACTTAAGTAAATGCAAGGAGAAGTAGTTGAGCAAGCAGGCAAACAAACAACCAGATAGACAGACAAACAAACACTCAATACTCAGAGACAAAAGCTGCTCAGTTCAAATCAGATCGATATAAACCCGCTCTGATACCAATTGAAGGATCGAAATAAATGTGTGGAAAAGATCTAGAAGGGGGGGGATGAATAGATCTTAGCCACTTTTGCGGAAGCTTAGATAATTTTAAAACTATTTAGAATCAGAGGCAATAATATCAGTGAAAAGCTGCTGATCTGATTAGATTGGAGTGAGTTGAAAGACTTAGATGAGAATCAAGTTGATTAAGTGAATTAGAAACGAGTCCTATGCAAGCATCTAGCGGATGAACCAGTCAAACCACAGAACACAAATGCACAAGGATTTTTAGGTGGTTCGGAAATCACCCATGTGATTCCTACATCCACCCCTCACAACCCGTGAGGATTCACTAACACAACTGGGTAACACACCCACTGGAGCCTGACAACTCCAACACTGAAGAGCTTACAACTCACACCACTTCTAGAGCAAGACTACTCTAGAACAACTGAGCAAGACTGCTCAACACACACTTGAGTTTGACAACTCAACACTGAGCGCACCGGCTCACAACAATCTGAGCACAAGGCTCACACATAGACTTGCTAGACACCAACTTAAGACAAGATCTCCTAGAAACAGATCTAGTCGAAATTTGAGAACACTAATGAGAATTATGCAGAAGCACTTGCATAATCTCAAGAGATATCTCAGAACAGAAATAAAGTAAAAAGGTATTGAATGACTTCGTTCTTCAAGTGTACTCCCTTGTAGAAGCTTGAATTGGGAAGAAGCTTGCAAACATGAAGTCCAAGACGATGCTCTGCAATCTGGGAGGTTGGACCTTCCTTGAATTCTTCTCCAACGATGGCTTCTACCTGATCTACTTCCTTGAGATGCTTCAGAGGCTTCTTTAAAGATCAAACCACAATTCTCACACCTTGAATTGGTGAGAAGAGGTGTTCAGGAGATTCCAGGAAGCAGAGGAGGGAGACACGAACTCTTATGGCCGCCAGGAATTTTTCAGGAGGCTCTAAGAGGTTGGTTGGGTCTCTCTCTTTGAAGGGAGGCCAAAAGGAGCCTTTTATACCCTTAGGATTCCAAAGATACCCTTTGGGGTACAAGGGCACGCTTCCCTAGGAAGATTCTGATCGCCCTAGAAGGACACGTGGCATCCATCAGCTCTTAGGATGAAAAGTTTCCGTAGTGTGTCGACCTGCCCTGGTGGTTGTGTCGACACACTGTTCCAAAGATAGAAGAATCTGTTCTGGGTGAAAGGTCCCGTGTCGACCTGCTCTTGAGTGTGTCGACCTGCTCCCAATTCCTCAAACTAGCTGTTCTGGGAACTGGGTCTAGTGTCGACCTGCCCTGGGAGTGTGTCGACCTGGTGTCCCAATTCCTCAAACTGGCTGTT
This sequence comes from Colocasia esculenta, assembly GCA_014218235.1. Lineage (NCBI taxonomy): Eukaryota > Viridiplantae > Streptophyta > Magnoliopsida > Alismatales > Araceae > Colocasia > Colocasia esculenta. The sequence goes on from CM024766.1 coordinate 78,727,027, forward strand.
CTGGGAACTGGGTCTAGTGTCGACCTGCCCTGGGAGTGTGTCGACCTGGGTACCATGATCTCTGGAAAACTGCCACTCGTGTCGACACACTCTTGACATGTGTCGACACACTCTTGACATTTTTGCACAATTTCTCTTTGAGTCTGTGTTGATGTGTCGACACCATTGATGGGTGTGTCGACACATCTTTTGCATAAAAAGTTTGTACCTGAAAAATAAACACATATATCATTAGTTAAATGATTTATCATTACCACAAATGATAAATGTGGTTTGAAAAAAGCTTTTGAGCATGACTTTCAGGTATGATGCTTTTGACATGTTCCAATTAAATTGCTTTAAGAACACTTCTTGTCATCATCAAAATAGGAGGGAAATGATATGAATTAGACATTCAACCCAACAGTATGTTCATGTTAGGAAATCAACATTACACCATGTTCTAGTTGATTTTTTTTTCGATAAGTAAAATGGTATTAATGAAGACAATATTTACAGAAGCCTTTGACCATGAATAGTCAAGAGGCAAACATCACCTAGAGGAGAATAGGAGAGTGCACCTCACCTCAGAGAGGTGAGATGTTCTCACTCCACCATTCTCACTTTAGGTTACAAATCTAAAGATAGTCATGTCCACACAAGTCATGGACTATGAACCAAAATCTGAAATGATCTAAGATAGATTTGGCTTGACTTTCTGATCTTCAAAGTGTTGAGAAACCTTCATTTTGCTGTTGATGCTAACTTTCCACTTTTGAATGCAATGAGATCTTGTTTTTCCTTCTTCTCCAACATTCCAGCACCTGAAAAACTTAACAAAACAAGTCCAAGCATAGAAGATGTCCAAGTTGAGAATAGAAATTAAAGTGATCATACTATTAGAAAAAGAATTAATTAGCAATAGGCTCATTTCTGATCTAGCTAATAGAGAAATTGAATCTAGTAAGAATCCCTTTCTCGCGATTGGATAAATTTCTGAACTTCCCAGCCTTTTCCATGCAGCTTCTGGAATCCATGATGATATCAAGAAGAATGTGAACTTTATCTTTTTTTGTTTCTTCAAAGATTCTATTGCATCTTTCTCTCCAAATCCACCAAATAGCTGATCTAAGAATAACTCTCACCATCTTGATCAAAATCCCATTTTTAGGAAACTGTAATGCAATTGCTTTGATTTCATGTAGGAGCCCTTTTTGAGGATTTCTTGTCAAATCACATCTAATCAGAATTTGTTTCCAAATCCAATTTGAATAAGTGCAGCCAAAGAATAGGTGATCAGCGGTCTCCATATCTTTCATGCAAAGAACACATCCATTTGCTAAAGTATAGCCCTTCCTCTGTAAATTGTCCAAAGTTGGAAGTTTATTGTGCATAGCTTGCCAAGTACAAAGAGAGAATTTCTGAACTGTTGGACTGTTCCAAACCCAATTGCTTAAATTCCAAGGTGCAGCCTTCATCTTTATTTGATTCCAAGCTGAAGTGGTTGAAAATCTTCCATTTTCATGCTTCCATTTTACCCCATCAACTCCATCATTTGAGATTGGAATTGCAGCAATTTGAGGCCACAAAGAGATCATATCAATAGAAATTGGATTAGGAAGGTTCCAATTCCCATTATGAATGTAGTGTGAAATCTGCAAATCTTTAGGGGCACCCAGGTCCTGTCTTACTCTATCACCACACAACTGGTAGATGCTTTTACCATTAATCCAAGGGTCATACCACATGTTTATGCCATTACCTGTGGAGATAACATAAGATAGGTGGTCCACCAACCAACTTCTTGCCTTGAGAATTCCTTTAATAGCAGTTGAGTAATAAGGCTTTATGTCCACATTCCATATTGATTTGTTGCTGAAGTACCTTCCTTTGATCCAATTGACCCAGAGACAATCTTTACCATTTACCAACTCCCACAGATGATTTATCATACAAGCCTTGTTCCATTCATGTAAATTCTTTAAATTCAGCCCTCCTTCTTTTTTGGGTTTACAAATTGCATTCCAATTCACCATGTGCAAGGATCGGCCTTCTTGAGTTCCTCCCCAAAAAAATCTGCTAAGGATACCTTCAACTTCATGAATGAATCCAGCTGGTAATAAGAAAGCATTTGCCCAATATAATGAATAAGATTGCAGCACAGAATGAATCAATTCCACCCTTCCAGCTTTTGAGAGTAATTTGCTTTTCCAAGAGTTGAGTCTTTTTTTGATCTTGTCTATAATTGGTCTATAATGATCCTTCTTTATGCTATTTGAGAAAAGAGGAAGACCCAAATAAGTAACAGGGAGATATCCTTCAGCCACCCCAAGGGTGTTAGTAATGGTCTCCTTTTCATGAATACCAGCCCCAATATAGACTTTGCTCTTATCTTGATTTAATTGAAGACCCGATAGAGCTCCAAATCTTATGAGAATACCAGCCAAGTTTTGGATTGATGCTTCATGATTTTGAACAAAGATTAGTAAGTCATCTGCAAAAATGATGTGAGAGATATAATTGTTTCCTGCTGTAGGAACTTTCAGCATGCCTTCATTCACTGCTTTCTCAATCATGCAGGTTAATCCCTCCATAACAATGGTAAAGAGGTATGGTGATAAAGGGTCTCCTTGTCTTATACCATTACTGCTTCCAAAAAAAGCCAGCTGGGGTGCCATTGAAAAGGACAGAAAATTTAGGAGTTTCCAAGCAATTTCTAATCCAAGCAATCCAATTAAGTGGGAAGTTCATCTTTTCCATCATATCATAAATAAAAGCTCTGTTAACAGAATCAAATGCTTTCCTTAAATCAGCCTTAAAGCATATCCTTTTCCCTTTTGTTTTTGACTGCATATCTTTCACAAGGTCGTTTGCAAGAAGAATATTTTGGTGAATACCTCTTCCTTTTATGAAGACTGATTGGTTCAAACTAATAATCTTGCTCATGACATTCTGCATTCTGTCAGCCAACACATTTGAAATGATCTTATAGGTGAAGTTACACAGAGAGATGGGTCTGTAATTTTCCAAAGAATCAGCTCCAGCAGATTTAGGAATAAGAGAAATGAAAGTGCAATTCATTTGTTTGAACATCCGACCAGATTTGAAGAAATAATCACAAGCTTTAACAACATCCCTTCCAGTGATTTCCCAAGTACTCTGGAAAAATTCAGCATTAAAACCATCAGGACCTGGGCTTTTGTTTTTCGGGAAACTGAAAACAATCTTTCTGATTTCATCTCCTGTAATTGGCTGATTGAGAAAATCTTTGTCATTCTGATCAAGTCTCATATTTACATCAACGTCAAGAATACCATGCCTCTGCTGTTGATTAAGAAGAGATTTATAGAACTCCACAGTGTAATATGTTCTAGTTGATCCTCAAGTCACAAGTAACTATATGTTGTTGTCTTTGATCAATTCGACCCAATGTAGAGTGTTGATTTCATTATATAGGATAGATAGAACCTTAATATTTTTCTAATCTTAGTTGGCCTGATTCGTTGAGAGATCATAAAACTCTCAAGTGTTAACCTTTGATATATGTTCAGTTGAGAATAGTAAAGAGAAAGTAGTTCTTGAAAGAGTACTTTCCATTATCTTATTCGAGTTAACCTCTTGCTAAAAACATCTTTGCAAACTATGCTACATGTGAAATCACACTTGTTTAGGGTCCAAATCATGTTAGGAACATTAGAGCAACTTTATAGAACCATTGGAGGTTGAATGGAATAGCTTTCAGACAGTTTACACAGCCCCTGTCGACAGACGAAGGTCTGCCTGTCGACAGGAACCTCTAGCCAGAACCCAGAAACTTCAGACTGAGTGTACCTGTCGACAGGCCCTGGCTTGCTGTCGACAGATGCACTCAGAAATGAAAACCCAGTTCTGGCAGTGCAGCCTCTGTCGACTGCAGACCAAGGCCTGTCGACAGGTCTTGACTGAACCTTGTTTCTAGCCTTATTTTGACTCTGTTCTTTCCTAAAAATCATACCCCTTTGTCCAACTTGTTAGTCTACCTTTATAGTATGGATTTTACTACCAAAACACCTATTTAGAATCAGTCAAGTTAACCTTCTTGTCACCTTGAGTTATTACTACAAGTTCCGAACTTAATTGTCTTCGTGAAATTGTCAATTCGAGAAATCAATGTCGAAATCAAGTTCCTTGTTCCTTGTATGTAAACCTTGAGTGATTATGAGTAAAACCTTTGTATTTCATTGATTCATTACAAAGGTAAGAGTGTGGTGATGACAAATTGAGAGTCTTGGACTCAATTTAAGAATTATGCTTGGAAAATAAGGGCTAGTCTAGTCCTGGGAGGAGCACCCAAATTCGTTTAAGTGGCCGCGCGGAACGATAAAGGATGAGTGGATGTTTGGCATAGCATCATTAAGTGTTTGATTGGTCATCATTTCATTTTATTGTGTGTTCATATGAGTTCAATACAGTTCGTGAATGTTACTATGAATCCTTGAATCTTGAGTTCAATGTTCCATAACTTTGCTATCTAGTGTCGTATAGCAATCTCAGTTTGGCATGTAAAAGCATGATTACATGTATAATTCCTTGTCACTTACTTTGTATCTTGATCTCCTTGATTGACTTGAATCCTACTGAGCTAGTTAGCTCACAGAATTCTATTTTTCAAGTAATCGAGATGGAACGATAATTAGTAAATGTGATGTAATAAGTTTCTTTTGACTTATTCCTCGTGAGATCTGAATGAGGAAACTTTTGTAATAAGACACTTATGAGGCTATCTAAGATTTGAATGGATATAGTGTCTTTTCCGTGTTATTTTCTGTCACTCCCGATAAATAGATGATTTTATTAGGACGTGACAGATTAATTGGTATCAGAGCCTTAGTTCGATAAACCTAGGGAAATCAGTGAGATGGGGTAGAAACATGGGATTAGTTAGCATGATTTTTCTAATCATGTAAATGCTTAACCTATTAATTATTTCAGAATGGACATGAGTGCTCAGCAAAGGTTGGTAGCAGCCATGGAAATGCTACGTCAGGACCTAGAACAATATGCTCAAGCACAGAGAGAAACCCACGTGCAGATCAAAGAGGAAGTGTTAAATCTGACGGCAGGCGCTTTCTTTGCCAGAAATCCTAGTGCTGCACTGGACGTAATGACCCAAGTTATGTGTAGGTTGGACAATCTCAAGATGGGGCAAGACATGTTGCTCCACCAGTTTGAGGAATATTGGGAGGCCATGACGGATGCGGCAAGGGAGCTATACCACGGAGCTGATGAAGTTCAGCAGCCGCAACCTGCTGAAGTTGTCATAGATCTGACCCGAAACTAGAGAGGACTTAGGCAATATGTCCCTCTCTTTGTAAAACCTCCCCTTTTGTATAACTGATGGTTGTATGTATATAACTCCCAAGTGTATGGGGAGTGAGAGGTTAAGGAGTATGTTTTTGTAATATGGAAAGGTGGGAAGTAGAAGACAGTATTAGTTTTAGTTGCTAATCATGAATGTACATTTTGATGTAAATATTTGATCACTGAATGAAGTGGTGCATTCTATGGATTTGCAACATGTATATGTGATGAATGCAAGTTGGATGGATTGTGAAATTAATGTATGTTCTATTGAATGTTTCAGATCCTTATCTAATTTTATCATGGACGGAAGTGATGCCAACTGGAAAAGAATGGAGAGTTCAATGCATGATTTGTGAGAGATTCAATATCAAGAAGTAATCACCCAATGTAGTCACCGGGTTGTGCTGTCACACTGGGTTTAGTTTAGGAGGACTCTCTTTCTCCTTCTTTTGCTTTAGATGTCTTATGACTCGGGTTTCTTACTCAAGTCCTTCTATTGTAATCTGATTACTTTCTTTAATTTATTCATTCCTTTGGTTGACCGACCAAAAAAAAAATTCAATGCATGATTTGACGCGAGTAATGAGAAATGTAGCTAAGAGTAACAGTCACAATGGAGCAAGTCTCTTTAAGGATTTTCGATGTTTGAATCCTCCGAGATTTGCAGGAAGTACCGACCCGGACGAGGCGGAAAATTGGTTGAAGGGTATGGAAAGAATCTTTAATGTGATCCGATGTACTGAAGAAGAAAAGATACGGTTAGCAACATTTCAATTAGATCGTGATGCACGAGCTTGGTGGAAACAGTGGAGTCCACTCTGGAAGATCCAGAGCAAGTTGTTTGGGAAGAATTTGTGGAGCTATTCAATGATCAATATTTCTCTGAGGTAGTTCAAGAAAGAAAAGCTGATGAATTTGCTAATCTAAAACAACTCAGAATGTCTGTATCAGAATATGAAGCTCAATTTGCCCGATTGTCAAAGTATGCCCCTCATCTGAGTCCCTTATTTGGGTTTACCTCTCTTCTCCAATGCTTCTCTCTCTAGCTTCTCTCTAGAGAGAGAAGCTCTGGGGTTTGAGAGTCCGGTTGGAGTCTGTCTCTCCTCTTCCCCCCGCCCTCCGGAGGAGGAGGGGGGGGAGGTGCTTCTCCGGCCGGGGTTCCCTAGTCGTCTACTATGGAGGCCATCGTGGGAAGTTCACTCGGGAGTCTCCCTCCTCCAGCAGGTGGAGGGACGGTTCCATCTGGTGACCTTGTGAACACCGCGAGTGAACCTGTGAAAACGGGATCCTCAAGAGGTGCTCCAACCCACTTTTTTTTTTTTTTTGGTAATTAATACCGGAAACTTGTATTAAATAAATTTGAACAAGTACAAATAGATCAATTCAAACTATCACAAGCCGATAGTTCTGAATTTCAAGGATCAGAAAACTCATATTGAGAAGGTTACAAGTATTTTTTTTGGTCGGTCAACCAAGAGATTTAATTAATAAGAGAAACAAATATACAAGGAGAGGTTATCAGGTGAGACTACCCGATAAACTAGAAATGGACAACAACGAAGGAGATGGCACCACATCTTGGTGACTATCTCCTTAAACAACTTGTTAAGAACTTCTTAGTCTAATATTAAATCTCTTAAAAATTGCCTTAGACCGACCCGAAGGAACCCGAGGAGAAGGATTCGCTTCAACACAAGATCTAGCATCTTCGATGATAGCTAAAGTGCCTTGAATAGGAGAAAGCCTTGAATCTTCAAATGTTCTTCTGCACCTTTCCTTCCAGATCCACCAAATAGCAGCACGAAAAAGAATACGAGCCAAGGACGTACCAGGCCCATCCTTTTTGAAGCTAGTCCGCAGGGAAGACATTTCTTCAAGAATGTTTTGTCGAGGCCTTCTTCTTATGTTCAGGCGGTGAAGAATTTCTTCCCAGATCTCAATAGAGTAAGAGCATTGAAAGAATATATGATCCTCACATTCTTCCGCATTACAGCAAAGAATGCATCTGCTAGGAATGATCATGCCACGTTTCCTAAGATTGTTATGAGTAGGAAGCTTGTGCATAACCGCCTGCCAACAAGTAAGGGAGAATCGTTGAACAGTTGGAGCTTTCCAGACCCAATCTGCCCAACCAACTTTTTGATGCTGATCTCGAAGTCTGCTCCAAACTTCCTTCGTGCTAAACGTACCATGCTTCCATGTAATAGCATCAGCAAGTAGGAGCATATGAGTAAACCAGTAGAAGAATCCAGTCAAGAGAGAGCAAAATTCTTGATAATATTGGTGGATCGGGTGGATGAAGGAACCTCCTTAATGTGCCCCTCAGTAATGTGTCTAACATCAGATAAGATATAAAGGAGAACATGAACTTTGCTGCGCTCCTTAGAGTCAAAGATCCTTGAACATCTTTCCTTCCAAACCCACCAGAGAGTAGCCCGGAAGCTAGCCAGTGCCACAACTGTACCAGCACCCGATCCATGAAAGCTCCTAAGAAGGCTATCACCTTCAGCAAATAAAGAGTTTCTCGGTTGGCGGTGGATATCCAACCTATGAAGAACCTGCATCCAAATCCAAGAAGAGTAGGGGCACTGAAAAAATAGGTGATGGAGGATCTCATCATGTTGCATGCACAAGACGCAGATGCTAGGCCCATGAATACCACGTTTTTGAAGAATTTCAAAGGATGGGATTCTCCCCATGAAACATTGCCAGGCATGAAGCGATTGCTTTTGAATAGTAGGGCGTGACCAGACAATCTGGAACCAAGATACTTTGGGATAGATGGTCCGCTTCAGGTCAAAAACATGCTTATTAGAAATAGTTCCTTTATTGTGCTTCCAAACAATGACATCTTCTGATCGTTGATGGATTTGTATGCGAAGAATCCTAGGCCACAGCTCCATCATTTCGGTAGAGGTAGGAGGAGGGAGGCACCATCTCCCATTCTGAATAAAATCACTAACCTTAGCATTAGCAGGGGAACCAATGAGGAATCTGATATAGTCTCCTCCCATAGAAGAGATGGAATGCCCATCCATCCATGGGTCATTCCAAAGGCTAAAGATGTTACCATTACCAATCTGAAACATGACATTATCCAACATCCATTCCCTTGCTTGAAGAATACCTTTCCAAGCCTGAGAGTGATAAGAGTGGCGTCTAACTGTCCAAAGAGAAGAGTTTGTGAGATAGCGGCTCCTTACCCAATGAACCCACAGAGTGTCATGATTAGAAATAATCCGCCAAAGCTGCATAGTCATAGCAGAGGAGTTCCATGTATGAAGCCTACGGATACCAAGGCCGCCCTCCTCCTTCGGTCTGCACAACCAGTCCCATTTGATGAGATGAAATGGCTTGTAATCTCCAGAACCATGCCAGAAGAAGTTCCTCAACAGTCTTTCCACTTCCCCAATCAGCCGCTTAGGCAAAATGAAAGCAACAGCCCAATAAATAGCATAGGAATTTAGAACAGATCTGATCAGTTCTAATCTGCCAGCTTTAGAAAGTAAACGGGTTTTCCACGAAGCAATACGCCTCCTAATTTTCTGAATAATAGGGATGCAGTGAGAGGCCAGCAAAGTAGTAGAAAACAGTGGAAGACCCAAGTAAGAAGCTGGGAGGACCCCCTCCTGAACACTAAGAGCACTAAGAATCGGTCCTTTGCAATGGATCTTAGCTCCCACAAAAGCTTTACTTTTGGAAAAGTTGAGTTGCAAACCTGAACAGTCATAGAAGGAATGTAAAATGGTAGTAATACAACGAGCATACGAAATGTTTGGCTTGATGAAGATGAGCAAGTCATCAGCAAACATCAAATGCGAAACCTTCACATTCCCATAGGAAGGAACTTTTAAGCAGCCATTTTCCACCTTTTGCTCAATGAGAATAGAAAGGCCCTCCATGGCGATACAAAAGAGGTAGGGAGATAATGGGTCCCCTTGCCTAATACCATTAGTGGAGTGGAAAAAACCACTGGGACTACCATTAATAAGGACAGAAAATGTTGGCGAGCTGATAAGAATATCAATCCAATTAATCCACTGCTCAGGAAAACCCATCTGTCTAAGCATAAAAATAATGAACCCACAGTGCATAGAATCAAACGCCTTCCGAAGATCCACCTTAAGACAAAGCAGATTACCACGATTTTTTGAGTGTAAATCCTGGACCATATCATTAGCTAATAAGATACTATCCTGAATCTTACGTCCTTTGATGAAAGCAGATTGATTTTTGCTGATCAGGTAAGGCATATGCTTTTGCATCCGATTAGCCATAAGCTTGGTGATAATCTTGTAAAGGAAGTTGCACAAGGATATCGGCCTGAACTGATCAAAGGAGTCAGCCGTGTCAGTCTTAGGAATAAGGGAGATGAAGGTGTGATTTACCTGCCTCAGCCATCTACCTCCATGGAAGAAGTATTTCACAGCATCCAGAACGTCCCTGCCCACAATACTCCAGCAAAGCTGATAAAAATCCGCAGGAAAGCCATCAGGACCCGGACTTTTATGCTTGGGAGAGTTCATGACAACATCTTTTATTTCTTCATCAGTGAAAGGCCTCATGATGGAAGTTCGATCCTCCTCAGAAAGAACACGAGATGAATGGAGCAAAGGCTGATCATAGTGCTTCTGCTGATTAAGAAGTCCGCTATAGAACTCAACAGCATGATCCTTCACTTGCTGGAAATCATCAGTATAACTGCCATCCGACTTTTTGCACCTTCGAATTGTATTAATCATCCTCCTACCTTTAATGCTGGCATAGAAGAAATTAGTGTTATCATCAGTTTTAGTGAGCCAGTGCTGCTTGGCCCTCTGATGAGCAAAAGTTTCTTCCATGCTAAGACAAGCACGGTAAGAATCTCTGGCTTTAGTTTCAGCAGCAAGACAGTTATCATTAAGGGGATCAGAAGTTAAAGCTTCATGTGCTTTTTTAAGAATTTCAGCCGCATTAGCCACCTTCCTGAAAACCAGCCCAAAATCTGAACGATTCCAGGCTTTCAAAGCAATCTTAACAGCGCAGAGCTTCTTGCAAAGAACAAAAAGAGGAGTTCCCTGGAACGAGATAGCCCAAGCCTGTTCAACGAGAGGGAGGAATCCTTCATGCTTTGCCCACATAGTGAAAAACTTGAAAGGTTTTGGACCACTCGCAACAACATCCTCAGTGAATATAGTAAGCTGAGCATGATCAGACAACACCTGATCACCATAGGAGCCATAACTATCTGGGAATTCATCAAGCCATGTTTGATTAATGAGGGCACGATCCAGCCTACAAGCTATCTTCCTTGAACCAGTAGACCTATTACACCAGGAGAAGATGCTACCCACACTCTTCAAGTCCATCAAAGCAGCAAGCTCAATGCAATTATTAAAGTCACGTAGGATGGATTGAGTAAGCTTCCTACCTCCAATTTTTTCCTCAAGAAACCGGACACAGTTGAAATCTCCAAGCAGGAGCCAGGGCGAGGAGATGGAGCCGGAGATGTCAACAATATCGCGCCAGAGATGCTGCCTTTCATATGAAAGATTGGATCCATAGATAGCTGATAGATGAAACTATTTACTGGATGAGATTTCAAGACAGTCCATATGAATAAGTTGAGAAGTAGACTTAACACATTGGATTCGAATAGTGTCTTCATTCCAGAGAACCCAAATTCTACCACCATGATGCTCATTATAGTTATGCAGCATATTCATGTGAGGAGCAATACACAGTCTCCTACTAACCATTCTCTCTTGCCTAACACGAGTTTCAAGCAAGATAATAACATCAGCACTAGACTGGGAAATAACTTTCATAACACTCAATCTGTTCACTTTTTTATTAAGACCTCTAACATTCCATGCGATAACCTTCATAATTAACTTTGTGAGAGGAATCTGATACGAGCTTGGAGCTTATCCATAGTGCAATCAGTTGGATTATCTGAGGCCATATGTTGATTATATTTGTAGTCTGCAAGCCGATCTCCCTTATCACGTCTAGAAGAATGCTGAACAATAGTCTTCATCTGGTCATCATGCAAGATGCGAGTATCACGTGTTGAAGCGGCTGGCGCGGCATGCATGCACGTAGACCCATCTCCCTGAACACTCAAAGACGTGCATGGTAAGGACTGCTGTGTAAGAATTTGGCAATCCGTGGAGACTTGTTGGATGGCCCCACTGCTATCCTTCAAATCACTACTATAGGTTGCACTCGCCGTTGGAGGATAGGAATCCGTGTGAATAGTGTCAAGCTGTCTTCGTTGGAACCTGCTAGTATTTAAAGGTAAGGAAGAGATCGCATCCTGCACCCCCTTGCTCTGCATAGATACCTTATCCTTCTTATGGCAAATAGAATCCTGCTGCAGGCCATCATTTCCAATAGAAGATTTCGACCTTCCGATAATGCGCTCAAGGGGATCAAGTAAGGAACTCCCTGAGTCATTGCCATCTAATTGTATCTCACCTTCCAGAATAGAGAATCTGTTAGATACTTCAGGAATAGAAGTACTTCCAAGAACGCAGGGAAGAGGTGCGGACATTGTAACCACCGAGTTTGAACGCCCCACCGAAGATCCATGCATGGAGGAGAACCGGGTTGACTCAGCAACTTCTCCGACTGGATTAATCTTCACAGGGATTCCTTGATCCTTATTCTTCGGTCTCCACACCTTGACAGTGTTGGCAGTTGCTGGAGGAGATCGGCATTCCCCACTTCCATGACCAAAAGACTTGCATTCCGCACACACCACCGGTTTCCAATCATATTGAACATGAATGGTGTCAAGAGATCCATCAACATTCATCACTGATAGTTCAGAGGGGAAGGATGCATCAACATCCATCAAAACGCATACCCGGGCAAATAGCAACCTCTTCCTTGAAGCCGTCAACCCATCCATATGAAGAGGCCTCCCTAAAAGACTGGAAAGTTTGCTCAGACCTCTGGCAGTCCACCATTTGAGAGGAAGCCCGGGGAATCTCACCCAGACCGGCATAGAAGTAAGAGTCTCTTTCTCCATCTGAAGGTCAGGATTCCATCTTCGAAGAATAAGGGGATGACCTTTAATACACCAGAAACCATCTAAGACCCTCTGCAAATCCTCTTCTTGATTAAAGATGACCATAAAGAAGCCTCCTTCCCGCATGAGTAGCTCCACTTCTCCCTTCGGTTTCTAGAAGTTAAGAATAAAAGCATGAAGAGCAGTAAAGATGGGCTTCATACCAATGCAGTACCCCATAAGGGCCAGCCACCAGGACTCCTGAAGTTCCTTCACGTCTTCACTTTCGAGCACTGCAACCTTCAAATGTTGAAAGGACGAAGGCTCAATGAACTCTAGTGCACCTTCCTTGACCGCAGCTCCATCAGCAATATGCGCTCCAAACAAGGCAGACCAAGGTCGTTTTTCTTTAGAGACTCTAGAACAGGACCTTTCCAATCGGACACCTCCACGAATAGAACTACGACCCCTAAGAGAAGGGACGGAGGGGGGATCACCTAGAGGACGAGCACCCTCAGAAGAAGGACCTCCATCCGCGGTGATCACAAAGCCTTTGGAGGCACTCGGAGGAAGGACCTCCATGCGCCCCCCAGGGGCCAGCCCCACACTCTCCCAGAAGGACGCCAAATCCCCAGAGCTTCTCTCTCTAGAAAAGTCTAGAGAGAGAGAGCCAAGTGACTCCTCCCGGTGCTCCAACCCACTTCCGCGCTCGTAGCAGATCTCGGGGGCGTTCTGGAGGCAGATCCTTTTCTAAGGCTCCTCCACCTGTTGTCTCCTCCTCGAAGAAAGCCTGGAATGAGCTCTTTTCAGGTACATCTTCATCTCTGTCGTCTTCTACTTCTGGGATCCGTCTCTCCTTCATTTCGCCATCTATGCTTGGAGACAGTCCGGTTGCTACCTTTAATGACTTCGATACTCATGAGTTGGTGCATTCTTGGAGGTATACTGTGGTTGGATATATCGTTGGCCTGTCACCGGTATACTCTCCCCTTAAAAGTTTCATAGACAACCAGTGGAAGCCTAAAGGGAGTTATGAGCTTCATATGCGCAGGGGAGGCTTCTTTGTTTGTAGTTTCACTTTGGAAGAAGATATGCAATCTGTTCTTGAAGGTTATTGGCACATCAAAGGGCACCCATTCATAGTGCAAAGATGGACTCGTGATTCTAAATTGGAAAAGGTCATGTTATCTTCTATTCCTCTCTGGATCATTTTTCCGAATCTACCTCTCCACTTATGGTCCCATACCACCTTGAGTAAGTTATCAAGTGTTCTTGGCACCCCCCTATTCATGGATAAGCTCACTGCCTCCAGGAGAAGATTATCCTTTGCCCGGGTTTGTATTCTTATTTCTGCAGACTTTAAGTTCCCTACAACTGTAACTGTCCTTCATGATTCTGGTGTCACTGAGGAGGTGGAAGTCGAGTATGAATGGAGACCCACTCCATGTTCTATATGTTCCTCTTTTGGTCACCAAGATGGCACTTGTAAGCCGGGTGATAGTCGTGTGGAACAACAGCAAAAGCCTCAACAGCAATGGCGTCCAAAGCTTTCTAAAGTTCCTGTTTCAGAGGTAACGTCTAACCATCTTCACGCCAGCGTAAATCCGGCATCTGCACAATCCGTGCACGACGCGACGGTGGCTGACGTCATCCTCCCTGGTAACTCACGAGTTCAAAACTCACGAGTTGACTCACCCACTGCATCTAACGGTAACAGATTCCAAGTCTTGTCTAATCTTGAGCCAGATGCTGAGGAATCCACAAAGATACATTTACTTAGCATAAATCCGGCAACTGTGCCAGCCATGCACGTTGCGACGGTGGCTGAAGTTAGTTCAACTCCGGAAGGTGACAGCCATGCTCCTTGTCATTCTCTGCTGACCTCTGAAGGAAGGGATATACAGAAAATGGGTGATACCTCAAAATCCATGAGTATTCATTTAGATTCTATCGTAAATCCGGCGACTGTGCAAACCATGCAAGTTGCGACGGTGGTGGATATTACTTTGCCTGACAGCCATGCACAGTTTGCACGTTGTGACAGACTTTCTTTCTCTGAAGGTGAGGATATACAGAAGATGATTGATACTTCCAAATCCAATTCCATAGTGAGTTTAAATCCGGATATCACGGTGACTAGCATGCAGAAAGATCACCCTGTAGACGACGTGACAAATGGCAATGTTACTTGCAAAGATCTTAGCAAAAATCTTTTTCCTGCTAATATAAAACCGGTATCCACGGTGACTCACGAAGATCCTATTGATATGATTCCCATGCTTGATAAAGGATTGCCTCATAATGATAATTCTTGCAAGGTCAGCTACGTCGATCCTCTGGTTCACGGCAACAATTCTGGGATTTCTCCGCAAGGTATTTCCAATTCTAGCATAAACCCGGCATCTGATGAGATTCTTCTTACCTATATAGATGCGACGGTGGCTGGTGTTCCCTCATCTTTATCTATATCTCCTGCCAATAACACTACTAATGAAAGGGACACCAATATGAGCATAAATCCGAGTTGGCCACCGGTGGCTCAATCTTCTATGGATCCTGCGATTAGGAAGGAAACTCTTATTATGTCTGATATGATGCTGAGTGGTGCTTTAAAGATGGCTGCGAATGTCACCAATGGGAACCCTCAATATAGCAAGCAGGTTTCTTCTACTGCCCCTAAAGGAAAAGAAATCTATGACAAAGGAAATATGAGGTATGGAAAGATAGGATCTAAGCAACACTCAGAGCAAAAGGAAGGTGCTACAGATTTCACTTTTGATACTTCTAAGCTTAAGGATGTTGACCGTGTCCAGAATTTAGATCGAGGGAAATCTCGGTCCAGATATGAATCTTCTATCCACTAAGCAATTGATATGAATCTTCTATCCTGGAACGTGAGAGGGATGAACAACAAGACTAAAATGCTAGCTGTAAAGAAGATCTCTAATTCCAACTGTGGTATTGCTGTGCTTTGCGAGACCAAGATCAGGCAAGTTAACTGTGACAATGCTAAGAATCTCATCTGGTCATCTGCTAATATAATTCATAATTATAATAGCTCTTGGAGGGGTCGCATTTGGATTATGTGGAATCCAAACCTTTTCACTATATCCTCCATTTGTGAAAGCTCCCAGTTCATTCATGTAAAGTGCACCAATTCTAGAACGGATGAAGCATTTATCTTGTCTGCGGTCTATGGTTCCAATATCATTTATGAAAGAAGAAATCTTTGGAAGGACTTACAATATCTTTCTCAAACTATTTCTGATCCTTGGATTATTTTGGGGGACTTCAATACTATCAGACATCCTGAGGAGAAGAAGGGCGGTAGAACTGTCTCGCCATCGGTTCTTGCGGACATTAGCAGCTTCATTGATGCGGTTGCTTTGCTTGATATGCCCCATGTTGGCAATTCTTTATCGTGGAGTAATATGAAATCAGGCTCTCAAAAAATATCTGCTCGTCTTGATCGTGCTCTGATGAATTCTTATTGGGCTACCACTTATCAGAATTCTGTTCTTAAGTATGAAACAATGCTTGTTTCGGATCACTCTCTTCTTCTAATCACTTGTAATTCCAACTCTCAGTCTACCTGCACAAAGCCAAGGCCTTTTAAATTCTTCAATATGTGGATTACCCACTCTAATTTTAAGAATATTGTCCGGGATGCTTGGAACACTAGCATGCATGGATCTCTTCTATTTCAAGTGTGCAAAAAACTCAGAATAACTAAGTATGCTTTAAAAGACTGGAACAAAAATGAGTTTGGGGTAGTTGACAACAACACTTCTACAGCTCGGGCAGCTCTTGTAGAAGCCCAGAAACAGGCAGATGATAACCCTGAACTCCAGCATTTCCAGGACTGGGAGAAGACCTGCAGATGGAATTACCTGAAAGCTCTTGAGACGGAAGAGATGTTTGCTAAACAAAAATCCAAACAACATTGGCTCACCCTTGGAGACTCCAATACTAAGTTTTTTTATGCTGCTATCAAGGCAAGAAGAATTCACAATTCCATCAAGCAATGTAAAGCTACTGATGGTACCATTCTCACCACGGATGATGATATTCAAGCCCATGCTCTCTCTTTCTATGTCAATCTACTCAACAAGCGCCATGATAGTCGTCAACCATCTTTTGAGGTGAGGTCTGTGCTTAACTCTGAAGATATTGATATTCTTTTGAAACCATTCAGTATGGAGGAGGTCCGCCAGGTGGTCTTTAACTCCCCTAAAGACAAGAGTCCTGGCCCGGATGGGTTTACTGCTGAATTCTTCATCAGTTGTTGGGACATTGTTGGAGATCTGGTATCCAAAGCGATCCTTTCTTTCTTTGAAGGCGGTCATTGGGAAAGTTAGATTAATTCTACTTTCAGAGCGTTGGTCCCTAAAATTCACAATGCTGACTCTTTGGAACAATTTCGGCCGATCTCTCTCTGTAACTTCCTTTACAAAGTGATTACTAAAATGATGGCTGACCGCCTCAAAGTGGTTCTTCCTACTATCATTAGTCATCATCAAGCTGCTTTCATACCTGGGCGCAAGATTCAAAGCAATATTTTGCTAGCTAATGACTTGGCAAAAGACCTTCACTCCAAGCAAGAAGGTACTCGTATTTGCCTGAAAGCTGATCTATGTAAAGCCTTTGACTCTGTCTCCTGGGATTTTGTTTAATTTCCCACGATCTGGATCAGTTGGATTAAGTGCTGTTTAGAATCCTCCAAGTTTTCGGTCCTTGTTAATGGCAGTCCTGAAGGCTTCTTTAAAAGTTCCAATGGTCTTCGCCAAGGAGATCCTCTCTCTCCTTATCTTTTCACTATTGTTATGGAAGGCTTTTCATGCCTTATGGAAGAAGTTGTTCACCAGAAAAGGATTAAAGTTCCCACAGCGGGCAGTCTATCCATCTCGCATTTTGTCTTTGCTGATGATCTTATAATATTTTTTAAGGATGATATTAATTCTGCCAGAGCCGTTAATGATCTTCTCCAAAAATTCTACCACTATTCCGGCCTTCAACTTAACACTTCTAAGAGCAGACTTTACATGGGAGGCAAGGTGAAGCACAAAACTGCAGTTCAGGGCATCCTCAACATTCCGGTTGGTCAACTACCAACCACTTATTTGGGTCTAGTGAGTAGTTCCCTTAAAAGAAGTCATTGCCAACCAATTATTGACAAGATTAAGCAGCGTATATAGAGTCTTGGTAAATTGGAGCTTATCAAGTCGGTTCTATCCTCTTACTCCATCTACTGGTCGGTTTCTTTCTTGCTGCCCTCTGCTCTCCTCATAGAAATAGAGCGCCTACTGTGCAACTTTTATTGGCAGGGACATTATTCCCAACATCCCATCCATATGGTTAGCTGGAAAGACATTTGTAGGCCAAAAAATGAAGGTGGTCTCGGCATAAAGTGTTTGAAAGATTGGAACTTGGCATGTGCAACGAAAAATCTTAGGGACATCCTCCAGAATCATAACTCTCTTTGGATCAAGTGGGTCCATGAGAGGTACCTCAAAAATACTTCGATTTGGGCCATTCAATCTAAACCTTATTTCTCTTCTGCTTTGAAGACCATCTTAAAGCAAAGGGATTGGTTACTTCAGCATCTCACTTACAAAGTTGGTAATCTCAGCCAACTCAGTTTCTTCTATGACCCTTGGCTTCATGGCAAGAGTATTTACATGATGGTTGGTGACTCTATAAGGCAGCAACTGGGCTTTCAAAGGAACATCTCCTGTTCTAACTTTATTCAAAATGGTCGCTGGCTTCTTCCCCATCAAACTACTATTGAAATGTTTGATCTTTTTCCATTGATTCATAACGTCCACTTGCATGATAATGACGCAATTGTTTGGAATCATGGAAAGTTTACTACAAATGGCATCTGGAATCAAATATGGCAACAATATCAGAAAGTTGGATGGGCAGACTGGATCTGGAAAGGACCTACTGTCCAGCGTTTTTCATTGACTACTTGGCAGACTATCTTGCATAAGCTCCCCACTCTTAATAACATGAGGAAGAGAGGATTCCAGCTACCAAGTAGATGTATTCTTTGTTGCAGTCATGAGGAAAGTGAGGATCATCTATACTTTCAATGCAATTATTCGAAATGTGTCTGGGGGGAAATCTTACAAAGGCTCAACATTCAAAGACCCCCACGGATGACTATTATGCAGGAAATTCACTGTTTGCGAGCCTCCTTCACTCAAGATGGTTTCGGCACTATCCTTGCTCGGTCCTTATTTAGGGCTACCATTTGGTGGATCTGGAGAGTGAGATGCAGAAGGAACTTTGATGATATTCATTCTACTGCCATCCATGTCTCGCTATCTATTATCAAAGACGTTCAGACTTGTATTGAAGCTTTTTCATACAGTCGTCCTTTATCTGGTCGGTCTAAAATGCTTTGTGAGAGATTCAATATCAAGAAGTAATCACCCAATGTAGTCACCGGGTTGAGCTGTCACACTGGGTTTAGTTTAGGAGGACTCTCTTTCTCCTTCTTTTGCTTTAGATGTCTTATGACTCGGGTTTCTTACTCAAGTCCTTCTATTGTAATCTGATTACTTTCTTTAATTTATTCATTCCTTTGGTTGACCGACCAAAAAAAAAAAAATGCCCATCATCTGATATCGACAGAGAAATTGAAAGCCAAAAGATTTATGAATGGATTACGTCCCGTTTTCATTATGCAGCTAACTCCTCATTTGATTAGCTCATATTCAGAAATGGTTAAAAGGGCCTTAGCACTAGAAGCTGCTAATGATACTGTGGATAAGATCAGGGGAAATTTTTTTAGATCCGTCATTTCAACGCCCAACCCAATCCGGGAAATTTTTTTAGATTCCGTCAGTTCGCACACGTCAATTTAACCCACCCGGTCGTGTCGGAGTGAACGACACGCCGATCAGATCCCTATTTGGGAATTCGGACTCCCGAGTTGTGTGTTTTGACCCTTTAGACTCGGGTTTTTTTTAGATCCGTCATTTCAACGCCCAACCCAATCCGAGAATCCAAATCGGATTCCGTCAGTTCGCACACGTCAACTTAACCCACCCGGTCGTGTTGGAGCAAACGGCATGCCGATCAGATCCCTATTTGGGATTTTGGACCCCCGGGTTGTTTGTTTTGACCCTTTAGACTAGGGTTTTTTTTTTTATCCCTCATTTCAAAGCCCAACCTAATCCGGGAATCCAAATCGGATTATGTCAGTTCGCACACGTCACTTTCACCCACCCGGTCGTGTCGGAGAGAACGGCACACTGATCTGATCCATATTTGGGATTTTGGACCCCCAGGTTGTGTTTTGACACTTTAGACTCGGGTGTTTTTAGATCCGTCATTTCAATGCCCAACCCAATCCTGGAATCCAAATCGGATTCCGTCAGTTCGCACACATCAATTTAACCCGTGTCGGAGTGAACGGCACACCGATAAGATCCCTATTTGGTATTTTGGATCACCGGGTTGTGTGTTTTGACCCTTTATACTCTGGTTATTTTAAGATCTATCATTTCAATGCCCAACCCAATCTGGGAATCCAAATATTCCGTCAGTTCGCACATGTCAATTTAACCACCCGGTCGTGTCGAAGCAAACGGCATGCCGATCAGATCCCTACTTGGGATTTTGGACCCCCGGGTTGTGTGTTTTGACCCTTTAGACTAGGGTTTTTTTTAGATCCATCATTTCAACGCCCAATCCAATCCGGGAATCCAAATCGGATTCCGTCAGTTCGCACACGTCAATTTAACCCACCCGGTCGTGTCGGAGTGAACGGCACACCGATCAGATCCCTATTTGGTATTTTGGATCCCCGGGTTGTGTGTTTTGACCCTTTACACTCTGGTTTTTTTAAGATCTGTCATTTCAATGCCCAAATCAATCTGGGAATCCAAATCGTATTCCGTCAGTTCGCACATGTCAATTTAACACCCGGTCGTGTCGGAGTGAAAGACATGCCGATCAGATCCCTATTTGGGATTTTGGACCCCGGGTTGTGTGTTTTGACCCTTTGGACTCGGGTATTTTTAGATCCGTCATTTCAACGCCCAACCCAATTCGAGTATCCAAATCAGATTCCGTTAGTTCGCACACGTCACTTTAACCGACCCGGTCGTGTCGGAGTGAACGGCATGCCAATCAAATCCCTATTTGGGATTTTTGACCCCGGGTTGTTTGTTTTGACCCTTTATACTCTGGTTTTTTTTAGATCCTTCATTTCAACGCCCAACCCAATCCGGGAATCCAAATCGTATTCCGTCAGTTTGCACATGCAAATTTAACCACTCGGTCATGTCGGAGTGAACGACACGCCGATCAGATCCCTATTTGGTATTTTGGACCCCAGGTGGTGTTTTTTGACCCTTTAGACTTGAGTTTTTTTAGATCTGTTATTTCAACGCCCAACCTAATCCGGGAATCCAAATCGGATTCCCTCAGTTCGCACACGTCAATTTAACCCACCCGGTCATGTTGGAGTGAACGGCACGACGATCAGATCCCTATTTGAGATTTTGGACCCCCAGGTTGTGTGTTTTGACCCTTTAGACTCTGCTTTTTTTTGATCCGTCATTTCAACGCCCAACCCAATCCGGGAATCCAAATCGGATTCTGTCAGTTCGCACACGTCAATTTAACTCACCCGGTCGTGTCGGAGTGAACGGCACACCGATCAGATCCCTATTTGATATTTTGGATCCCCGGGTTGTGTGTTTTGACCCTTTACACTCTGGTTTTTTTAAGATCTGTCATTTCAATGCCCAACTCAATCTGGGAATCCAAATCGTATTCCGTCAGTTCGCACATGTCAATTTAACACCCGGTCGTGTCGGAGTGAAAGACATGCCGATCAGATCCCTATTTGGGATTTTGGACCCCGGGTCGTGTGTTTTGACCCTTTGGACTCAGGTATTTTTAGATCCGTCATTTCAACGCCCAACCCAATTCGGGTATCCAAATCGGATTCCGTCAGTTCGCACACGTCACTTTAACCCACCCGGTCGTGTCGGAGTGAACGACATGCCAATCAAATCCCTATTTGAGATTTTGGACTCCGGGTTGTGTGTTTTGACCCTTTAGACTCTAGTTTTTTTTTGATCCTTCATTTCAACGCCCAACCCAATCTGGGAATCCAAATCGTATTCTGTCAGTTTGCACATGCAAATTTAACCACTCGGTCATGTCGAAGTGAACGACACGCCGATCAGATCCCTATTTGGGATTTTGGAACCCAGGTGGTGTTTTTTGACCCTTTAGACTTGAGTTTTTTTAGATCTGTTATTTCAACGCCAAACCTAATCCGGGAATCCAAATCGGATTCCCTCAGTTCGCACACGTCAATTTAACCCACCCGGTCATGTTGGAGTGAACGGCACGTCGATTAGATCCCTATTTGGGATTTTGGACCCCAGGTTGTGTGTTTTGACCCTTTAGACTCGGCTTTTTTTAGATCTGTCATTTCAACGCCCAACCCAATCCGGGAATCCAAATCGGATTCTGTCAGTTCACACACGTCAATTTAACCACCCGGTCGTGTCGTAGTGAACGGCACGCCGATCAGATCCCTATTTGGAATTTTGGACCTCAGGTTGTGTGTTTTGACCCTTTAGACTCAGGTTTTTTTAGATCCGTCATTTCAAAACCCAACCCAATCCGGGAATCCTAATCGGATTCTGTCAGTTCGCACACGTCACTTTCACCCACCTGGTCGTGTCGGAGGGAATGGCACACCGATCTGATCCCTATTTGGGACTTTGGACCCCCAGGTTGTGTTTTGACCCTTTAGTCTCGGGTTTTTTTAGATCCGTCATTTCAACGCCCAACCCAATCCGGGAATCCAAATCGGATTCCGTCTGTTCGCACACGTCAATTTAACCCACCCGGTCATGTCGGAGTGAACGGCATGCTGATCGGATCCCTATTTGGTATTTTGGACCCCCGGGTTGTGTGTTTTGACCCTTTACACTAGGATTTTTTTTAGATCAGTCATTTCAACGCCCAACCCAATCCGGGAATCCAAATCGAATTCCGTCAGTTCACACACGTCAATTTTACCCAACCGATCGTGTCGGAGTGAATGGCATGCCGATCAGATCCCTATTTGGGATTTTGGACCCCCGAGTTGTGTGTTTTGACCCTTTAGACTCGAAATTTTTTAGATCTGTCATTTCAATGCCCAACAAAATCTGGGAATCCAAATCAGATTCCGTCAGTTCGCACATGTCAATTTAACCCACCCAGTCGTGACGGAGTGAATGGGATGCCAATCCAATCCCAATTTTGGATTTTGGACCCCGGGTTGTGTGTTTTGACCCTTTAAACTCTGGTTTTTTTTAGATCCGTCATTTCAACGCCCAACCCAATCCGGGAATCCAAATCGTATTCCGTCAGTTTGCACATTCAAATTTAACCACTCGGTCATGTCGGAGTGAACGACACGCCGATCAGATCCCTATTTGGGATTTTCGACCCCGGGTGGTATTTTTTGACCCTTTAGACTTGGGTTTTTTTAGATCTGTTATTTCAACGCCAAACCTAATCCGGGAATCCAAATCGGATTCCCTCAGTTCGCATACGTCAATTTAACCCACCCGGTCATGTTGGAGCAAACGGTACGTCGATCAGATCCCTATTTGGGATTTTGGACCCCCAGGTTGTGTGTTTTGACCCTTTAGACTCGGGTTTTTTTAGATCCGTCATTTCAACGCCCAACCCAATCCGGGAATCGAAATCGTATTCCGTCAATTCGCACACGTCAATTTAACCCACCCAGTCGTGTCGGAGTGAACGACACGCCGATCAGATCCCTATTTGGGATTTTGGACTCCCGAGTTGTGTGTTTTGACCCTTTAGACTCGGGTTTTTTTTAGATCCGTCATTTCAACGCCAAACCCAATCCGAGAATCCAAATCGGATTCCGTCAGTTCGCACACGTCAGCTTAACCCACCCGGTCGTGTTGGAGCAAATGGCATGCCGGTCAGATCCCTATTTGGGATTTTTGACCCCCGGGTTGTTTGTTTTGACCCTTTAGATTAGGGTTTTTTTTAGATCCCTCATTTCAAAGCAAAACCTAATCCGGGAATCTAAATCGGATTCTGCCAGTTCGCACACGTCACTTTCACCCATCCGGTCGTGTCGGAGAGAACGGCACACTGATCTGATACATATTTGGGATTTTGGACCCCCAGGTTGTGTTTTGACACTTTAGACTCGGGTGTTTTTAGATCCGTCATTTCAACACCCAACCCAATCCTTGAATCCAAATCGGATTCCGTCATTTCGCACACGTCAATTTAACCCACCCGGTCGTGTCGGGGTGAACGGCACACCGATCGGATCCCTATTTGGTATTTTGGACCCCCGGGTTGTGTGTTTTGACCCTTTAGACTAGGGTTTTTTTTAGATCAGTCATTTCAACGCCCAACCCAATCCGGGAATCCAAATCGAATTCCGTCAGTTCCCACACGTCAATTTAACCCAACTAATCGTGTCGGAGTGAACGGCATGCCGATCAGATCCCTATTTGGGATTTTGGGCCCCCGAGTTGTGTGTTTTGACCCTTTAGACTCGGAATTTTTTAGATCTGTCATTTCAATGCCCAACAAAATCTGGGAATCCAAATCAGATTCCGTCAGTTCGCACACGTCAATTTAACCCACCCGGTCGTGTCGGAGTGAATGGGATGCCAATCAAATCCCAATTTGCGATTTTGGACCCCGGGTTGTGTGTTTTGACCCTTTAAACTCTGGTTTTTTTTAGATCCGACATTTCAACGCCCAACCCAATCCGGGAATCCAAATCGTATTCCGTCAGTTTGCACATTCAAATTTAACCACTCGGTCATGTCGGAGTGAACGACACGCCGATCAGATCCCTATTTGGGATTTTCGACCCCGAGTGGTATTTTTTGACCCTTTAGACTTGGGTTTTTTTAGATCTGTTATTTCAACGCCAAACCTAATCCGGGGATCCAAATCGGATTCCCTCAGTTCGCACACGTCAATTTAACCCACCCGGTCATGTTGGAGCGAACGGCACGTCGATCAGATCCCTATTTGAGATTTTAGACCCCCAGGTTGTGTGTTTTGACCCTTTAGACTCGGCTTTTTTTAGATCCGTCATTTCAACGCCAAACCCAATCCGGGAATCCAAATCGTATTCCGTCAATTCGCACACGTCAATTTAACCCAACCGGTCGTGTCGGAGTGAACGACACGCCGATCAGATCCCTATTTGGGATTTTGGACTCCTGAGTTGTGTGTATTGACCCTTTAGACTCGGGTTTTTTTTAGATCTGTCATTTCAACGCCAAACCCAATCCGAGAATCCAAATCGGATTCCGTCAGTTCGCACACGTCAACTTAACCCACCCGGTCGTGTTGTAGCAAATGGCATGCCGGTCAGATCCCTATTTGGGATTTTTGACCCCCGGGTTGTTTGTTTTGACCCTTTAGACTAGGGTTCTTTTTAGATCCCTCATTTCAAAGCAAAACCTAATCCGGGAATCCAAATCGGATTCTACCAGTTCGCACACGTCACTTTCACCCATCCGGTCGTGTCGGAGAGAACGGCACACTGATCTAATCCATATTTGGGACTTTGGACCCCCAGGTTGTGTTTTGACACTTTAGACTCGGGTGTTTTTAGATCCGTCATTTCAACGCCCAACCCAATCCTGGAATCCAAATCGGATTCCGTCAGTTCGCACACGTCAATTTAACCGACCCGGTCGTATTCGAGTGAACGGCACACCGATCAGATCCCTATTTGGTATTTTGGATCACCGGGTTGTGTGTTTTGACCCATTACACTCTGGTCTTTTTAAGATCTGTCATTTAAATGCCCAACCCAATCTGGGAATCCAAATATTCCGTCAGTTCGCACATGTCAATTTAACCACCCGGTCGTGTCGGAGCAAACGGCATGCCGATCAGATCCCTATTTGGGATTTTGGACCCCCGGGTTGTGTCTTTTGACCCTTTAGACTAGGGTTTTTTTTAGATCCGTCATTTCAACGCCCAACCCAATTCGGCTATCCAAATCGCATTCCGTCAGTTCACACACGTCACTTTAACCCACCCGGTCGTGTCGGGGTGAACGGCATGCCAATCAAATCCCTATTTGGGATTTTGGACCCCGGGTTGTGTGTTTTGACCCTTTAAACTCTTGTTTTTTTTTTAGATCCGTCATTTCAACGCCCAACCCAATCCGGGAATCCAAATCGAATTCCGTCAGTTCCCACACGTCAATTTAACCCAACCGATTGTGTCGGAGTGAACGGCATGCCGATCAGATCCCTATTTGGGATTTTGGACCCCCGAGTTGTGTGTTTTGACCCTCTAGACTCGGAATTTTTTAGATCTGTTATTTCAATGCCCAACAAAATCTGGGAATCCAAATCAGATTCCGTCAGTTCGCACACGTCAATCTAACCCACCCGGTCGTGTCGGAGTGAATGGGATGCCAATCAAATCCCAATTTGGGATTTTGGACCCCGGGTTGTGTGTTTTGACCCTTTAAACTCTGGTTTTTTTTAGATCCGTCATTTCAACGACCAACCCAATCCGGGAATCCAAATCGTATTCCGTCAGTTTGCACATTCAAATTTAACCACTCGGTCATGTCGGAGTGAACGATACGCCGATCAGATCCCTATTTGAGATTTTGGACCCCGGGTGGTATTTTTTGACCCTTTAGACTTGGGTTTTTTTAGAGATGTTATTTCAACGCCAAACCTAATCCGAGAATCCAAATCGTATTCCCTCAGTTCGCACACGTCAATTTAACCCACCCGGTCATGTTGGAGCGAACGGCACGTCGATCAGATCCCTATTTGGGATTTTGGACCCCCAGGTTGTGTGTTTTGACCCTTTAGACTCGGGTTTTTTTAGATCCGTCATTTCAACGCCCAACCCAATCCGGGAATCCAAATCGTATTCTGTCAATTCGCACACGTCAATTTAACCCAACCGGTCGTGTCGGAGTAAACGACATGCCGATCAGATCCCTATTTGGGATTTTGGACTCCCGAGTTGTGTGTTTTGACCCTTTAGACTCGGGTTTTTTTTAGATCCGTCATTTCAACGCCAAACCCAATCCGGGAATCCAAATCGTATTCCGTCAGTTTGCACATTCAAATTTAACCACTCGGTCATGTCGGAGTGAACGACACGTCGATCAGATCCCTATTTGGGATTTTCGACCCCGGTTGGTATTTTTTGACCCTTTAGACTTGGGTTTTTTTAGATCTGTTATTTCAACGCCAAACCTAATCCGGGAATCCAAATCGGATTCCCTCAGTTCGCACACGTCAATTTAACCCACCCGGTCATGTTGGAGCGAACGGCACGTCGATCAGATCCCTATTTGGGATTTTGGACCCCCAGGTTGTTTGTTTTGACCCTTTAGACTCGGGTTTCTTTAGATCCGTCATTTCAACGCCCAACCCAATCCGGAAATCCAAATCGTATTCCGTCAATTCGCACACGTCAATTTAATCCAACCGGTCGTGTCGGAGTGAACGACACGCCGATCAGATCCCTATTTGGGATTTTGGACTCCCGAGTTGTGTGTTTTGACCCTTTAGACTCGAGGTTTTTTTAGATCCCTCATTTCAATGCCAAACCCAATCCGAGAATTCAAATCGGATTCCGTCAGTTCGCACACGTCAACTTAACCCACCTGGTCGTGTTGGAGCAAATGGCATGCCGGTCAGATCCCTATTTGGGATTTTTGACCCCCGGGTTGTTTGTTTTGACCCTTTAGACTAGGGTTTTTTTTAGATCCCTCATTTCAAAGCAAAACCTAATCCGGGAATCCAAATCGGATTATGCCAGTTCGCACACGTCACTTTCACCCATCCGGTCGTGTCGGAGAGAATGGCACACTGATCTGATCCATATTTGGGATTTTGGACCCCCAGGTTGTGTTTTGACACTTTAGACTCGGGTGTTTTTAGATCCGTCATTTCAACGCCCAACCCAATCCTGGAATCCAAATCAGATTCCGTCAGTTCGCACACGTCAATTTAACCCACCCGGTCGTATCGGAGTGAACGGCACACCGATCAGATCCCTATTTAATATTTTGGATCCCCGGGTTGTGTGTTTTGACCCTTTACACTCTGGTTTTTTTAAGATCTGTCATTTAAATGCCCAACCCAATCTGGGAATCCAAATATTCCGTCAGTTCGCACATGTCAATTTAACCACCCGGTCGTGTCGGAGCAAACGGCATGCCGATCAGATCCCTATTTGGGATTTTGGACCCCCGGGTTGTGTGTTTTGACCCTTTACACAAGGGCTTTTTTTAGATCTGTCATTTCAATGCCCAACAAAATCTGGGAATCCAAATCAGATTCTGTCAGTTCGCACACGTCAATTTAACCCACCTGGTCGTGTCGGAGTGAATGGGATGCCAATCAAATCCCAATTTGCGATTTTGGACCCCGGGTTGTGTGTTTTGACCCTTTAAACTCTGGTTTTTTTTAGATCCGACATTTCAACGCCCAACCCAATCCGGGAATCCAAATCGTATTCCGTCAGTTTGCACATTCAAATTTAACCACTCGGTCATGTCGGAGTGAACGACACGCCGATCAGATTCCTATTTGGGATTTTGGACCCCGGGTGGTGTTTTTTGACCCTTAGACTTGGTTTTTTTTAGATCTGTTATTTCAAAGCCAAACCTAATCCGGGAACCCAAATCGGATTACCTCAGTTCGCACACGTCAATTTAACCCACCCGGTCATGTTGGAGCGAACGGCACGTCGATCAGATCCCTATTTGGGATTTTGGACCCCCAGGTTGTGTGTTTTGACCCTTTAGACTCGGGTTTTTTTTTTTGATAGGTAAACATAAATTGAATTAGATGAAGACAAAATGTACAAGGAGCTATATCTACACAAACTGTAGATTATAGCCAATGCTCCGCAGGGGTTCTGGGAGAGTGCACCATCCCACAAAGAGGGATAATGTTCTCACTCCACCAGAAGCCGCCCTTAGAGAATAACAAAAGATAGAGGCATCATGACTACACAAGCCGTAGTCTATGAAGATGAAGAAAAGCAAGTGTGAAGTCTTAAGCTCGCACCAACCAACCTGAAAAGATAAGATCGCAGCTAGGAAGTAACCGTTAGTGTTAGAACAAAACAATAAAACTAGGCATGCAAATATTAGAAGTAATTGGAATGCATAACCAATGAAACGAGCTCATAATTAGGTGAAGTTAAATCTTTTGAGAATCGCTTTGTCCCTTGCAGTAAGACCCGGTTTGTGAAGACACTTCTCCATTAAAGTTCTAGAGTCATAAAGAATTTCAATGAGAATAGCAGCCTTATCTCTATTATTGCCTTCAAAAATCCGTAAGCACCTTTCCCTCCAAATCCACCAGATAGTACATCTGAAAGCAATTTTAGCCAATCTAGTAAGGGTACCTTTGCCGGGGAAGGCATTCACCAAAGCATGCATCTCAAAATGTATAGTTGGATGGGGTTTCCTGCGGAAGCCAAATCTCTTCAGAATTTCCTGCCAAATCCATTGAGTGTAAGTGCAATCAAAGTATAGGTGGTCAATGCTTTCATTTTTACAGAGACACAAGGTGCATCTATTTGCATAGTAGAAGCCTTTTCGCTGAAGATTGTCCAGAGTGGATAATTTTCTATGAAGGGCCTGCCAAATACAAAGAGAGTGCTTTGGAGCAGTTGGCCGGTCCCAGACCCAGCCATGATGAGTCCAATTCAGCTTTTTTTCCCTGATTTGATTCCAAGCCGAATTCACACTAAATCTGCCCTTATCATGGATCCACCGAATTTCATCTTCCTGATTGCTCCCAAGAGAGATAGCCTGAATCTGCGGCCAGAGAGTGAACATTTCATGACTTATAGGTTGAGGAAGATTCCAGTGAGTATTATGAATAAAATGGGAGACAGTGATATCCTTAGGAGCGCCAAGGTCTTGCCGAATTCTGTCACCATAGATTTGATGGATGCTCTTCCCATTAAGCCAAGGGTCATACCACATGCTAGTCTTCATTCCATTGGATATATTGTAAGATATGTTTTGAGTAATCCAGACCCTAGCTTTAAGAACACCTTTCTAGGCAGCTGAATGATAAGTTCTAGATTTGCATAACCAGATATTGTGTTTAGATAGGTACTTACTGTGAATCCATCGAATCCAAAGACTCTCCTTATTTTGCAGCACATCCCAAAGCTGATGAACCATGCAAGCCTTGTTCCAATCTTGTAACTTTCTCAAGCCAAGCCCGCCTTCCTTTTTCGGAGTACACACTAGTGGCCCAACTAACCATATGCATTGCTTTGCCATCCACATGCCCATTCCAAAAGAAATTGCAGAGAAGTTTATCAATCTCCTGAGTTAGGCCAGAGGGAAGAAGAAAAGCATTTGACCAATATATAGCATATGACCGGATCAGTTCAAGTCTTCCAGCCTTGGATAAGAATCTCGTTTTCCAAGCCTTCAATCTGATTTGAATCTTTTCAAGAATAGGCTGACAATGGTTCTTTTTAATTCCCATTGAGATAAGAGGTAAACCAAGGTAAGGGCATGGAAAAGAACCTTCTTCCACCTGCAAATACTCAATAATACGATGTTTCTCCTTAATACCAGCTCCAATGTAGATTTTGCTCTTAGAATGGTTGAGCTGAAGACCCGAGACATGACCGAAATTCTTGAGAATAGAAGCAAGGTGCTGAATGGAAGGAAGGTCATTGTGCAAGAAGATGATAAGGTCATCTGCAAAAATGGTGTGGGATATATAAGTATTAGCAGCACAGGGAACTCTAAGATGACCATTCATAACCGCCGTATCAAGCAAGCAGGTGAGACCTTCCATTACAATGGTGAAAAGATAAGGAGATAGTGGGTCTCCTTGTCTAATACCATTGCTGCTACTAAAGAATCCAATTGGAGAGCCATTAAACAAGATAGAGAATTTCGGAGTTTCCAGGCAGTTTTTGATCCATTGAATAAAGATGGGTGGGAATTTCATTCTATTCATCAGGTGATAAATGAGAGATCTGTTAACAGAATCAAAAGCCTTGCGTAAGTCAGCCTTGAAAATGATTTTATTGCCTTTGCTAGTAGAATGCATGTCTCTAGCCAGATCATTTGCTAACAAGACATTGTGGTGAATACTCCTCCCTTTAATGAACGCTGCCTGATTGAGACTAATGATATTGCCCATGACCTTCTGCATCCTGTCAGCCATTACTTTGGAGATAATTTTGTAGAGAAAATTGCAAAGTGAAATAGGTCTGTAATTTTCCATGCAATCAGCTGTATCATTCTTCGGAATCAAAGCAATGAATGTGCAATTGATTTGGCGGTGGAGTTGGCCAGTATAGAAAAAGTGCTGACACGCCTTGATAACATCCGGCCCAGTAACATGCCAAGTGACTTGATAGAACTCCGCAGGAAACCCATCCGGACCCGGACTTTTGTTCTTAGGAGAGTTGAAGACCACATTCCGAATTTCTTCACCAGTAATCGGTTTGTTGAGGTGATGAATATCCTCCTCTTGAAGCTGCTTGATGCTATGGAAATTGATAGTAGAATTTTGCTGCTGCTGATTCAAAAGAGCATGGTAAAATTTAATTGTATGATCTTGAACTTGCTGCAAATCATCAATGAGATTCCCGGAATCATCCTTACACTTCTGAATGGTGTTCCTGGCTCTCCTACATGCAATAGAAGCATAGAAGAATTTTGTGTTGGAGTCACCCAAGGTTAACCAGTTTTCCTTTGATTTTTGTCTAATAAAGCTATCTTCACAATGCATTGCATGAAGGTATCTGCTACGGGTCTCTTTCTCCTTGTTGATCAGGTTGGTGTCGAAAGGATTAGTTTGCAATGCAGATTGAATATCGGCCAACTCTTTTTTGCACCTGGACAGACCATCTTCAACTTTACCGAAAAGATTCTTATTCCAAGATTTTAGAGCTTCTTTGCAAGCTTTGAGTTTTTGACACAAACAATACTGGGGAGTCCCCTGGATATGAATATCCCAAGCAGAGCGAACAACATCAATAAAATCAGAGTGAGTACTCCACATGTTGAAATATCTGAAGGGTTTTGGATTCTTGGGAGTTTGTTGCACAGTAGAAATATACATGATGGAATGGTCAGAAGACAGTTGAGGCCCATATTCCAGCAAAGAATCAGCATAAGTGTTCAGCCAATCATGGCCAATTGATCCAAGGAACTCAGATAGGATCGACCATCCTGAGGGAAGTCTCCAGCAAGCAGCCAAGGCAAACCATTAGAAGAAGCAGAGATACTGTTTATATCGGACCACAATTGTCTTCTCTCCGAAGCATTATTCGAACCATACACGGCAGTAATATGAAACTCCTGGTTCGTTTTCTTATCCATGCCCTTTATGTGAATCAATTGGCTGGTATGACTCAAAAGATCTATTTCCATAAGGTTAGGGTCCCAAAGAATCCAAATTCGACCATAAGAATGAGCTGAGTCATTAGTTAGCAAATTGGCTTGGGGCCAAATAGAATTCTTTCTAAGATGTACATGTGTAGTTTTTATTTTTGTTTCAACAATAATGGCTAATTCGCATGCATAAGATCTAATAAGACTATTTAACTCCCTGCATTTTTCATGCTTATTTATTCCCCTAACATTCCAAGTTATGATCTTCATAATATAAAATATGTGGTGGAAGAGAAAGCACCTAGCCTTGGGATCGAGATCCCTTACCCCCTTTAGATTTGATGCGATCCACCTCATCAACCGATTGGAGATTCTGAAATTTAGAATTACCTACATTGGAGCTTCCTTGCCCGTGCTTTCGTATAGCTTGTCCACCCTTGCCATGATCTGCATTAGCCGAGGTAGAAGGTGGTCGGGCACGATTCTCTTCATTAGACCTTTGTATTGAAGAATCTAGACCTGTCCTCCTTTTGTCAAGGCTTTCCTTTCTTGTTTTAGCAATATCCAAAGTGTAGCTGGTCGTTGGATCATCCTCCACGTTGCATGCATGGCTTCCCTTGTGTGAAGATACGTTGTGAAGATCTCCTTGCGTGACAGCTTCCCCACCATGTGCGTTGGCAGCTTTTCCATTGAGGTTGGTGCAAGTTTCAATGGAAGGATGCTCCCGGGATCCATGTGAATCCGAGATATCCTCCTTGTTCAATTGGTTCGTATCCTGCCTATACCCACTTCTATATTCATATATTATTTCCTTTCCCTGCAAACTTTCCTTGCAATGACCTGGTTGCACCCGTCCTCTCTCATCCAAGCTATCATCACGGTCAGGCTGCACAGGTTGATCAGAACCGACAAGAGAAGAAAGGTGAATCAAAGAAGACTCTTCTCCACGCTGAGGACGTTGATTCTTCTGCCTCCATTCCTTCCTAATCACCTTGGGGCCAAGCCTGCACTCGCCTCCTCCATGGCCAAAGGAGTTGCACTCCGAACATATCACAGGCTTCCATTCATACAGGACGTTCAGCAATTCAATGGAGCCGTCGGCATTCATGATCGAAACCTGAGAAGGAAAAGCTACAGAGACGTCCACCAACACACAAACTCTAGCGAAGTGTAAACGCTACCTCTTGGCAGTCAAGGAGTCCATGTGCAATGGCCTCCCCACAAGACTTGCAAGCTTGCTCAGTCCTCGGGCAGTCCACCAGTGCAGAGGGAGTCCCGGAAACCTGACCCATACTGGTAAGGAAGTGAGAGACTCTTTTTCCATTTGAAGATCGGGTGACCATCTCCGAAGAACAAGAGGGTGACCTCTGATACACCAGAAGCCATCAAGAACAGATTTGAGATCATCTTCTTGGTTGAACACCACCAAGAAGAACCCTCCCTCACGCATGAGGAGCTCAGCATCTCCCTTAGGTTTCCAGAAGTTACGAATAAAGGATTGGAGGGCTGAGTAGATGGGCTTCATACCTATGCAATAATCCATAAGGGCATACTTCCAGGACTCCTGTAACTCTTTAGCATCTTCATTCTCAAAGATCGCAACCTTCTTCTCCTGAATACATGCTGGTTCGATAAATTCCAATGCGTCCTCCTGTGCTGTAGAACCCCCAAGACCTCCAAACAATGAGGCCCAAGGACGACGAACTAAGGAGACTCTGGAGCGAGATCTCCCTGAATGATCACCTCGAATTGGTTGACGGCCTCGGAGCGTGGGGGAATCACCTTGTGGGGGAGCTCTCACCAGAGAAGTTCCACCCGCGGTGATCACAGAGCCATGTGAGGCGCTTGGAGGGAGGACCTCCATGCGCCCCTCAGGGGCAAACCCCACAAGACCTACCAGGGAGAAACCAAAATCGTAGAGCTTCTCTCTCTAGAAAAGCCTAGTCCACCCCTAGATACTAGATTTGATAACTTTGACTCGGGTTTTTTTTAGATCCATCATTTCAACGCCCAACCCAATCCGGGAATCCAAAGCGGATTCCGTCAGTTCGCACACGTCAATTTAACCCACCCGGTCATGTCGGAGTGAACGACACGCCGATCAGACCCCTATTTGGGATTTTGGACTCCCGAGTTGTGTGTTTTGACCCTTTAGACTCGGGTTTTTTTTAGATCCGTCTTTTCAACGCCCAACCCAATCCGAGAATCCAAATCGAATTCCGTCAGTTCGCACACGTCAACTTAACCCACCCGGTCGTGTTGGAGCAAACGGCATGCCGATCAGATCCCTATTTGGGATTTTGGACCCCCGGGTTGTTTGTTTTGACCCTTTAGACTAGTGTTTTTTTTTTATCCCTCATTTCAAAGCCCAACCTAATCCGGGAATCCAAATCGGATTCTGTCAGTTCGCACACGTCACTTTCACCCACCCGGTCGTGTCGAAGAGAACGGCACACTGATCTGATCCATATTTGGGATTTTGGACCCCCAGGTTGTGTTTTGACTCTTTAGACTAGGGTGTTTTTAGATCCGTCATTTCAACGCCCAACACAATCCTGGAATCCAAATCGGATTCCGTCAGTTCGCACACGTCAATTTAACCCGTGTCGGAGTGAACGGCACACCGTTCAGAACCCTATTTGGGATTTTGGACTCCCGAGTTGTGTGTTTTGACCCTTTAGACTCGGGTTTTTTTTAGATCCGTCATTTCAACGCCCAACCCAATCCGAGAATCCAAATCGGATTCCGTCAGTTCGCATACGTCAACTTAACCCACCCGGTCGTGTTGGAGCAAACGGCATGCCGATCAGATCCCTATTTGGGATTTTGGACCCCCGGGTTGTTTGTTTTGACCCTTTAGACTAGTGTTTTTTTTTTATCCCTCATTTCAAAGCCCAACCTAATCCGGGAATCCAAATCGGATTCTGTCAGTTCGCACACGTTACTTTCACCCACCCGGTCGTGTCGGAGAGAACGGCACACTGATCTGATCCATATTTGGGATTTTGGACCCCCAGGTTGTGTTTTGACTCTTTAGACTCGGGTGTTTTTAGATCCGTCATTTCAACGCCCAACACAATCCTGGAATCCAAATCGGATTCCGTCAGTTCGCACACGTCAATTTAATCCGTGTCGGAGTGAACGGCACCCTGATCAGATCCTTATTTGGTATTTTGGATCACCGGGTTGTGTGTTTTGACCCTTTACACTCTGCTTTTTTTAAGATCTGTCATTTCAATGCCCAACCCAATCTGGGAATCCAAATCGTATTCCGTCAGTTCGCACATGTCAATTTAACACCCGGTCGTGTCGGAGTGAAAGACATGCCGATCAGATCCCTATTTGGGATTTTGGACCCCCGGGTTGTGTGTTTTGACCCTTTAGACTAGGGTTTTTTTTAGATCCGTCATTTCAACGCCCAACCCAATTCGGCTATCCAAATAGCATTCCGTCAGTTCACACACGTCACTTTAACCCACCCGGTCGTGTCGGAGTGAACGGCATGCCAATCAAATCCCTATTTGAGATTTTGGACCCCGGGTTGTGTGTTTTGACCCTTTAGACTCTGGTTTTTTTTAGATCCTTCATTTCAACGCCCAACCCAATCCGGGAATCCAAATCGTATTCCGTCAGTTTGCACATGCAAATTTAACCACTCGGTCATGTCGGAGTGAACGACACGCCGATAAGATCCCTATTTGGGATCTTGGACTAGTTTTTTGACTCTTTAGACTTGAGTTTTTTTAGATCCGTCATTTCAACGTCCAACCCAATCCGGGAATCCAAATCGGATTCCGTCTGTTCGCACATGTCAATTTAACCCACCCGGTCATGTCGGAGTGAACGGCATGCTGATCGGATCCCTATTTGGTATTTTGGACCCCCGGGTTGTGTGTTTTGACCCTCTACTAAGGTTTTTTTTAGATAAGTCATTTCAACACCCAACCCAATCCGGGAATCCAAATTGGATTCCGTCAGTTCGCACACGTCAATTTAACCCAACCGATCGTGTCGGAGTGAACGACATGCCGATCAGATCCCTATTTGGGATTTTGGACCCCGAGTTGTGTGTTTTGACCCTTTAGACTCCGATTTTTTTAGATCTGTTATTTCAATGCCCAACAAAATCCGGGAATCCAAATCAGATTCCGTCAGTTCGCACACGTCAATTTACCCCACCCGGTCGTGTCGGAGTGAATGGCATGCCAATAAAATCCCAATTTGGGATTTTGGACCCCGGGTTGTGTGTTTTGAACCTTTAAACTCTGGTTTTTTTTAGATCCGTCATTTTAACGCCCAACCCAATCCGGGAATCCAAATCTTATTCCGTCAGTTTGCACCTGCAAATTTAACCACTCGGTCATGTCGGAGTGAACGACACGCCGATCAGATCCCTATTTGGGATTTTCGACCCCGGGTGGTATTTTTTGACCCTTTAGACTTGGGTTTTTTTAGATATGTTATTTCAACGCCAAACCTAATCCGGGAATCCAAATCGGATTCCCTCAGTTCGCACACGTCAATTTAACCCACCCGGTCATGTTGGAGCGAACGGCACGTCGATCAGATCCCTATTTGGGATTTTGGACTCCCGAGTTGTGTGTTTTGACCCTTTAGACTCGTGTTTTTTTTAGATCCGTCATTTCAACGCCCAACCCAATCCGAGAATCCAAATCGGATTCCGTCAGTTCGCACACGTCAACTTAACCCACCCGGTCGTGTTGGAGCAAATGGCATGCCGATCAGATCCCTATTTGGGATTTTGGACCCCCGGGTTGTTTGTTTTGACCCTTTAGACTAGGGTTTTTTTTAGATCCCTCATTTCAAAGCCGAACCTAATCCGGGAATCCAAATCGGATTCTGTCAGTTCGCACACGTAACTTTCACCCATCCGGTCGTGTCGGAGAGAACGGCACACTGATCTGATCCATATTTGGGATTTTGGACCCCCAGGTTGTGTTTTGACACTTTAGACTCGTGTGTTTTTAGATCCGTCATTTCAAGGCCCAACCCAATCCTAGAATCCAAATCGGATTCCGTCAGTTCGCACACGTCAATTTAACCCACCCGGTCGTGTCGGAGTGAACGGGACACCGATCAAATCCCTATTTGGTATTTTGGATCCCCGGTTTGTGTGTTTTGACCCTTTACACTTTGGTTTTTTTAAGATCTGTCATTTAAATGCCCAACCCAATCTGGGAATCCAAATATTCCGTCAGTTCGCACATGTCAATGTAACCATCCGGTCGTGTCGTAGCAAACGGCATGCCGATCAGATCCCTATTTGGGATTTTGGACCCCCGGGTTGTGTGTTTTGACCCTTTAGACTAGAGTTTTTTTTAGATCCATCATTTCAACGCCCAACCCAATTCGGCTATCCAAATCGGATTCCGTCAGTTCACACACGCCACTTTAACCCACCCGGTCGTGAACGACATGCCCATCAAATCCCTATTTGGGATTTTGGACCCCGGGTTGTGTGTTTTGACCCTTTAAACTCTGGTTTTTTTAAGATCCGTCATTTCAACGCCCAACCCAATCCGGGAATCCAAATCGTATTCCGTCAGTTTGCACATGCAAATTTAACCACTCGGTCATGTCGGACTGAACGACACGCCGGTCAGATCCCTATTTGGGATTTTGGACCTCGGGTGGCATTTTTTGACCCTTTAGACTTGGATTTTTTTAGATCTGTTATTTCAACGCCAAACCTAATCCGGGAATCCAAATCGGATTCCCTCAGTTCGCACACGTCAATTTAACCCACCCGGTCATGTTGGAGCGAACGGCACGTCGATCAGATCCCTATTTGGGATTTTGGACCCCCAGGTTGTGTGTTTTGACCCTTTAGACTCGGATTTTTTTAGATCCGTCATTTCAACGCCCAACCCAATCCGGGAATCCAAACAGGATTCCGTCAGTTCGCACACGTCAATTTAACCCACCCGGTCGTGTCGGAGTGAACGACACGCCGATCAGATCCCTATTTGGGATTTTGGACTCCCGAGTTGTGTGTTTTGACCCTTTAGACTCAAGTTTTTTTTAGATCCGTCTTTTCAACGCCCAACCCAATCCGAGAATCCAAATCGGATTCCGTCAGTTCGCACACGTCAACTTAACCCACCCGGTCGTGTTGGAGGAAACGGCATGCCGATCAGATCCCTATTTGGGATTTTGGACCCCCGGGTTGTTTGTTTTGACCCTTTAGACTAGGGTTTTTTTTTTATCCCTCATTTCGAAGCCCAACCTAATCCGGGAATCCAAATCGGATTCTGTCAGTTCGCACACGTCACTTTCACCCACCCGGTCGTGTCGGAGAGAACGGCACACTGATCTGATCCATATTTGGGATTTTGGACCCCCAGGTTATGTTTTGACACTTTAGACTCGGGTGTTTTTAGATCCGTCATTTCAACGCCCAACCCAATCCTGAAATCCAAATCGGATTCCGTCAGTTCGCACACGTCAATTTAACCCGTGTCGGAGTGAACGGCACACCGATCAGATCCCTATTTGGTATTTTGTATCACCGGGTTTTTTTTTGGTAAGTAATACCGAATTTTGTATTAAATAATGAATATCCTGACACAATTACAATGATGTATCCATGCTATCACAGGCCGATAGCTAAAGAAGAACAAGAGCTCACGGAGTGAAGCCCAAAAACACATGGATGTCAAATCGTTTGGATATTAAAATTCCTGATGATTCTGCTTGCTCTATGATCTAGAGTAGTAGTTTGAATGTATGACTCTGTGATGTTGCCAACATCCGATAATATGGACAAGAGGACCTGCATGGGACTGCGACTCTTTGATTCAAATGTCCGCAAGCATCTCTCTTTCCATATCCACCACAGTGCAGCTCTAAAAGCAGCAAAAGCCACAGCCTGTCTTGCGTCTTTCTCCTTGAAGCTTCTCATCAATCTGTCACCTTCGGCCATAGTCTCCATGGGATTGCTATGAATATCCATTCTATGTAAGAGTTGCATCCAAATCCAGTAGCTGTAGGAGCAGCTGAAGAAGAGATGGTTAATGTGTTCTTCATGCTGATTACAAAGGACGCAAATGTTAGGACCATTTAAGCCTCGCCTCTGTAAAGCATCAAAAGTGAGAATCCCATTCATCATGACCTGCCAAGTATGGAGTGATTGCTTTTGGTTTGTAGGTCTCTTCCAGGCTATTAGGAACCAAGGAGCTTTGGGATAAACTACCCTCTTCAGATCATATATTTGCTGATTGCTGATGTTCCCATTGTTATGTTTCCACACAATAGAATCCTCTTGGTTTGCAGAAATGGTGATGTTATAGATCCTGGGCCAAATATCAAACATCTCAGGAGATGTGGGAGGGGGGAGACACCATCTTCCGTTGTGAATAAAGGAGCTGACCGAAGCAAAAGGAGAAAGACCAAGAAGCGTCCTTATGAAACTACCACCAAGAGAGTTAATGGACTGTCCATCAATCCACGGGTCCTCCCCATAAGTTGATAGAAGTTCCATTGCCAATTGTAAAGCTGACATGAGGTTGAATCCAATCTCGAACTTGAAGCATGCCTTTCCAAGCTTGAGAATGGTAAGTTTGTGCTTGCACCGTCCATATGGATTTCTTCTTGAGATATCTACTTCGCACCCATTGATGCCAAAGCGAATCATGATGAGATAAGAGCCTCCAAAATTGCATGGTAAAAGTTGCTGAATTCCATTCTGCTAGGCGCCGAAGACCCAGCCCTCCCTCATCTTTTGGTCTGCAAACATGATTCCACCTCACAAGATGGAAAGGCTTATAATCACCAGCGGAGTGCCAGAAGAAGTTTCGAAGAAGCCTTTCCACTTCCCCAATCAAACCTTTAGGCAGCAAATAAGAAACAGCCCAGTAAATAGTATAGGCGTGCAGGACAGAGCGAATCAACTCCAGCCTGCCAGCCTTAGAGAGCAAGCGAGTCTTCCATGAAGCTATACGTTTAGTGATTTTTTGAAGAATTGGAGCACAGTGATGAGAAGTCAATCTTGTGGAAAATAAAGGTAAGCCTAAGTAGTTGGCTGGCAGAAAACCTTCCTGTACTTTTAGAGCATCCAGTAGCGGTCCCTTTTGGTGCACCTTCTCACCTATGAAGACCTTACTCTTATCAGAGTTCAATTGCAGACCAGAATAGCTATAGAAATCTTCAAGAATTTTGGATATGAATCTAGCTGAAGAGATTTTTGGTTTAATGAAAACAAGAAGATCATCTGCAAAAACCAAATGTGATAGACTGGTATCTCCAAAAGTTGGAACATGCAGCAGACCTTCTCTCAATTTCTGCTCGATCATGATAGATAGCCCTTCCATAGCAATACAAAAGAGGTAAGGTGATAATGGATCTCCCTGGCGGATACCATTAGATGAGTGAAAGAAACCTACCGGGCTCCCGTTGAGCATAACAGAAAAAGTTGCTGAGTTGGTAAGAATATCAATCCATTGAACCCACTGCTCCGGGAAACCCATCTTCCTCAGAATGAGGAGAATAAAATTGTGATTAACAGTGTCAAATGCTTTCTTCAAATCAACCTTCATGCACAATAAGTTTCCTCTATGTTTGGAGTGAATATCTCTCACAAGATCATTTGCCAGAAGGATACTATCTTGAATTTTCCGACCCTTAATGAAAGCTGACTGATTTTTGCTAATTAGGAAAGGCATGAACTCTTGCATTCTATTAGCAATAAGCTTTGTGAAAATCTTGTACAGGAAGTTGCATAGAGATATGGGCCGGAACTGATCAAAGGAATCAGCACTCTCACTCTTAGGAATAAGGGAGATGAAGGTGTGGTTTACCTGGCGAAGCCATCTACCTCCAGTAAAAAAATAGTGCACAGCAGCAAGAACGTCATCCCCAACAATATGCCAACAAACTTGGAAGAAGTCGGCCGGAAAACCATCTGGCCCTGGGCTTTTATTCTTAGGTGCAGACATGACAACATTTGTTATTTCAGAATCAGTGAAGGGTTTCATGATATTCTTCCTGTCTTCCTCAGAAAGCACTCTAGAAGTTTGAATATCGGGGGATTCATAAGTCTGCTGTTGGTTTAGGAGGCTATGGTAAAAATCAAGCGCATGATCCTTAATCTTGGTCACCTCATCAGTAACATTTCCATCCGACATCTTACATCTTCGTATGGTATTCATCATTCTTCTCCCCTTGATACTAGCATAGAAGAACTTGGTATTATCATCAGTCTGGGTTAACCAGTGCTGCTTGGCACGTTGCTTGGCATAAGAAGCTTCCATTGTAAGGGCCTGAATATAGTCTTCGCGGGCACACTTTTCTTTCTCAATATAATCATTATTCAACGGGTCTATTTCCAAATTATCCTGAGCTACATGAAGAAGTCTGACTGCACCATTCACTTTATGACTGTTTCACCAAACTCCACCCTGTTCCACACCTTCAAAGCTGTCTTAACAACACGAAGCTTTTTGTAGAGAACGAAAATTGGCGTGCCATGAACTTCCAAGCTTGTTGCACAGTAGGAAGAAAACTTTCATGCTGAGCCCACATAGAAAAGTACTTAAAAGGTTTAGGACCCCCCGCTATAGTCTCTTCTGTGAAGATGGTGAGTTGCGCATGATCAGAGTGATGTTTATCTCCATAAGAGACATAACTATCAGAATATTTGTTCAGCCAATACTGATTGATCAAGGCTCGATCAAGTCTGCAAGCTATTCGTCTAGCCCCTACAGAGCGATTACTCCATGACATGATGCATCCTATACTCTTCAAATCCAACAAAGAGGAATGGTCTAAGCAGTCATTAAAATCTCTAAGGAGAGATGGAGTCAACCTCCTTCCACCAATTTTCTCATCAGGAAATCTAACACAGTTAAAGTCACCCACAACTAACCAAGGCAAAGAAATAGTAGTAGAGAGCGTTGATATGTCCTGCCAGAGAATTTTCCTTTCATGAGTGAGATTTGACCGTACATAGCAGTTAGGTGAAAGGAATCACCAGTTGAAATATCATTGCAATCTAGATGGATAAGCTGAGAAGTGGCTTTAACACAGTGGGCATGAACAGCAACTCCATTCCAAAGAACCCAGATTCGGCCTCCAGGATGCTCATTGTAGTTTTTTTTTTTTTGGTAATTAATGCCTGATCTTTGTATTAAATAAGTGAAGAGAAATATATACAACTGGTGATCTATGCTATCACAAGTTGATAGCTATAGATTCAAAAGCGAATCTCAAATCACTAGAAGAAACAAAAAAAGGCGAAACTCAGCCTAAAGAAATCGACCTTCTTAGTTCTTGTGTATAATGAAGTTTTCCATAATTCTGGCGGCCATATGAGTGTTGGAAGTCCCTCGAAGATGAAATTCAGTGATGCTTCGGGTGTCAGCTAATATGGATAGGAGAACTTGCATTTTACTTCTTTCTTTAGAGTCAAAGATGCGAGAGCATCTCTCCTTCCAGATCCACCATAAAGCAGCCCTAAAGGTCGAGAAAGCAATACTTCTCCCAGCGCCTTTGGTACAGAAATGTGTGATCAAGTTCTGACTTTCTGCAATAATTGTATCTTCCAGCCTTGTATTGATTTCCAATCTACGAAGGATTTGCGACCAGATCCATCCACTATAGGAGCAATTGAAGAACAGGTGATTAATAGTTTCAGCTTGCTGTTTACATAAGATGCAAATGTTGGGACCGAGAAGCCCACGTTTCTGAAGTTTATCAAAAGTGCTAATGCCTCCCATAAGAATCTGCCAAGTGTGCAGAGAATATTTTTGACTTGTAGGCCGCATCCAAACTAAGTTAGCCCAAGAAACCTTTGGATAACTGATTCTTTTCATGTCATAAATGCACTTGTTACTTATCTTACCATTATTGTGCCTCCAAATAATGGAATCCTCCCGATCAGCATCAATAGAAATACAAAGGATTCGAGGCCAGATATCCATCATCTCCATGGAGGTGGGAGGAGGAAGACACCATTGTCCATCATGAATGAAGGAACTAACCTTGGCAGTAGTGGGTAGACCGAGGAGACTCCTTATGTGATGCCCACCAAGCGAGTGTATGGAATGTCCTTCAATCCAAGGATCCTCCCATAAGTTAAAGGAATTCCCATTTCCTATTCTGTAGAGAATATGAGGTTTGATCCAGTTTCTAACCTTGAGTATACCCTTCCAAGCATGAGAATGGTAAGGCTTGACATGAGCTGACCAGATCATTGCATTCTTTAAGTGTCTGCTATACACCCATTGATGCCATAGAGTAGTGTCATTAGAGAGAAGTCTCCAGAACTGCATAGTAATTAAGGTCGAATTCCAGTTTTCAAGGCTCCTAAGACCCAGTCCCCCTTCATCTTTGGGTCTACAAATATGATCCCATTTCACTAAGTGGAATGGTTTAAAGTCACCTGATGCATGCCAGAAGAAATTTCGCAGCAACCTCTCCACTTCCCCCACAAGACCCTTAGGTAAAATGAAGGACACAGCCCAATAGATAGCATATGAGTGCAGGACAGATCTTATTAGCTCTAATCGGCCAGATTTAGATAAAAGCCTAGTCTTCCAAGATGCAATTCTTCTAGTGATTTTCTGGATAATAGGAGTGCATTGGAGAGAAGTGATCCGAGTAGAGAATAAGGGTAGACCCAAATAGGTGGACGGTAACTTCCCTTCTTGAACTTTCAAAGCATCCAGGAGAGGACCCTTGTGCTGGATCTTCGCACCAATGTAAACTTTGCTTTTAGAAGCATTTAGAAGTAATCCAGAGCATTGGTAGAAGGAATCTAGAATGCTAGTAATGCATCTAGCAGAAGAGATGCTCGGTTTAATGAAGAGGAGAAGGTCATCAGCGAATACCAAATGAGATAGAGAGGTGTTCCCAAAGCCAGGCACCTGAAGAGAGCCCTCCTTAATCTTCTGTTCAATCATGACCGTGAGTCCTTCCA
Source organism: Colocasia esculenta (assembly GCA_014218235.1). NCBI lineage: Eukaryota > Viridiplantae > Streptophyta > Magnoliopsida > Alismatales > Araceae > Colocasia > Colocasia esculenta. Next base: position 78,770,686 of record CM024766.1, read on the forward strand.
TAGCCACACAAAAAAGATAAGGCGATAAAGGATCTCCCTGACGAATCCCATTGGATGAATGGAAGAATCCAACTGGGCTTCCATTAAGAAGGATTGAGAATGACGCAGAATCAGTAAGAATATCAATCCATTGAATCCATTGTTCTGGAAACCCCATCTTCTGCAATATACTGAGGATGAACTGACGATTTACTGAATCGAAAGCCTTCTTGACCATTTAATGCACATATTGCTCATTGTAGTTATGGATGATGTTTAAATGAGGTGCAACAGAGAGTCTTCGACTGACCATTTTATCCAGCTTAACTCTTGTTTCAAGAAGAACAGTAATATGTGCATTAGATGTCGAGATTGAGCGCTTTACACTCAATCTATTAACAGCTTTATTTAGACCCCTAACATTCCATGTGATCACCTTCATTATTAACTTTGAGATAGGGAACGTATCCTAGCTTGAAGCTTATCCATCGTATTACTCACGGATGAACCTGACGTGGTTGCATGGGGCTGCATGGCATCATGACGTGCAGGTGACGAAGGTAAAGGACCCTTCCCCGGTTTTATGAATCTTCCAAGCACGGATGTTGGAGCACTTCCATCAATAAGATCAGATTCAGAATTCAAATTCTGCAGCGCAGCAAATCTGTTAGATGACTTCCCTCCATTAGCCTCCCTTGCTTTGTCAATATTCCTTCCCGAGCCTTTAGAATATCTTGTGAAAGAATCCCGCTCCTCATAATTATTGGATAGGGACTGGTTGTCATGACTATGTAGAGTGTGTGAACCTTCCTCTCTATGTATCGATCTTCCTGAATTCAGATTAACCACATTATTCTGTCCTTTCCCATAATAAGAATCCCCTACCTTCGGCAAGATTTGCTCACAAGCAGCATCCATACCTTCCTTCATTTTAGAAATGTGCAATGGGCGCTTGAGACTTTCCGTAGAATGTGTCATTGCCATCCCTCCAATTCGGCTAGCATGTCCATCTGTCCCAGAATTATTTCCTTCCCTCGGAAGGCTAGATATTCCAGAATCTACAGAAATAGAATCCATGCCTCCATCTCCACTTCTGCCTGCAACTTGCGATGAAATGAAATCAGTAGTCATTGGATCATGTGGATCTGGCGTTGCATTGAATATTTCATTTTCTGCATTTTTATTCTTGGGTCGCCACACTCTCTTTTGAACTTTAATCTCTGCTCGACATTCTCCTTTGCCATGGCCATAGGAATTACATTCAGTGCACAGCATTGGCTTCCATTCATACTCTACAAGGATAGAATAAAAGCTTCCATCTTCATTCATAATATTAACTTCGGAAGGAAAGGTAGCATCAGTATCAACTAAAACACAGATCCGGACAAAGTGAAGTCTCTTCCTACTCGAAGTGAGCGAATCCATGTGAAGAGGCTTCCCCGGGAGACTAGCAAGCTAACTGAGCCCCTTAACAGTCCACCATCGAAGGGGCAGTCCCGGGAACTTGACCCAAATCGGCAGACTGGTCAGAGCTTCTTTCTCCATTTGAAGTGTCGGATCCCATCGGCGGAGAACCAGGGGATGCCCCCGAATACTCCAAAACCCATCAAGAATTCTTAGAAGATCCTCCTCCTGGTTGAAGACGACAAGGAAGAAACCACCCTCTCTCATTAGAAGCTCCATATTTCCTTTCGGTTGCCAAACGTTAACAATGAAAGCTTGAAGGGCATTGTATAGAGGTCGAAGGCCAATGCAGTAACCCGTGAGAGCAAAGCGCCAGGACTCCTGCAGCTCTTTAGCATCTTCTCCATCAAACACAGCATACTTCTTATCATAGACCATTGTGGGTTCTATAAACTCCAGAGTTGATCCATGCACACGAGCATCACCTTTCCCTGTTGCACCAAATAGAGAAGACCATGGTTTACGAACCTGGGAAACTCTGGAACTAGACCTTCTGGCTGCACGATCAGATCTCTCCATCACCCTGCCTCTGGAAGAGGAGGCCTCGATCGCTCGATCCGCAAGGTCCGCTGAAAGGCCCATCATCGGACCTCCTTGAACCTTCATTCCCGCGTCCACAGCAAGAAGCTTGTCCATGGAGCAAGCAAGAAACTAAGGAAGGATTGAGTAGACCCCGGTTGGAGGAGTTCCAACCGGTGGTAGCCCTGCCCTCCCTCCTCAGCTCAGGAGAGAAGCCTCACCCACCGCCAGAGGGCGGGGGTGAGCCCCAGACCTCTCGCCTGCCCACAGAATCCCCAGAGCTTCTCTCTCTAGAAAGTTAGAGAGAGAGCCAGCCAAGTGCCACTTTATCTCCTCAGATTTAGTGGAAAGAGAAATTTTTGGATCACCGGGTTGTGTGTTTTGACCCTTTACACTCTGGTTTTTTTAAGATCTGTCATTTCAATGCCCAACCCAATCTGGGAATCCAAATATTCCGTCAGTTCCCACATGTCAATTTAACCACCCGGTCGTGTCGGAGCAAACGGCATGCCGATCAGATCCCTATTTGGGATTTTGGACCCCCGGGTTGTGTGTTTTGACCCTTTAGACTAGGGTTTTTTTTAGATCCGTCATTTCAACGCCCAACCCAATCCGGGAATCCAAATCGGATTCCGTCAGTTCGCACACGTCAATTTAACCCACCCGGTCGTGTCGGAGTGAACGGCACACCGATCAGGATCTATTTGGTATTTTGGATCCCCGAGTTGTGTGTTTTGACCCTTTACACTCTGGTTTTTTTAAGATCTGTCATTTCAATGTCCAACCCAATCTGGGAATCCAAATCGTATTCCGTCAGTTCGCACATGTAAATTTAACACCCGGTCGTGTCGGAGTGAAAGACATGACGATCAGATCCCTATTTGGGATTTTGGACCCCGGGTTGTGACCTTTCTCGGGTATTTTTAGATCCGTCATTTCAACACCCAACCCAATTCCCAAATCGGATTCCGTCAGTTCGCACACGTCACTTTAACCCACCCGGTCGTGTCGGAGTGAACGGCATGCCAATCAAATCCCTATTTGGGATTTTGGACTCCGGGTTGTGTGTTTTGACCCTTTAGACTCTGGTTTTTTTTAGATCCTTCATTTCAACGCCCAACCCAATCCGGGAATCCAAATCGTATTCCGTCAGTTTGCACATGCAAATTTAACCACTCGGTCATGTCGGAGTGAACGACACACCGATAAGATCCCTATTTGGGATTTTGGACCCCGGTGGTGTTTTTTGACCCTTTAGACTTGAGTTTTTTTAGATCTATTATTTCAACGCCCAACCTAATCCGGGAATCCAAATCGGATTCCCTCAGTTCGCACACGTCAATTTAACCCACCCGGTCATGTTGGAGTGAACGACACGTCGATCAGTTGGGATTTTGGCCCCCCAGGTTGTGTGTTTTGACCCTTTAGACTCGGCTTTTTTTAGATCCGTCATTTCAACGCCCAACCCAATCCGGGAATCCAAATCGGATTCTGTCAGTTCACACACGTCAATTTAACCCACCCGGTCGTGTCGTAGTGAACGGCACGCCGATCAGATCCCTATTTGGGATTTTGCACCCCGGGTTGTGTGTTTTGACCCTTTAGACTCAGGTTTTTTTAGATCCGTCATTTCAAAACCCAACTCAATCCGTGAATCCAAATTGGATTCCGTCAGTTCGCACACGTCACTTTCACCCACCTGGTCGTGTCGGAGCGAATGACACACCGATCTCATCCCTATTTGGGACTTTGGACCCCCAGGTTGTGTTTTGACCATTTAGACTCGGGTTTTTTTAGATCCGTCATTTCAACGCCCAACCCAATCCGGGAATCCAAATCGGATTCCGTCTGTTCGCACACGTCAATTTAACCCACCCGGTCATGACGGAGTGAACGGCATGCTGAACGGATGCCTATTTGGTATTTTGGACACCCGGGTTGTGTGTTTTTACCCTCTACTAGGGTTTTTTTTAGATCAGTCATTTCAACGCCCAACCCAATCCGGGAATCTAAATCGGATTCCGTCAGTTCGCACACGTCAATTTAACCCAACCGATCGTGTCGGAGTGAACGGCATGCCGATCAGATCCCTATTTGGGATTTTGGACCCCCGAGTTGTGTGTTTTGACACTTTAGACTCGGCTTTTTTTAGATCCGTTATTTCACCGCCCAACCCAATCCGGGAATCCAAATCGGATTCTGTCAGTTCACACACGTCAATTTAACCCACCCGGTCGTGTCGTAGTGAACGGCACGCCGATCAGATCCCTATTTGGGATTTTGCACCCCGGGTTGTGTGTTTTGACCCTTTAGACTCGAGTTTTTTTAGATCCGTCATTTCAACGCCCAACCCAATCCGGGAATCCAAATCGGATTCCGTCAGTTCGCAGACGTCAATTTAACCCACACGGTCGTGTCGGAGTGAACGACACGCCGATCAGATCCCTATTTGGGATTTTGGACTCCCTAGTTGTGTGTTTTGACCCTTTAGACTCGGGTTTTTTTTAGATCCGTCATTTCAATGCCCAACCCAATCCGAGAATCCAAATCGGATTCCGTCAGTTCGCACACGTCAACATAACCCACCCGGTCGTGTTGGAGCAAATGGCATGCCGATCAGATCCCTATTTGGGATTTTGGACCCCCGGGTTGTTTGTTTTGACACTTTAGACTAGGGTTTTTTTTAGATCCCTCATTTCAAAGCCCAACCTAATCCGGGAATCCAAATCGGATTCTGTCAGTTCGCACACGTCACTTTCACCCATCCGGTCGTGTCGGAGAGAACGGCACACTGATCTGATCCATATTTGGGATTTTGGACCCCCAGGTTGTGTTTTGACACTTTAGACTCGGGTGTTTTTAGATCCGTCATTTCAAGGCCCAACCCAATCCTAGAATCCAAATCGTATTCTGTCAGTTCGCACACGTCTATTTAACCCACCCGGTCGTGTCGGAGTGAATAGAACACCGATCAAATCCCTATTTGGTATTTTGGATCCCCGGGTTGTGTGTTTTGACCCTTTACACTCTGGTTTTTTTAAGATCTATCATTTAAATGCCCAACCCAATCTGGGAATCCAAATATTCCGTCAGTTCGCACATGTCAATTTAACCACCCGGTCGTGTCGGAGCAAACGACATGCCGATCAGATCCCGATTTGGGATTTTGGACCCCCGGGTTGTGTGTTTTGACCCTTTAGACTAGGGTTTTTTTTAGATCCGTCATTTCAACGCCCAACTCAATTCGGCTATCAAAATCGGATTCCGTCAGTTCACACACGTCACTTTAACCCACCCGGTCGTGTCGGGGTGAACGGCATGCCAATCAAATCCCTATTTGGAATTTTGGACCCCGGATTGTGTGTTTTGACCCTTTAAACTCTGGTTTTTTTTAGATCCGTCATTTCAACGCCCAACCCAATCCGGGAATCCAAATCATTTCCGTCAGTTTGCACATGCAAATTTAACCACTCGGACTTGTCGGAGTGAACGACACGCCGATCAGATCCCTATTTGGGATTTTGGACACCGGGTGGTGTTTTTTGACCCTTTAGACTTGGGTTTTTTTAGATCTGTTATTTCAACGCCAAACCTAATCCGTGAATCCAAATCGGATTCCCTCAGTTCGCACACGTCAATTTAACCCTCCCGGTCGTGTCGGAGTGAACGACACGCCGATCAGATCCCTATTTGGGATTTTGGACTCCCGAGTTGTGTTTTTTGACCCTTTAGACTCGGGTTTTTTTTAGATCTGTCATTTGCCCAACCCAATCCGAGAATCCAAATCGGATTCCGTCCGTTCGCACACGTCAACTTAACCCACCCGGTCGTGTTGGAGGAAACGACATGCCGATCAGATCCCTATTTGGGATTTTGGACCCCCGGGTTGTTTGTTTTGACCCTTTAGACTAGGGTTTTTTTTTATCCCTCATTTCAAAGCCCAACCTAATCCGGGAATCGAAATCGGATTCTGTCAGTTTGCACACGTCACTTTCACCCACCCAGTCGTGTAGGAGAGAACGGCACACTGATCTGATCCATATTTGGGATTTTGGACCCCCAGGTTGTGTTTTGACACTTTAGACTCTGGTGTTTTTAGATCCGTCATTTCAACGCCCAACCCAATCCTGGAATCCAAATCGGATTCCGTAAGTTCGCACACGTCAATTTCATATTTGGGATTTTGGAACCCCAGGTTGTGTTTTGACACTTTAGACTCTGGTTTTTTTAGATCCGTCATTTCAACGCCCAACCCAATCCTGGAATCCAAATCGGATTCCGTAAGTTCGCACACGTCAATTAAACCCACCCGGTCGTGTCGGAGCAAACGGGATTTTGGACTTCGGGGTGAACGGCATGCCAATCAAATCCCTACTTGGGATTTTGGACCCCGGGTTGTGTGTTTTGACCCTTTAAACTCTGGTTTTTTTTAGATCCGTCATTTCAACGCCCAACCCAATCCGGGAATCCAAATCGTATTCCGTCAGTTTGCACATGCAAATTTAACCACTCGGTCATGTCGGAGTGAACGAGACGCCGATCAGATCCCTATTTGGGATTTTGGACCCCGGGTGGTATTTTTTGACCCTTTAGACTTGGGTTTTTTTAGATCTGTTATTTCAACGCCAAACCTAATCCGGGAATCCAAATCGGATTCCCCAGTTCGCACACGTGAATTTAACCCACCCGGTCATGTTGGAGTGAACGGCACGTCGATCAGATCCCTATTTGGGATTTTGGACCCCCAGGTTGTGTGTTTTGACCCTTTAGACTCGGGTTTTTTTAGATCCGTCATTTCAACGCCCAACCCAATCCGGGAATCCAAATAGGATTCCGTCAGTTCGCACACATCAATTTAACCCACTCGGTCGTGTCGGAGTGAATGACACGCTGATCAGATCCCTATTTGGGATTTTGGACTCTCGAGTTGTGTGTTTTGACCCTTTAGACTCCGGTTTTTTTTAGATCCGTCATTTCAACGCTCAACCCAATCCGAGAATCCAAATCGGATTCCGTCAGTTCGCACACGTCAACTTAACCCACCCGGTCGTGTTGGAGCAAACGGCATGCCGATCAGATCCCTATTTGGAATTTTGGACCCCCTGGTTGTTTGTTTTGACCCTTTAGACTAGGGTTTTTTTTTGATACCTCATTTCAAAGCCCAACCTAATCCAGGAATCCAAATCGGATTCTGTCAGTTCGCACAAGTCACTTTCACCCACTCGGTCGTGTCGGAGAGAACGGCACACTGATCTGATCCATATTTGGGATTTTGGACCCCCAGGTTGTGTTTTGACACTTTAGACTCGGGTGTTTTTAGATCCGTCATTTCAACGCCCAACCCAATCTTGGAATCCAAATCGGATTCCGTCAGTTCGCACACGTCAATTTCATATTTGGGATTTTGGACCCCCAGGTTGTGTTTTGACACGTTAGACTATGGTTGTTTTAGATCCGTCATTTAAACGCCCAACCCAATCCTGGAATCCAAATCGGATTCCATAAGTTCGCACACGTCAATTAAACCCACCTTGTCGTGTCGGAGCAAACGACATGCCGATCCGTGTTTTGACCCTTTAGACTAGGGTTTTTTGTAGATCCGTCATTTCAACGCCCAACCCAATCTGGGAATCCAAATCGGATTTCGTCAGTTCGCACACGTCAATTTAACCCACCCAGTCGTGTCGGAGTGAACGGCATGCCGATCAGATCCCTATTTGGGATTTTGGACCGCTGGTTGTGTGTTTTGACCCTTTAGACTTGGGTCTTTTTTAGATCCGTCATTTCAACGCCCAACCCAATCCGGGAATCCAAATCGGATTCCGTGAGTTCGCACACGCCAATTTAACCCACCCATTCGCGTCGGAGTGAACGGCACGCCGATCAGATCCCTATTTGGGATTTTGGACCGCCGGTTGTGTGTTTTGACCCTTTAGACTTGGGTTTTTTTAGATTCGTCAGTTCAACGCCCATCCTAATACGGGAATCCAAATCGGATTCTGTCAGTTCGCACACGTCACTTTTGACCACCCGTTAGTGAGAACGACACACCGATCTGATCCATATTTGGGATTTTGGACCCCCAGGTTGTGTTTTGACACTTTAGACTCGGGTTTTTTTAGATCCGTCATTTCAACGCCCAACGCAATCCTGCAATCCAAATCGGATTCCGTCAGTTCGCACGCGTCAACTTAACCCACCCGGTCGTGTCGGAGCAAACGGCATGCCGATCAGATCCCTATTTGGGATTTTGTACCCCCGGGTTGTTTGTTTTGACCTTTTAGACAAGGGTTTTTTTTAGATCCGTCATTTCAACGCCCAACCCAATCCGGGAATCCAAATCGGATTCCGTGAGTTCGCACTCGCCAATTTAACCCACCCATTCGCGTCGGAGTGAACGGCACGCCGATCAGATCCCTATTTGGGATTTTGGACCGCCGGTTGTGTGTTTTGACCCTTTAGACTTGGGTTTTTTTAGATTCGTCAGTTCAACGCCCAACCTAATACGGCAATCCAAATCGGATTCTGTCAGTTCGCACACGTCACTTTCACCCACCCGGTTGTGTCGGAGTGAACGGCATGCAGATCAGATCCCTATTTGGGATTTAGGACTCCCGGATTGTGTGTTTTGACCCTTTAGAATCGGGTTTTTTTTAGATCCATCATTACAACGCCCAACCCAATCCGGGAATCCAAATCGGATTCCGTCAGTTCGCACAGGTCAACTTAACCCACACGGTCGTGTCGGAGCAAACGGCATGACGATTAGATCCCTACTTGGGATTTTGGACCCCCGGGTTGTTTGTTTTGACCCTTTAGACTAGGGTTTTTTTTAGATCCGTCATTTCAACGCCCAACCCAATCCGGGAATCCAAATCGGATTCCGTCAGTTCGCACACGTCATCTTAACCCTCCCGGTCGTGTTGGAGCAAACGGCATGCCGATCAGATCCCTATTTGGGATTTTGGACCCCCGGGTTGTTTGTTTTGACCCTTTAGACTAGTTTTTTTTTTAGATCCGTCATTTCGACGCCCAACCCAATCCGGGAATCCAAATCGGATTCCGTGAGTTCGCACACGTCAATTTAAGCCACCCCGTCGCATCGGAGTGAACGGCACGCCGATCAGATCCCTATTTTGGGATTTTGGACCGCCGGTTGTGTGTTTTGACCCTTTAGACTTGGGTTTTTTTAGATTCGTCATTTCAACGCCCAACCTAATCCGAAAATCCGAATCGGATTCTGTCAGTTCGCACACGTCACTTTTACCCACCCGGTCGTGTCGGAGAGAACGACACACCAATCTGATCCATATTTGGGATTTTGGACCCCCAGGTTGTGTTTTGACACTTTACACTCGGGTTTTTTTAGATCCGTCATTTCAACGCCCAACCCAATCCTGGAATCCAAATCGGATTCCGTCAGTTCGCACATGTCAACTTAATCCACCCGGTCGTGTCGGAGCAAACGGCATGCCGATCAGATCCCTATTTGGGATTTTGGACCCCCGGGTTGTTTGTTTTGACCTTTTAGACTAGTGTTTTTTTTAGATCCGTCATTTCAACGCCCAACCCAATCCGGGAATCCAAATCGGATTCCGTGAGTTCGCACACGCCAATTTAACCGACCCGATCGCGTCGGAGTGAATGGCACGCCGATCAGATCCCTATTTGGGATTTTGGACCGCCGGTTGTGTGTTTTGACCCTTTAGACTTGGGTTTTTTTTAGATTCGTCATTTCAACGCCCAACCTAATCCGGGAATCCAAATCGGATTCTGTCAGTTCGCACACGTCACTTTCACCCACCCGGTCGTGTCGGAGTGAACGGCATGCCGATCAGATCCCTATTTGAGATTTTGGATCCCCGGGTTGTGTGTTTTGACCCTTTAGACTAGGGTTTTTTTTTAGATCCATCATTTCAATGCCCAACCCAATCCGGGAATCCAAATCGGATTCCGTCAGTTCGCACACGTCAATTTAACGCAACGGTCGTGTCGGAGTGAACGACACACCGATCAGATCCCTATTTGGGATTTTTGGATCCCCGGGTTGTGTGTTTTGACCCTTTACATTGGTTTTTTTAAGATCCGTCATTTCAATGCCCAACCCAATCTGGGAATCCAAATCGTATTCCATCAGTTCGCACATGTCAATTTAACCACCCGGTCGTGTCGGAGTGAAAGACATGCCGATCAGATCCCTATTTGGGATTTTGGACCCCGGGTTGTGTGTTTCGACCCTTTAGACTCTGGTTTTTTTTTTAGATCCTTCATTTCAACGCCCAACCCAATCCGGGAATCCAAATCGTATTCCGTCAGTTTGTTTGTTTTTTTTTTTTTGGTCGATCAACCAAGGGAAATGAATTAATAAAAAGATTCAATTTACAGTAGAAAGCCATTGAGTCACAAGAACTCAATAGACTAACAAAAAAAAAGCAGCTAGAAACAAGCTATACGACTGAATGTGACATCACAGGTCGATGACTACATAGCAGCTTTTATTGTAATATTGAATGTTTTGCATAAAAAAAAAAAACTAGTCTAATTCGGGGGTTTCTCTCTCTAGGCGATTCTAGAGAGAGAAGCTCTGGGGATTTGGCGACCTTGGGGAGTTCTGTGGGGTTGGCCCCTGGGGGGCGCATGGAGGTCATTCCTCCGGGTGCTCCCATTGGCCAGGTGATCACCGCGGCAAGAAACCTTCATCCTGATGGTGCTCTTCCACTAGGTGATCCCCCTATCCCTCCCTCTTCTTCTTCGAGGGGTCGTTCTTTTGCTCGTGGAGGTTCTCGGTCCATGAGATCTCGTTCTAGAGTATCTCTTGCTCGCCGACCTTGGTCTGCTCTGTTCGAAGGAGGCAATGGCAATCCTGCTGCGGTTAAAGAAGATTCTTTGGAGTTCATAGAACCTGTATTCCTCAATGACAGAAAGCTGGCAGTGTTCGAAAGTGAAGATGCAAAGGAGTTGCAGGAGTCGTGGAAGCTCGCCATAATGGGGTATTGTGTGGGAATAAAACCTATCTTCTCTGCACTTCATTCTTATATTCATAACTTCTGGAAACCCAAGGGTGAGGTAGAGCTGTTGTTGCGCGAAGGGGGGTTCTTCCTAGTTCTGTTTAATCAAGAAGAAAATATGAGAAGGGTGCTTGATGGGTTCTGGTGCATCAAAGGACACCCTCTCATTATTCGAAGATGGAGTCCGGAATTGAAGATGGAGAAAGAATCTCTAATATCCATGCCGGTTTGGGTGAGGTTCCCTGGTCTTCCTCTAAAATGGTGGACGGCGAGAGGTCTGAGCAAGCTGGCTAGCCTTCTGGGTCGTCCTCTTCATATGGATGCATTGACAGCTTCTCGCAAGCGATTGTTATTTACCCGAGTTTGTATTCTGATGAATGTTGAAGCCTCGTTCCCTTCTGAATTGTCCGTCATGGATGTGGATGGTTCTATCGAAGCCATTCCTGTGCAATACGACTGGAAGCCGGTTGTCTGTGCAAACTGCAAATCTTTTGGTCATGGTGATGGAGAATGCCGGTCCGTTGCAGGTGGCAAGAAGGTCATGGTTTGGAGGCCGAAGAGGATGGAACCAGGTGTTTCTGGCGCCGAGGCTGTTGCTTCTGATGGGGGGGAGGGCGCCAGACCTGGTGGTCATGCGGGAGAGGTGCTTCAGGAGACCCACGGTCTGGTGGCTAACTTGATTGCACCAGCTCATGCAGATTCTATTCATTCAGCAGGTTCTCTTGCTATGGTTAACAGATTTGCTGCTTTAGATAGTGATATGGATGTGGATGGCAGTGGGGATCGTAGTGAATCAAGGCCTTCCTTCCTTGACCCTGCTGACCGTGTCATTGGAAGGAAGAAGACTGACTTTGGAAGAGAAGCTGGTGCGTGTCATGCCTCCAACAATATGGCAGTACAATCTAATGAAATTAGTAAGGTAAACCTTTCCATTCTTACCGGGCAAGATTTTTCAGATAACGGTAATAACCGGGGGAAGGAAGATCTGTTGCATGGCAATGTTTACGTAGGTGGACACATGGAATCCTTTGGTGCGCCGGTTTCTGAGGATGGAAATCATCACATTTCCCTGCAAAACATATCTCCTTCCATTTATTCTAAGACGCTAGATGCTCCTTCTTCGAAGATGCATGTTTCGTCTACAGCGGGACGTGAAGTTGCCTCCTCTTTGCATGGCAATTTGCATGGCGCATTAAATGCTAATACTAATCACCATACTGGAAGGCAGGAACGTGGGGGACGTAAGGGGGACTCACAAACCAATCATGCAATGATTTCAGATAAGGGAGGCGTTCTGGTCGGAGCTCATTCTTACCATAAGCAAGGAAATAAAATACATATTCATACTAATGAGGGAACGAAGCGTGAGGAACGTGAAGGGACTTCACATGCACCTACAGGGATTTCAGGTATGTCTGTGGACAATACTATGGATAAGATCCAAGCCAGAATTCGCTCTCTCTCCCAAAGTCAGTAATGAAAGTAACTTCTTGGAATGTTCGGGGATTGAACAAAAGAGGTAATAGAATGAGCGTTAGAAATTCAATTTCTCATTCTTGTGCAGACATTGTTATCTTACTTGAAACTCGAGTTAAAAGGGATAACATGATTAGTAGAAGGCTTTCTATTGCACCTCAACTCAATATGCTCCATAATTATGATGATCATCATGGTGGAAGAATCTGGGTTCTTTGGAATGGTAACACTGTTCATGTGAACTGTGTTAAAACTACCTCGCAACTCATCCACATGGATTGTACGGATGGTTCTTCAGGGAAGGTGTTCCACTTGACTGCTGTGTATGGATCAAATCTTACTTATGAAAGGAAAACTCTCTGGAACGACATAATCCATCTTTCTATGTCTATCTCTTTTCCTTGGCTCATTGCTGGTGATTACAATTGTGTTCGTAATCCGGATGAAAAAGTTGGTGGTCGGAAGTTAACTCCATCTATGCTTAGAGATTTCAATACTTGTATTGAGTCATCATCCTTGCTTGATTTGAAGAGTGTGGGAAATACTTTATCCTGGTGTAATCAGTCGGTTGGTGCAAGAAGGATTCTTTGTAGGCTGGATAGAGCTCTTATTAACCAAGCTTGGATTGATGAATTTCCTAATAGCTATGTTTCTTATGGAGACTGCCTTCTCTCTGATCACTCTCAGCTCACTATTTTCAGTGAGGAACATGTTGCTACAGGTCCTAAACCCTTCAAATTCTTCAACATGTGGGCTCAGCATAATTCCTTTCTTCCTACTGTGGAAAAAGCTTGGAATATCCAGATCAAAGGAACTCCGTTATTTATTATCTGCCAGAAACTTCGCGCAACCAAGGCCGCTTTGAAAGTGTGGAACCGTAATGATTTCGGTCTCATTTTTAAGAAGGTTACTAATGCTACTGAAGCTCTCCACAAGTCACAAGAAGCTCTAGCTGCAGATCCAATGAATAATGAATTTATTCAGAAGGAGAAGAAGGCACGTGATGAATACCTTGCTTGTCTTTCCATGGAAGGAACTTTTGCTCAGCAGAGGGCTAAGCAACATTGGCTTACCCAGACAGATGATAATACTAAATTCTTCTATGCTAGTATCAAAGGAAGGAGGATGATTAATTCTATTAGAAGATGCAAGTTACCAGATGGAAGTACCACTGAGGATCCGCAGCATCTGAAGGATCATGCAATTCAGTTCTATAGCTCCCTTCTAAATCAGCATCAAGACTATGACATTCCAGATTTCCAAGCTTCTAGAGTCCTCTCTGAGGAGGATAGGATTTCTATCATGAGGCCATTTACTGATGAGGAGATTACTGAGGTTATCATGAGTGCTCCGAAGAATAAAAGTCCGGGTCCAGATGGTTTTCCTGCAGATTTCTACCAACTGTGCTGGACCATTGTGAGAAATGATGTTCTGTCAGCTGTGCATTACTTCTTCAACGGTGGGAGATGGCTTCGTCAGGTGAACCATACTTTCATATCTCTTATTCCTAAAAGTGAGAAAGCTGATTCCTTTGATCAATTCAGACCCATCTCCCTGTGCAATTTTCTCTACAAGATCATCACTAAACTCATTGCAAACCGTATGCAAGTTCTTATGCCTCACCTTATTAGCAATCATCAGTCTGCTTTCATTAAAGGGCGCCGGATCCAAGATAGCATCCTTTTAGCTAATGACATTGTGAGAGATCTTCATTCTAAACAACGTGGAAATCTGATGTGTATGAAGGTTGACCTTCGCAAGGCTTTTGACACTGTAAGTTGCTCCTACATCCTTCACGTTATGAAAAGCATGGGATTTCCGGATTGTTACCTGCAATGGATCCACACCCTTACTACTTCTGCAAGTTTCTCTGTTCTCCTTAATGGTAGTCCTGTGGGCTTCTTCAATTCCAGTAATGGTATCAGACAGGGGGATCCTTTGTCCCCGTACCTATTTTGCATTTCTATGGAAGGTCTCTCTATCCTTATTGATAACAAGATGAAGGAAGGTCTGTTGCAAGTTCCCTCTTTCGGGAATACGAAGGTCTCCCATTTGATGTTTGCTGATGATCTGCTTCTTTTCTTCAAGCCAAATGTTTCCTCAGCCCATTGTATCTCTACTACTCTGGAACAATTTCATAGCATTTCTGGGTTACAGCTTAATGTGGCTAAGAGCAAGGTGTTTATTGGTGCTAAAATTCATCACAAAGGACCCCTTCTCAATGCTCTTCATGTTCACGAAGGCTCACTCCCTTCCACCTACTTGGGGTTGCCTCTTTTCTCTACCAGGATTACCAGCCATCACTGTACTCCCATTGTTCAGAAAATTAAAAATCGAATCGCAGCATGGAAAACCAGATTGCTTTCTAAAGCAGGTCGGTTGGAATTGATCAGGTCAGTGCTTAACTCTTATGCTATCTATTGGGCAATATCCTTTATCTTGCCTAAAGGGTTGATCGGGGAGGTGGAAAGACTGCTTAGAAATTTCTTCTGGCATGCTTCGGGGGAGTACAAGCCTTTTCATCTAATTAAATGGAAGTTCTTATGCCGCCCTAAAGAGGAAGGTGGAGTTGGTTTGCGTCGTCTTGCTGATTGGAATGATTCCTCAATTACCTTGCACCTTTGGAATATAATATCAAATCAGGACACTCTTTGGATCCAATGGGTGAGGAACAAATACCTGAAAAATAAATCAATTTGGAATATCAAGATGCACTCTTATTATTCCCATGCTTGGAAAGGTATTTTACAAGCAAGAGATTGGCTTTCTCAACAAGTTCACTTCAAAATTGGTAATGGTCGACATGTGCTGTTATGGCTGGATCCTTGGTTTGAGGGGACTTCTCTTATATCTAACGGTGGTGAATTTATCAGATTTCTGCTTGGCCTTCCCCTAACATCCACTGTAAGTACCTTTATTCAAGATGGTCAATGGCATCTCCCGCCTCCAACTGCTAGAGAAATGATTGATCTATGGCCGAGAATTAGTTGCATTCCAATTCATGATGACTGCGATGATGCTATTGTGTGGAAGCACAATCAAGGAATCATTAATATCAAGAACATATATGATCAGAAACGTGCTATGTATTCTAAAGTTCCTTGGGTTCAGCTGGTTTGGCAGAGACCGACAAGTCAAAAACACTCTGTGCATGCGTGGCAGGTCTTCTTAGGTGGTATTCAAACTTTTGACCTTCTCCAGAAACGTGGTCTTCAAGGGCCTAACATCTGCGTTTTGTGCAACCAGAGTGAAGAATGCATTAATCACCTTTTCTTCCAATGCCCTTATAGTTCTTGGGTTTGGATGCAAATCTTGCATTGCCTAGACATCCACAGAAGACCTAAGCAGACCGTTATTTCTGAAGGGGAAAGTTTAATTACAAGTTTTAGATCTACTGGTGTTGGTACAAGTGTGGCCTTTGCTAGTTTTCGTGCCTCGCTCTGGTGGATATGGAAAGAAAGATGCAGTAGAATTTTCAAGTCTAATCTGCATACTCGGATGCAAGTGCTTCTTTCTATTCTTGCGGACATCCGACATATTACTGAAGCTCATATTCAGACTTCACCATCCTCCATCAGATCAGCAAGAATACTTAGGAACTTTAGTATAAGGGGTTCTTGACTTTTGCTCTCTTGTTCCTTGTTCATGTCTTTCATTTTAGCTACTTTTTAGTGATTTATTCACTGGGTGTAACTCATGCCTATCGCCTGTGATAGCATGAGTATGATATTGTACTTATCATGATCCTTTTTGATCAATAAAACTTCCGGTATTACTTACCAAAAAAAAAGAATGTTTTGCATAAATAGTTGGACCGACCAGAAATAGGGCGATTATAAGTGTTTTTTTTTTTTGATAAGTAATAATGCATTAAGGAAAATTATAGGACAGACCTATGATCAAGGATACATAGGCAAAGGCTCCTATTGGAGAGTAGGAGAGTGCACCCTACCTCAAGGAGGTAGAATGTTCTCACTCCACCACTCTCAACAAAAGGATAACCATCAGAAACATCTCATGACCACACAGACTGTGGACCAGTAAGCAAGACTTTTAGATCATGACCACACAAGCTGTGGACTATGAGAAATTGAAAATGGTTTGCCACTTAAGAAAGGGAAATGTTGAAGCGAATTAGTATGTCCTTTTCTCTTCTGGTGCAACCTTCCAATTTAGTGTTTTCCATACAAAGCTTTAGGTCCAGAAGAATCCCGATCAGCAATTGCATGTTCGACCTATGCTTGTTTTCAAGGATTCGAAGACATCTTTCCCGCCAGATCCACCAGACTGCAATCTTAAGAGTAAGTTGGGCCAGCGTCCAAGAAATATTTTTGTGGGGGAAGTTTTGATCTAGCATCTGAATCTCCTTCTCCAAGGAATCTTCTGGTTGTCTCCCAAAATCAAACCTGCACAAAAGTTGGTTCCAAATCCACCTGGAGTAATGACATTGGAAAAAGAGATGGTCATGGGATTCTTCTTTAGTTTTACAAAGGATACATTGGTTTGCCATATGAAAACCTTTAGCCTTCAAAACATCTTGAGTAGGAAGCTTCTTCATCTCAGCTTGCCATAAGCAAATGTTAAACTTCTGCGCAGCCGGTTGACCCCAAATCCATCTATAGTATTGTCTTTCAGTACAAGAACTCCTTACCTCATTCCAGGCCGAAGCAATACTAAACACTCCTCCATTATGGTTCCAAGTAATTAGATCTCCACCGGCATGTAATGGAATGTTTCTTAGAATCGGCCAAAGGGAGAGCATTTGGTGTGAAGTAGCACAAGGCAAAACCCAATCAGCATTATGAATGAATGGATGAATATTCATGTTTCTATCAGCTCCCAAATCTTGTCTTATCCTTTCACCATACATCTGGAAAATACTTTGACCATTTATCCATGGGTCATACCACATATTAAAAAGAGAACCATCAGCAATTTTGTAAGTGATGTGAGATTGCATCCACTCCCTTTCCTTAAGCACTCCTTTCCAAGCACTAGAATAGTGTGCTTTACATTTGATAAGCCAGATATTCTTATTCAGCAAGTACTTATTATAAATCCATTCAATCCATATAGAGTCTCTCTTCTGAATAGTATCCCACAAGAGTTTTATAGAGGCATCTCTATTCCAGTCCTGAAGCCTTCGAAGACCCAATCCTCCTTTTTTAGGCCTGCAAATATCCTACCATTTGACCATATGCAAAGACTTCATATCAGAATTTCCTTTCCAAAAGAAATCACGCAGAGTGTTTTCAATGAGTTTAATAAGCCCCTTAGGAAGAAGAAAAGTTGAAGACCAGTAGATCGAGTAAGATTGAAGAATAGATCTTATAAGCTCCAGTCTACCTGCCTTAGATAGAAGCCTATTCTTCCAAGCATTCAACCGGCTTTTGATCTTCTCCAAGAGAGGAGTACAATGAACCTTTTTAATGGAGGTGGAGATAAGAGGAAGGCCAAGGTAAGGAACAGGGAAATTACCTTCTCCAACTCCCAAAATAGTCAAGAACCGATTTCTATGCTGAACATTACCACCAATAAACAGTTTACTTTTTTGCTTGTCCTTAGCTTGCCAGGTGCTTCTCTTGGCTTTTGATCAGACAGCTTCAGGTTCTTCAATCCTGAAATAAGATCGTCAGGGATAGATGGTACCTGACTTTTCTCTTTTCGTAATTGAGCTATTTCCTGTCTGAGAGCCTTCACTTCCTCTGTTAACCTTACAAGCAACTCAATTTGAGTATTGTTTTGCTTGATCAAAGTTGAAAGTGAGACCCGAACAAGAGGAGAAATCTTGTAGGATTTTCATGAGGTTATCAGCAGAAGGTAAATCATTCTTCAAGAATATAATGAGATCATCAGCAAATACAACATGAGAAATGTGCATATTACCAGCAGCAGGCACTTTTTTTTTGGTAAGTAATACCGGAGTTTAATATTGAATAATGAAAATAATGGAGATGGAGATCATGTACAATGGGTGGTCCATGCTACCACAGGTCAGTAGCTATGGACCCGAAGAAGGAGCAAGAAGCTCACTAGAAGAAGATGTTAAGAAAACATCAGAAGACAACCAGCACCTAGAAGGATCAAATCCTTCGAATGTTGAAGTTGCTGAGAATTCTATTAGACCTTATGGTAGAGTTGAGCGCCTGAATGTGGAATTCAGTAGTACTTCTAATGTCTGAAAGAATGGACAGCAGCACTTGCACTTTGCTTCGACTTTTGCCTTCAAAGATTCGCAAACACCTTTCCTTCCATATCCACCAAAGAGCAGCCCTAAAGGAAGCGAAAGCCACACAAGTTGCAGCGCCATAAGTGTGGAAGCTGGAGATAAGACATTCACACTCAGCCGAAATAGTCTCCTTTGGTCCACGATGGATATCCAGTCTATGCAAAATTTGCATCCAAATCCATGAGCTATAGGGGCACTGGAAAAACAAGTGATTTACATACTCCTCATGCATTTTACAAAGAACACAAATATTGGGACCATACAAACCCCGCCTTTGGAGAGCATCGAAAGAAGGAATACCACCCATCATAACATGCCAAGCATGGAGGGAGTGCTTCTGGATAGTCGGCCTCTTCCAGACAAGATTAGTCCAGAAAACTTTCGGGTACATGATTCTTTTCAGATCTTGAATGTGCTTAATATTAAGTATCCCATTGTTGTGTTTCCAAATGACAGTGTCCTCTTGATCACCATAAATAGGAATGCTAAGGATACGGGGCCAGAGATCAAACATCTCACTAGAAGTCGGATTGGGAAGACACCATCTCCCATCATGGATGAAGGTACTTACCGTGGCATTAGAGGGCAGCCCAAGTAAAAATCTGATGTAATCTCCTCTCTCCTCCAAGAGAATTCAAAGTATGACCATAAATCCAAGGATCTTCCCACAGGTTTATTGAATCTCCTTTTCCCACTTTATAAGTCACATTAGATGTCATCCAATCTCTAACCTGTAGAATGCCCTTCCATGCATGAGAATGGTAAGGCTTTGCTTGAGCTGACCATATACTCTTATTCTTGAGATATCTACCCTTCACCCATTGAGTCCATAAACTTTCTTGATTAGAGAGAATCCTCCAGAGTTGCATAGTAATCATTGAAGAGTTCCAAATAGAAAGCCTCCTGAGACCCAGACCACCCTCTCTTCCTTTGGCCTGCACAACCACTCCCACTTTTTGCATAGTAATCGGATGCAACTTGTTATGCCTAACATTATTAGCCTCAATCAAGCTGCTTTCATTAAAGGGAGAAGTATTCATCATAATGTTCTTTTAGCAAATGACTTGGTGAAGGATTTGCATTCTAAAGCTAGAGGCAACAGAATATGTTTCAAAGCAGACCTGAGAAAGGCTTTTGACTCTGTCAACAGGAATTTGATCTACTATATGATGGAGGCTATGCGCTTTCCAGCTCAGTGGATTAATTGGATCAGGAATTGTATTGAGACCCCTCGATTCTCCATTCTTTTCAATGGTTCTCCAATTGGATTCTTCTCTACTTCGAATGGTATTAGACAAGGAGACCCCCTTTCTCCTTATCTGTTTACCATTGCCATGGAGTGTTTGACCTGCATATTGAGAAGGAGGTTTCTGCTGGAAGAATTCGTGTCCCTTCTGCCGGTACCTTGAATGTCTCTCATATCACTTTTGCTGATGATCTTATTATCTTTTCTCAAAAGGATATTGGTTCTATTCAGCAGCTAGCTATTATTCTTAAAGACTTTGGGGATGCTTCTGGTCTCAAGTTAAATCACTCTAAAAGTAAGGTCTATATTGGGGCTGGTATTCAAGATAAGCAGAAGATTGTTGATTGCCTTGGAGTTGAGGAAGGCGCTCTGCCTTGTCCTTATCTTGGTCTTCCATTGATTTCCACTGGTATCAAGAGAATTCATTGCCATCCAATCATAGAGAAAATAGAGCATCGCTTGCAATCTTGGAAAACAAGACTTCTGTCCAAGGCGGGTAGACTTGAGCTGATTCGTTCGGTTCTCCAGTCTTACACCATATACTGGTCTAATGCTTTTGTTCTTCCTGCTGGCTTTTTTTTTTTTTTGGTCGGTCAACCAAAGAGAATCAATTAATAAATGAAGGAAATGTACAAAGAAAAAGATGGGTTAAGAAACCCATGACCCGAAATAAGAAAGTAGAAGATGACACTACAAGCTAGTGACTATCTTCTATAAAGATCCAGAAGGACAACCAAAGTAGAACTCTACAAAGCAATTTTTACATGAATATTGAATCTCTTGCATAAATAGTTAGACCGACCAGAAAGGCTGTTATTGTAAGTGGTAGCTTCAACACATCTCCGAACATCCTGAATGATGGATAAAGTAATGTGAATGGCAGAAGTGCAAACTCCCTCAAAAGTTCTAGTGCATCTTTCTTTCCAAATCCACCAAATTGTAGCCCGAAATAGAAGTCGAGCCTTCTTCCTGCTGGCTTGCTTCAAGAGATTGAAAGAATCCTTTGCAAATTCTTTTGGAATGGGAATGGTGACAGCAAATCTCTTCATATGGTGAACTGGGATAGTATTTGCTCTCCCAAGGAGGAAGGAGGGTTAAATCTTAGAAAACTCAAGGATTGGAACAATGCTTTTATGGTTAAAAATCTGTGGGATATCCTTCAAAAGTCCAATACTCTGTGGGTTCATTGGATTAATCATAAGTATCTTTCGAAATGCAACATTTGGCAGGCCGTCACTAAGCCCCATCACTCTGTTGCTTGGAAGAGCATCCTAAAGGCCAGAAATCTCATTCAAAACCATATTAATTACAAAATTTCTGATGGCAGAGATTTTAGTATGTGGCATGACCCTTGGGTTAATGGTAAAAGTATCTTTCATCTTCATGGAGACAGAATCAGGCAGGACTTGGGGGCTCCTCATGATATCACTATTTCTGAGTTCATTGACAATGGCACTTGGAAGCTCCCAACGCCAACTTCTGCTGACATGTTCACTCTTTGGCCTCTTATTGCTGATATTCCTATCCATAATAATCATGGTGATACTATCTCTTGGATTCATGACAGAGGAAAATTTAGTGCTACCTCAGCTTGGAACCAGATCAGAAACAAAAGGCAACAATGGTTTCCCTATGGTTGGACTTGGGATCGCCCTCTCAATCCCAAGCATTCTTTATGTACTTGGCAAGCCCTTCACAAAAAGCTACCCACTCTTGACAACATTCAAAGAAAAGGTCTTTCTATAGTGAATAGATGCTCGCTATGCCTTCATGCCAATGAAACAATTGATCATTTATATTTTGAGTGTTCTTATTCTAGATGGATTTGGAAGGAAATTCTTAGGAGATTTGATTTCAGCAGGAATCCGCATCAAAGCCTCACTCTGGAATTACAAACCCTCATGCAAGCTTTCCCTGTGAAAAGTAAGCTCAGTAGCCTTGCCAAAGTGATCTTCAGATGTACTATTTGGTGGGTGTGGAGAGAGAGATGTCTTCGGATCTTTGAAGATTGCAAAAGAGATAAAATGAGTATTCTCATTGACATTCTCTATGATACTAGATGCATTGTTGAGAATCATTTGAAGAAGGTGACTTTATCCCAAAGGGAAAAAGGGGTTTTCACAAGATTTAATTTCTCCTTAAGTTAGTTTAGATCAATTTAATTTCCTTGAATAGTTCCATGAGAGGTCTAATGCATTATGTTTCTACACTAATCTTTATCTTCAAGCTTGGTTCTATTTTTCTATCCCTCTTTGCAGGTTGTCAGTAAGGTTTCCGCTAGCTTGCTGCTTTGAAGTTTTCTAGAAGGTCCTGTACTTAATTATCCATCCTTTTTAAGGACTTACTTTGTCTTCATAGGCTACGGATTGTGTAGTCATGAACCTTGGTCATAATCTACAGCCTGTGTAGATATGGCCTTTTGTACATTCTTTTCTCATGCAATATAGTTACTTTTACCTACCAAAAAAAAAAAAAAATTTTATAGAGATGACAAAAGAATATACAAAGCCCCCATGACCATAAGGTACATAGGACATAGACTCCCTTTGGAGGACAGGAGAGTGCACCCCTTTTCAAAGAAAAGGAATGTTCTCACTCCACCATCCTCAACAAAAGGATGTCTCCTAATCATGGCCACACAAACTGTGGACTATGAATGCTAGACTGAAAAAATGAGCAACTTAAAACCCAGCAATGTTGAATCGCCTCAAGATTCCCTTGTCTCTTTGAGAATGAGCTCGGATACTAAAACTTTCCATGCAAATCTTAATGTCGTGGAGGATACTTATGAGCACTTGCATATTGGATCGGTCCTTAGCATCATAAATTCTTTTACATCTTTCTCTCCAAATCCACCATATAGTTGTCTTCAAAGCTAGTTGGGCAAGGGACCAAATTGTATTGTGAGTGGGAAAATTAGCTTTCAGCCTGTCAATTTCCT
Source organism: Colocasia esculenta (assembly GCA_014218235.1). Classification (NCBI taxonomy): domain Eukaryota; kingdom Viridiplantae; phylum Streptophyta; class Magnoliopsida; order Alismatales; family Araceae; genus Colocasia; species Colocasia esculenta. Next base: position 78,793,548 of record CM024766.1, read on the forward strand.
CTCTTAAGTTATGTTCTGGAGGTCTTCTAAGATCAAACCGACGAAGGATCTGTTTCCAAATCCAATTGTTATAGACACAAGTGAAGAAGAGATGGTCATGATCTTCCTCATTTTCCCTGCAAAGAACACATTTATTAGCTAAATGGTAACCCTTCATTTTCAGATTGCTTTGAGTTGGAAGTTTTTGCAAATCCGCTTGCCAAATACATATATTAAATTTCTGCGCCCCTGGCTTTCCCCAAATCCAGTTGTAGTTGCTATTATGAACATGCTTGGTTCTGATTTCATTCCAAACCGAAGAGATGGTAAACTTCCCATTGTTGTGCTTCCAAGTAATGAGATCATGTTGGTCCTGGGAGATAGCTATGTTACTGATGATTGGCCAAAGAGTTATCATATCAGGAGAAGTGGCAATAGGTAGGTCCCATTCTCCATTTCTGATGAAGTGTTGAATGGTAATATCCTTGGGAGCCCCTAAATCTTGGCGAACTCTATCACCATAAATCTGAAAAATACTTCCAGCTATCCAAGGATCATACCACATACTGAATTGAGAGTTATGGTTTATATGGTAAGCAATCTGATTTCTTATCCAGTCTCTTTCTTTTAGAACAGCCTTCCAAGCTGAAGAGTATTTGTACCTGCACTTAACAACCCATAAGCTCTCCTTAGTAAGGTATTTGTTGTATAACCAGTCCACCCACAGAGAAGGCTTTCTTTGCAACACGTCCCAAAGAATCTTGACCGTGGCAGCTCTATTCCAATCTGTAAGATTTTGAGACCAAGACCTCCTTCCTGCTTAGTCTTGCAAATATCCTCCCATCTTATCATATGAATAGCTTTTTTATCCGAGGTACCATTCCAGAAGAAATCCCTACAGATTTTTTCAATCTGATTTAGCAAACCAGTAGGCAGAATGAATGCCGAAGACACTGATGGAGAAGGAGCGCAGCACAGATCCGATTAGTTGAAGGCGTCCTGCTTTAGAAAGAAGGCGATTTTTCCAAGAATTTAGTCTTCTTTTGATCTTTTCCAGTAAAGGAACACAGTGAATCTTCCTAATGGAAGAGGAGATCAAAGGGAGGCCCAAGTAAGGAACCGGTAAAGAACCTTCAGCAACTTCCAGAATCCTCAAGAAATCTTCTTTGTTATTTATACCTCCCCCAAAGAAAAGCTTGCTTTTCTCTTTATTCATGAAGAGACCAGAGTAGGAGGAGAAGACATGCATGACATTCTTAACAAGTTCTTCCTACTCTTATCAGTCCTCATCAATCAGCTTTCATCCGGGGGCGCCGTATTCAGAATAACATACTGCTGGCTAATGACTTAGCAAAGGATCTTCACTCCAAGCACAGAGGGACTCAAATTTGCCTTAAAGCTGACCTTTGTAAGGCTTTTGACTCAGTTTCCTGGGATTTTATCTACTTCATGCTTGAGAAAATGAACTTTCCTCAATGCTGGATTTTCTGGATAAAACGCTGTCTTCAAAGTGCAAAATTCTCCGTCCTTGTCAACGGTAGGCCTGCCGGTTTCTTTAGTAGTTCGAATGGCATCCGTCAGGGGGATCCTCTCTCTCCCTACCTTTTCACCATCATAATGGAGGGTTTCACTTGTCTTATGGAGAACTCGGTGCATCTCAAGGAGATCAAAGTTCCTCGGGCTGGTTCTTTGACGATTTCACATTTCATTTTTGCTGATGACCTTATCATATTCTTCAAAGATGATGCCCCTTCTGCCAGAAGAATTAAGTCCCTCCTGCAAGAATTTTTTCACTATTCAGGTCTGCAACTCAATTCTGCTAAGAGCAGACTTTATATTGGGGGAAAAGTGAGGAACCGGATGGCTATCCAAGAAGCTCTTCAGGTACCTATTGGTAAACTCCCTTCCCCTTACTTGGGGCTCCCATTATTTAGTAGCTCTCTTAAGAAGAACTTGTGCCAGCCGATTATAGACAAGATTAAGTGCAGAATTGAAAGCTGGAAGACTAAACTTCTTTCCAGAGCAGGCCGTTTAGAGCTTATCAGATCGGTCCTTTCTTCCTTTTCCATTTATTGGACTGTGTCTTTCTTACTTCCTTCGGCTGTCTTAAAGGAAATTGAGAAAATTCTGAGCAACTTCTACTGGCAAGGGCACTCTACAACTCATCCTATTCATATGGTTAGCTGGAAAAACATATGCAGACCAAAAGATGAAGGTGGTTTAGGCATTCGACGGCTGAAGGATTGGAACTTGGCTTGTGCAACCAATAACTTGTGGGATATACTTCAGAAAAATAATTCTCTTTGGGTCAACTGGGTCCATAATAAGTATCTTCAGAATATGTCTATTCGGTCTTTCACTCAGAGGTCTTATCATTCTTTGGCTTGGAAGGGCGTTCTGAAACAAAGGGACTGGATCCGTCAGCATATCTACTACAATATCGGTGATGGGAGCCAAACTAGTTTCTTTCATGATCCTTGGTTAGAAGGTCAAAGTATATACATGATGGTTGGCGATAGCATTAGACATCATCTTGGTGCTTCTAGTGACATCACTTGTGCAGCTTTTATTCAAAATGGGCAATGGCGCCTTCCTCCTCCCACCGCTATTGAGATGTTTGACATCTGGCCGAAGATTACTAAGATCCCCCTTGGTCAATTTGATACAATCACCTGGAAGTATGGCAAACTAAGCACCAAAGAAATCTGGAATAAAGTTCGTGAACAGCAACAAAAAGTGGGGTGGGCTGATTGGATTTGGAAATCTCCAACCGTCCAACGTTTCTCCCTTACGACCTGGCAGGCTATCATGCATAAACTACCCACTCATAATAATCTCAGGAAACGTGGCATTATCATTCCTAGTAGGTGCATCTTATGTTGTCTTTCTGAAGAAAGTGAAGATCATATCTTCTTCCAATGCCCTTATTCTATTCAGATTTGGAAAGACATTCTTCATCGGATGAACATAAGAAGGAGTCCTAGACAAAATATTCTTCAAGAAATATCCGCCTTGAGAGCTAGCTTCAAATCGGATGGTCTTGCGACTTCCTTCGCTCGGATTCTGTTCCGTGCTACCATTTGGTGGATCTGGTATGAAAGGTGTCGAAGAACCTTTGATGACACATCTCTTTCTGCTTTTCAGGTGACTTTAGCCATTATTGATGATACCCGCTCCTGCATTGAAGCGAGTCCTTGTACTAAGTTGCCTTCGGGTCGGTCTAATGTAATTCTCAAGAGATTCAACATCAAATTAGCGCTATCTTCTTAGATGAGGTTTTCGAGATAGTCACCAACCTGTGGTGTCATCTCCTTGTTCTTTTTCTCACTAATTTACCAGGTTTCTCATCCTGGTAACTCTCCATTGTACTGCTTTATTTACATTAATATTATTTAATCTCTTGGTTGACCGACCGAAAAAAAACATTTTGAGCACTGGATTTATCATTTTTGAAGAAAATGATGAGGTCATCTCAAATATAGTGTGGGAAACTTTTAAAGGGCCAGCAGAAGGGACTTTGATATCCCCGTTGAGGACAGCTTTCTCCATAATAGCAGTGAATCCTTCCATAACAATAGTGAAGAGATAAGGCGATAAGGGGTCACCTTGTCTTACTCCATTCGCCCCTTGGAAAAAACCCTCCGGAGAACCATTAAAGAGAACTGAAAATGAAGGATTCTCAATACAGTTTCTGATCCAAGAGATGAAAGTTTTAGGAAATCCCATCTTGCTCATCATAAAATAAATGAAGTTCCTATTTACTGAATCAAACGCTTTCTTCAAATCTTCCTTTAAACAAAGGATCTTCCCCTTGGATTTAGAATGCAGGTCTTTAACAATGTCATTAGCCAGAAGAATGTTGTCGTTTATAGATCTACCTTTAATGAAGGCCGCTTGATTTTTGCTGATAATCATAGGAAGAACACTTTGTAAACGATTAGCCAAGATCTTGGAGATAATCTTGTACAGGAAATTACAGAGCGAAATTGGTCTGTACTGATCAAAGGAGTCCGCCCCATCAGATTTTGGAATAAGAGCTATGAAGGTACAATTAATTTGCTTTAGAAGTCTGGATGTTCTAAAGTAATATTGCACCGCTTGAATCACCTGATCACCAATAATCTCCCAGGAACATTGATAAAATTCAGCAGGGAAGCCATCCGGTCCAGGACTTTTACTTTTGGGAGAGTGGAAGATAACATTCTTTATTTCCTCAGGAGTAACATCAACACACAAATGAGTTGTATCCGTGTCATGGAGAGTGTGATTGACATTGATATCACCAAAATTGTTACCTACCGGAACTTGATTCAGTAAAGAGTTAAAGAAGTCCACTGAGTGCATCTTCACTTTTTCAATATCGTTTACAATATTGCCTTGATGATATACACACTGCTTAATAGTATTGACTGCTCTTCGGCTTTTAAAAGCTGCATGAAAAAACTTGGAATTACTGTCCCCCAAGGAGAGCCATTGCTGCCTAGACTTCTGCTTGATGTAGGATTCTTCCATATTAAGCCTTCTGAGATAATTCGTATCGGGGGAGCACCAACAGTTCTCTCTCTAGGCGATTCTAGAGAGAGAAGCTCTGGGGAAACATGGTCGGCCATGGAGTTTTGGCACAGGGACAACCTTCCTCCATGGGAGGGTTGCACCATCTGCCGCCGAGTGACACCTTGGTGAAGCCTCCCTCTATGGCTATCCCATCTCAGGTCACTCCTCCACTCTCCAACCATGTTCCTCTGGCTCCTTCTTCTTCGAGCAGGGGTCGTTCCATTGCGAGGAGGCGTGGGCGTTCTTCTTCGAAGGGTCGTGATCGGTCTGTCTTAGCTTCTGCAACTCCAAGGATGTGGTCCGATCTTTTCAAGGCTCCTGCATCTGCACCGGACCTAAAGCTAGAGTTCTTTGAACCCGTCTGTAACAATGAAAGAAAGCATGCTATCTACGAGCCTGAAGATTCTAAAGAGTTGGATGAGGTGTGGTCTCAGGCGGTGGTTGGATACGTTCCAGGTTTGCAAACTTCTTATTTTCCACTACACGCTTTCATCAAATCAAGGTGGTGTTCTCAAGGCTTCGAGCTTCACATGTTAGAGGATGGTTTCTTCATTTGCACTTTTGATCTTCTTGAGGATATGCACAAGGTGTTAGAGGGGTTCTGGATGATCAAAGGCCATCCGATGATCATTCAGAAATGGTCCTCTGATTTGAAGCTTGAGAAGGCGAGTCTAAAGGATATTCCTCTCTGGATCACCCTTCACGGTCTCCCTCTCAATCTCTGGACTCGTCAGTTCATTGGAAAACTCTGCAGTCTCTTAGGACGCCCTCTTTATCTGGATCGATTCATGGCTGAGCGGAAGCATCTCTCGTATGCAAGAGCCTGCGTTCTTATCCCTGTTGATATGGAACTCCCAGATGCTCTCTTCTATTCGGATGGTAGAGGCTCTTTGAGGAAAATCAGAGTTCAGTATCCCTGGAAGCCAAAACTTTGCTCGACCTGCCATTGCTTTGGCCATCTTGAGGAAAACTGTGTCGCTAATCAGAGGAAGAAGCAAGGTCATTTGGAGTACAGGCCGAAGGCAGTCCAAAGCAATCAAGTCCCGCTCCAAAACTCATTTGCTTGTCTTCAAGATGATGCAGGGGAGAAAATGGCTTCTACTTCTTTTGATGAAAGCCAAGGTGTCTTGGAGACTCTTTCCCACGTACCTCAGCCCATGCACGATGCATGGGAGATGGCGGTAGATCCTGTAGCATCAAAATCTGGAAAGTCGGATGCTAATCTTCGTGTGGATCCTCCACCAAAGGAATCCGATGGATCTCCTGCGGATTCCCCCCCTTTGCGTCCTTCCGATGGGTTGGACTTGGTAGGTACTGCCCATCTGCATGGGAAGGTTCCGGAAGCTTCTCTCACGCTTACAAAGGAAACATGCCATATTTCGGAAGAAGGAATTCCAAGTGAGGCCATCACTATCCAGGCTACTAAAGGCAAGCAGCAGAAGCAAGGAAGTAGTGGATTTCGTCCACAACCAGTTTTGGCAAATATGGACCAAAGCAAGGAAGGACATGGGACCAGCTCTTTAAAAGCCAATACCGGGCAGGTTTCTTCTTTACCAGGTATTTTAAAATTCAAAAACCTGCAACTAGTGGATGAGATGGATCGATTCAAATCAAAAGGAGGTAAAGGAAGGGATTTACCTCGGGTCTAAAGCTGTATTTTTAATACATTGCACTCTCTCTCACCTGTTATCAATGAAGATAATAACTTGGAATGTAAGGGGAATTAATAAATCTGATAGATGTAGGGAGTTAAATAGAATAATTAGATCCTATGCATGCGAGATAGCTATTATTGTTGAAACCAAGATTAAAACATCTCATGTCACTATTCAAAGGAATTTAATTTGGCCTGAGGCCAAGCTTCTAACTAATGATTCTGATCTATCTTATGGACGAATTTGGATCTTGTGGAACCCCAATTTCTATGACCTTGAGCTCCTAAGTTCTTCACCTTAGTACCTTCATATCAAAGGGTTGGATATCAGGTCTAAGGCTAAGTTCAGTATCATTGCCATTTATGCATCCAACAGTTCAGCTGACAGAAGTTTATTATGGTCTGATCTTCACCAAATTTCTCTTACCACTACTGGGAGACCTTGGCTTGTTGCTGGTGATTTTAATACAGTCAGATATCCTCATGAAAAAGTGGGTGGGCGAGTCATCCAGGAATCTCTTCTGTCTGAATTCAACAATTGTATTGACTCTTCAGCACTGATGGATGTGAAATCAATTGGAAACTGGTTATCCTGGAATAATAGAGGTGATAGCAGCAGAAGAATCATGGCTAGACTTGACAGGTGTTTGATGAATCAGGATTGGTTAGAAGCTTATATGGACACTACCTTGGAGTATGGGTCTCAACTTTTCTCTGATCATTCTATTATGTACATTAACTCTGATAAGGTTGTCATGCATGGGAAAAAACCTTTCAAATACTTCAATATGTGGAGCAATCACCCTGACTTCCTTGATGTCATTCGTTCGGCCTGGGATACTCCTGTGATGGGCAATGCTCAGTATATCCTTTGTAGGAAGCTTAAGTGCTGCAAGGAGGCTCTTAAAGTCTGGAATACTAATATCTTTGGTAACGTTGTGGATGGTGTTGCTAGTAGTAAGATTACTCTCACTGATTTGCAGAAGGATTTGTAGATTAACCCTCTAGATAGTCAGCTGATTAACAAGGAGAAAGAAGCTAGAGATCGGTACATGGCTGCTTTGAATCGTGAGGAGAGTTTAATCAAGCAGAAATCTAGAGTAAATTGGTTGACTTTGGGTGATTCGAACACCAAGTTCTTCCATGCTTCCATTGCTGCCAGAAGAGTGATGAACACTATTAGGAAGTGTAAGGATGCTCAAGGAAATCTGATTGATGAAAGATCTCAGGTGGAGGCCCATACGGTTGAGTTCTATAGATCGCTTCTTAATCAGCAGCAGCAGGATAGGACCATTCAAATTCAACCTTTGAAGACTCTTAACCATGAGGATATTGATATTCTTAATGCTCCAATCACAGATGAAGAAATCACTAAGGTAGTCTTCAAGTCACCGAAGAACAAAAGCCCTGGTCCTGATGGTTTCCCGGCAGAGTTCTTTCAGATTGCTTGGGATATTATTGGCCCTGATGTTATCAAAGCTTGTAAGCATTTCTTCTCTACTGGCCAAATTCATAGACAAATGAACTGTACCTTCATTGCTCTTATCCCGAAATCTCCGGGAGCTGATAGTATGGAGCACTACAGACCTATTTCTCTTTGCAACTTCATCTACAAAATCATTTCTAAGGTGATGGCTGATCGGATGCAACTTGTTATGCCTAACATTATTAGCCTCAATCAAGCTACTTTCATTAAAGGGAGAAGTATTCATCATAATGTTCTTTTAGCAAATGACTTGGTGAAAGATTTGCATTCTAAAGCTAGAGGCAACAGAATATGTTTCAAAGCAGACCTGAGAAAGGCTTTTGACTCTGTCAACAGGAATTTGATCTACTATATGATGGAGGCTATGCGCTTTCCAGCTCAGTGGATTAATTGGATCAGGAATTGTATTGAGACCCCTCGATTCTCCATTCTTTTCAATGGTTCTCCAATTGGATTCTTCTCTACTTCGAATGGTATTAGACAAGGAGACCCCCTTTCTCCTTATCTGTTTACCATTGCCATGGAGTGTTTGACCTGCATGATTGAGAAGGAGGTTTCTGCTGGAAGAATTCGTGTCCCTTCTGCCGGTACCTTGAATGTCTCTCATATCACTTTTGCTGATGATCTTATTATCTTTTCTCAAAAGGATATTGGTTCTATTCAGCAGTTAGCTATTATTCTTAAAGACTTTGGGGATGCTTCTGGTCTCAAGTTAAATCACTCTAAAAGTAAGGTCTATATTGGGGCTGGTATTCAAGATAAGCAGAAGATTGTTGATTGCCTTGGAGTTGAGGAAGGCGCTCTGCCTTGTCCTTATCTTGGTCTTCCATTGATTTCCACTGGTATCAAGAGAATTCATTGCCATCCAATCATAGAGAAAATAGAGCATCGCTTGCAATCTTGGAAAACAAGACTTCTGTCCAAGGCGGGTAGACTTGAGCTGATTCGTTCGGTTCTCCAGTCTTACACCATATACTGGTCTAATGCTTTTGTTCTTCCTGCTGGCTTGCTTCAAGAGATTGAAAGAATCCTTTGCAAATTCTTTTGGAATGGGAATGGTGACAGCAAATCTCTTCATATGGTGAACTGGGATAGTATTTGCTCTCCCAAGGAGGAAGGAGGGTTAAATCTTAGAAAACTCAAGGATTGGAACAATGCTTTTATGGTTAAAAATCTGTGGGATATCCTTCAAAAGTCCAATACTCTGTGGGTTCATTGGATTAATCATAAGTATCTTTCGAAATGCAACATTTGGCAGGCCGTCACTAAGCCCCATCACTCTGTTGCTTGGAAGAGCATCCTAAAGGCCAGAAATCTCATTCAAAACCATATTAATTACAAAATTTCTGATGGCAGAGATTTTAGTATGTGGCATGACCCTTGGGTTAATGGTAAAAGTATCTTTCATCTTCATGGAGACAGAATCAGGCAGGACTTGGGGGCTCCTCATGATATCACTATTTCTGAGTTCATTGACAATGGCACTTGGAAGCTCCCAACGCCAACTTCTGCTGACATGTTCACTCTTTGGCCTCTTATTGCTGATATTCCTATCCATAATAATCATGGTGATACTATCTCTTGGATTCATGACAGAGGAAAATTTAGTGCTACCTCAGCTTGGAACCAGATCAGAAACAAAAGGCAACAATGGTTTCCCTATGGTTGGACTTGGGATCGCCCTCTCAATCCCAAGCATTCTTTATGTACTTGGCAAGCCCTTCACAAAAAGCTACCCACTCTTGACAACATTCAAAGAAAAGGTCTTTCTATAGTGAATAGATGCTCGCTATGCCTTCATGCCAATGAAACAATTGATCATTTATATTTTGAGTGTTCTTATTCTAGATGGATTTGGAAGGAAATTCTTAGGAGATTTGATTTCAGTAGGAATCCGCATCAAAGCCTCACTCTGGAATTACAGACCCTCATGCAAGCTTTCCCTGTGAAAAGTAAGCTCAGTAGCCTTGCCAAAGTGATCTTCAGATGTACTATTTGGTGGGTGTGGAGAGAGAGATGTCTTCGGATCTTTGAAGATTGCAAAAGAGATAAAATGAGTATTCTCATTGACATTCTCTATGATACTAGATGCATTGTTGAGAATCATTTGAAGAAGGTGACTTTATCCCAAAGGGAAAAAGGGGTTTTCACAAGATTTAATTTCTCCTTAAGTTAGTTTAGATCAATTTAATTTCCTTGAATAGTTCCATGAGAGGTCTAATGCATTGTGTTTCTACACTAATCTTTATCTTCAAGCTTGGTTCTATTTTTCTATCCCTCTTTGCAGGTTGTCAGTAAGGTTTCCGCTAGCTTGCTGCTTTGAAGTTTTCTAGAAGGTCCTGTACTTAATTATCCATCCTTTTTAAGGACTTACTTTGTCTTCATAGGCTACGGATTGTGTAGTCATGAACCTTGGTCATAATCTACAGCCTGTGTAGATATGGCCTTTTGTACATTCTTTTCTCATGCAATATAGTTACTTTTACCTACCAAAAAAAAAAAAAAAAAGCCTTCTGAGATAATTTTGCCTTGCGTTATGTTCCTGAGTAATTAGAACCTGGTTTAAAGGATCCCTTTGGAGCTTAGTTTGAGCATCAGAGAGGACATCTCTACTATTCTTCAAGGAGTCAAGAACGTTTCCAAATTCATCTTTGTTCCATTTTTTCAAAGCGTCTTTAACAGATTTCAGTTTTTTGCAGAGAACATAAGTAGGCGAACCATGAACATCTAAATCCCAAGCATCCCTTACTACTTCCAAGAAGTTAGCATGTTGAGTCCACATGGAGAAAAATTTGAATGGTTTCCGACCAGTAGAAATAGCGCTAGTAGAATGAGCAACCAGCATGGAATGATCAGAAAAGAAAGAAGCTTTGTAATCCACATAAGCTTCAGGAAACACCTATCCAATCTTGCTGCAATTCTTCTATCTCCCAAAGAACAATTATTCCAGGATAGGATATTACCCACAGACTTCATATCAATAAGACCCGCGTCAGTCATCATATTGTTGAAAGTGTCAAGCATGTGCTGCGGAACGAGGTTCCCCCCTACCTTCTCAGAAGAATGACGAATACAGTTGAAGTCCCCAAGCACAATCCAAGGAGAATTCCCAATGGAAACCACTCCCACTTGATTAAATGAAAAGGCTTATACTCCCCAGAAGCATGCCAAAAGAAGTTCCTCAGCAACCTCTCAGCAGCAGGCACTTTAATATCACCTCTAAGAACAACATCTTCCAGCAAACAAGATAACCCTTCCATTGCAATGGTGAAAAGGTAAGGGGACAAAGGATCTCCTTGTCTAACACCATTTCTTCCATGAAAGAAACCAGCCGGGGAACCATTGAATAAAATAGAGAAAGTTGGGTTATCAATGCAGCTTCTTATCCACTGGACCCAATTGTCAGGAAATCTCATTTCTTTCATCATATAGTAGATAAATTCTCTATTCAAAGAGTCAAAAGCCTTTTTCAGATCAGCTTTGAAGCATAGAATATTACCTTTTGTCTTTGAGTGGAGGTCCCGGACCAGATCATTAGTTAAAAGGATATTGTCATGAATCAATCTTCCTTTGATGAATGCGGCCTGATTAGAACTGATAAGTTTGTGGAGGACCTTTTGCAATCTATTAGCCAGAATCTTGGAGATGACTTTATAGATAAAGTTGCAGAGGGAGATCGGTCTATACTGATCAAGGGAATCCGCTCCTTCACCCTTAGGAATAAGGGCAATGAAAGTACAGTTCATCTGATTAAGAAGTCTGCCAGAATGAAAGAAGTACTTGACAGCCGCAATCACTTGCTCTCCCACAATGTCCCAAGTACACTGATAAAATTCAGCAGGAAAGCCATCAGGACCCGGGCTCTTACCCTTGGGTGATTGGAACACCACTGTAGTAATCTCCTCATTAGTAATGACTTGATTAAGATGTTGGACATCAATATCATCAAGAGTGTGTCTCGGTTTGACAAGGGTCATATTACCATGAGTAGAAGGTTGGTTCAGAAGATTAGTAAAGAATTGAACAGAATGATGTCTCACCATGTCAATATCCTCAATAAGATTGCCATCAAAGTCCTTGCATTTCCTAATGGTGTTGATAGAATTCCTTGCTTTAAAGGCTGCATGAAAAAATTTTGTGTTTCTATCCCCCAAGGAGAGCCACTGTTGCTTCAATTTTTGCTTGTAAAAAGATTCTTCCATGTCCATAGCTTTATGATAACTGTGCCTAATCCGGTTTTCTTCATCAATAAGCTGCTGGTCATTCTGATTGTGCATCAATTTTCCTTGAATATTTGAGAGCTCTTCTCTCCATTGCTTCACAGAGTTCATGACATCTCCAAAATGTTCTTTATTCCATTTCCTCAAGGCCTCTTTCACAACTTTCAGCTTATTACAAAGAACATAAGTAGGACAACCATAGAACTGGTGCTTCCAAGCTTCCCTGACAATATCCTTGAAATTATGGTGCTGAGTCCAAATATTAAAACCGGAAAGGTTTCGGCCCACTATTTACTTCCAGAGATGTATTGATGATTAACATAGTGTGGTCAGAAAAATAACTTGACCCATATTCAACAAAGCCATCAGGAAATTGATTTCTCCAATTGTCGTTTATAAGACATCTATCAAGTCTAGCAGCAATCCTTCTTGTACCTGTGGAACAATTGTGCCAAGATAGAGTATTTCCCACAGATTTAATGTCCATCAGCCCAGCTTTATTAATCATAGTATCAAAAGCCTTAAGAATATGCTCCGGAACCGGCTTTCCTCCCACTTTTTCTGAAGTATATCGGACACAATTGAAATCTCCCACTGCGATCCACGGAGAATTTCCTATAGAACCAGAATGTTTAACAATTGTTTCCCACAAAGAAAGTCTCTCCATCTGGTAGTTAGAGGCATAGATAGCAGAAAGATGGAAGGTACCCTTCGTAACTAAATGAGTACCATGCAGGTGGATAATTTGGTTGCTCATATCAATAATTTTGAATGAGTAAATCGCAGGGTTCCAAAAAACCCATATCCGCCCATTTGAGATGTTGCTACTGTGAATGAAATCAGCATCCAGCCAAATTTGAGTTTTGGAAGTATCAACATTAGGATACTTGATCTAGGTTTCCAGAATGATAGCAATGTCGCATTTTTTAGACATGATAATTCTCCTAAGCTCTCTACGCCTAGTAGTCTTATTAATACCTCTCACATTCCAGCTGCAAATCTTCATAGAAAAAGAAATGGTGAGAAGACTACCTAAGATCTGATGTGAAGAGAATTCCCTGCCAAAACCTGCCGAGAATCCTTGCCTTTCATCTTAGCTACATTTCCAAGATGGGACGACCCGTGACCAGTCCTCCTTCTCTTGTCTACTTCATCCACCGCATGCAAAGAATGAAACTTGCTATGTTCTTGCTCCGGAATCTTATCAAGATCATGGTTCTCCCTGTCACTATCTTTTTTTCCTTCCTTCTCCTTTCTTAATTTCCCAGATAAGGTGCTGGGAATAGAATCGGGCGGGGGATTGCATGAGGGCGGTGAAGATACCTCACCCTCAAGTGAGGGAAGTTGTGTTTCAGAAAGTTGCATGGTTGTCTCATTTCCTTTGCTAGCAAAATTGCAGATCGGCCTGTAAGTGAGAAATGATTCTTTGGTCTGTCTCCTTACCTTGCTTGCTAGGAACTTCCTTCTGTAATTGGACAACCGGCCTGTCCTCCGATGTGTCCTCCTCATGTAAAGAATTAAGAATAGAGAATCTGTTTCCTTCGGCCTCCTCTCTTGGCTGCACTTTCTCAACTTCGGTTACTAATGTTTCTTCAGCAGATTTATCCTTCCTCTTGTAGACCTGCACTTGCTTGCTTCTTGGATTGCTGTTGATATGACTTTGGCACTGACCATGAAAATGACCAAATAAACCACAAGCTCCACATCTTCGCGGCCTCCAGGAGTACGAGACCTGCAACGAATGCAAAGACCCGTCCAGATCCTTGTAGCTGATCGAGTCTGGTAGCTCAGCTTCCGAGGAGACCATAACGCTGCTCTAGCATATGATAATCTTCTCCTCTCTGCCGTAAGTCGATCCATGAAGAGCGGCTATCCCACCGTACTACACAGCTTGGAGATGAACTTCTTTGACCACAGATGAATAGGAAGATTATGGATCGACATCCATATAGGAATATTTCTGAGACTCTCCAACTCCATCTTAAGACCTTGCTCCCATCGCCGAATGATCATTGGGTGACCTCGTATAGACCAGAACCCCTCCAAGATCCGGGTAACATCCTCCTCATTATCCAGCTTACATAAAAAGAAACCATTCTCCAGCAGATGTAGATCGAATCCAACTACTCCCCATCTATTCTTAATAAAAGAAGATAATGGCATGAAGGAAGTTTTAAGACCCACGACGTACCCGACTATGGTACGATCCCAAGCACCTTGAAGCTCCTGCAGATCTTCGACATCACAAACAGCAATCTTTTGATCCTCTGCTAGCAACGGCTGAATGAAGGATAAAGCATGATTTGCCTCTCCAACCGCAGGGGAAGAAAATAGACTCGCCCAGGTCTTTGGTGTAGAAGCCACCGCAACCCCTCTTGATCTTGATCTTCGTCTTGAAGTAGACAAGGAACGTCCTCTGCTCCTTTGCTGGTCTTGCAACGGTTCATCACGAACAGCCGCAGATTCTCTTATGCTCGAAGAAGACCCAACAGCCATTGGAGCCAAGAGAGCAGCGCAGCCCAACGCTCAAGAGAAGTAGACCCCTGTGGGAGGAGTTCCCACAGGTGGCTGTCCTCTACAGGAGGACAAGAACCTCACCAGGGAGACCCTGGCGGAGAGAGGTCTCCGCCAGAGGAGGTCCCCCCACCGCCAGAGGCGGGGGAGAGCCCTGTCTCCCTCAGGCCAATGCCGCAAACCTCAGAGCTTCTCTCTCTAGGATTCTAGAGAGAGAGGCATGCTCGATTTGTGAGCATAAAATATATATATTACGATTATAAGTGTTGGCCTCCATACAACTACAAACATCCTGAATAATAGATAGACAGAGGTGAATAGCTGAAGTGCTAACACCATCAAAGTTCTGCTACATCTCTCCTTCCAAATCCACCAAATAGCAGTCCGGAAGAGAAGTCTAGCCAAAGAAGTCGCCAGACCATCATGAGCAAAGCTTTTCCTTAGAGAATGGATCTCTTGTAATATGGAATCCCGCGGTGATCTATGATGGTTCAATCTGTGAAGAATCTCTCCCCAAACGGCAGTGGAATAATTACATTTAAAGAAAAGGTGGTCTTCATATTCCTCAGAGAGACAACAAAGAATGCAGCGACTTGGAAGTTGGAAACCTCTCTTCTTCAGGTTGTTGATAGTAGGTAGCTTGTGCATTATAGCTTGCCAACAGGTGATGGAAAAATGCTGCACAGTAGGTCCTTTCCAGACCCAATCGCCCCAGCCAACATCTTGATGTTGCTCTCTAATTTTGTTCCACACATGTTTAGAACTGAAAGCACCATCGTTTCAGATAATAGCATCTCCTTGATTCAGATTAACATTTTGAATGGTAGGCCAGATATCTAACATTTCCATGGAGGTGGGTGGCGGCAACTTCCACTGGTGATTTTGAATAAAATAGGCACAGGTTGTATCTTTCTGAAGGGCGAGATGCTGGCGCAACCGGTCATCAAACAAGGATCATAATAGAAGTTTAATTGACTTTGGTTACCCACTTTATAGGTGATGTGCTGAAGAAGCCAATTCCTTTGCTTTAAAATAGTCTTCGAGAGTTTCATCAACTTGTTTTCTGAAGGGAAGGCAGATATGAGTGAGAGGGGAGAGAGAAGCTCTGGGGATCCTGGGCGATTTTTGCCTGGAGGCGCCATTGTGGCTGCCTCTGGTCATTCTTCGGCGGCCAACCTGATTGAGGGGAGTGCACCCTCTCTTCCCTTGGGCGCCCAGTCATCCACTTCCTCAGGCTTCGCTTCTCGAGATCATGGTAGAGGGCGGTCTAAATCTCGTGGAAGAGAAAGATCTTCATCCAGGCCTCCCATCTCCTCAAACCTGGTTGCATGGAGTTCTCTCTTCAAACCTGCAGCATCCAACTCTTCTTTGGACCTTCCGTTCATCCAGCCAGAGATCAACAATGGTGTCAAAGTTGTTGTTTATGAAGCCAAGGATTCGCAAGATCTTCTTGAAACGTGGTCAAGATCTCTAGTCGGGTATGTTATTGGTTTGAAGACTACGTTCTTCCCTCTACATGCCTTCATTAAATCGCGTTGGCAAACTTCTGCTTTCGAGTTGCACCTTCTAGAAAATGGTTTCTTCATCTGCAAGTTCGACGTGGAGGAGGATTTGAATCGTGTATTGGAGGGTTTCTGGTCTGTTAAAGGCCATCCAATGATCCTCCGACGTTGGTCTCCAGAGGTTCGCATGGAGATTGATAGTCTAAAGAGCATTCCGCTCTGGGTAGCTATTCACGGTTTACCTCTCCATTTGTGGACGAAAGATTTCATTGCTAAGCTTGCTAGCACCATTGGTAAACCTCTTTATCTTGACAAGATGACTGCTGAGCGCCGAAGACTGTCGTATGCTCGAGTTTGTATCGAGATTGCTTCGGAGGGGGATCTTCCGGAGTTTGTTCATTACAAGGAGCTTGATGGATCAGTGAAGCGACTCCGTATCTCATTCCAATGGAAACCGCGGAGATGCTCTTGCTGCTCTTCCTTTGGGCATGCAGATGGCTCTTGTAAGCCACCATCCAAGCTAAAGGTGGCGAAGGTCTACAAGGTGATAGAAGGCAAAGGTAAATGCAATGATGCCACGATTAGCATTCAGAATTCCTTCGCAGCTCTTGGAGAAGAAGGAGGCGAGTTCATGCATGATGACTCACTGAGTCGTCCACCAACTCGAAGCAAAAATCAGACAATAGAAGATGATGAATCGCAATTACAAACATTTCAAATTCGTCCATCTGGCTGTAATAAAAATCCAAGAGAAGCTTGCCTTGCGCAAGAATCCATTTCCAACAATGGTTCTCTTATCCAAGGAAAGGCAAGTTGTGGCAAGGGAGGAGGTGCGCTCTCAATGCAAGGTGGAGACCGCATGGAAAGTTTTGGATTGGTAAGGAAGTCCAACACAATTTGGACTCTTCTTCAAAGGAAGGTGCGGTGCATGCTACTCATGGATTGGGTGGTTCGGGTAAAGAAGTCCAAAGCAAATTGGACTCTTCAGCAAAGGAAAGCAATGCGCTCTCATCACCTCATGGGAGGCAAATCCAAGGTGGGGTCCACAATCAAGATGCTGCTGCGCATGGTAAGGAAGGAATTGGTGGATCGGGAAAGGAAGTCAATTGTAAATTGGATTCTTCAGCAAACAAAGGCAATGTGTGTGCGCAAGTTAGAGATCCAACCAAGATGGTCTCTTCAAATCATGCCTCTCAAGACAACCATGATTCTCTCCATTTGCAAGGTGGCTTCTCAACCGAAGTAACTTCCCTTGACCTCCCCACAGGTAATTCAAAATTCAAAAATCTCCTAGCTGTAGACGAAATGGAAAGAGGTAAATCTAAAGGTAGAGACAAGATTAAGGATATTAAGAAAAAGGATATCCTTCAGAAAAACTAATTGATGATTTTGCTGTTCTCTCATTATCCTTTTATCATGAAGATCATTTCATGGAATGTTCGTGGGATTAATAATTCTAGCAAATGTAGGGAACTCAATAAATTGATTAAGTCCTCTGCATGTGTGATTGCCATTCTACTTGAAACTAAGATTAAATCTAATCATGCTTTACTTAAGAAGAATTTAATTTGGCCTGAGGCTAATTATGTTACTAATGACTCTGATCTAGCTAATGGTCGAGTTTGGGTTTTGTGGAATTCTGATCTTGTTGATGTGAATGTCTCTTTTACTTCAACTCAAAGCATTCATTTTAATGGGATTGATAGAAAGATGAATTGCTCCTTCTGCATGACTGCTATTTATGCATCCAATAGCAAGTATGAAAGAAGTAAGCTCTGGACAGATATCAGTAATATTGCTGACACTGTTTCTCAAATGCCATGGATGGTTATGGGAGATTTCAACACTGTCAGATATCCCCTTGAAAAAGTAGGAGGAAGGGACCTCACTGAAGCTATGCTACTAGATTTCAATGATTGTGTTATGAGTAATGATCTGTTTGATCTAAAGTCTGTGGGAAATTGGCTATCCTGGAGTAACAGAGGAAGTGGAACTAGAAGAATTATGGCTAGACTTGACAGATGTTTGATCAACAATGAGTGGCTTGCAGCTTATCCTGAATCTTTGCTGGAATATGGTGTTCAACATTTTTCTGATCATTCGATGCTCACTGTTAATTCCGACAGGGAAGTGCCTACAGGGAAGAAGCCTTTTCGTTACTTCAACATGTGGAGCACTAACCCTCAGTTCTTTGAAGTGGTGGAAAAAGTTTGGAATATTCACATTAAAGGAACACCTCCTTTTGTTTTGTGCAGCAAATTGAAAGCATGCAAGGAAGCCCTTAAGGAGTGGAATACCAGAGTGTTTGGCAATATCCATGAATCCGTGCATAGACGCAACCATGATCTGATCAAAACCCAAAAGGAGCTCAATTCTAATCCTTTAGATGATAGTTGTATCATGGCAGAAAAAGAAGCTAGAGATCAATATTTCATTGCTCTGAAGAATGAAGAATGTTTTATCAAGCAAAAATCAAGAGAGAGTTGGCTCACTTTAGGGGACTCTAATACCAAATTCTTTTATGCTTCATTGGCTGCTAGGAAAACCAGAAATACTATCAGGAAATGCAAGGATAAAGATGGAAATCTGATTGAGGATATGAATAAAGTGAAGGATTATACATTGGATTTTTATCACTCTCTTCTTAACCAGGATCATACTCAGGGTGATTTGGATATAAATGTTGAAAATAAGCTGAACCAAGATGATATTCACTTTCTCAACCAACCTTTCACTGATGAAGAAATTAGGAAGGTGGTTTTCAACTCCCCTAAGAACAAGAGCCCGGGCCCGGATGGGTTCAATGCAGAGTTCTTTCAGGTTACTTGGTCTATCACAGGTAGAGATGTTCTCAATGCTTGCCATCACTTCTTTAGTTCTGGTCAAATGCTGAAGCAAATGAATTGTACTTTCATCTCACTCATCCCCAAATCTGATGGTGCAAATTCTATGGAGGATTATAGACCGATCTCTCTTTGTAACTTCACCTACAAAATTATCTCTAAAGTGATGGCTGACAGAATGCAGCATGTGTTGGGTAAAGTAATTAGTGATAATCAGTCAGCTTTTATCAAAGGAAGAGGTATCCATCAAAATGTTCTTCTTGCAAATGATTTAGTGAAAGATATGCATACTAAACATAAGGGAAAAAGAATCTGTTTCAAGGCTGATTTGAGGAAAGCGTTTGACTCGGTTAATAGATCCTTCATTTATTATATGATGGAGAACATGAATTTCCCTTCAAATTGGATTGGTTGGATCAGGAATTGCTTGGAGACTCCGAAATTTTCTGTTCTCTTCAATGGTTCTCCAATTGGGTTTTTCGGGAGTACTAATGGTATTCGGCAAGGGGACCCATTATCTCCTTACCTTTTTACCATTGCTATGGAGGGTCTTACTTGCATGCTGGAGAAAGCGGTTATGGATGGGAGAATAAAGGTTCCTACTGCTCATAGTACTCATATCTCTCACATTATTTTTGCTGATGACCTGCTTATCTTTACTCAAAATGATCATGCTTCTATCCAGATGTTGGCTGATATTCTCATAAGTTTTGGTCAAAAATCAGGGCTGCTTCTAAATCAGAATAAAAGCAAAGTTTATGTTGGGGCTAGCATTGATGATAAGGATATGATTACTAGCACTCTTGGAGTGGCTGAAGGAACTCTTCCTGTGACTTATCTTGGCCTGCCACTATTCTCAAGTGGTATGAAGAAGAATCATTGTTTCCCAATCATTGAGAAGATCAAGAAAAGACTTAGCTCCTGGAAAAGTAAACTCCTTTCTAAAGCTGGCAGACTTGAATTGATTCGCTCTGTCCTCAATTCCTACTCTCTATATTGGGCAAATGCTTTCCTTCTCCCTACTGGAATCATTACTGAAATTGATAGAATTCTCAGCAAATTTTTTTGGGGAGGAACTAAAGATGGGCGCTCTTTACACATGATCAAATGGAGTACTATTTGTAAACCCAAAGAAGAAGGAGGATTAAACTTAAGGAACTTGCATGATTGGAATAAAGCTTGCATGATCAAACACCTTTGGGACTTGCTGCAAGGTAAAAAATCTCTTTGGTCCAAATGGATTAATGATAAGTATTTCTGTAGGAAGTCCATTTGGAGTATTGATATGAAACCTCACTTTTCCTCTGCCATTAAAGGAATTCTGAAGGCTAGAAACTGGTTGATTGATCACATTGTTTATGCTATTTCGAGGGGAAATGATATTAGCATGTGGTATGATCCTTGGATTAATGGCAAAAGTATCTACAGTTTGTTTGGTGATAGAGTGAGACAGGATTTGGGGGCTCCAAAGGATTTGATGGTTTCTCAATTTGTTCAAAATGGGCAGTGGTGTTTGCCTAATCCTATTTCTATTGACATGCTATCTCTCTGGCCTCAAATTGCTGCTATCCCAATTCATAACATTGCTGAAGATGGGATCAATTGGATGCATGATAATGGCAAGTTTTCCATCACTTCGGCTTGGAATCAAATCAGATCTAAAAACAACACTTGGACTCTCAATACTTGGGTTTGGGATCGGCCTACTGTTCAAAAGTTTTCTTTATGTACCTGGCAAGCATTCCATAAGAAACTTCCTACAATTGATAATCTGCAGAAAAAAGGTTTTGCATTTGTTAACAGATGTGTGCTTTGTTTCAATAATATGGAGACTACTGATCATTTGTATTTCGCTTGTCCTTACTCTAATTGGATCTGGAAGGAAATTCTGAAAAGATTTGACTTGAATAGACAACCTCAATGCACTATTTTTCATGAAGTCCATACAATCACTCAAGAGTTCCCTTCTAAAGGCATTCTGATCAAGATGGTGAGGCTGATTTTCAGATCTGCGATTTGGTGGATTTGGAGGGAAAGATGTTTACGAATTTTTGAAGGTAAAAGCAGGGATAAGGTTCACATCCTCCTTGACATCATTCTGGATTCAAGATGCTGCATTGAAAAGTCTGGGAAGCTTAACAGCTTTATCCAAGAGAGAGAAAGGAATCCTCAATAGATTAAACTTTTCCATTATCTAGATCAGTTTTTAGCCTCAAACCAATTTAATTACTTCTTCTATAATCATGATTTCTTTTAATGTTTGTTTCATACTATTTTGGCTAGTACTATGCATCGACTTGTCTTTTTTGAGATTTCTGATTCAGGAGTTGGTGAGAACTCAGCAGCATTCTTCCATGAAAAGAACCAAGGAAATAACTCTTTTCTCGCATGGATTTCTAAAAGGATCAATGTTAGCAGCAGCTAATTGGTTGAGGATGCAAACCGAAAAGAGAGGATGAGAAACTAGCATCTTTTTTCGGTAAGTAGAAACTAGCATCTTTCTGCATTCAAAGGGACATTCAGACCATAATCTAAATCATCCATAGTCTACAAATTGTGTAGTCATGGATTTTCAGCTTTGTTACTTTAGAGTGTCGTTTGGTGGAGTGAGAACATTCCTCCTCTTTGAGGTTGGGGTGCACTCTCCTAAACTTCTCTAGGTGACTTTTGCCTTTAGGTCATGTCTTGTATGATCAAAGGCTTTTGTACATATGTTTCTCATTAATACCATTTTTACTTACCGAAAAAAAAAAAAAAGTCTTCGAGGCAGAAGAATGATAAGTTTTTTGCTGAATGCACCAAATAGATTCTTTCCTGAGGTACTTTTCATGGATCCATTTGACCCAACGAGAATCCTTTTTTTGCAGAATGTCCCATAAGTTTTTTGTAGCGCATGCAAGATTCTTTTTTTTTGGTAATTAATAATGCATTGAAAGAAGAAGAAATAATGTACAAGCCTATGATCAGAAGAGCATAGGAAGAGGTTCCTAATGGAAAGTAGGAGAGTGCACCCCACCTCAAGGAGGTGAAATGTTCTCACTCCACCACTTTCAACAAAAGGATAACCCAAATAAAATACCTCATGACCACACAAAGATGTGGACTATGAGTTACAAAACTACAAGAGAAAATGAACTACAGATTTATGATGTTGAATCAAGTGAGAATCCAGTCCTTCAGCCGCCTGATACCTAATCCTCCCTCATTCTTAGGTCTACAAATATCCTTCCAGCTAACCATATGAATGGTTTTTTGGGAAGAATGCCCCTGCCAATAAAAGTTACAAAGGATTCGCTCTATCTCTTTGAGGACGGCAGTAGGTAGTAAGAAAGAAGCAGACCAATAGACAGAATAGGAGGATAAAACCGATTTTATAAGCTCCAGCCTACCAGCCCTAGAAAGAAGGTTGGTTTTCCAGGCTTCAATCCGCTACTTAATCTTGTCTATGATCGGCTGACAATGGCTCTTGGTGATAGAACTACTCACAAGAGGAAGACCCAAGTAAGGAGTAGGAAGATTACCAGTAGGGATAGTAAGAGCTTCCTGGATTGCCAATCTATTCTTCACCTTCCCACCAATGTAAAGCCTACTCTTAGCAGAATTAAGTTGCAGACCAGAGTAGTTATAGAAGTCCTGTAGAATGCACTTGATAGCTCTGGCCGAAGATATGTCATCTTTGAAAAATATGATAAGATCATCCGCAAATATGAAGTGAGAAATAGGTAGATTACCAGCGGCTGGAACTTTGATGATCTTCTGATGGACAGCAGTCTCCATGAGACAGGTAAATCCCTCCATAACAATAGTAAAAAGGTAACGTGATAGTGGATCACCCTGTCTAAGGCCATTGGAGCTTTTAAAGAAACCTTCAGGACTACCATTGACCAAGACAGAAAATTTAGAGGATTCCAAGCAACATTTTATCCATCGAATCCAAGTACCAGGAAAGTGTATTTGCTCCATCATATAATAAACAAAGTCCCATGAAACGGAATCAAAGGCTTTAAGAAGATCAGCTTTAAGACAGATGCGAGAGCCTTTATGCTTGGAGTGTAAGTCCTTTGCTAAATCAAAATGCAAGTAGAATGTTACTTTGAATTTTCCTGCCAGGGATGAAGGCCGATTGGTGCTCGCTGATGATGGAAGGAAGAACCAGTTTCATGCGCTCAGCCATCATTTTTGTTATAACTTTATAAATAAAGTTACAAAGAGAGATCGACCGAAAGTGATCAAAAGAATCTGCTTGAGGCATTTTAGGGACAAGAGCAATAAAGGTAGAGTTGATCTGATTTTCCCAATTACCATCCTCAAAAAAAGAAAGAATAGCTTTAGACAATATTGTTGGCCACCGTTGTACTTACCGGATTTATGCTAACAGTAGAGAGAGTTTCCTTGAGATGAGAATCCTGTAGGGATCTTTCCTCTGCAATTGAAGAAAGCTTAGCCACCGTGGGGAAGGTCGGATTTACGCTAGCATTAGAGAAGGTTTCCATGGTAGGATTAGCCGCCGCAGAGGGAGGATTAGCGGTAGGCTTAGAAGACTGGAGAATCATGCCCGGAGATATGGTCTGAGTATCGCCTTACTGGTTGGGTGACTGCATGTAAGAGGTAATATTACCTCCCTCGCCAAGGAAGATATGTTGTTGCCATTTCGAAGAGATCCTTCCATTCCTATGTTGACAGGAGAATTGCTGCCTTGGTAGACCTCAATACACTTTCCTTTCTTCTTCCCTACCAGATCAGTATTAGCCCCCATTTGAAGATCTTCGCTAGTATCCTAGAGATGTTCGCTATCACAAATATCTTTGTCAGTATCTTGCATGGCGTTAAGTGGTTGCGTCAAGTTATAGATAGCCACCGTCGCTTCAAGAGGTGAGGCCGGTTTTATGCTATGATCACAAGCATCAGTTTGATTTTTAGGAACCAGATTCTCTCTGTCACTGACGGTTGGGATTTGCTTTATGGGACAAGTAGCCACCGTCGCGTCATGCCGAGCCGGTTTTACGCTAGAATCACATGCATCTTTAGAAATAGCTTGGATCTCAGTATCTGTGATGGAAAGAAGCTCAAATCTGTTTCCTTGTTTGATCAGAGGAACGGACACCTTTGAGACATGGGGATCTTCTGAGACTTGTCAGAAGAGGCTCCCAGTTATGACTGGTTTCCATTGGAGGGACGTCTTCTTAGACTGGTTTCCATTGGAGGGACGTCTTCTTAGACTTATCAGAAGAGGCTCCCAAAGAACAGGAGCCATCATGGTGACCAAAGGAAGAACAAGAAGAACATGGCTGTGGCCTCCATTCATAATTGACAGTGATTTCTTCAGTTTCACCAGATTCATGCAAAACTGTAATCGAAGTAGGAAATGAGAAGTCATGTGAGATAAGAACACATACTGTGAGCTTATCCATGAATAGTGGAGCTCCAAGAACGCTAGCCAGCTTGCTTAAGGAAGTGTGAGACCAGAGGTGAAGAGGAAGATTCGGGAAGGTGATCCACAAAGGAATAGCATAGCCTTCTCCATCTTAGCATCCTGGTTCCATCTTTGAACAATGAAAGGGTGGCCCCGAATATGCCAAAACCCTTCAAGAACTGATAGCATATCCTCTTCAAGGGTGAAACAACAAACAAAGAAGCCGCCGTTTCGCAGGTGAAGATCATAACTGCCTTTGGGTTTCCATTGCTTATCGATGAAAGCTTTCAAAGGAGTATAGACTGGGTTCAAGCCAACCACATAGCCTACCACAGTAAATCGCCATGAGAGCATCAAGTCCTGAGAGTCTTCATTGTTGAAGGAAGCAACAGATATCACCAAGCAAGGAAGGGGCGATGAAGTCCAAGCGAAGCCCTGTACTCGGCAGAGAAGAAGGACCTGCAAATAACTCGTTCCAAGCTTTTTTTGTAGAAGAAACAGATGGGAGGGGACCTTTGGAGTGAGATCTTCCTCTAGAGCGACCTCGGGAATGGCTACGAGGACGTGAGTGGGCCGGAGCGCCTGATGAGGAGCCACGCGTAGCAGCAGGCTCTCTAGCGGCATTCACAGGCTCGCAGGTGGAGACCAAGTCGTTCTCCGCAGAGAGAAGACCATGGTCCCCGAGCGAACCTCCCAAGCAATCTGCCATAGCCAGAACTCCGAGGAGAGAAACTCCCCCCCACCGCCGAGAGGGCGGCGGGAGGGCAGGGCGCACTAACAATCGCAGAGCTTCTCTCTCTAGAATTACCTAGAGAGAGAACCTACCAATCCTCATCGAGAACCCGAAAAGTATTTCGTCAGTTTGCACATGCAAATTTAATCACTCGGTCATGTCGGAGTGAACGACACGCCGATCAGATCCCTATTTGGGATTTTGGACCCCGGTTGGTGTTTTTTGACCCTTTGGAGTTGGGTTTTTTTAGATCTGTTATTTCAACGCCCAACCTAATCTGGGAATCCAAATCGGATTCCCTCAGTTCGCACACGTCAATTTAACCCACCCGGTCATGTTGGATCGAACGGCACCTCGATCAGATCCCTATTTGGGATTTTGGACCCCAGGTTGTGTGTTTTGACACTTTAGACTCGGGTTTCTTTAGATCCGTCTTTTCAACGCCCAACCAATCCGGGAATCCAAATCGGATTATGTGAGTTCGCACACGTCAATTTAACCCACCCGGTCGTGTCAGAGTGAACGGCACACGATCAGATCCCTATTTGGGATTTTGGACCCCCGAGCTGTGTGTTTTGACCCACCCGGTCGTATCGGAGTGAACGGCATGCCGATCAGATCCCTATTTGGGATTTTGGACCCCGGGGTTGTTTGTTTTGACCCTTTAGACTTGGGTTATTTTAGATTCGTCATTTCAACGCCCAACCTAATCCGGCAATCGTAATCGGATTCTGTCAGTTCGCACACGTCACTTTCACCCACCCGGTCGTGTCGGAGTGAACGGCATGCCGATCAGATCCCTATTTGGGATTTTGGACTCCCGGGTTGTGTGTTTTGACCCTTTAGACTCCAGTTTTTTTTAGATCCGTCATTTCAACGCCCAACCTAATCCGGGAATGCAAATCGGATTCTGTCAGTTCGCACACGTCACTTTTACCCACCCGATCGTGTCGGAGAGAACGACACACCGATCTGATCCATATTTGGTATTTTGGACCCCCAGGTTGTGTTTTGACACTTTAGACTCGGGTTTTTTTAGATCTGTCATTTCAACGCCCAACCCAATCCTGGAATCCAAATCGGATTCCGTCAGTTCGCACACGTCAACTTAACCCACCCGGTCGTGTCGGAGCAAACGGCATGCCGATCAGATCCCTATTTGGGATTTTGGACCCCCGGGTTGTTTGTTTTGACCTTTTAGACTAGGGTTTTTTTTAGATCCGTCATTTCAACGCCCAACCCAATCCGGGAATCCAAATCGGATTCCGTGAGTTCGCACACGTCAATTTAACCCACCCGGTCGCGTCGGAGTGAACGGCACGCCGATCAGATCCCTATTTCGGATTTTGGACCGCCGGTTGTGTGTTTTGACCCTTTAGACTTGGGTTTTTTTAGATTCGTCATTTCAACGCCCAACCTAATCCGGGAATCCAAATCGGATTCTGTCAGTTCGCACACGTCACTTTCACCCACCCAGTCGTGTCAGAGTGAACGGCATGCCGATCAGATCCCTATTTGGGATTTTGGACTCCCGGGATGTGTGTTTTGACCCTTTAGACTCGGGTTTTTTTTAGATCCGTCATTTCAACGGCCAACCCAATCCGAGATTCCAAATCAGATTCCGTTAGTTCACACACGTCAACTTAACCCACTCGGTCGTGTCGAAGCAAACGGCATGCCGATCAGATTCCTACATGGGATTTTGGACCCCGGGGTTTTTTTTTTTTTTTTTGGTCGGTCAACCAAGAGGATAAATATATTAAAACAATAAAATGATCAATGTACAATAGAAGGACATGGGAATGACCCAGTCCTACAGAAGGTGGCACAGAATAAGAAAGAAGCAAGAACCACCCCAAAGAACCAAATGTGACATCACAGGCTGATGCCTACATAAGATTTGTTTTGACCCTTTAGACTATAGTTTTTTTTAGATCCGTCATTTCAACGCCCAACCCAATCCGGGAATCCAAATCGGTTTCCGTCAGTTTGCACACGTCAACTTAACCCACCCGGTCGTGTCGGAGTGAACGGCATGCCGATCAGATCCCTATTTGGGATTTTGGACCCCCGGGTTGTTTGTTTTGACCCTTTAGACTTGGGTTTTTTTAGATTCGTCATTTCAACGCCCAACCTAATCCGGCAATCCTAATCGAATTCCGTCAGTTCGCACACGTCACTTTCACCCACCCGGTCGTGTCGGAGTGAACGGCATGCCGATCAGATCCATATATGGGATTTTGGACTCCCGGGTTGTGTGTTTTGACCCTTTAGACTCCAGTTTTTTTTAGATCCTGACTTTCAACGCCCAAGCTAATCCGGGAATCCAAATCGGATTCTGTCAGTTCGCACACGTCACTTTTATCCACCCGATCGTGTTGGAGAGAACGACACACCGATCTGATCCATATTTGGTATTTTGGACCCCCAGGTTGTGTTTTGACACTTTAGACTGGGTTTTTTTAGATCTGTCATTTCAACGCCCAACCCAATCCTGGAATCCAAATCGGATTCCGTCAGTTCGCACACGTCAACTTAACCCACCCGGTCGTGTCGGAGCAAACGGCATGCCGATCAGATCCCTATTTGGGATTTTGGACCCCCGGTTGTTTGTTTTGACCTTTTAGACTAGGGTTTTTTTTAGATCCATCATTTCAACGCCCAACCCAATCCGGGAATCCAAATCGGATTCCGTGAGTTCGCACACGCCAATTTAACCCACCGGATCGCGTCGGAGTGAACGGCACGCCGATCAGATCCCTATTAGGGATTTTGGACCGCCGGTTGTGTGTTTTTACCCTTTAGACTTGGGTTTTTTTAGATTCGTCATTTCAACGCCCAACCTAATCCGGGAATCCAAATCGGATTCTGTCAGTTCGCACACGTCACTTTCACCCACCCGGTCGTGTCAGAGTGAACGGCATGCCAATCAGATCCCTATTTGGGATTTTGGACTCCCGGGTTGTGTGTTTTGACCCTTTAGACTCGGGTTTTTTTTAGATCCGTCATTTCAACGACCAACCCAATCCGGGATTCCAAATCAGATTCCGTCAGTTCACACACGTCAACTTAACCCACTCGGTCGTGTCAGAGCAAACGACATGCCGATCAGATTCCTACATGGGATTTTGGACCCCCGGGTTGTTTTTTTTTTTTTTTTGGTCGGTCAACCAAGAGGAAAAATATATTAAAACAATAAAATGATCAATGTACAATAGAAGGACATGGGAGTGACCCAATCCTACAGAAGGTGGCACAGAATAAGAAACAAGCAAGAACCACCCCAAAGAACCAAATGTGACATCACAGGCCGATGCCTACATAAGATTTGTATTGACCCTTTAGACTATGGTTTTTATTAGATCCGTCATTTCAAAGCCCAACCCAATCCGGGAATCCAAATCGGTTTCCGTCAGTTCGCACACGTCAACTTAACCCACCCGGTCGTGTCGGAGTGAACGGTATGCCGATCAGATCCCTATTTGGGATTTTGGACCCCGGGTTGTTTGTTTTGACCGTTTAGACTTGGGTTTTTTTTAGATTCGTCATTTCAACGCCCAACCTAATCCGGCAATCCTAATCGGATTCCGTCAGTTCGCACACGTCACTTTCACCCACCCGGTCGTGTCGGAGTGAACGGCATGCCGATCAGATCCCTATTTGGGATTTTGGACTCCCGGGTTGTGTGTTTTGACCCTTTACACTCCAGTTTTTTTTAGATCCGTCATTTCAACGCCCAACCTAATCCGGGAATCCAAATCGGATTCTGTCAGTTCGCACACGTCACTTTTACCCACCCGATCGTGTCGGAGAGAACGACACACCGATCTGATCCATATTTGGTATTTTGGACCCCCAGGTTGTGTTTTGACATTTTAGACTCGGGTTTTTTTAGATTTGTCATTTCAACGCCCAACCCAATCCGGGAATCCAAATCGGATTCCGTCAGTTCGCACACGTCAACTTAACCCACTCGGTCGTGTCGGAGCAAACGGCATGCCGATCAGATCCCTATTTGGGATTTGGTACCCCCGGGTTGTTTGTTTTGACCTTTTAGACTAGGGTTTTTTTTAGATCCGTCATTTCAACGCCCAACCCAATCCGGGAATCCAAATCGGATTCCGTGAGTTCGCACACGCCAATTTAACCCACCCGATCACGTCGGAGTGAACGGCACGCCGATCAGATCCCTATTAGGGATTTTGGACCGCCGGTTGTGTGTTTTGACCCTTTAGACTTGGGTTTTTTTAGATTCGTCATTTCAACGCCCAACCTAATCCGGGAATCCAAATCGGATTCTGTCAGTTCGCACACGTCACTTTCACCCATCCGGTCGTGTCAGAGTGAACGGCATGCCGATCAGATCCCTATTTGGGATTTTGGACTCCCGGGTTGTGTGTTTTGACCCTTTAGACTCGGGTTTTTTTTAGATCCGTCATTTCAACGGCCAACCCAATTCGGGATTCCAAATCAGATTCCGTCAGTTCACACACGTCAACTTAACCCACTCGGTCGTGTCGGAGCAAACGGCATGCCGATCAGATTCCTACATGGGATTTTGGACCCCGGGGTTGTTTTTTTTTTTTTTTTTGGTCGGTCAACCAAGAGGATAAATATATTAAAACAATAAAATGATCAATGTACAATAGAAGGACATGGGAATGACCCAATCCTACAGAAGGTGGCACAGAATAAGAAACAAGCAAGAACCACCCCAAAGAACCAAATGTGACATCACAGGCCGATGCCTACATAAGATTTGTTTTGACCCTTTAGACTATGGTTTTTTTTAGATCCGTCATTTCAACGCCCAACCCAATCTGGGAATCCAAATCTGTTTCCGTCAGTTCGCACACGTCAACTTAACCCACCAGTTCGTGTTGGAGCAAACGGTATGCCGATCAGATCCCGATTTGGGATTTTGGACCCCCGGGTTGTTTGTTTTGACCCTTTAGACTAGTTTTTTTTTAGATCCGTCATTTCAACGCCCAACCCAATCCGGGAATCCAAATCGGATTCCGTGAGTTCGCACACATCAATTTAACCCACCCGGTCGCGTCGGAGTGAACGGCACACCGATTAGATCCCTATTTGGGATTTTGAACCGCCGGTTGTGTGTTTTGACCTTTTAGACTTCGGTTTTTTTAGATTCGTCATTTCAACGCCCAACCTAATCCGGGAATCCAAATCGGATTCTGTCAGTTCGCACGCGTCACTTTTACCCACCCGATCGTGTGGGAGAGAACCACACACCGATCTGATCCATATTTGGTATTTTGGACCCCCAGGTTGTGTTTTGACACTTTAGACTCAGGTTTTTTTAGATCCGTCATT
This sequence comes from Colocasia esculenta, assembly GCA_014218235.1. Lineage (NCBI taxonomy): Eukaryota > Viridiplantae > Streptophyta > Magnoliopsida > Alismatales > Araceae > Colocasia > Colocasia esculenta. The sequence goes on from CM024766.1 coordinate 78,823,780, forward strand.
TCAACGCCCAACCCAATCCTGGAATCCAAATCGGATTCCGTCAGTTCGCACACGTCAACTTAACCCACCCGGTCGTGTCGGAGCAAACGGCATGCCGATCAGATTACTATTTGGGATTTTGGACCCTCAGGTTGTTTGTTTTGACCTTTTAGACTAGGGTTTTTTTAGATCCGTCATTTCAACGCCCAACCCAATCCGGGAATCCAAATCGGATTCCGTGAGTTCGCACACGCCAATTTAACCCACCCGATCGCATCGGAGTGAACAGCACGCCGATCAGATCTCTATTTGGGATTTTGGACCGCCGGTTGTGTGTTTTGACCCTTTAGACTTGGGTTTTTTTAGATTCGTCAGTTCAACGCCCAACCTAATCCGGCAATCTAAATCAGATTCTGTCAGTTCGCATACGTCACTTTCACCCACCCGGTCGTGTCGGAATGAACGGCATGCCGATCAAATCCCTATTTGGGATTTTGGACTCCCGGGTGTGACCCTTTAGACTCGGGTTTTTTTTAGATCCGTCATTTCAACGCCCAACCCAATCCGGGAATCCAAATCGTATTCCGTCAGTTCGCACACGTCAACTTAACACACCCGGTCATGTCGGAGCAAACGGCATGCCGATCAAATCCTATTTGGGATTTTGGACCCCCGGGTTTTTGTTTTGACCTTTTAGACTAGGTTTTTTTTAGATCCGTCATTTCAAGCCAACCCAATCCGGAATCCAAATCGGATTCCGTCAGTTCGCACACGTCAACTAACCCACCCGGTCGTGTTGGAGCAACGGAATGCCGATCAGATCCCTATTTGGATTTTGGACCCCCGGGTTGTTTGTTTTGACCCTTTAGTCTAGTTTTTTTTTTAGATCCGTCATTTCAACGCCCAACCCAATCTGGGAATCCAAATCGGATTCCGTGAGTTGTGTGTTGTGACCCTTTAGACTTGGTTTTTTTAGATTCGTCATTTCAACGCCCACCTAATCCGGGAATCTAAATCAGATTCTGTCAGTTCGCACACGTCACTTTTACCCACCCGGTCGTGTCGAGAGAACGACACACCAATCTTTGGGATTTTCGACCCCCAGGTTGTGTTTTGACACTTTACACTCGGGTTTTTTTAGATCCGTCAATTCAACGCCCAACCCAATCCTGGAATCCAAATTGGATTCCGTCAGTTCGCACACGTCAACTTAACCCACCCGGCCGTGTCGGAGTAAACGGCATGCCGATCAGATCCCTATTTCAAAATTTTGACCCCCGGGTTGTTTGTTTGACCTTTAGACTGTTTTTTTTTTTGATCCGTCATTTCAACGCCCAACCCAATCCGGGAATCCAAATCGGATTCCGTGAGTTCGCACACGCCAATTTAACCCACCCGATCTCGTCGGAGTGAACGATACGCCTATCAGACACCAATCTTTGGGATTTTCGACCCCCAGGTTGTGTTTTGACACTTTACACTCGGGTTTTTTTAGATCCGTCAATTCAACGCCCAACCCAATCCTGGAATCCAAATGGATTCCGTCAGTTCGCACACGTCAACTTAACCCACCCGGCCGTGTCGGAGTAAACGGCATGCCGATCAGATCCTATTTCAAATTTTGACCCCGGGTTGTTTGTTTTGACCTTTAGACTGTTTTTTTTTAGATCCGTCATTCAACGCCAACCCAATCCGGGAATCCAATCGATTCCGTGAGTTCGCACACGCCAATTTAACCCACCCGATCTCGTCGGAGTGAACGATACGCCTATCAGATCCCTATTGGGATTTTGGACCGCCGGTTGTGTGAACCCTTTAGACTTGAGTTTTTTTAGATTCGTCATTTCAACGCCAACCTAATCCGGGAATCCAAATCGGATTCTATCAGTTCGCACACGTCACTTTCACCCACCCGGTCGTGTCGGTGTGAACGGCATGCCGATCAGATCCCTATTGAGATTTTGGATCCCCGGGTGTGTGTTTGAACCTTTAGACTAGGGTTTTTTTTTTAGATCCGTCATTTCAACGCCCAACCCAATCCGGGAATCCAAATCGGATTCCGTCAGTTCGCACACGTCAATTTAACCACCCGGTCGTGTCGGAGTGAAAGAATGCCGATCAGTCCCTAATTGGGATTTGGACCCGGGTGTGTGATTGACCCTTAGACTCTGGTTTTTTTTTTAGATCCTTTATTTCAATGCCCAACCCAATCCGGGAATCCAAATCGTTTTCCGTCAGTTTGCACAGGCAAATTTAACCACTCGGTCATGTCGGAGTGAACGACACGCCGACAGATCCCTATTTGGGATTTGGATCCCGGGTGGGTTTTTTGACCCTTTAGACTTGGGTTTTATAGATCTGTTATTTCAACGCCCAACCTAATCTGGGAATCCAAATCGGATTCCCTCAGTTCGTACACGTCAATTTAACCCCCCGGTCATGTTGGATCGAACGACACGTTGATCAGATCCCTATTTGGGATTTTGGACCCCCAGGTTGTGTGTTTTGACCCTTTAGACTCGGGTTTCTTTAGATCCGTCCTTTCAACGCCCAACCCAATCCGAGAATCAAAATCGGATTCTGTGATTTCCCACACGTCAATTTAACCCACCCGGTCGTGTCGGAGTGAATGGCACACCGATCAGATCCCTATTTGTGATTTTGGACCCCCTGAGCTGTGTGTTTTGACCCACCCGGTCGTGTCGGAGTGAACGGTACGCCAATCAGATCCCTATTTGGGATTTTGGACCTCTGGTTGTGTGTTTTGACCCTTTAAACTTGGATTTTTTTAGATTCGTCATTTCAAACCCCAACCCAATCCGGAAATCCAAATCAGATTCCGTGAGTTCGCACACGTCAATATAACCACCGGTCGCGTCGGAGTGAACGGCATGCCGATCAGATCCCTATTTGGGATTTGGACCGCTGGTGGTGTTTGACCCTTTAGACTTGGGTTTTTTTAGATTCGTCATTTCAACGCCCAACCTAATCCGGGAATCCAAATCGGATTCTGTCGTTCGCACACGTCACTTTTACCCACGGTAGTGCCGGAGAGAACGACACACCGATCTGATCCATATTTGGGATTTTGGCCCCCAGGTTGTGTTTGACACTTGAGACTCGGGTTTTTTTAGATCCGTCATTTCAACGCCCAATCCAATCCTGGAATCCAATCGGATTCCGTCAGTTCGAACACGTCAAGTTAACCCACCGGTCGGTGTCGGAGCAAACGGCATGCCGATCAGATCCCTATTTGGGATTTTGGACCCCGGGTTGTTTTTTTTGACCTTTAGATCCGTCATTTCAACGTCCAACCCAATCCGGAATCCAAATCGGATTCCGTGAGTTCGCACACGCCAATTTAACCCACCGATCGCGTGGGAGTCAACGGCACGCGGATCAGATCCTATTTGGGATTTTGGACCGCCGGTTGTGTGTTTTGACCCTTTAGACTTGGGTTTTTTAGATTCGTCATTTCAACGCCCAACCTAATCCGGCAATCCTATCGGATTCTGTCAGTTCGTACACGTCACTTCACCCACCCGGTCGTGTCGGAATGAATGGCATGCCGATCAGATCCCTATTTGGGATTTTGGACTCCGGGTTGTGTGTTTTGACCCTTTAGACTCCGGTTTTTTTTTAGATCCGTCATTTCAACGCCCAACTAATCCCGGAATCCAAATCAGATTCTGTCAGTACGCACACGTCACTTTACCCAACCGATCGTGTCGGAGAGAATGACACACCGATCTAATCCATATTGGTATTTTGGACTCCCAGGTTGTGTTTTGACACTTTAATCTCGGGTTTTTTTAGATCTGTCATTTCAACGCCCAACCCAATCCTGGAATCCAATCGATTCCGTCAGTTCGCAACGTCAACTTAACCCACCTGGTTGTGTCGGAGCAAACGGCATGCCGATCAGATCCCTATTTGGGTTTTGGACCCCCGGGTTGTTGTTTTGACCTTTTAGACTAGGGTTTTTTTTAGATCCGTCATTTCAACGCCCAACCCAATCCGGGAATCCAAATCGGATTCCGTGAGTTCGCACACGCCAATTTAACCCACCCGATCGCGTCGGAGTGAACGGCACGCCGATCAGATCCTATTTGGGATTTTGGACCGCCGGTTGTGTGTTTTGAACCTTTAGACTTGGGTTTTTTTAGATTCGTCATTTCAACGCCAACCTAATCCGGCAATCCAAATCGAATTCTGTCAGTTCGCACACGTCACTTTCACCCACCCGGTCGTGTCGGAGTGAACGCATGCCGATCAGATCCCTATTTGGGATTTTGGACTCCCGGGTTGTGTTTTGACCCTTTAGACTCGGGTTTTTTTTAGATCCGTCATTTCAACGCCCAACCCAATCCGGGAATCCAAATCGGATTCCGTCTGTTCGCACACGTCAACTTAACCCACCCGGTCGTGTTGGAGCAAACGACATCCCGACCAGATCCCGATTTGGGATTTTGGACCCCCGGGTTGTTTGTTTTGACCCTTTAGACTAGTTTTTTTTTTTATCCGTCATTTCAACGCCCAACCCAATCCGGGAATCCAAATCGGATTCCGTGAGTTCACACACGTCAATTTAACCCACCTGGTCGCGTCGGAGTGAACGGCACGCCGATCAGATCCCTATTTGGGATTTTGGACCGCCGGTTGTGTGTTTTGACCCTTTAGACTTGGGTTTTTTTAGATTCGTCATTTCAACGCCCAACCTAATCCGGTAATCCAAATCGGATTCTTTCAGTTCGCACATGTCACTTTTACCCTCCCGGTCGTGTCGGAGAGAACGACACACCGATCTGATCCATATTTGGTATTTTGGACCCCCAGGTTGTGTTTTAACACTTTAGACTCTGGCTTTTTTCGATCCGTCAATTCAACGCCCAACCTAATCCTGGAATCCAAATCGGATTTCGTCGGTTCGCACATGTCAACTTAACCCGCCCGGTCGTGTCGGAGCAAATGACATGCCGATCAGATCCCTATTTGGGATTTTGGACTCCCGGGTTGTTGGTTTTGACCTTTTAGACTAGGGTTTTTTTTAGATTCGTCATTTCAACGCCCAACCCAATCCGGTAATCCAAATCGGATTCCGTGAGTTCGCACACGCCAATTTAACCCACCCGATCGCGTCGGAGTGAACGGCACGCCGATCAGATCCCTATTTGGGATTTTGGACCGTCGGTTGTGTGTTTTGACCCTTTAGACTTGGGTTTTTTTAGATTCGTCATTTCAACGCCCAACCTAATCCGGCAATCCTAATCGGATTCTGTCAGTTCGCACACGTCACTTTCACCCACCCGGTCGTGTCGGAGTGAACGGCATGCCGATCAGATCCCTATTTGGGATTTTGGACTCCCGGGTTGTGTGTTTTGACCCTTTAGACTCCGGTTTTTTTAGATCCGTCATTTCAACGCCCAACCTAATCGGTGGGTGGAGCTTCTCTCCCGTGCTGAGGGAGGATCTAGAGCTCTTGTTGAGAGCTGCCACCGGTTGGTTCTCCTCCGACCGGGGTCTACCATATCCTTCCCCGGCCTTGAGAGGAAGGTGCTTTGGGCCCTTGCCATGGCGGTTCTACGTGATGGAGCGGATGTGATGAGAGGCAGGAGTTTGGAGCGTGTGGAGCATGTTCACAACAGCAGGCGTTCCAGATCGAAAGTTTCTCAGGTTCGTAAACCCTGGACCTCTCTCTTTGGTGCTTCTGTGAAAGATGGAGTCCAAGTGCAAGGCGCAGCCTTAGAGTTTATTGAACCAGTTCAACTTGATCGTAAGAAGGTTGCTGTGTTTGAGGGAGAGGATGCAAAAGGAGCTTCAGGAGTCATGGCGATTTGCTTTAATGGGGTATTGTATTGGCCTTCGACCCCTTTATACTGCTCTCCGTGCCTTCATCCTTAATGTTTGTATTGCCAAAAGGAGATTGAAAAAATTCTCAGCAAATTCTACTGGCAAGGTCATAATGACACTCACCCTATTCACATGGTTAGCTGGGATAACAATTGCAGGCCTAAAGAGGAAGGGGGTTTAGGCATTCGTAGATTGAAGGACTGGAATTTAGCTTGTGCCACTAGCAATTTGTGGGATATTCTGCAGAAAACTAATACTCTCTAGGTGAACTGGGTTCATCAGAAGCATCTCTTAAAAACAAATATCTGGTCTGTCTCTCATAGACCCTATCATTCTATGGCGTGGAAGGGGATTTTGAAGCAAAGGGATTGGATTAGGCAGCATATCTGTTATAATATTGGTGATGGGAACCATACTAGTTTCTTCCATGATCCATGGTTGGATGGCAAGAGTATTTACATGATGGTGGGGGACAGTATTAGACAGCATCTTGGTGTTCCTTCCAACATCAATTGTGCGGCATTTATCCAGAATGGGCAATGGCATCTTCCTCCTCTCACTGCTACTGATATGTTTGACATCTGGCCGAAGATTGAAATGACTCCTCTTTGTCAGTCTGATGCAATCACTTGGAAGTATGGAAAAATCAGCACTAAAGAAATCTGGAATAAGATCCGTGTCCAACATCAAAAAGTTGGTTGGGCGGATTGGGTCTGGAAGGCCCCAACTGTCCAACGCTTCTCCCTTACTTGCTGGCAAGCTTTATCTCATAAACTGCCCACTCATAACAACCTCAGGAAACGTGGCATTCTAATTCCTAGCAGGTGCATCCTTTGTGCAATTCGGATGAAAGTGAAGATCACATATTTTTCAGTGCCCTTACTCTCTTCAGATTTGGAAAGAGATTCTTCATCGAATGAACATAAAAAGGAGTCCTCGCAGTGATATATTCCAAGAAATTTCATCCTTAAGAAGTAGCTTCAAATCTGATGGTCTTGGGACCTCTCTGGCTAGGATTCTCTTTCGTGCAACCATTTGGTGGATATGGTATGATAGTCACCAACTTGTGGTGTCATCGCCTTGTAATTTTGCTTTTTTAGTTTACCCGGTTCTCTAGCCTGGTAACTTCCCATTGTAATTTTACATTTCTCATTAATATTTATTAAATCTCTTGGTTGATCGACCAAAAAAAAGAAAGAGGATTCTTCTTATGCGTGTTCAACCAGGAGGAGGATCTTCAAAAGGTGCTTGATGGTTTTTGGAGTATTCGAGGACATCCTCTTGTTCTCCGTCGATGGACACCAGATCTTCAAATGGAGAAGGAGTCGCTTTGCAGTTTGCCCATCTGGGTTAAATTCCCGGGACTGCCTCTTCGATGGTGGACAGCCAAAGGTCTTAGTAAGCTTGCTAGCCTTCTGGGACGTCCACTTCACATGGACTCACTTACATTTTTTTTTTTTGGTAATTAATACTGGAAGATTTTATTGATGAAAAGAATGGAATTACATGTACAAGATGGACTCATGCTACCACAAGCCGATAGCCCAAAAGAGCAAGAGCAAGAAGCTCAATAAAAGTGCAAAAAGAGAACAATAAGAGCAGCACTAAACAATGAATTAAAGGGAACTCAAGTTCTCCGAAGACCAAAATTTCTGATTATCCTGCTAGTTCTCTGAGAGGATGGGAGCCCCTGAATATGGAATTCAGTAATATTGCGGACGTCAGAAAGAATGGAGAGAAGCACATGCATCCGACTTCGGTCTCTTGAATCAAAAATTCAAGAGCATCTCTCCTTCCAAATCCACCAGAGAGCAGCTCTAAAGGAGGCAAATGCAATACATGTACCTTCACCCGGAGCATGAAAACTGAATAGCAGACTTTCACTTTCAGCTAAAATAGAATCTTTTGGCCGCCTATGAATATCCAGTCTATGAGCAGTTGCATCCAAATCCAAGAGCTGTACGGACATTGGAAGAATAGATGATTAACATGTTCATCGTGGTTCTTACACAGTACACAAATATTAGGACCGCATAAACCTCTTTTTTGAAGAACATCAAAAGAGGGAATACCACCCATCATAACCTGCCAGGCATGAAGAGAATGCTTCTGAGAAGTAGGTCTTTTCCAGACAAGTTGAAACCAAGGAACCTTAGGATAAGTGACTCACTTACTTCTAGTAGGAAGAGGCTTCTCTTCGCTCGAGTTTGTGTGTTAGTGGAGGCCGATGCTACCTTCCCCTCCGAGCTCGACGTCATGGATGAAGACGGGAGTTTTGACACTATCTTGGTTGAGTATGAGTGGAAGCCAGTTCTTTGTACGGAATGTAATTCTTATGGCCATGGCAAAGGAGAATGCAGACCTGAAACAAGAATCCAACAAAAGGTTTGGCGTGTGAAATCACAGCCGACAAACTCTGATGAAGCAGCTCATGGGGGAGACGACATGCACGCTCATCCTTTGCCTCTCACGGATGCTGGCGTTCAAATGGAGGCAAGTGTAAAGAAGGTTGATCAACATGGATTTCCCAATAAGCAGCAGGAAATCACTCTTGGCAAGGAAGGTACGAAGGCAAAAGACAACCAAATCTATTTAAAAATAGTGGAGGATTCTGCAGAACACCAATCCTCTTTGAGGAAAGGTGCACTCTCCTAGAAACACCTTGGACCCGCCATAATCTACAGCTTGTGTAGATATGGCCTCTTGTACATTATTTGTTGCGGCAATATAATTTATGTTTACCTACCAAAAAAAAAAAAGTGGAGGATTCTGCAAGCAAGGAAACCGCACCTGATTCTGCAAATTTGAACAACTCTGGTCTAAACAAGCAGGTGAACGTCCTTTAGAAGGTACCTGGGCAATGGCATGGGAATCAATTACATATCTCCAGTCAACCACAGCATGAGGAGCCTTTCCCGGGATCAACCAAATCGCGGGGCGATACAAGGGAGGTTCGAGCTGGCCATGGGCGTCCATCTAATGGAGGAAATACTGCTAATAGATTTGATGCTTTACAGGATTTGAGTGGTGATATGATTAGTAATATGATTACTATGGATGCTACACCAACCATGTATGGTCGAATATCTAAGGAAGGGAAGGATAGAGATGGAATAACTCATCAACCGTCCACATCTAACCTGGGACGTCAGGACGCCATGCATGCATGAGCAAATACATCAGGTACGCATATGGGGAATAAAATGGATAAAATGGATAAGCTGCATGCTAGGATCCGATCTCTTTCTCAAAGACAATAATGAAGATCATCTCTTGGAATGTAAGGGGTATTAATAAACTTGTGAATAGGCTGAGTGTTAAGAATTCAATCTTGAATTCTAAGGCGAAAATTGTTGTTTTGTTGGAAACCAAAGTTAGACTTGATAATATGGTTAGCAGAAGGCTATCTATTGCTCCTCATTTAAGTATGACTCACAACTACAATGATCATCCTGGAGGTCGGATATGGGTGCTTTGGAATGGGACTGCTGTCGACATGCATTGTGTTAAATCCACTGATCAGCTTATTCATCTGGACTGCACGGATTTATCTACTGGAAGCTTGTTTCACTTGACCGCTGTTTATGGTTCTAACCTTCTCTATGAAAGGAGGTCTCTCTGGAAGGACATTTTAGCTCTCTCTCCCACCATTTCCTTGCCTTGGCTCATTATTGGGGACTTCAATTGTGTAAGATTCCCCGATGAAAAGATGGGGGCAGGAGTCTGACTCCATCTGTTCTTAAAGACCTCAATAACTGTATTGATCTTTCTTCTCTTCTAGATTTGAAGAGTGTTAGTAATCCATTATCTTGGAGTAACCGCTCAGTGGGGGCTAGGAGAATTGCTTGCAGGCTTGATAGAGCTTTGATTAACCAATGCTGGTTAGACACTTTCTCGGATAGCTATGTTTCCTATGGAGACAAGCTTCATTCTGATCATGCTCAATTGACTGTCTACACTGATGAGGCTATTGGGAAGGGTCCAAAACCATTTAAATTCTTTAATATGTGGGCTCAGCATGATACATTTTTTCCTACTGTGCAGCGAGCTTGGAATGTTCAGATTAAAGGCACCCCTCTCTTTGTTCTTTGTCAGAAACTTAAGGCTGTCAAGGTTGCTTTGAAGATCTGGAATCGCAATGAATTTGGTATCATTTATCGTAAGGTGGAGAATGCAGCTAATACTCTTCATGATGCTCAGGAAGCTTTGGAGGCTGATCCAATGAATGATGAATGCATTGAGAATGAAAGCAAGCCCGTGAAGCTTATCTTCATAGTCTCAGCATGGAGACTTCTTATGCCAAACAAAGGGCTAAACAGCACTGGCTTACTCAGACTGATGACAGTACAAAATTCTTTTATGCTAGCATCAAAGGGCGAAGAATGGTTAACTCTATCAAAAGGTGCAAGATGCCGGATGGAAAAATGTCTGATGACAACCAGAAAATCAAGGATCACTCTTATCATAATCTTCTGAATAAGGACCACTCTTATCATGCACCTGAATTTGAAGCATCTAGAGTGCTTTCTGATGATGATAGAAATAATCTAATGATACCTTTCACTGATTCAGAAATTACTGAAGTTGTGATGTCTGCTCCGAAGAACAAAAGTCCAGGCCCAGATGGTTTCCCGGCTGAATTTTTTCAATTATGTTGGAGCATAGTGGGCAATGATGTTCTTGCTGCTGTTCATTACTTCTTTAAGGGAGGTAGATGGCTCCGCCAGGTAAACCACACCTTCATCTCCTTAATTCCTAAGACCAAGAATGCAGACTCATTTGACCAGTTTTGGCCCATATCTCTGTGCAATTTTCTTTACAAGATCTTTACAAAACTTATTGCTAACCGAATGCAAAAGTTCATGCCCAATCTAATTAGCAAAAATCAGTCTGCATTTATCAAAGGAAGGAAGATTCAGGATAGTATCCTTCTTGCCAATGACCTTGTGAGAGATATCCATTCTAAGCATAGAGGTAGTTTGTTATGCTTGAAAGTGGATCTGCGGAAGGCTTTTGATTCAGTTCAGCGAAACTTTATCCTTACTATTTTGAGGAAGATGGGGTTTCCGGAACAATGGTTGCAATGGATTGATATCCTCACTAATTCTGCTACTTTTTCTGTTATGCTTAATGGAAGTCCAGTGGGGTTCTTTATGTCTTCCAATGGGATTCGTCAGGGAGATCCATTATCACCTTACCTTTTTTGTGTGGCTATGGAAGGGCTTTCTATTATGATAGATCAGAAGATGAGGGAGGGCGAGCTGCTGGTTCCTTCTTGTGGTCAAACGAAACTTTCTCATTTGGTTTTTGCAGATGACCTACTTCTTTTCTTGAAACCGAGCATCACTTCTGCTAGATGCATATCCAGCATTCTTCAGGAATTCTACAACTATTCTGGATTCCAACTTAATAGTGACAAGAGCAAGGCTTATATTGGTGCTAAGGTTCAGTCCAAAAAACTGCTTCTTGATGCTTTGAAAGTTCCGGAAGGTACTTTGCCATCCACTTACCTGGGACTACCTTTGTTTTCCACTCGCCTATCTAGCATTCACTGTGCTCCAATTCTTAAAAAGATCACCAGCAGGATTGCATCATGGAAATCTCGGTTCCTTTCTAAGGCAGGTCGACTGGAACTAATCTGCTCAGTCTTGCAATCTTATTCAATCTATTGGGCTGCATCCTTCCTCTTACCTAAAGGGCTGATTGGGGAAGTGGAGAGGTTAATGAGAAATTTCTTTTGGCACTCATCTGGGAACTATAAACCATTTCATCTTGTGAAGTGGGACCACATATGCAGACCCAAAGATGAGGGGGGACTTGGAATTAGGCGCCTTTCTGTTTGGAATTCTACCTCAATTACTTTGCAGTTCTGGAGACTTTTATCTAAGCAAGATACCTTATGGAATCAATGAGTGCATAGCTGATACCTCAAGAAAGATTCAATCTTACCATTCTCAGGCATGGAAGGGCATGGTCAAGGTTAGAGACTGGATAAAAACCTCACATTGTTTATAGAATTGGTAATGGGCGCACTATCAACTTATGGGAGGATCCTTGGATCAATGGAGAGTCCATCCACTCACTTGGTGGTCAGTACATCAGAACCTTGATTGGCCTTCCTATTACCGCCACTTAATTCTTTCATTCAAAATGGGAGATGGTGCCTCCCCCCTCCCACATCTATCGAGATGTTAGAACTTTGGCCCCGTATTTTGAATATTTCTATTGCAGCGAACTCAGAAGACTCCATTCTCTGGAAGCATAACAATGGTAACATCAGCAACAAGCACATTTATGATTTGAAGAGAACCACCTACCAAAAAGTTCCATAGTTTAGTGTTGTATGGAAAAGGCCGACAAGCCAAAAACAGTCGCTCCATGCATGGCAGGTTTGCATGGCAGGTTTGCATGGAGGCCATCACGTCTTTTGACGTTCTCATGAAGCGCGGCCTGTATGGACCCAACATATGTGTTCTCTGTAATGAGCAAGAAGAAAATATCAATCACCTTTACTTTAAGTGCTCTTACAGTACCTGGATATGGATCCAACTCTTGCATAGATTAAATATTCATAGACGGCCCAAGGAAACTCTCCAAGCTGAACTTGAAAGCATGATCAGAAGATTCAATAATGCCCCGGGGGCGGGAAAGATTATAGCTTTTGTCACTTTTAGAGCTGCACTTTGGTGGATATGGAAAGAGAGGTGCTCGAGGTCATTTGATTCTAAAAATCGCAGCCCAATGCAAGTTCTACTTTCCATTTTATCTGACATTCGAAGCATTTCAGAATTTGATATCCAGAAGACTCCCCACTCCCAGATTTCAGATAGAATTCTAAGAAACTTCAACATTCAGAGGAATTAAGTTGCTTTGCCTTTTCTTGTAGTTTCTTTGGGTTTTGGGATCTTACTACCCTTCTATGAAACCATAGCTATCGGCTTGTGATAGCATGGATTCATCTTTGTAAATATTTCCATTCTTCCAATATTAATTCAAAATTGGTATTACTTACCAAAAAAAATGAATGGAAACCGGTGATTTGCAAGGAGTGCAACACCTTCGGCCATGGCGGTGGCGAGTGCAGAACCATTCTCAAAGCTCCTCGAAAGGAATGGCAGCCGAAGCAAAAATCTCTGTGTCCGGTCTCCAAAGGAAGTGAAGCCCTCCTCTCTTCCACGTCTCAGACTAACCTGCAAGTGGTTCGCATGGCGGTTTCGGGAGCTGAAGATTCTTGCATGGACGGTTTGCAAGCCAAGGAAGGTCCACCCGACAATGGCAATGATCAACATAAAAGGCAACTCAAAGATTTTGCTGCTTTGAATGATGATGTGCAAGCTCCTCACGGGGATGTGGACTGCATGCAGAATAAGGAAGGGACGCCTGCTCCCGCTAGCAGGCCCTTCCTCCAGCATGGAAAGCATGTGCTCCCCACTAAGGAAGATGGCGGCGATAATGCTTCAAGGAAAGACAGCTGTTGCATTGACTTAGATCTACTGGGATCTCCTGCAGCTGCAAAAGACAACTCATGGCAGAGCACTCAAGCATCAAAGGAAGGTCTCCACCAAAACATCAACTCCCGCAAGGAAGGCAGCCATGGTGTACCCTCCCTACAAAGTGGATCTGCTGGCCGTGAAGAAGGAAATGCCACCAGGAATGATACGCTACACAAGGAAGGAGATACCAAAGAGAAGAATAAAGGCAAGGAAGAGTTGGTGCAAGATCCATATTCAGCTTTCCAAGGAAATAGAAGGGGCGCAGCCAATATTGGTGGGATTTCCATGCAAGGCAATCAAGTTGTCTCTCTCCCAGATAATACAAAGGATTATGGTGGATCTGCTGGCCGTGAATATGTCAACCGGAATCAAAAGGAAGGAATTTTTAAAGAAAAGAACAATGGCAAGGAAGGCTCGGCGCAAAACCAGCAATTAGCATTGCAAGGCAATTCAAGGTGTGCAGAGATGGGAAAAGGAGGGAATACCACATCCACGCAAGGCACCTCTCTTCCAGGTATTTTAAAATTTAAAAACCTGCATTCTGTGGATGAGGTCGATCGCATCATGGTGAAAGGAGGGAAAGGGAGAGACAAAAAATACCCTTAGTGATCTTTTTCTTAATCTCTCTTTATTTAGTGTTTTTAAATGAAGATTGTCACATGGAATGTTAGAGGCATTAATAAAGCTGAGAAATGCAGGGAATTAAATAAGATTATTAGATCCTTTGCTTGTGAAATAGCTATTATTGTTGAAACAAAAATAAAAACTACTCATGCACCTGCTCGAAAGATATCTATTTGGCCACAAGCCAATCTTTTAACCAATGATTCTGATTTATCTACTGGTCGAATTTGGATAAGGGACCCCAATCTCTTCGACATAGACCTCCTGTCTCATTCCACCCAGTTCATTCACATCAAAGGCTTGGATAGAAGAAAGAATCTTGAATTCTATATCACTGCTGTTTATGCTTCTAATCGTGCTTCGGAAAGGAATGTTTCGTGGTCAGATATTATGAGCATCTCTTGTTCAATTCATGGGTTGCCGTGGCTGATTGCTGGGGATTTTAACACTGTCAGATACCCCCATGAGAAGGTGGGTGGTAGAGAAATTCCAGAGTCTTTGCTATCTAATTTCAATAATTGCATCTCTCATTCTGCTCTCGTGGACATGAAATCTGTTGGAAATTGGCTTTCGTGGAACAATAGAGGTGACAGTCATAGAAGAATCATGGCCAGACTTGACAGATGCCTAATTAATCAAGATTGGCTGGTTACTTTTGCTGATTCTATCCTTGAGTATGGAGCCCAGTATTTTTCGGATCATTCAATCATGTTCATCACTTTTGATCGTCCTGTTTCCCAGGGTAGAAAACCTTTCAGATTTTTTAACATGTGGAGCTCTCACCATGACTTTCTTGATGTGGTTCGGACTGCTTGGGAAACGCCTATCAGAGGAAATCCTCAATACTCTTTGTGTCAAAAACTCAAAACTTGTAAAGAGGCTCTGAAAACTTGGAATAAGGAAACATTCGGCATCGTCAAAGATGGTCTCCTCAATTGCAAGAAAGATCTTACTGATATTCAATCTGAGCTGCAACTAAACCCTCTTGATCCTAATCTTTTTTTTTTTGGTAGGTAAAAAGTAACTATATTGCAAATGAAAAGAATGTACAAAAGGCCATATCTACACAGGCTGTAGATTATGGTCAAAGTTCATGGCTACACAATCCGTAGCCTATGAAAACGGTCCTTAAAAGGAACAAAGGACCTACAAGCACAACTCCAAACAGCAAGCTAATGGAAACCTTTCTGACAACCTGCAAAGAGAAATAGACAAATAGAACCAAGCTTGGAGATAAAGATTAGTGTAGAAACACAATTAGTTATACTTCTCATGGAACTATTGAAAGGAAATTTTTGAGATCTAATCTAACTTAAGGAGAAATTAAATCTTGTGAAAACCCCTTTTTCCCTTTGAGATATGCACTCTTTCTTCAACTTATGCTCAACAATGCTTCTAGTATCATAAAGAATGTCAATGAGAACACACATCTTATCTCTTTTACAGTCTTCAAAGATCCGAAGGCATCTCTCTCTCCACACCCACCAAATAGTACATCTGAAAATCACTTTAGCAAGACTACTGAGATTACTTTTCATTGGGAAAGCTTGCATGAGTGTCTTTAATTCCAGAATGAGCCTTTGCTGCGGATTCCTGCTGAAGTCAAATCTCCTTAGGATTTCCTTCCAAATCCATCTAGAGTAAGAGCACTCAAAGTATAAATGATCAATTGATTCATAGGCATTAAGACACAAAGAGCATCTGTTCGCAATAGAGAACCCTTTTTTCTGAATGTTGTCAAGAGTGGGGAGCTTTTTGTGAAGGGCCTGCCAAGTACATAAAGAATGCTTTGGGTTGAGAGGACGATCCCAAGTCCAACCATAAGGAATCCAGTGTTGTCTTTTATTTCTGATTTGGTTCCAAGCTGAGGTTGCACTGAATTTGCCTCTATCATGAATCCAAGAGATGACATCAACATCATTATTATGAATTGGAATATCAGTAATTTGAGGCCAAAGAGTGAACATATCTACAGAAGTTGGAGTTGGAAGCTTCCAAGTGCCATTATCAATGAATTCAGAAACAGAAGCACCAACAGTTCTCTCTCTAGGCGATTCTAGAGAGAGAAGCTCTGGGGAAACATGGTCGGCCATGGAGTTTTGGCACAGGGACAACCTTCCTCCATGGGAGGGTTGCACCATCTGCCGCCGAGTGACACCTTGGTGAAGCCTCCCTCTATGGCTATCCCATCTCAGGTCACTCCTCCACTCTCCAACCATGTTCCTCTGGCTCCTTCTTCTTCGAGCAGGGGTCGTTCCATTGCGAGGAGGCGTGGGCGTTCTTCTTCGAAGGGTTGTGATCGGTCTGTCTTAGCTTCTGCAACTCCAAGGATGTGGTCCGATCTTTTCAAGGCTCCTGCATCTGCACCGGACCTAAAGCTAGAGTTCTTTGAACCCGTCTGTAACAATGAAAGAAAGCATGCTATCTACGAGCCTGAAGATTCTAAAGAGTTGGATGAGGTGTGGTCTCAGGCGGTGGTTGGATACGTTCCAGGTTTGCAAACTTCTTATTTTCCACTACACGCTTTCATCAAATCAAGGTGGTGTTCTCAAGGCTTCGAGCTTCACATGTTAGAGGATGGTTTCTTCATTTGCACTTTTGATCTTCTTGAGGATATGCACAAGGTGTTAGAGGGGTTCTGGATGATCAAAGGCCATCCGATGATCATTCAGAAATGGTCCTCTGATTTGAAGCTTGAGAAGGCGAGTCTAAAGGATATTCCTCTCTGGATCACCCTTCACGGTCTCCCTCTCAATCTCTGGACTCGTCGGTTCATTGGAAAACTCTGCAGTCTCTTAGGACGCCCTCTTTATCTGGATCGATTCACGGCTGAGCGGAAGCGTCTCTCGTATGCAAGAGCCTGCGTTCTTATCCCTGTTGATATGGAACTCCCAGATGCTCTCTTCTATTCGGATGGTAGAGGCTCTTTGAGGAAAATCAGAGTTCAGTATCCCTGGAAGCCAAAACTTTGCTCGACCTGCCATTGCTTTGGCCATCTTGAGGAAAACTGTGTCGCTAATCAGAGGAAGAAGCAAGGTCGTTTGGAGTACAGGCCGAAGGCAGTCCAAAGCAATCAAGTCCCGCTCCAAAACTCATTTGCTTGTCTTCAAGATGATGCAGGGGAGAAAATGGCTTCTACTTCTTTTGATGAAAGCCAAGGTGTCTTGGAGACTCTTTCCCACGTACCTCAGCCCATGCACGCTGCATGGGAGATGGCGGTAGATCCTGTAGCATCAAAATCTGGAAAGTCGGATGCTAATCTTCGTGTGGATCCTCCACCAAAGGAATCCGATGGATCTCCTGCGGATTCCCCCCCTTTGCGTCCTTCCGATGGGTTGGACTTGGTAGGTACTGCCCATCTGCATGGGAAGGTTCCGGAAGCTTCTCTCACGCTTACAAGGAAACATGCCATATTTCGGAAGAAGGAATTCCAAGTGAGGCCATCACTATCCAGGCTACTAAAGGCAAGCAGCAGAAGCAAGGAAGTAGTGGATTTCGTCCACAACCGGTTTTGGCAAATATGGACCAAAGCAAGGAAGGACATGGGACCAGCTCTTCAAAAGCCAATACCGGGCAGGTTTCTTCTTTACCAGGTATTTTAAAATTCAAAAACCTGCAACTAGTGGATGAGATGGATCGATTCAAATCAAAAGGAGGTAAAGGAAGGGATTTACCTCGGGTCTAAAGCTGTATTTTTAATACATTGCACTCTCTCTCACCTGTTATCAATGAAGATAATAACTTGGAATGTAAGGGGAATTATAAATCTGATAGATGTAGGGAGTTAAATAGAATAATTAGATCCTATGCATGCGAGATAGCTATTATTGTTGAAACCAAGATTAAAACATCTCATGTCACTATTCAAAGGAATTTAATTTGGCCTGAGGCCAAGCTTCTAACTAATGATTCTGATCTATCTTATGGACGAATTTGGATCTTGTGGAACCCCAATTTCTATGACCTTGAGCTCCTAAGTTCTTCACCTCAGTACCTTCATATCAAAGGGTTGGATATCAGGTCTAAGGCTAAGTTCAGTATCACTGCCATTTATGCATCCAACAGTTCAGCTGACAGAAGTTTATTATGGTCTGATCTTCACCAAATTTCTCTTACCACTACTGGGAGACCTTGGCTTGTTGCTGGTGATTTTAATACAGTCAGATATCCTCATGAAAAAGTGGGTGGGCGAGTCATCCAGGAATCTCTTCTGTCTGAATTCAACAATTGTATTGACTCTTCGGCACTGATGGATGTGAAATCAATTGGAAACTGGTTATCCTGGAATAATAGAGGTGATAGCAGCAGAAGAATCATGGCTAGACTTGACAGGTGTTTGATTAATCAGGATTGGTTAGAAGCTTATATGGACACTACCTTGGAGTATGGGTCTCAACTTTTCTCTGATCATTCTATTATGTACATTAACTCTGATAAGGTTGTCATGCATGGGAAAAAAACCTTTCAAATACTTCAATATGTGGAGCAATCACCCTGACTTCCTTGATGTCATTCGTTCGGCCTGGGATACTCCTGTGATGGGCAATGCTCAGTATATCCTTTGTAGGAAGCTTAAGTGCTGCAAGGAGGCTCTTAAAGTCTGGAATACTAATATCTTTGGTAACGTTGTGGATGGTGTTGCTAGTAGTAAGATTACTCTCACTGATTTGCAGAAGGATTTGCAGATTAACCCTCTAGATAGTCAGCTGATTAGCAAGGAGAAAGAAGCTAGAGATCGGTACATGGCTACTTTGAATCGTGAGGAGAGTTTAATCAAGCAGAAATCTAGAGTAAATTGGTTGACTTGGGTGATTCGAACACCAAGTTCTTCCATGCTTCCATTGCTGCCAGAAGAGTGATGAACACTATTAGGAAGTGTAAGGATGCTCAAGGAAATTGATTGATGAAAGATCTCAGGTGGAGGCCCATACGGTTGAGTTCTATAGATCGCTTCTTAATCAGCAGCAACAGGATAGGACCATTCAAATTCAACCTTTGAAGACTCTTAACCATGAGGATATTGATATTCTTAATGCTCCAATCACAGATGAAGAAATCACTAAGGTAGTCTTCAAGTCACCGAAGAACAAAGCCCTGGTCCTGATGGTTTCCCGGCAGAGTTCTTTCAGATTGCTTGGGATATTATTGGCCCTGATGTTATCAAAGCTTGTAAGCATTTCTTCTCTACTGGCCAAATTCATAGACAAATGAACTGTACCTTCATTGCTCTTATCCCGAAATCTCCGGGAGCTGATAGTATGGAGCACTACAGACCTATTTCTCTTTGCAACTTCATCTACAAAATCATTTCTAAGGTGATGGCTGATCGGATACAACTTGTTATGCCTAACATTATTAGCCTCAATCAAGCTGCTTTCATTAAAGGAGAAGTATTCATCATAATGTTCTTTTAGCAAATGACTTGGTGAAGGATTTGCATTCTAAAGCTAGAGGCAACAGAATATGTTTCAAAGCAGACCTGAGAAAGGCTTTTGACTCTGTCAACAGGAATTTGATCTACTATATGATGGAGGCTATGCGCTTTCCAGCTCAGTGGATTAATTGGATCAGGAATTGTATTGAGACCCCTCGATTCTCCATTCTTTTCAATGGTTCTCCAATTGGATTCTTCTCTACTTCGAATGGTATTAGACAAGGAGACCCCCTTTCTCCTTATCTGTTTACCATTGCCATGGAGTGTTTGACCTGCATGATTGAGAAGGAGGTTTCTGCTGGAAGAATTCGTGTCCCTTCTGCCGGTACCTTGAATGTCTCTCATATCACTTTTGCTGATGATCTTATTATCTTTTCTCAAAAGGATATTGGTTCTATTCAACAGCTAGCTATTATTCTTAAAGACTTTGGGGATGCTTCTGGTCTCAAGTTAAATCACTCTAAAAGTAAGGTCTATATTGGGGCTGGTATTCAAGATAAGCAGAAGATTGTTGATTGCCTTGGAGTTGAGGAAGGCGCTCTGCCTTGTCCTTATCTTGGTCTTCCATTGATTTCCACTGGTATCAAGAGAATTCATTGCCATCCAATCATAGAGAAAATAGAGCATCGCTTGCAATCTTGGAAAACAAGACTTCTGTCCAAGGCGGGTAGACTTGAGCTGATTCGTTCGGTTCTCCAGTCTTACACCATATACTAGTCTAATGCTTTTGTTCTTCCTGCTGGCTTGCTTCAAGAGATTGAAAGAATCCTTTGCAAATTCTTTTGGAATGGGAATGGTGACAGCAAATCTCTTCATATGGTGAACTGGGATAGTATTTGCTCTCCCAAGGAGGAAGGAGGGTTAAATCTTAGAAAACTCAAGGATTGGAACAATGCTTTTATGGTTAAAAATCTGTGGGATATCCTTCAAAAGTCCAATACTCTGTGGGTTCATTGGATTAATCATAAGTATCTTTCGAAATGCAACATTTGGCAGGCCGTCACTAAGCCCCATCACTCTGTTGCTAGGAAGAGCATCCTAAAGGCCAGAAATCTCATTCAAAACCATATTAATTACAAAATTTCTGATGGCAGAGATTTTAGTATGTGGCATGACCCATGGGTTAATGGTAAAAGTATCTTTCATCTTCATGGAGACAGAATCAGGCAGGACTTGGGGGCTCCTCATGATATCACTATTTCTGAGTTCATTGACAATGGCACTTGGAAGCTCCCAACGCCAACTTCTGTTGACATGTTCACTCTTTGGCCTCTTATTGCTGATATTCCTATCCATAATAATCATGGTGATACTATCTCTTGGATTCATGACAGAGAAAAATTTAGTGCTACCTCAGCTTGGAACCAGATCAGAAACAAAAGGCAACAATGGTTTCCCTATGGTTGGACTTGGGATCGCCCTCTCAATCCCAAGCATTCTTTATGTACTTGGCAAGCCCTTCACAAAAAGCTACCCACTCTTGACAACATTCAAAGAAAAGGTCTTTCTATAGTGAATAGATGCTCGCTATGCCTTCATGCCAATGAAACAATTGATCATTTATATTTGAGTGTTCTTATTCTAGATGGATTTGGAAGGAAATTCTTAGGAGATTTGATTTCAGCAGGAATCCGCATCAAAGCCTCACTCTGGAATTACAGACCCTCATGCAAGCTTTCCCTGTGAAAAGTAAGCTCAGTGCCTTGCCAAAGTGATCTTCAGATGTACTATTTGGTGGGTGTGGAGAGAGAGATGTCTTCGGATCTTTGAAGATTGCAAAAGAGATAAAATGAGTATTCTCATTGACATTCTCTATGATACTAGATGCATTGTTGAGAATCATTTGAAGAAGGTGACTTTATCCCAAAGGGAAAAAGGGGTTTTCACAAGATTTAATTTCTCCTTAAGTTAGTTTAGATCAATTTAATTTCCTTGAATAGTTCCATGAGAGGTCTAATGCATTGTGTTTCTACACTAATCTTTATCTTCAAGCTTGGTTCTATTTTTCTATCCCTCTTTGCAGGTTGTCAGTAAGGTTTCCGCTAGCTTGCTGCTTTGAAGTTTTCTAGAAGGTCCTGTACTTAATTATCATCCTTTTTAAGGACTTACTTTGTCTTCATAGGCTACGGATTGTGTAGTCATGAACCTTGGTCATAATCTACAGCCTGTGTAGATATGGCCTTTTGTACATTCTTTTCTCATGCAATATAGTTACTTTTACCTACCAAAAAAAAAAAAAAAAAATTCAGAAACAGAGATATCATGAGGAGCTCCTAAATCCTGCCTTATTCTGTCACCATAAAGATGGATAATGCTCTTACCATTAACCCAAGGGTCATTCCACATACTAAAATCTCTGCCATGAGCAATGTTGTAAGAAATGTGATTTTGAATAAGAGTCCTGGCTTTAAGGATACTCTTCCAAGCTGCTGAATGATGAGGTTTAGTGACGGCTTGCCAGATGTTGATTTTAGAAAGATACTTATGATTGATCCAATGAACCCAAAGAGTATTTGACTTTTGTAAGACATCCCACAGATTTTTAACCATAAAAGCACTGTTCCAATCCTTTAGATTCCTAAGGTTTAATCCTCCTTCCTCCTTGGGAGTGCAAATAGTATCCCAATTCACCATATGAAAAGATTTGATTTGACCATTCCCATTCCAAAAGAAGTTGCAAAGAATTCTTTCAATTTCCTGAAGCAATCCAGAGGGAAGAATAAAGGCATTGGACCAATAGATAGTATAGGACTGAAGAACCGAACGAATCAGTTCTAATCTTCCCGCCTTGGACAGGAGTCTTGTTTTCCAAGATTGCAAGCGTTGGCCAATTTTCTCAATAATAGGATGGCAGTGACTTTTCTTAATACCAGTGGAAACCAGAGGTAAACCAAGGTAGGGACAAGGCAGCGTGCCTTCCTCCACCCCAAGACAATCAACAATTCTCTGCTTATTCTGAATTGCAGCCCCAATGTAGACCTTACTTTTAGAGTGATTAAGCTTTAAGACCAGAAACATCCCCAAACTCTTTAAGAATAAGAGCTAACTGCTGGTATCCTTTTGAGTAAAGATAATAAGATCATCAGCAAAAGTGATATGGGAGACAGTCAAAGGACCAGCAGATGGTACACGCATTCGGCCAGTAGCAACCTCCTTTTCAATCATGCAAGTCAAGCATTCCATGGCAATGGTAAACAGATAAGGAGATAGAGGGTCTCCTTGCCTAATACCATTTGAAGAAGAGAAGAAGCCAATTGGAGAACCATTAAAGAGGATAGAGAAAGTAGGGGTCTCAATCAAATTCCTGATCCAGCGAATCCAATGGGCGGGAAAAAGCATAGCGTTCATCATGCAATAGATCAGATTTCTATTCACTGAATCAAAAGCCTTTCTCAGATCAGCCTTAAAACAAATTTTTTTCGGTAAGTAATAATGTATTGAAACCAAATGAGAATGTACAAGGCACTATGACCATATGAAGAATGGTGCATAGTGGGGAGCTACTAATGAAGCGCAGGAGAGTGCACCCCACCTCAAAGAGGTGGAATGTTCTCACTCCACCGCACTCAACATTAGTATTTCCAAAATAACAAACTCATGACTACACAGATTGTAGACTATGAGCTGATCACAAAGTAAATGAAAACTGAGAGGAAGCTAGAAAACAGAAATATTGAAACGCTTGAGCATCTCTTGTTCTCTTTTTGAAGGCACTTTGAGGTTGTAATCTTCGATGCAAGTCTTAATGTCCATAAGGATAGTAATCAGCAGCTGCATTTTTGTTTTATGCTTGTCTTAAAAAATGCGAAGGCATCGTTCCCTCCATATCCACCAAACAGTAGTTTTTAGCGCCAGCTGAGCAAGCTTCCAAGGTAGATTCTGATTCGGGAAATTCTGATTTAACATATGCATCTCCTTCTCAAGATTCGCTTCTGTGGGTCTTCCAAACTGAAATCTTTGAATGATTTGCTTCCAAATCCATTGACTGTAGTGACATCTGAAAAAGACATGATTGTTGCTTTCTTCATTATTCTTGCAAAGAGTACACTGATTTGGCATCTGAAATCCTTTTAGTTTCATGTGATCTTCAGTAGGAAGCTTTTCCATGACAGCTTGCCAAAGGCAAAGGTTAAATTTTTGAGCTCCCGGCTTTCCCCAAATCCACAAAAATTTTTTGTCCATAATAAACTTTTCTCTGATTTCATTCCAAGCAGAACTTAAGGTGAACTTTCCCCCATTATGATTCCAAAGAATCGCATCATTTTGACCATTGTGAATAGAAGTTTGTAATATGGCCGGCCAAGCAGTGATCATCTCATGAGAAGTTGCAGGTGGAAGTTTCCAAGTGCCAGAGTTAATGAAAGAGCTTATCATGCAATCTCTATCCGCCCCAAGGTCATGACGAATTCTATCACCATAGGTTTGAAAGATACTCTTCCCTCCTAACCAAGGATCATACCAAAGACTAAATTTGGAACCATCAGCAATTGAGTATGAGATTTGTTTCTGCATCCAATCACGTTCTTTGAGCACCCCTTTCCAAGCACTAGAGTAGTAGGATTTGCACTTGATAGACCAGATATTTTCTTTGACGAGGTATTTGTTGTGTATCCACTCAATCCAAATTGATTTCTTTTTTGAAGTGTTTCCCAAAGAAGCTTAACCGATGCCGCTCTATTCCAATCATGCAATTTTCTAAGGCCTAAACCACCTTCTTTTTTGGGTCTGCAAATAGTGTTCCAATTAACCATAGTCATGGCAGTTTTACCAGGGCAGCCTTTCCAGAAGAAGTCTCGAAGAATTCCTTCAACTTGAGAAATGAGGCCACCTGGAAGGATAAATGCTGAAGACCAATAAATAGAATAGGACTGCAGAACCGATCTAATAAGCTCAAGGCGCCCAGCTTTAGAAAGGAGACGGTTTTTCCAAGCATTCAATCTCTTCTTGATCTTGTCAATAAGAGGGCTGCAATGCACTTTTTTGATGGTAGTAGAAACAAGAGGTAAACCGAGATAAGGAACCGGAAGAGGACCTTCCCCAATCTTCAAAACTTTAAGGAAGGAATCCTTGTTCTGAATATTTCCACCAATATAGAGCTTGCTCTTAGATTTGTTGAGTGCAAGGCCAGAGCAAAGAGAGAAATTATGCAGCACATTTTTTAGATGAATGGCTGAATGGACATCATTCTTCAAGAAAATTATCAGGTCATCGGCAAAAACAACATGAGAGACCTTCATACTACCAGCCGAAGGAACTTTGATATAGCCTTTCGTGACAGCCTCCTCCATCATACAAGAAAGGCCTTCCATAGCAATTGTGAAAAGATAAGGGGATAGTGGATCACCTTGTCTAATACCATTTGAACTTTGAAAGAACCCAGTTGGACAGCCATTCAAAAGGATAGAAAAGGAAGGATTCTCTATGCAATTTCTGATCCAATTGATCCATTTATTGGGAAGCCCATTTGCTGCATCATATAATAGATAAACTCCCTATTCAAGGAGTCAAAGGCTTTCTTCAAATCAGCTTTAAAGCACAGTAAGTTACCTTTGCTTTTGGAGTGGATGTCACGAACGATGTCATTCGTAATGAGAATGTTATCATGAATCGATCTTCCCTTGATGAAAGCAGCTTGATTGGAACTGATAAGATTGTGCAGCACCTTTTGCAACCTGTTGGTAAGAATCTTGGAGATGATTTTGTAAGCAAAGTTACATAAGGAAATCGGCCTGTATTGGTCAAGAGAATCAGCACCTTCTGCCTTGGGGATTAGAGCAATGAAAGTACAATTGAGCTGTTTAAGCATTCTTGAAGTGTTAAAGAAGTGCTTAACCGCCTTCACAACATGACTTCCCACAATATCCCAGGTAGACTGGTAAAATTCAGCAGGGAATCCATCCGGCCCAGGACTTTTACCTTTTGGAGAATGCATAACAACATCTTTAATCTCTTCCTCAGTAACCTCAGAACAAAGAATAAGAGAATCAGAATCAAGAAGCTTCTCTCTCGGCTGAATATTGACATGATTCCAGTCAGTGTCCTGTTGATTCAATAAAGAAGAAAAGAAACTTATGGAATACTACTTGACCCTTTCCAAATCATCAATTTTGTTACCATCAGAATCAACACAATGAGTGATAGTATTTCTTGATTTTCTAGCTTTGAAAGATGCATGGAAAAACTTGGTATTGCTGTCACCAAGGGAAAGCCATTGTTGCTTAGATTTTTGTTTGTAGAACTCTTCCTCCATATCAATAGCTCTTTGATAATCCGATTTGATGATAATTTCTTGAGCAATAAGCTGGCTGTCCAAGGGGTTCTTCTGTAGTGAAATCTGAATATTAGAAAGAGATTCTCTGTACCTCTTGATTCTATCATGCACATCACCATATATCTCCCTATTCCATTTACTCAAGGCTATTTTGACTTCTTTGAGCTTTTTGCACAGAATGAAGGTAGGAGATCCTTCAAAATCAATAGACCACGCTTTCTTGACAATATCCATGAACTCAGGCTGCTTGATCCACATAGGAAAAAATTTGAAAGGCTTATGACCATTGTTTATCAACTTCGAAGTGTGCACCAGAAGCATTGAGTGATCCGAGAAATAGGTGGAACCATAGTGAACAAAACCATCAGGAAAAGTAATTGACCATTCATCATTGATAAGACAACGATCGAGCTTAGCAGCAATCCGTCTATCCCCAGCTGAGCAATTAGTCCAGGAAAGAACATTTCCCGTTGAATTCATCTCCAGAAGACCAGCCATAGATATCATATTATTAAAAGAGTCCAGCATGTGATTGGGCACAAGGTTACCACCAACTTTTTCAGAAGCATACCTGATGCAGTTGAAGTCCCCAGTAACCATCCAAGGCTGATTACCAATACAATTATTTGAGATATGAATAATGGTATTCCAGAGATCCAGACGATCATGGTGCAGATTCGATGCATAGATAGCAGATATATGAAATTCCTGATTGGATGTCGTATGCTTACCAGTCAAATGGATAATCTGATTTGATGAGTGGGTAACTGTAAAAGAGTAAAGATTTGGATTCCAGAGCACCCAGATTCGACCATTAGTGCTTTGGCTATTGTGTGCTAAAGAAGCCTCAGCCCAAATTTGATTCTTACACAGATCAACATTAGCAGCTTTAATCTTTGTTTCCAGAAGAATCACAATATCACAGTTATTAGTCTTGATGATTTTTCTTAGCTCCATGCGCTTAGCCACCTTATTTATACCTCTCACATTCCAGATTGTAATCTTCATGGATAACTTAGTTGCGGTTAAGATTTGGTTGAATCCCGATTTTTTGATCTTTTGTTTTTTGCTTGACCGCATGCCCATGGACAGCTCCTATCTGTCCCATTTTCTTTCTCTTATCCATCTCATCTACAGCATTCAAAGCAGTGAATTTTCTATTACTTTCCATAACATTTTGTGGGGACTGGAAACCGTGGCTATTACTTTCCATTGAATCCTTCTTGCTTTGCATATCCTGCCTAATGATGGAGCTGCCACAATTGTCATTACATGATATGGAATTAGCGACTTCTTTCCCTGCCTTATGATGCTGATGGCCTTGTCCATCGAGTTGCTTTGGATGTGAGAGCAATCCTTTTTTATGAGATTCTGTCCTGCCTTCTATCCTTTCACAATTGCTATTGTCTTGAGTTATTTCTTTATTAGCCGCAGCACTATTCCCTGCCTTCCATGCGTCCATCTTGGTGAGCAGCCTGCCATCATTGAATTGATGCGTTGGAACTTGCAAATTATTCCTTTTCTCAATCTCTCCTTTCTCTATATTTCCATAGACCGTCCTTTCCTCCATATCTTCATACGTATCTCTCAGCCTGCCATCCTTGAATTGATGCGTTGGAACTTGCAAATTATTCCTTTTCTCAATCTCTCCTTTCTCTATATTTCCATCAGTTTCTAAGACCGTCCCTTCCTCCATATCTTCATACGTATCCTGGGTTGTAAGGATAGAGAATCTATTGCCTTGCCCTCCAATGACATCTTCCTTGCTGGCTTCGTTGTGGGCTGCATGTGGAGTTTCTTTACTGGTAATAATTGTATGATTATTTGGAATAGTAAATTCCTCCTTCCTTCGATAGACCTGCTGTGAGCTTCTGGAGTTGACAGGCGGACAATGGCCATGCAAATGACCGAACATCCCACATCCCTTGCATCTTCTTGGCTTCCACGAGTAGGAGATCTGAAGGTCATGCTGTGATCCATCAAGGTCCTTGTATCTGATAGTATTCGGCAGTTCCATTTCAGAAGAAACCATAACGCAAGCTCTGGCAAAGGATAGTCTCCTTCTCTCCGCAGTCAATCTATCCATGAATAACGGTTCTCCAATAGTGCTGCATAACTTGGAGATGAACTTCTTGGACCAGAGATGAATA
This sequence comes from Colocasia esculenta, assembly GCA_014218235.1. NCBI lineage: Eukaryota > Viridiplantae > Streptophyta > Magnoliopsida > Alismatales > Araceae > Colocasia > Colocasia esculenta. The sequence goes on from CM024766.1 coordinate 78,851,581, forward strand.
GGTAGGCTATGAATCGATACCCATACAGGAATATTTTTTAAACTCTCCAGCTCCATTCTCACTCCTTTCTCCCATCGTCTAAGAATCATGGGGTGTCCCCGGATGGACTAGAAACCCTCAAGTATACGTGTGACATCCTCCTCGTTATCCATTTTGCACAGAAAAATACCATTTTCTAATAGATGCAAATCGAAGCCCACAACTCCCCATCTACTTTTAATGAAAGAAGACAATGGCATGAACGAAGTCTTGAGATCTACGACGTACCCGACTATGGTGCGATCCCATGCACCATGCAGCTCCTCAATGTCCTCCACATCGCAGACCGCAATCTTCTCATTCTCTGACACAATCATAGGCTCGATGAAGGATAGTGCATGGGAACTTACGTTGGATGATGGAGTCGAGAACAAGCTCGCCCACGATTTTGGTGCACTTGACACCTCAGCTGGCCCACGCGAACGAGACCTCCATCTCGTAGTCGAAGAAGACCTCCCTTTCCTCGCCACCTGGTCCTTGCCCAAGGCCGAAGAAGAGGGAACCAAAGCTGCTGCCCGGGGAACCGATGAAGAAGGAGGCTGACCCTCCGAAGAAGAGGCGTCCATCCTCCAACTCCAACACCAAGCAGCACTGCTCACCTCTCGCAAGTGGTAGACCCCAGTTGGAGGAGTTCCAACTGGTGGCTGCCCGGTGAAGGACCCCCCTTCTCAAGGGAAGGGAGGTCCTCCCACCTCCGGTAGGCGGGGGACCGGAGCACACACAGAAGCTAGCGAAATCCCCAGAGCTTCTCTCTCTAGAAAACTAGAGAGAGAGAGCACATCTCGATGACAAAGTTTGGGAATCAGCCTTAAAACAAATTCTGTTGCCTTTAACTTTAGAATGCAAATCCTTGACCAGATCATTTGCTAAAAGAACATTATGGTGAATACTTCTCCCTTTAATGAATGCAGCTTGATTGAGACTAATAATGTTAGGCATAACAACTTGCATCCGATCGGCCATCACTTTAGAAATGATTTTGTAAATGAAGTTGCAAAGAGATATAGGTCTGTAGTGCTCCATACTGTCAGCCCCCTGAGATTTGGGAATAAGAGCAATGAAGGTACAGTTCATTTGTCTATGAAGTTGACCAGATGAGAAGAAGTGCTTACAAGCTTTTATAACATCATGGCCAATAATATCCCAAGTTACTTGATAGAATTCAGCCGGGAATCCGTCAGGACCTGGACTTTTGTTCTTCGCAGACTTGAAAACAACCTTAGTGATCTCATCATCCGTGATTGGGGCATTAAGGATAGCAATATCCTCCTGATTTAGAGTCTTCAAAGGATCAATTTGGATGTTTATATCTTGCTGTTGCTGATTTAGAAGCGACTTGTAGAAGTCAATGGTATGGCCCTCCACTTGGATCTGGTCCTCAATCAGATTTCCCTGAGCATCCTTACACTTCTTGATGGTATTCATCACTCTTCTAGCAGCAATGGAAGCATGGAAGAATTTAGTGTTGGAATCGCCCAAAGTCAACCAATTAACTCTAGATTTCTATTTGATAAAATTCTCCTCACGGTTCAAAGCTGACATGTACTGTTCTCTAACTTCTTTCTCCTTGCTAATAAGCTGGCTATCAAGAGGGTTTAGCTGCAAATCCTTCTGTAATTCTGTGAGAGCAATCTTGGTACTGGCAACTCCATCCACAACGTTACCAAAGGTATTCTTATTCCAAATTTTAAGAGCTTCTTTGCAACACTTAATCTTTCTACAGAGAATGTACTGAGCATTGCCCATCACAGGAGTAGCCCAAGCAGAACGAATGACATCAAGGAAATCAGGGTGAGTGCTCCACATGTTGAAGTATTTGAACGATTTTTTTCCACGCAGAACAACCTTATCAGAATTGATGTACATAATAGAATGATCTGAGAAAAGTTGAGCACCATACTCCAAAATAGTATCCATGTAGGTCTCTAACCAATCCTGATTAATCAAGCACCTGTCAAGTCTAGCCATAATCCTCCTGCTACTATCACCTCTATTATTCCAAGACAGCCAATTTCCAATCGATTTCACATCCATAAGAGATGAAGAGTCAATGCAATCATTAAATTCAGATAAAATAGAATCCTGAATGGCACGCCCACCCACTTTTTCATGAGGGTATCTGACTGTATTAAAATCACCAGCAACAAGCCAAGGTCTCCCCTGAGTGGTAAGAGAAATTTGGTGGAGATCAGACCACAACAGACGTCTGTCAGCTGAACTGTTGGAAGCATAAACAGCAGTGATACTGAACTGTACCTTTGATCGAATATCCAGCCCTTTGATGTGAAGATACTGAGTTGAAAAACTTAAGAGTTCAATATCGAAGAGATTAGGGTTCCACAAGATCCAAATTCGTCCATAAGATAGGTCAGAGTCATTAGATAGAAGATTGGCCTCAGGCCAAATTAAATTCCTTCGAATAGGGACATGAGATGTTTTAATCTTGGTTTCCACAATAATAGCTATCTCACATGCATAGGATCTAATTATTCTATTTAACTCCCTGCATCTTTCAGATTTATTAATTCCCCTAACATTCCAGGTTATGATCTTCATTAATAACTAGAGAAAAAGGAACAAAATAACAGTTTTTAACCCGAGGTAAATCCCTTCCTTTACCTCCTTTTGATTTGAATCGGTCCACCTCATCCACTGATTGCAGGTTTTTGAATTTTAAAATACCTGGTAAAGAAGAACCTTGCCCGGAATTGGCTTTGGAAGAGCTAGTCCAATGTCCTTGGTCGAGAGTTGCCAAAGATGGTTGGAGGCGAGATCCACTACGTCCTTGATCCTTCAAGTCTCTGATTCTTTCCTTAGTAGCCTGGATAGCTTTAGCAGCACTTGGATGTCCCCCCTCCAAAAAATGGGCAGCTTCCTTAGAATGCGTAAAAGAAGCATCCAAAATGGATAGTTCTTGCGCAGGCAAGTTGGCAGGGTCCACCAAATCGCAAGGAAGCTCCAGCCCATCAGAAGTAGTCAAGGTAGGTGCATCTTCAACAGATCCAGTAGAATTCAAACTTTGGTCGAAATTTTTAGAAGGGAAATCCGCACCAAGATTAGCAACGGACTTGCTTTGATTTGCAGGTACCGTCTCCTTCTCCCATGCAGCGTGCATGGGCGGCACGTGAGTACGTGACTCCAATTCGCCATGGCTTTCACCAGTAGCAACCAGGTGAGATGAAGATGAATCTTTCTCACCTTTGACCTCTTGAAGACAAGCAAATGAATTTTGGAGCGGGACCTGGGGGTTTTGGACAGCCTTCGGCCTGTACTCGAATCGGCTTTGCTTCTTCTTCTGAATCATGGAACAGTTCTCATCAAGATGTCCGAAGCAGTGACAGATCGAACAAAGCCTGGGCTTCCAGGGATATTGAACTTTTATTTTCCTCAAAGATCCACTTCCATCCGTATAGAAGATTTCATCTGGGAGCTCCATATCAGCAGGAATAAGAACACACGCTCTTGCATACGAGAGACGTTTCCGCTCAGCTGTGTAGCGATCTAGATAGAGAGGGCGTCCTAAGAGACTGCACAGCTTTCCAATGAAACGACGAGTCCAGAGATTGAGAGGAAGCCCATGAAGGGTGATCCACAATGGAATATCCTTTAGACTCGCCTTCTCAAGCTTTAAATCTGAAGACCATTTCTGAATAATCATCGGATGGCCTTTGATCATCCAGAACCCCTCCAGAACCTTGTGCATGTCCTCAAGGAGATCAAAGGTACAAATGAAGAACCCATCCTCGAGCATGTGAAGATCGAATCCTTGAGAACACCACCTTGACTTGATGAAAGCATGAAGGGGGAAATAAGAAGTTTGCAAACCTGGAACATATCCCACCACCGCCTGAGACCACACATCATCCAACTCTTTAGAGTCTTCAGGCTCGTAAATAGCATGCTTGCTTTCATTGATGCAGACTGGTTCAAAGAACTCAAGCTTAAGATCTGGCGTAGAAGCAGGAGCCTTAAACAGATCGGACCACGTCCGAGGGAGGAGTTGCAGAGGCAAAGACAGACCGGCCGCGGCCCTTCGAAGACGAACGCCCACGACGCCTCGCAATTGAGCGACCTCTATTCAAGTTAGAAGAACCCGCGGGGGCATGGTTGGAGAGAGGAGGAGTGACCTGTGATGGGATAGCCGGAGAAGAGGGCTTCAGCAGGGAGTCACTCGGAGGCGGATGGTGTAACCCTCCCATGGAGGAAGGTTGTCCCGATGCCAAAACTCCATTACCATCCATGTTTCCCCAGAGCTTCTCTCTCTTGTTCTGCTCTTATGGATATGAAATCTGTTGGGAATTGGCTTTCCTGGAACAATAGAGGAGATAGTCATAGGAGAATTATGGCCAGACTTGATTCTTGATCCTAATCTTATCAGCAAAGAAAAGGAAGCCCGGATTAAATACCTTCATGCAATTCATTGTGAAGAAAGCTTCATTAGGCAGAAATCCAGGGAAAATTGGTTAACTTTGGGGGACTCCAACACTAAGTTCTTCTATGCCTCAATCGCTTCCAGAAGAGCCACCAACACCATTAGAAAGTGCAAGGATAGTCATGGCACTCTTATTGAAGATATTGATCAGGTTCAAGCTCACAGTGTTGATTTCTATCATTCTTTTTTTTTTGGTAAGTAATAGTATATTAAGAGAACAAAATGTACAAAGGCTATAACCATAAAAATATGGTCATAGAACGAATCCTAAGGAGTGTCAGGAGAGTGCACCCCACCTCAAAGAGGTGGAATGTTCTCACTCCACCGACCCCAACCTTAGAATTGACAAGACTGAGAACTCATGACCACACAAGAATTGTGGACTATGAGCCTAACAAAGATCAAATAAAGTAGGACTACATAACTGAGATGTTAAAATGAGTGAAAATCTGCTTTTCTCTAGAAGTTAGCGATCTGCCCTTGAAGCTTTCCATGATGATCTTGATGTCGAACAAGATTTTGATTAACAATTGCATTTTGGATAATCCAATTCCTTCAAAGGTTCTAATGCATCTTTCTCTCCATATCCACCACATAGCACATTTTAACGCCAGCTGAGCAAGTCTCCAAGCTTCATTCTTGAGAGGAAAGTTCTCCCTTAATTTCTGCATCTCTTTATCAATATTGTCTTCAGCTGATCTTCCAATTTGAAACCTGAAAATAATTTGATTCCAGATCCAAGAACTATAAGAACACATAAGAAAATGTGGTTGTTAGTTTCTTCATTATTTTTGCACAAGATACATTGGTTTGCCAAACTAATTCCTTTCTGCTTCAGGTTATCTTGGGTTGGTAGTTTCCTCATAGCTGCTTGCCAAAGACAAAGATTAAACTTTTGAGCCGCCGGCTTCGCCCAGATCCACACATGGTTACTATCCTCACTGTGCTGCTCTCTAATCTCATTCCAAGCCGAAGCAATGGTGAACTTGCCACCATTGTGATTCCATAAAATCTGATCCTCAGCATTATTATGAATCATAGTTGCCTTAATAGAAGGCCAAAGGGAAATCATATCAAAGGAAGTCGGAGTGGGTAGATTCCAGCAATTATTAATGATGAAGTGACTGAGATTTGTATCCTTACCAGCCCCGAGATCTTGACGAATTCTATCTCCATAAATCTGAAAGATACTCCTCCCAGAAAGCCATGGGTCATACCACATACTAATTTTGGATCCATCAGCAATATTGTAGGAAATATGATTTTGCATCCAATCCCTTTCTTTAAGCACCCCCTTCCAAGCACTTGAAAAGTAAGACTTGCATTTGATTAACCAGATACTTTGCTTGGCTAGATACTTACTATAAATCCAGTCTATCCAAAGCGACTTCTTTCTTTGCAACACCAAAGAAGTTTCACCGAGGCAGCTCTATTCCAATCATATAGATTTCTAATCCCCAGCCCACCCTCTTTCTTGGGTCTACAGATAATTTTCCAGTTGACCATAGTCATTACCTTTTTCTCCGAACAACCCTTCCAAAAGAATTCTCTAAGAATGCCTTCAATCTGATTTATCAGCCCACTAGGGAGAATAAAAGCAGAAGACCAATAGATTTCTATCATTCTCTTTTGATCCTATGAAGAAGCTTTCTGAGCAGGATAAGGAGACCCTTCTTAATGAACCTATTACCGATGAAGAAATCAAGAATGTGGTGTTCAATTCCCCTAAGAATAAGAGTCCTGGGCCTGATGGTTTTCCTGCTGAGTTTTTCCAAAAAACTTGGCAAATCACAGGTTCTGATGTTACCAAAGCCTGCCATCATTTCTTTTCCACTGGCCAAATCCACCGTCAGATGAACTGCACATTTATTGCTTTGATCCCCAAGTCTCAAGGTGCTGATTGCATGGAGAACTACAGACCTATTTCACTTTGTAACTTTATTTACAAAGTAATTTCCAAAGTTATTGCTGACAGGATGCAGAAAGTCATGGGTAAAATTATTAGTCTCAATCAAGCTGCTTTCATCAAAGGTAGAAGCATCCATCACAATATTCTCCTTGCAAATGACTTAGCGAAAGACTTGCACTGCAAAAGCAAAGGGAATAGAATCATCTTCAAGGCTGATTTAAAGAAGGCTTTTGACTCGGTCAACAGATCTCTTATCTATCATATGTTGCATCAAATGAACTTCCCTATACATTAAGTAGATCAAGAATTGCATTGAGACTCCAAAGTTTTCCATCTTGTTTAACGGTTCTCCTATTGGTTTCTTCAGTAGTAGCAATGGTATCAGACAAGGAGACCCTTTATCACCCTACCTTTTCACAATTGCCATGGAAGGTCTGACTTGCTTATTGGATAGGGCTGTTCAGAATGGTCAACTCAAAGTACCTCATGCTGGTACTACTTACATTTCCCACACTATCTTCGCGGATGATCTCATTATTTTCTTGCAGAATGATTACCCTTCTGTTCAGCAGCTTGCTTATATTCTTGAGAAGTTTGGTGAGATTTCGGGCCTCCACCTCAATCACAGCAAAAGTAAGGTTTATGTGGGTGCTGGAGTTAAGAACAAGGATAGTATCACAGCTTGTTTGAAGGTTGAAGAGGGTTCGCTTCCTTGTCCTTACCTGGGGCTTCCTCTTGTCTCCATGGCAGTTAAGAAGATCCACTGTCAGCCTATCATTGAAAAAATCCAAATCAGACTTAATGGAAAACTAGATTCTTATCCAAAGCAGGAAGACTTGAGCTTATTCGTTCTGTGCTCCATTCTTATGCTGTTTATTGGTCTAATGGCTTCCTTCTTCCTGCTGGTCTCATCCATGAGATTGATAAAATACTCTGCAACTTTTTCTGGAATGGTCATGGTGATGGGAAGGCAATCCACATGGTTAATTGGGCTAAGATCTGTACTCCTAAGGAGGAAGGTGGGCTATCCTTGAGAAAGCTTAAAGAGTGGAACAAAGCTTGCATGTCAAAGCAACTCTGGGATATTTTGCAAAACGCCGAGTCTCTTTGGATTAAATGGATTCACAGCAAGTACTTAGCAAAAAGTAACATTTGGTTAGCTAAATCTAGATCTTATGACTCTGCTGCTTGGAAGGGTATCCTCAAAGCTAGAGACTGGATCAGCAAACACATATCCTATACTATCTCTAATGGCAGGTCCACTAGTATGTGGTATGACCCTTGGCTCCAAGGTAAAATATCCATAATGTTTATGGTGACAGGGTTAGGCAGGACTTGGGTGCCCCTAAAGAGATTACTGTTTCAAAATTTATTCATCAAAGTCAATGGAGTCTCCCCCATCCGACTACTGCTGATATGATTACTCTCTGGCCTCATATTCAAGTTGTTCCTATTTATAACAACAGAAGTGATGAGAGATTAAATGGGTGGCTCTCTCTCTAGGTTTCTAGAGAGAGAAGCTCTGCGCTTGGCGTAGGGAGCGTGGTGGCCTGGGCTCACCCCCGCCTCCCGGCGGCGGGTGGTCCCTTCCTCGTGGTTCTTCACCAGACTCCTCTCCCGGTGGTCTGCTTGTCTGATGGAGGTTCCCCGTGTGAGGGTTGCACCAGGAGAGAGAGTTCTTCCTCTTGCGGGAAGGGATTCAGCTCCATAGGTGCTGCCGTGAATGCCGCGAGTGACCCGGTTTTTGGACATGGATCCTCTGAAGGTGTTCCTGCTCACCAACCTCCGCGTCGGCTTTCTCGTGGGCGATCTCGAGGTAGGTCCAGTTCCAGAGCTTCTGTGCATTTGGTGTCTTCCTCTAAGAAAGCATGAGCTCTTTGAGCGAGCCACTCCATCTACTAGCACAAATCTTCGCCTGGATTTTATAGAATCTATCTTGCATGGCGACCGTGCTGTTGCTACCTTTTGTCATCAAGATTCGCAGGAGCTTGCTACTGAATGGCGTTTCGTAGTGGTTGGTTACATTGTTGGATTAGACTGCTTTTTCTCCTCTAAAGAGTTTTATAGATAAACAATGGAAGCCAAAAGGAAGCTTTGATCTCCATATCCGGACTGGTGGCTTCTTCGTTTGTGTATTTGCATTAGAGGAAGATATGCAGATGGTCCTTGAAGGATTCTGGCATATTCGAAGCCACCCTCTCATTATTCAAAGATGGAATCGCGATGTAAAGTTGGAAAAAGCTATGCTTTCATCTATTCCTCTGTGGGTTTCCTTTCCAAACCTTCCTCTTCACCTTTGGTCACATACATCTTTGAGCAAGCCATTGTTCATGGACAAGATGACTGCTTCGAGGAAAAGACTATCCTTTGCTAGAATCTGTGTTCTTATAACTTTCGAGTTCTCCTTCCCTTCAGATCTTACGGTGCTTCATGATGATGGTAACTCGGAAGAGGTCATAGTGAACTACGAGTGGAAACCGAAGGCGTGTTCAGTTTGTTCTTCTTTTGGGCACCCTGAGGGTACTTGTTCTCTAAAATCAGATCGGGCAGAGACAGCCATTATTCAGCCGGTTAGACGTGAATGGAGGCCAAAAGCATCTAGTTCTTCTAATGTCTTGGCTAATCAGGGTGTTGCTATTCATGGTGAAGTCTCACGTTTAACTGTTGTGAATCAGTCGTTGGATGAAGCAGCTGATAGAGGTAACAATTCTGATCATAGTATTATGATTCCTAATGCAATTACGGAAGTCTGTATGCAAACCCATCCTGTGAGGAAGGTTACTTCTCATAAAGGTAAAGCTTCTCCTAATTCAGTTATTGCGTTGGCAAATAAATTTGATGTTCTTCAAGAACATGCTAGTTCGAATGAATGTAACCAAACGGCTGTTAAGATCTCCTCTGCTGACAGCTCGGTGGCTAAGAACAATATCTCTTCAAATCCTGTTCTAAGGGTAAAGCCGGTCATGATAGTAGGAAGCACTGATGCCAATATTCTCCAAGCTGGGCAAGAAGCAAATTTTAGCAACATGGATTCCATGGTGACAGATTGCAAATCTCCTCGATCTGGTGTAAATCCGGAACCTGCTGGTGCTGTTCATACTATCAAGGAGTTGTATTCGGGGGCCACGGTGTCTGATAATATACCTGTCAGTATAAAGCCGGATCCTCCTCCATTCTTGCAAGGACATAATTCTGGATTTGCTTCTATAAATATTCTTGATCGTGAATCCTTGGTGGTTGGGGGAAACAAATCTCATATCATTTCTTCTGGAGATCCTCCTTTCCTGCATGGTGCAGGATTCCCTCCTTCCGGAGGTTGCATGCCTGCCTCTTCTGAGAAGATGGTAAGTTCACCGCCTCCATGCGATCCTCCGCCCGCTCAGGAAATCTCCATGCATTCTGTTTCTGATTATTTCCCCAGCGTAAACCCAGATTCTTCGGTAGATTTTATGGATGGTATATCCATGGTTGTTGATGGTGTTGGTGTTAGCCAAACCAACTCTTTTGCTGGTGAAAAATCTTCAGGAAATGCGGATATTGTTCGATCGAATGTTACCACCATTGAAATATCCACTGCTAAGTCTGAGTCCTCGTTGAGAGGAAAAGGAAAGGAATCTACTGTGAACTCTGCTCAAGCTAATTCCCACAATTTTGATACATCAAAATTAAAAGATGTTGATCAAATTCTGAAGTTAGATCGTACCAAGGGTCGATCGAAGTATCATGCAGCTAAACATTAATCATGAAAAGCATTTCTTGGAATGTCCGAGGTATGAACAATAAATCAAAAATGTTAGCAGTCAAAAAAGAGTTGTCACTTGCTAAATGTGATATTGCGATCCTTTGTGAGTCGAAAATTCAACAAAGAAAGTTTGATCAAAGTAAGAACTTTATTTGGTCTTTCTCTGATGTGCTCCACAACTATAATAGCTCCTGGCGTGGTCAGATTTGGATAATGTGGAATTCTGAAAGATTCACCTTAACTCCCATTTTGGAAAGTTCTCAATTTATTCATGCTTCTTTGTTTTAACAAGGATACAAGAGATACTTTCTTCCTCACTGCTATCTATGGGTCCAATATTGTCCATGAGAGACGCACCTTATGGAAAGATCTTTGCCATCTGTCGGATACAATTTCTGAACCTTGGATTCTTCTTGGGGATTTCAACACTATTCGTCATCCGGATGAAAAGATTGGTGGGCGATTAGTATCTACTTCTATCTTGACTGAGTTCAATAATTTTATTGATTATGCTACCCTTCTGGATATGCCTCATTCTGGTAATCTCTTCTCTTGGAGTAATCGTAAAGCTGGTTCTCAGAAGATTTTGGCTAGATTGGACCGTGTTCTGGTTAATAGTAACTGGATCAATAAATTTGAGGAATGTGTGTTAACATATGGAAATCATGTGGTCTCCGATCATGCTCTAATGTCGGTCAGTTTGAATAGATGCACGCCATTCACTCCTCGGCCTTTCAAATTCTTTAACATGTGGATTTCCCATCCTGATTTTAAATCAGTGGTCGAAGAAGCCTGGTCATCTCCTGCTAATGGTTCTCAACTATTTCAAGTCTGTTATAAGCTGAAAATGGTTAAACTTGCCCTTCGGAAATGGAATAAGGAGATTTTTGGTTAAACTTGCCCTTCGGAAATGGAATAAGCTGAAAATGGTTTGCACTTCAAAAGCTATAGAAACCTAAGCATGCTGTTGTTTCTGGAAACTCGCAAGCTAGCTGAGTTGACTCAGCAAACCCTAATCCTTCCAAGGAGACGATACCAGGAGATCCAACTACAAGCACTGCTATATCTATACTTCCTATTCCTGGAAATATCCAAGCTAAAGATCCGGGCGATACTTCATGCAAGCTCTCACCTCCATCTAGCGTAAATCCGATTTCATCCACGGTGGCTAATGACATTTCTAAAGATTATGGTACATCCCTGCCTTCTCCGACCTCAAAGCACAACTCAGAAGATGCTCAAGACCTTCCATGCAATCTTCCTACACCTGTGAGTATAAATCCGACGTCGGCCACGGTGACTCACGAGGTACATGCTGTTTCCCAAACTTGCATGATGGGTATACAGCAAACTTCATGTAAGCTCTCACCTCCATCTAGCGTAAATCCGATTTCGTCCACGGTGGCTAATGACATTTCTAAAGATTCTGGTAGATCCCTGCCTTCTCCGACCTCAAAACACAACTCAGAAGTTGCTCAAGACCTTCCATGCAATCTTTCTACACCTGTGAGTATAAATCCGACGTCGGCCACGGTGACTCACGAGGGACATGCTGTTTCCCAAAGCTGCATGATGGGTATACAGTAAAGCAATATTCAATTACCTGATAAAGCGCTGGCTAAGGATTGCCTTGCAACGGTTATTCCTGAAGATTCTGTGATTTCCCTGCCTTTGAGATCCATGGACACTTCCTTATCTTTAGAAGATTCTATGATTCCCCTACAAGAAGACTTGCAGCGTGGGAAGAAGGAGACTGGTATTCATAATGGGAAGGTTGCATCTTCTTCTCCTGCGAGTGACGTGACTATGGTGGCCAGTAGCATTGCGGCTTGCAAACCGGACATAGTTCTGAGGCCTATGGTGGTTGACAGCTCTTCCTCCATTAGTATGAATCTGGATCCTAAGGATGTTGCCAACAGCAAATCTTCTATATCTGATAAAGGAAAGGAGGTGGATATCGCCTACCAGGTTACTATAGAAGGCCGGGTTACCAAGGATTGCACCAAGGACACACGGTATAATTCTAAAGATGCAACCTGTACCTTTGACACTTCGAAGCTCAAAGATGTGGACCGTGTTAGTAAGATTGGCCGCCAGTCGATGAAGCCAAGGGTTCTTTCTCACAAACATTAAGTCTTTATGCATATTATTTCGTGGAATGTGAGGGGTATGAACAATAAAACAAAGATGTTAGCTGTTAAGAAAAAGCTTCTGATTCATAAATTTGATATTGCAGTTCTTTGTGAGACCAAAATTACAGAATCAAATTGTGACAGAGTGAAGAGTGCCTTATGGCCTGATCTCAGTGTTATCCAGAATTATAGTAGCAGTGGGAGAGGAAGAATTTGGATTCTCTGGAACCAAGAGCTGTTCACTTTAAATCTTCTTGCTGAAGGTGCGCAATACATCCACGTCCAATGCTTCAGGAAGAACACAAATGAAAAATTTATTCTTACTGCTATCTATGGCTCCAACCTGGTTGGTGAGAGAAGACAATTATGGGGAGATCTAACTCATCTTTCTAATGTTATTGATCAACCTTGGGTTATTCTTGGGGATCTTAACACTGTTCGATACCCTCATGAAAAGCAAGGTGGACGTACCATTCTGCCCGGCCACCTTGTGGATTTCCAAAACTTTCTGGATCATGCAAAGCTTCTTGACATGCCTCATGTAGGGAATATTATGACTTGGTGCAACAGGAAAGGCGGTAATCAGCGTATATCTGCTCGGTTGGACAGGGTATTGATTAACACCATGTGGGCGAATATGTACGAAGATGGGACTCTCTCTTATGAAAATATGATTATTTCTGATCATTCTATGATGCTGGTTAACACTAATGAAGGAAGTCGCCCCTCTAAGCCTAGACCTTTCAAATTTTTCAATATGTGGACTTCTCATCCTAATTTCAAAACTATAGTGCACAAAGCTTGGAATATTCATGTTTCTGGCTCTTTACTCTTCCAGTTATGCAAGAAGCTCAAGTGCGTGAAAAATGCTCTGCGGGATTGGAACAAGGAAGTTTTCGGTAATGTTCAGTCTAGTGCTTCTAAGGCTAGAGAGGAGCTTGTTCATCATCAGACTCTCTTAGCTGGGGATCCCCATAATGCCTGTATTCAAGAGAAGGAGAAACAATGTCGCATTTCCTACTTACTTGCACTTGGTAAGGAAGAAATGTTCGCCAAACAGAAGTCTAAGCAGCAATGGTTGTCCCTGGGGGATTCAAACACCAAATTTTTTTATGCTGCTATCAAAGCCCGTAGAATTTATAACTCTATCAAGAGTTGTAAAACAACCGATGGTAAGGTGCTTCATGAGGATGACGAAATTCGAGCTCATGCTTTATCCTTCTACCACTCCCTTTTAAAAAAAAAGCATCAAAGAGAACCGCCTACTTTTGAGACTCGGAGATCTCTTTCTGACGATGACATCTCCTTTCTCCTTCGGCCTTTCTTTTTTCTTTTTTGGTAAGTAAACTTAAATTATATTAGAATAAGAAATAATATACAAAGAGCCATATCTACACAAGCCGTAGATTATGGCTGAAGATCCCGAGGCAAATCTAGGAGAGTGCACCAACCCTCATAGAGGGAAGATGTTCTCACTCCACCAGAGTACTGCCTTAAAGAGATACAAGTAAAAGAAAAAGTTTCATGACTACACAATCCGTAGTCTATGAAAATACAGAGATAAGCATTTTGTTGACACCCTGTCATAACATGAGACCAGCAACACGAATCTGAAAAAGACAATAAGATAGTAGATCTGAACTTGAAAATAACTGTTAGTGATGAGACAATAATAAGAAAACTAATCATGAAACTAATCGAAAGAGTAAAAAACCAGATATTGATTATATGCCAGTGAAGTTGAATCTTAAAAGGACCCCTTTCTCTCTCTTGGTTAGACCGCCCTTAGGTAAGTGCTGCTCCATCAAAGTTCTAGTATCATAGAGAATATCAATGAGAATGTTTGCTTCATTTCTGTTTTTCCCATCAAATATGCGAACGCACCTCTCTCTCCAAATCCACCAAATGGTACATCTGAAAACACATTTAATAAGACTGGCAAGGATACCTTTAGTAGGGAAAGAGTGCATCAAAGCTTGAATTTCTGCCTGAATACCGGAATAAGGTTTTCTGCTGAGATCAAATCTCTTAATGATTTCATACCAAACCCATTGAGAGAAGAAGCACTCAAAGTAGAGGTGGTCAGTTGATTCATTGCTGCAATAACATAAGGTGCATCTATTAGCAATAGAATATCCCTTCTTTTGTAAAATGTCATTAGTGGGCAGCTTATTGTGAATAGCTTGCCAAGTGCAAAGAGAGTGTTTGGGCGATGTAGGACGATCCCAGACCCACTTATAATAAGACCAAAGAGGCTGCTTTTCCCTAATGTGATTCCAGGCTGAAGTGGCACTAAATTTTCCATGATCATGAATCCACTTAATCTCATCACTTAAGTTGTTGTAAATAGGAACAACTTGAATATGAGGCCAGGGAGTAATCATATCAGCTGTAGTTGGATGGGGGAGACTCCATTGACTTTGATGAATAAATTCTGAAACAGTAATCTCTTTAGGGGCACCCAAGTCTTGCCTAACCCTGTCACCATAAACATTATGGATACTTTTACCTTGGATCCAAGGGTCATACCACATACTAGTGAAGATGTTCATCAAGTGGTCCTAAACTCTCCTAGGGATAAGAGTCCGGGGCCTGATGGTTTCACTGCGGAGTTCTTTATAAACACTTGGGATATTGTTGGCGATCTGGTCTCTAATGCAGTTTTATCATTCTTTCAAGATGGATCTTGGGAAAAGCAGCTTAATTCCACCTTCATTGCCCTTGTTCCGAAACAGCCAAATGCGGAGTCTCTTGATCAATTTCGTCCCATTTCCTTATGCAACTTCATTTACAAGGTGATCACTAAGGTAATGGCAAACCGGATGCAACATATTCTCCCTTCCATCATCAGCCCTCATCAAGCGGCATTTATTCGTGGTAGGAGTATTCAAAGTAACATTCTCCTGGCTAATGACCTTGCAAGAAATCTTCACTCAAAGCATAAAGGTACTCGTATATGTTTAAAGGCTGATCTCTGCAAAGCTTTTGATTCCGTCTCATGGGACTTCATCTACTATATGATGAATAAAATGAAATTTCCTCCTTCTTGGATCACTTGGATTCGCTGTTGTATGGAATCAGCTCGGTTCTCTGTTCTTGTTAATGGCAGTCCTGAAGGCTTCTTCTGCAGTTCTAATGGTATCAGGCAGGGAGATCCGTTGTCTCCGTATCTTTTCACTATTGTCATGGAAGGGTTCACTTGTCTTATTGAGGATGCCGTGCAAATGAAGACAATCAAAGTACCAACTGTTGGTTCTCTTTCTATATCTCACTTCATTTTTGCTGATGATCTTATTATTTTCTTCAAAGATGATATCAATTCGGCCACTACAATTAAACATTTAATGGAGGAGTTTTACAGTTATTCTGGTCTTCAGCTAAATACCAACAAGAGTAGGATTTACATGGGTGGCAAGGTGAAAAACAAAAATGCTATCCATGCTGCTCTCCAGGTTCCTAAGGGTAAGTTACCATCCGCTTACCTTGGTCTTCCTCTTGTTAGTAGTTCTTTGAAAAAAAGCCACTGCCATTCGATTATGGACAAGATCAAAAGGAGAATTGAGTCTTGGCGTACTTGTCTCCTCTCTAGAGCTGGCCGTTTGGAGCTCATTAAGTAGGTGCTGTCTTCTTACTCCATTTATTGGTCCATCTCCTTCATTCTTCCTGCTGCTATGGTTAAGGAAATTGAAAGAACCCTTGCCAACTTCTATTGGAAGGGCAACTCTAACCAAGGCACTCCTCATATGGTCAGTTGGAAGGCCATCTGTAGACCAAAATCTGAGGGCAGTTTGGGTCTTAGGAGACTGAAGGATTGGAATATGACCTGTGCAACTAAAAACTTATGGGATATTCTTCAGAACTCCAACTCTCTTTGGGCCGTGCTTTGATGTTGTTCAAAGAAATGCTTCTTGTTTGGTCTGGGCTCGATCCCAATAGCCTGAGTTCTCTTCTTTACCGTGAACCTGCTATTCCTTCTTATTGATGCACAGTGAAAGCTCCATCCCTTTCAGACTTTGTCTCATCCCTAGGAAAGAAAAATGCCAGTCTCAGGTCAACCAATCCTAGTAAGACTGACTTTGCAGCAGATTCCATGGCATCGGACGCAGAGGCATTCATTTTCTCACAATCATCTGACTCCGTTATATGTAAAGTACGAAAGGCTGCCAGATCTTTGTTATACATGTGGGCGAGTGGGACATGTAGAAGATGAGTGTGAAGATGGCGAAGCTATTACCCGAGCTAAAGCTAAAGGTAAAGCTAAACAGGGCCTTGGCTGCGTGCTTCTCCCATCAGGCGCTCGAGAGTATTCACCTGTGAGCCTCAGAAACCCAATCCTTCACAACAGGATGGTAAAGTAGCAGAGGAAAATTCCTCTCCAGGAGCTCATGTTGAAAAAGGTTAGTGGTACCAGGAAAGCTGTAGATGGAGGGGGCAAAAGGTATTAAAAATATATGTTCCAAGCAGCTTTTGTTTGATAAAGCATAAAGTTTAAATGGGAGAGATGATGATGGTAATGCAAGAATAAGGTCAGAGGTAGTAAGGTGTTCAGGTAGAGTGACTGTACAGGCAGTAGCTAGACCACTTGCATGTCGAACAGATCTAATCACAAGGGAGGGGCGACATGACCTAGAATAGAAGCTCGTAGGCTATTGCTCAGTTCAGACTAAAGAGTCAAGACTAAGAACTGTCTCGCGAAGATATACAATAGTTACTGGGGACAGATGATTGGCTAGATCATCCGAGTCAATGCGATGACTCACCTTCCCGCTTCCAGAATAAGGTCCGGCATCCTTGGTTCGTTAGGCGGCTACACCTAAGCCCGTTCCCTCAGGATGATATCCCAAGACAGCTCAACCAAGAGAAAAAGATCAGGACTCGCTACTTCGGGAGAAATTAAGAAAACGTCCAACCTTACAGAGACCGAGGGGGACTCCTGAAAAGGAGGCATCAGAAAAGAAGGGTAGGCAGACAAAGCACCCACGATACAACTATAAAGCATCCTCGACCACATGCGGGCCATCTGAGAAGGAAGAAGACGCATCTTCAAATAATAAGTACCACAGGCAAAGAAAGTAACTAACAACAGCAGTCCACTGGATAAGTAGCTCACTCCCAGTTCTAGTAGTACTAGGAAAGCTATTTAGTAGTGAACTCCGAAACAGAAGAGACTACTATTCTATCAGAAGACAAGAGTAGAGTTCATATGCAACTCATCCCACCCGAAGGAGAGAGGAAGCATAAGAACGGAAGCCAAGACCTAAACCAGGGAAGACTCAAAGCACAAGCGAGAAAAGCCCTTCTAGAGAGGCTGAGGCTAAGGAGAAAGCAGAAAGCAGAGCTAGCTACTAAAAGACAAGAGCGAATCTCTCTGCTAGCGAAAAATAGCCAATATCCATCTCTTCAGCGCGAGTTGTTGGCCTGGGTTCAGGAAAATTATTTGAAGAAAAATTCTATTTGGTGCATTCAGCCGAAATCTCATCATTCCACTGCTTGGAAAGGTATTCTCATTCAACGGAATTGGTTGCTTCGGTACATCAGCTACAAGGTGGGGAATGGCAACAACTTTAGCTTCTTCTATGACCCTTGGATCCAAGGGAAAAGCATTTTTATGATGGTTGGAGATCGCCTTAGGCAGCATCTTGGCCTTCCTAAAGATGTGACTTGTTCTTACTTTATTAGGAATGGCCAGTGGCATCTTCCTCCTCCTACCTCCACTGATATGTTTGATATTTGGCCTTTGATTCATAGAACTCCTCTCTATACGTCTGATGTGATAAGCTGGAATCATGGTAGCTTCTCTACCAAAAGTGCTTGGAATTTAATCCGGGAACAACATCAAAAAGTCGGCTGGGATTCCTGGGTTTGGAAAGGTCCTACAGTTCAAAAATTTTCTCTTACTTGCTGGCAGGCCATTATGCATAAGTTGCCTACTATTAATAATTTGAGGAAACGCGGTTTTCTTATTCCTAGTAGATGTATTCTTTGCTGCAATGATGAGGAGAATGAGGATCACATATTCTTTAAGTGCCCTTACTCAATATCTGTCTGGGGCGAGATTCTTCAACGCATGAACATCACAAGACACCCTCGTCAAACCATCTTGGAGGAAATGCATGATCTTACATCCAGCTTCAAAACTGATGGGTTTGCAACTTGTGTAGCTCGCCTATTATTTAGAGCTTGTGTTTAGTGGATTTGGAAGGAGAGATGCACTAGAACATTTGAGGAGATCAGCACCAATCCTATCCACACGGCTCTATCCATTATGGAAGATGTTCGGAGTTGTTTGGAGGCCAATCATCAAGGCCTTGTTCTTTCTGGTCGGTCAAAAGCTCTCTGTGAGAAGTTCAACATTAGAATCAATAAATGATTGTATGCTCCTCTTGGAGTAGTTAGTTTTTTATGGTTAGTCACCAACTTGTGGTGTCAACCATCGTTCTTTCTCCTTCTAGACTATAAGGTATTCTTGCTTTATAGTCCTTATGTACTTTTCCTCCTTTCATTAATTCATTCATTTCTGGTTGACTGACCAAAAAAAAAAGAAAGCATTTGTCGGTCTTCTTATTTCAAGGCTTTGGAGAATGAGGAAATGTATGCAAAACAAAAATCTAAGTAGAATTGGTTATCTCTTGGGGATTCAAATATGAAATTCTTTTATGCTGCTATTAAAGCCCGCAGAGTTCATAATTCTATCAAGAAGTGTAAGGGGGTGGATGGTGAGGTCCTTACTTCTCAATCTGATATTCGTAATCATGTTGTCTCCTTTTACCAGTCTCTTCTTACCAAGCAACATGATGCCCGGCCTGCCAATCTTAATGTTCGAACTGTTCTTTCCTCTGAACATATTGAAAGCCTTATGAGACCATTCACTGTTGATGATGTTAGGCAGGTGGTCTTTAAATCTGCTAAGGATAAGAGTCCTGGTCCTGATGGCTTTCTAGCCGAATTCTACATTTCTTGTTGGGATATTGTTGGAGATCTGGTATCCACTGCTATTCTATCCTTCTTTAATGGTGGTTATTGGGAAAAGCAAATTAACTCAACTTTCATTGCTCTTGTTCCCAAGAAGGATAATGCTGATTCCCTTGATCACTTCAGGCCGATATCACTGTGTAATTTTTTTTTTGCTAAGTAATAATGTATTAAAAAAAGGGGAATAATGTACACACCTATTGTCAAGAAGACATAGGCAAAGGCTCCTATTGAGGAGTAGGAGAGTGCACCCCACCTCAGAGAGGTAGAATGGTCCCACTCCACCACTCACTACAATAAGATAGGCAAGATGAACTGTCATGACCACACAATCTGTGGACTATGAGTAAGTTAATTAGAAACTAAGAAATGCTTAGGAATGTGATATGTTGAACCGAGTGAGGACCTCTTTTTCCCTTCTATTACATCCGCTAATTCCATTATTTTCCATGCAAAGCTTGATGTCAAGCAGCGTCCTAATGAGAACTTGCATCTTAGTGATCTGTTTGTCTTCAAAAATCCGGAGACATCTTTCTCTCCATATCCACCATACCGCGGTCTTCAAAGTAAGTTGGGCTAGCATCCAAGTTTTGTTTTTTTGAGGAAAGTTTTGATTAAGATCCTGCATTTCAAGTTGTAATGAATCTTCCGGTTATCTCCCAATATCGAACCTCCTCAAGAGTTGTTGCCAAATCCATTTAGTATAATCGCATTGGAAGAATAGATGGTCATGGGTCTCCTCTTTGGTTCTGCAAAAAATACATTGATTAGCCATATGAAAACCTTTAGATTTGAGAAGATCTTGCGTGGGTAGCTTGTTCAACAATGCTTGCCATAAGCATATATTGAACTTATGAGCAGCCGGCTGCCCCCAAATCCAGGTATAGAATTGGTTATCAATGTGATGACTTCGTTTATAAGATAAATTGGTTATCACTGTGTAATTTTATTTATAAGATAATCACAAAGATGATGGCTAACCGTATGCAGCATGTTCTTCCAATGCTTATCAGTCCCCATCAGTCTGCTTTCATCCGGGGTCGTCGTATTCAGAATAACATCCTTCTTGCGAATGACTTAGCAAAGGATTTGCATTCCAAGCACAGGGGTACTAGTATATGTCTTAAAGCTGATTTATGCAAGGCCTTTGATTCAGTTTCCTGGGATTTTATTTACTTCATGCTTCAGAAAATGAATTTCCCTTCCACCTGGATTAGTTGGATCAGATGTTGTCTCCAAACAGCAAAATTCTCGGTTCTTGTCAACGGAGGTCCGGCTGGTTTCTTCAATAGCTCCAATGGTATTAGACAGGGTGACCCTTTATCACCATATCTTTTTACTATTGTCATGGAAGGTTTTTCTTGCCTCATGGAAGATGTTGTGCGTCATAAAGAAATCAAAGTGCCTCGGGCTGGTGCTATGTCCATCTCGCACTTTATCTTTGCTGATGATCTCATAATTTTCTTCAAGGATGATGTCTCTTCTGCTCGTAAAATCAATTGTCTTCTCCAAGAATTCTATCACTATTCTGGTTTGCAATTGAGTGCCTCTAAGAGTAGACTGTATATTGGGGGGAAAGTGAGAAATAAGAAGGCCATTCAAGAAGCTATTCAGGTGCCCATTGGTAAACTTCCTACACCATACTTAGGCCTGCCGCTTTTCAGTAATTCCCTCAAGAAGAATCTCTGTCAACCGATTACTGATAAGATCAAACAAAGAATTGAGAGTTGGAAGACTAAGCTTCTTTCTAGAGCGGGAAGACTTGAGCTTATCAGGTCTATCCTTTCCTCGTTTTCTATTTACTGGACTGTTTCTTTTCTTCTTCCTGTGGCAGTCATTTTTTTTTTTTTTGGTCGGTCAACCAAAGGGAATGAATAAATAATAAGGAAACAAATTACATAGGGATTGAGCTAAGCAGCTCAATAGACCAAAGTAAGAAAAGAGGAGATGACACTACAAGCTAGTGACTATCTCCAACACAGGCAGAACCCAGAAGAGACAACTACGAAGTAGGATGTATAATAATATTAAATCTGCTACAAAGAGACTTAGACCGACCAGTCAAAGTTTGATTATAAGTGGTCGCTTCAATGCAAGACCGAACATCTTGAATGATAGAGAGAGTCGTGTGAATGGTAGAAGTGGAAACACCTTCAAATGTTCTGGTACACCTTTCTCTCCAAAGCCACCAGATGGAGGCCCGAAACAGGAGTCTGGCTAGATTAGTAGCGAATCCATCTTTCCTGAAGCTATTTCTGAGAGACTTCATTTCCTGCAAAATGGAATCCCGAGGGCGTCTTTGAATATTAAGCCTGTGGAGAATCTCAGCCCAGACTTTATTGGAATAAGGACATTGAAAGAATAGATGATCTTCAAATTCTTCTGATTGGCAACAAAGAATACATCTACTTGGAAATTGGAAACCTCTTCTCCTCAAGTTGTTGATGGTTGGAAGTTTATGCAAGATCGCCTGCCAGCAAGTTAGGGAAAATCTTTGGATTGTAGGCCCCTTCCAAACCCAGTCCGCCCATCCCACAAGTTGATGCTGCTCCTTAATAAGATTCCAAGCTTCTTTGACACTAAACTTTCCATTTTTCCAAACGATGGCGTCACTCTGGCAAATATTAATGCTTTGAATCAGAGGGTAAATATCAAACATATCAATAGAAGTCCTTGGCGGTAAAATCCAGCAGTTCTCATGAATAAAGGTATCACAGGTGGTATGTTTTTGAAGACCAAGGTGTTGCCGAAGTCTGTCCCCCAAGATCATATGAATACTCTTGCCATGAATCCAAGGATCAAAGAAGAAACTCATCTTGCTTCTCTCACCAACTTGGTAAATAATGTGACTCATTAACCATTGACGTTGTTTTAGAATAGATTTCCAAGCCGAAGAGTGATATGCTTTTAGCTTGATGGTCCATATGGACTCTTTCTTGAGGTACTTTTCATGAATCCACTTTATCCAAATAGTATCTTTGTTTTGAAGAATTTCCCAAAGATTTTTAGTAGCAGACGCCCTGTTCCAGTCCATGAGGCGTCGGATGCCAAGCCCTCCTTCATTCTTAGGTTTACAAATATCCTTCCAACTCACCATATGGATAGAGTTTTGAGAAGAAAGACCCTGCCAATAAAATTTACACAGAAGATGCTCGATATCTTGAAGGATGGCAACCGGGAGAAGGAAGGAAACAGACCAGTAAATAGAGAAAGTAGAAAGGACAGATTTAATGAGTTCCAATCTTCCTGCCCTAGAAAGAAATCTGGTTTTCCAAGATTCTATTCGCTCTTTGATTTTCTCAATAATGGGTTGGCAATGCTTCTTCTTAAGAGAACTGCTGACAAGAGGCAGACCCAAATAAGGTGTAGGCAATTGACCAATAGGAATATTAAGAACACCTTGAATAGCAATTTTGTTTTTCACCTTGCCACCAATGTAAAGCCTACTTTTCTCAGAATTCAAAAGAAGACCAGAGTAGTAGTAGAATTCCTCCAGCAAGTTGTTGATGGCAATAGCCGATGAGACATCATCCTTGAAAAAG
Source organism: Colocasia esculenta (assembly GCA_014218235.1). NCBI lineage: Eukaryota > Viridiplantae > Streptophyta > Magnoliopsida > Alismatales > Araceae > Colocasia > Colocasia esculenta. Next base: position 78,874,349 of record CM024766.1, read on the forward strand.
ATGATTAAATCATCAGCAAACACAAAATGGGAAATAGAGATATTACCAGCTTTGGGAACCTTTATAGACTTGTTGCGAACAGCTTCCTCAATGAGGCAAGTAAAGCCTTCCATAACAATAGTAAATAAGTAAGGTGATAGGGGATCACCCTGGCGAATACCATTGGAACTTTTAAAGAATCCTTCCGGACTACCATTGACAAAAACCGAGAACTTTGAAGATTCCAAACAGCATTTGATCCAACTAATCCAAATGTCAGGAAATTTCATTTGGTTCATCATATAGTATATGAACTCCCAACAAACCGAGTCAAAAGCTTTGCAAAGGTCAGCTTTAAGACAAATGCGACTCCCTTTGTACTTAGAGTGTAAGTCTCTAGCTAAATCATTAGCAAGAAGAATGTTACTCTGGATTCTCCTACCTGGGATAAAGGCCGCCTGATGAGGACTAATAACAGATGGGAGAACTAACTTCATACGATCTGCCATTAACTTGGTTATAACCTTGTACATGAAGTTGCAGAGGGAGATGGGTCGAAATTGATCCAGGGACTCAGCATTCTTGGTTTTGGGAATCAGAGCAATGAAAGTAGAGTTGAGTTGATTTTCCCACTGACCTTCCTCAAAGAAAGAAATAATAGCTTTGGAGAATAAATCCCCAACAATACTCCAACAGCTAGTAAAGAATTCTGAGGTGAACCCGTCCGGGCCAGGACTTTATCTCTTGGAGAGTGAAAGACCACGCGATGAACATCCTCAATAGTAAAAGGAACAGTGAGCTTATTAATAGCTTCCTCATGAAGAACATTCCGAACTATACATGTTGGCTTGCGCTTATCATGATGCTTGTTGAGGAGATTTGTATAAAAGGAAAGAGCATGGTTGCGGATATCGTCCTCAGAAGTTAAAATAGTACCATCACAAGACTTGCACTTCTTGATAGAATTAAACATTCTGTGGGCCTTGATGGAAGCATGGAAAAATTTAGTATTAGAATCACCGAGAGTAAGCCATTGCTGTTTTGATTTCTGCTTTGCAAACATCTCCTCAATCTCCAAAGCTTTAAAGTAGTGATTTCTGCAATTCTGTTCTTTTTCTTGAATGATATTATCCTGAGGGTTGTCGAGAAGCTCTTTCTGAGCATGCATAAGAGCACTGTGAGCAAGATTAGTATTTTGATTAATCTGCCCAAACTCCTTCTTGTTCCAGTCACGCAGAGCAAGTTTAACAAATTTTAGCTTCTTACAAACTTGAAATAGAAGAGAGCCCTTCACATTAGTATTCCAAGCAGTTCGAACCACATGATGGAAATTTGGATGAGTTGTCCACATGTTAAAAAATTTGAAAGGTCTCGGTTTAGAAGAACTGATAAGAACTCTCGAATTCATGCTAACAAGGAGAATAGAGTGATCTGAGACAGACTTATTTTCATAAGAAAGATTAGCATGCTCGTACTTGTTCATCCAAATAGAGTTAACAAGGACCCGATCTAGGCGAGCTGAAATATTTGAAGTCCCTTCTTCATGTTGCTCCAAGAAAGAAAGTTGCCAGTATGAGGCATATCAAGAAGATTAGCAGTCCCTGTGGCAGTCATCAAGGAAATAGAGAGAATTCTTAGCTGTTTCAATGCAAGGTCAATCTGATACTCACCCAATACACATGGTTAGTTGGAAGAACATTTGCAGACCTAAGAGTGAAGGTGGATTAGGCATTCGACGGCTTAAGGATTGGAACTCGGCCTGTGCGACTAGCAACCTGTGGGATATTCTTCAAAAAACAGATTCTCTTTGGGTCAACTGGGTTCACAATAAATATCTTCAGAAGGAGTCTATCTGGTCCTTTTATCACAGACCTTATCACTCTATGGCTTGGAAAGGAATTCTGAAGCAAAGGGATTGGATTCTTCAGCATATCAGTTACAATGTTGGTGATGGGCATCAAACTAGCTTCTTTTATGATCCTTGGATAGAAGGGAAAAGTATTCATATGATGGTAGGAGACAGAATCAGACATCATCTGGGAATTCCTTGCAACATCACTTGTGCTACCTTTATTCAAAATGGTCAGTGGCACCTCCCTCCTCCCACCGCCATTGAGATGTTTGATATCTGGCCGAGTATCATGAGGACCTCTTACTCAAGCTGATGCTATTACATGGAAGCATGGTAAGTTTAGCACAAAGGATATTTGGAGCAGACTTCGAGAACATCATCAAAAAGTTGGTTGGGCAGATTGGGTCTGGAAAGCTCCAACTGTTCAACGATTCTCCCTTACTTGCTGGCAGGCGGTTATGCACAAGCTTCCTACTCATAACAATCTTAGAAAACATGGCATGATCATAGCAGATGCATTCTTTGCTGCCATGCGGAAGAATGTGAGGATCATATATTCTTTCAATGCTCTTACTCTATTGAGATCTGGGGAGAAATTCTTCACCGCCTGAATATAAGAAGAAGGCCTTGCCCAAACATTCTTGAAGAAATGTCTTCCCTGAGGGCTAGCTTTAAAAAGGATGGGCTTGGTACGTCCTTGGCTCATATTCTTTTTCGTGCTGCTATTTGGTGGATCTGGAATGAAAGGTGCAGAAGAACATTTGAAGATTCAAGGCTTTCTCCTATTCAAGTCACTTTAGCTATCATTGAAGATGCTCGTTCTTGTGTTGAAGCGAATCCTTCCACTCGGGTTCCTTCGGGTCGGTCTAATGCAATTTTTAAGAGATTTAATATTAGTCTAAGAAGTTCTTAGCAGGTTCGTTTATGGAGATAGTCACCAAGTTGTGGTGTCATCTCCTTCGTTGTTGTCTCATTCTAGTTTATCGGGTGGCTCACCTGATAACCTCTCTCTGTATATTTCTTTCTCTTATTAATTAAATCTCTTGGTTGACCGACCAAAAAAAAAAAGTGATGAGATTAAGTGGATTCATGATCATGAGAAATTTAGTGCCACTTCAGCCTGGAATCACAGTAGGGAAAAGCAGCCTCTTTGGTCTTATTATAAGTGGGTCTGGGATCGTCCTACATCGCCCAAGCACTCTCTTTGCACTTGGCAAGCTATTCACAATAAGCTGCCCACTAATGATATCTTACAAAAGAAGGGATATTCTATTGCTAATAGATGCACTTTATGTTATTGCAGCAATGAATCAATTGATCACCTCTACTTTGAGTGCTTCTTTTCTCAATGGGTTTGGTATGAAATCATTAAGAGATTTGATCTCAGCAGAAAACCTTATTTCGGTATTCATGCAGAAATTCAAGCTTTGGTGCACTCTTTCCCTACTAAAGGTATCCTTGCCAGTCTTATTAAATGTGCTTTCAGATGTACCATTTGGTGGATTTGGAGAGAGAGGTGCGTTCGCAGTTTTGAGGGGAAAAATAGAAATGAAGCAAACATTCTCATTGATATTCTCTATGATACTAGAACTTTGATGGAGCAGCACTAAGGGCGGTCTAACCAAGAGGGAGAAAGGGGTCCTTTTAAGATTCAACTTCACTGGCATATAATCAATATATGGTTTTCTAGTCTTTCGATTAGTTTCATGATTAGTTCAGATCTACTATCTTATTGTCTTTTTCAGATTCGTGTTGCTGGTCTCATGTTATGACAGGGTGTCAACAAAATGCTTATCTTTGGCTCTAAGAAGAGGGAGTTTCCAGGGGATTTCCCGGCTCCTCCTCCGCCATTCTGGCGGTGGGAGGGCTCTCCTGGAGGTGAGTTCGGTCCTCCTTGTGAGCCTTCTTCTTCGTCTTGAAGAAGAAGTGGTTCCTTGGAAGACAGCCACCGGTTGAAACTCCTTCAACTGGGGTCTACTTTTCCTGAGGGTCGTGGCTTTCTGCTTGATGGTTCTCTGGTGGTGATGGAGCAGCTTCCTTCTGGCAGCAGAGGCCGCTCTGTGGTGCGATCAGTCAATTCTTCAAGGCGTCCTTCAAGCAGATCTCGTTCTAGAGTTTCTCTATCTAGGCGCCCATGGTCAGCTCTATTCGGGGTCCAGAAGGGAGGAGGGGAAGGCAACGCTGTCACAGAAGGAGCATTGGAGTATGTCGAACCTGTCACTTTTCATGATCAGAAGGTTGCAGTGTTTGAGGGAGAAGATGTAAAAGAGTTGCAGGAGAAATGGCGTCTAGCACTTATGGGAATAGCATTGGTATAAAGCCTATTTTCTCTGCCCTTCGCTCATTCATCCAAAATTTCTGGAAGCCAAAAGGTGATATAGAATTGTTGATGCGTGAAGGAGGGTTTTTTCTGGTTGTGTTCAACCAGGAGGAGGATTTACAGAAAGTGCTTGATGGGTTCTGGTGTATAAGAGGACATCCCCTTGTTCTTCGTCGATGGAGTCCGGATCTTCAAATGGAGAAGGAATCACTCTCCTCCATGCTGTCTGGGTAAGATTTCCTGGACTTCCTCTCAAATGGTGGACTGCTCGCGGCTTAAGCAAGATCGCTAGTCTTCTGGGACGCCCTCTAACCATGGATGTGCTAACATCCTCTAGGAGAAGATTACTTTTTGCGCGAGTCTGCATTTTGATGGATGTTGATGCTTCATTTCCCTCGGAGTTGACTGTTATGGATGTCGATGGCTCGTTAGAATCCATTTCGGTGCAATATGAATGGCGCCCAGTTGTGTGTGAAGCATGCAAATCCTTTGGACATGGTAATGGTGAATGTCGTTCAGGCCTTGTAGATGCCAAAATGGTGAAAGTCTGGAGACCGAAGAGGAAGGATTCTCCTCATCCTGTGGATCAGAAGACTACAATGCCTGCTGGAGGTGAGACTGAGTCCACTCAAGGTGGTGACTCGGATGGACATATTGACTCAGTTAATGCGAATATTGCATTATCTTCTAGTCCATTGGCTGATCTAGCAATTTCCCTGGATGGACGAAACAGATTTTCGGCTTTAGAAGGTGAGGTAGATATGGATACCTTTGAGGATGCAACGTTGCCATCCTCACTTGCTCCTTCTGAGTGCATCATACGAAGGAAAGGCTTGGCCATTGGGGAGGAAGAGGATGCTCAACCAGGATTAAATAAGAAGGATATTTCTAAGCAAGGCAGTGGAGACCGTGTTCAGATGCAGCTACCTATTTCTTCCTTACATAATGCCGGTGGCATCCAAAGCCAGAAAGAGAATATAGAGAATATATCCTTGACTGCTAAAGAGAAACAATTGTATAGTAACTATTTGAATGATGGGGCCCACAAAACCTCTGCAATCTCAGAAAGTGAACAGCTCGTCCAGATCTCTCACGTAGAAGGAGACAGCTATGTGCACATGCATGGGATTCCACCAACAGCACGTACCTCAATTAATGTTTTGCATGGCGAAAGGAAGACATCTAGCATGCATTCCTCTATAAACCGAGAGCAAGGAAACCATCTACATCTTCCTCATACTTCGGTTTCAGGTAAGCATACAGATCACACCATCGATAAGCTTCAAGCTCGGATCCGATCCCTCTCACAAAGTTAATTTATGAAGATAAATTCTTGGAATGTTCGGGGTCTTAATAAACGTGGGAATAGACTTAGTGTCAAGAATTCTATAGCCCAGTCTAAAGCAGATATTGCTATTCTTCTGGAGACTCATGTTCATGAAAGTAGAATGGATGCTCGACGCCTGTTCATTGCTCCTCACTTAAACATGCTGCACAATTATTCTGAGCATAAAGGTGGAAGAATTTGGGTGCTATGGAATGGGGATACTGTCCATGTAAATTGTAACAAAATTACTGCCCAGCTTATTCATATGGATTGTACTAAAGTCTCCTCGGGGAAGAATTTCCACTTGACTGCTGTGTATGGTTCTAACCTCTCTTATGAGAGACAGTTTCTCTGGTGTGATATAGCTGCCATTTCTGAACACATTTCACTACCTTGGCTGTTGGTGGGAGACTTCAATTGTGTTCGTTATCCTGAAGAAAAAATTGGTGGTCGCCAACTTAGTCCTGCTATGCTCTGAGATTTTAATAACTGTATTGAATTAGCATGCTTGTTGGATCTGAAGAGTGTGGGGAATACCTTATCTTGGTGTAACCGGTCCATAGGTGCTAGAAGAATTGCTTGTAGGTTGGACCGTGCCCTCATTAATCAATTCTGGTTGGATTCTTTTCCTGATAGTTATTGTTCTTATGGTGATCAAGTTCTTTCGGACCATGCTCAGCTCACAATTCTAACTAGTGAACCTGTTGCTGCTGGCCCCAAACCTTTCAAATTCTTCACTATGTGGACAAAGCATGAGGGGTTTCGGCCATTGCTTGAACAAGTCTGGTCCTCTCCCATCCGGGGTACCCCCATATTTATTCTGTGCCAGAAGCTTCGGGCTCTTAAGAATGCTTTAAAGGAGTGGAATCGATCTGAGTTTGGCCTGATTTACCGGAAAGTTGCTACTGCTGGTGAAATGCTTCATAAAGCTCAGAAGGATTTAGATGCAGATCCCAATAATGATAGTTGCATTAATAGAGAAATTCAGGCTCGTGCAGCCTACCTTCACTGTCTTACAATGGAGGGAGATTTTGCTCAGCAGCGGGCTCAGCAGCATTGGTTAACTCAGACAGATGACAACACCAAATTTTTCTATGCTAGCATCAAAGGGAGAAGGATGATTAATAATAAGAAGTTGTAAACTTCCAGATGGCAGTGTGACTGATGATTTGCAGCAGGTCAAAGATCACGCAGTTCAATTCTATACTGATCTTCTTAACAAGCAACAACAATATGACCTTCCAAATCTCTCTCCATTCAGAATGCTCAATGAGGAGGACTGTACTTCTATAATGAGGCCATTTTCTAATGATGAGATCAAAGATGTTGTCATGAATTCTCCAAAAAATAAAAGTCCGGAGCCAGATGGTTTCCCTGCGGATTTTTATCAACTGTGTTGGAATATTGTGGGCAATGATGTTCTGGCAGCAGTGAAATACTTCTTTAATGGAGGGAATTGGCTTCGGCAGGTAAACCACACTTTTTTTTTTTGGTAAGTAATACCGGAAGTTTTATTGATCAAAAAGGATCATGATAAGTACAATATCATACTCATGCTATCACAGGCGATAGGCATGAGTTACACCCAGTGAATAAATCACTAAAAAGTAGCTAAAATGAAAGACATGAACAAGGAACAAGAGAGCAAAAGTCAAGAACCCCTTATACTAAAGTTCCTAAGTATTCTTGCTGATCTGATGGAGGATGGTGAAGTCTGAATATGAGCTTCAGTAATATGTCGGATGTCCGCAAGAATAGAAAGAAGCACTTGCATCCGAGTACGCAGATTAGACTTGAAAATTCTACTGCATCTTTCTTTCCATATCCACCAGAGCGAGGCACGAAAACTAGCAAAGGCCACACTTGTACCAACACCAGTAGATCTAAAACTTGTAATTAAACTTTCCCCTTCAGAAATAACGGTCTGCTTAGGTCTTCTGTGGATGTCTAGGCGATGCAAGATTTGCATCCAAACCCAAGAACTATAAGGGCATTGGAAGAAAAGGTGATTAATGCATTCTTCACTCTGGTTGCACAAAACGCAGATGTTAGGCCCTTGAAGACCACGTTTCTGGAGAAGGTCAAAAGTTTGAATACCACCTAAGAAGACCTGCCACGCATGCACAGAGTGTTTTTGACTTGTCGGTCTCTGCCAAACCAGCTGAACCCAAGGAACTTTAGAATACATAGCACGTTTTTGATCATATATGTTCTTGATATTAATGATTCCTTGATTGTGCTTCCACACAATAGCATCATCGCAGTCATCATGAATTGGAATGCAACTAATTCTCGGCCATAGATCAATCATTTCTCTAGCAGTTGGAGGCGGGAGATGCCATTGACCATCTTGAATAAAGGTACTTACAGTGGATGTTAGGGGAAGGCCAAGCAGAAATCTGATAAATTCACCACCGTTAGATATAAGAGAAGTCCCCTCAAACCAAGGATCCAGCCATAACAGCACATGTCGACCATTACCAATTTTGAAGTGAACTTGTTGAGAAAGCCAATCTCTTGCTTGTAAAATACCTTTCCAAGCATGGGAATAATAAGAGTGCATCTTGATATTCCAAATTGATTTATTTTTCAGGTATTTGTTCCTCACCCATTGGATCCAAAGAGTGTCCTGATTTGATATTATATTCCAAAGGTGCAAGGTAATTGAGGAATCATTCCAATCAGCAAGACGACGCAAACCAACTCCACCTTCCTCTTTAGGGCGGCATAAGAACTTCCATTTAATTAGATGAAAAGGCTTGTACTCCCCCGAAGCATGCCAGAAGAAATTTCTAAGTAGTCTTTCCACCTCCCCGATCAACCCTTTAGGCAAGATAAAGGATATTGCCCAATAGATAGCATAAGAGTTAAGCACTGACCTGATCAATTCCAACCGACCTGCTTTAGAAAGCAATCTGGTTTTCCATGCTGCGATTCGATTTTTAATTTTCTGAACAATGGGAGTACAGTGATGGCTGGTAATCCTGGTAGAGAAAAGAGGCAACCCCAAGTAGGTGGAAGGGAGTGAGCCTTCGTGAACATGAAGAGCATTGAGAAGGGGTCCTTTGTGATGAATTTTAGCACCAATAAACACCTTGCTCTTAGCCACATTAAGCTGTAACCCAGAAATGCTATGAAATTGTTCCAGAGTAGTAGAGATACAATGGGCTGAGGAAACATTTGGCTTGAAGAAAAGAAGCAGATCATCAGCAAACATCAAATGGGAGACCTTCGTATTCCCGAAAGAGGGAACTTGCAACAGACCTTCCTTCATCTTGTTATCAATAAGGATAGAGAGACCTTCCATAGCAATGCAAAATAGGTACGGGGACAAAGGATCCCCCTGTCTGATACCATTACTGGAATTGAAGAAGCCCACAGGACTACCATTAAGGAGAACAGAGAAACTTGCAGAAGTAGTAAGGGTGTGGATCCATTGCAGGTAACAATCCGGAAATCCCATGCTTTTCATAACGTGAAGGATGTAGGAGCAACTTACAGTGTCAAAAGCCTTGCGAAGGTCAACCTTCATACACATCAGATTTCCACGTTGTTTAGAATGAAGATCTCTCACAATGTCATTAGCTAAAAGGATGCTATCTTGGATCCGGCGCCCTTTAATGAAAGCAGACTGATGATTGCTAATAAGGTGAGGCATAAGAACTTGCATACGGTTTGCAATGAGTTTAGTGATGATCTTGTAGAGACAGTTGCACAGGGAGATGGGTCTGAATTGATCAAAGGAATCAGCTTTCTCACTTTTAGGAATAAGAGATATGAAAGTATGGTTCACCTGACGAAGCCATCTCCCACCGTTGAAGAAGTAATGCACAGCTGACAGAACATCATTTCTCACAATGGTCCAGCACAGTTGGTAGAAATCTGCAGGAAAACCATCTGGACCCGGACTTTTATTCTTCGGAGCACTCATGATAACCTCAGTAATCTCCTCATCAGTAAATGGCCTCATGATAGAAATCCTATCCTCCTCAGAGAGGACTCTAGAAGCTTGGAAATCTGGAATGTCATAGTCTTGATGCTGATTTAGAAGGGAGCTATAGAACTGAATTGCATGATCCTTCAGATGCTGCGGATCCTCAATGGTACTTCCATCTGGTAACTTGCATCTTCTAATAGAATTAATCATCCTCCTTCCTTTGATACTAGCATAGAAGAATTTAGTATTATCATCTGTCTGGGTAAGCCAATGTTGCTTAGCCCTCTGCTGAGCAAAAGTTCCTTCCATGGAAAGACAAGCAAGGTATTCATCACGTGCCTTCTTCTCCTTCTGAATAAATTCATTATTCATTGGATCTGCAGCTAGAGCTTCTTGTGACTTGTGGAGAGCTTCAGTAGCATTAGTAACCTTCTTAAAAATGAGACCGAAATCATTACGGTTCCACACTTTCAAAGCGGCCTTGGTTGCGCAGATTCATTTGATCAGTTTACAAGAACCCCGGCGTATGGTTTGAATAATGAGTTGAATCAGCTTCAAAACAATTTCCCTATACACAATGCGATCCAGTCTCTTGCTCACCTTGCTTTGAAGACTTCGGTCTGGTGGATATGGAGGGAGCGTTGTTGTAGAAGTTTTGATGAGGTGAGCCGAAGCAACATGCAGGTGCTGATTTCCATTCTTCTAGATATCAAAATATGTATGGAAGACCACCAATATGATTTGAAAGAAGAAAGGGAGAAGGACATCTTTAGGAGATTCAACATATCTATTTAGCTGAGTTCCTCTTGTAGTGTTCATCATTCTATAGTTTTTTTCCATTCATAGTCCACAGCTTGTGTGGTCATGAATTGCTTTCTTTTGTGATCCTAATGCTGTGTACGGTGGAGTGAGAATATTCTACCTCTCTGAGGTGGGGTACACTCTCCTGTCCTCCATTAGGAGTTCACTTCCTGTGTGCCACTCTTATGGTCACGGGGTTCTGTATATTATTCGCTTTTCTTTAATGAAATTATTACTTACCAAAAAAAAGATTCATTTGATCAGTTCCGGCCTATTTCCTTATGCAACTTTCTCTACAAGATCATAACCAAGGCCAATCGTATGCAACAATATATGCCTCTTCTCATCAGTAAACATCAGTCTGCATTTATCAAAGGAAGGAAGATTCAAGATAGTATTCTGCTTGCTAATGATATTGTGAGAGATCTACACTCCAAGCATCGTGGCAATCTCCTCTGCATGAAGGTGGATCTTCGGAAGGCGTTTGATTCTGTTCACCGGGGATAATCTCCTCAGGAAAATGGGTTTTCCAGACCAATGGGTTAAATGGATAGGTATCCTCATTAATTCTGCAACCTTCTCGGTCCTTGTTAATGGCAGCCCTGTGGGCTTTTTCCATTCAAAAAATGGCATCCGGCAAGGTGATCCCCTATCACCATATCTCTTTTGTGTTGCTATGGAAGGTCTTTTGATTCTGATTGAGAAGAAGGTGGAAGAAGGCTGCTTACATGTTCCCACATTTGGAAATGTCAAGGTGTCCCATCTCATGTTCGCTGATGATTTACTTATTTTCTTGAAGCCTAAACTTTCCTCACCTACTAGCATTTCCAACATCCTTCAAGTCTTTTATGGCTGTTCTGGTCTCCAATTAAATGCTGCTAAAAGTAAGGTGTTTGTTGGTGCTAAAGCTAATAACAAAGGACCGCTTCTTGATGCGTTGCAAGTTCAAGAAGGGAAACTTCCTTCCACCTACTTGGGTCTTCCTCTCTTCTCCACTACTTTGACTGGTACCTACTGCACTCCTATCACTCAGAAAATCAGGAATCGCATCTCTTCTTGGAAGACTAGACTTCTTTCTAAAGCAGGAAGGATTGAACTGATAAGATCTGTGTTGAACTCTTATGCTATTTACTGGGCAGTTGCTTTTATTTTGCCGAGGAAATTGATTGGTGAAGTGGAGAGAATGATGAGAAACTTCTTCTGGCATGCTTCTGGGGATTATAAGCCATTCCACCTGATCAAATGGGATTGGTTGTGTCGGCCTAAAAATGAAGGAGGATTGGGAATTCGGAAGCTTGATACTTGGAACCGATCTGCCATTTCTATGCAGTTGTGGAGAATTGCTACAAATCATGACTATCTTTGGACTAACTGGGTGACTAGTAGATATCTAAACAAGGATTCGATTTGGTCGGCTCAGTCCCACTCTTATCATTCTCAGGCTTGGAAGGGCACGTCAGAGAGTGCATTCGGCCTCATGTTCTCCTCAAGATTGGTAATGGCCAACTCTTTAATTTATGGAAGGATCCTTGGATCTATGGCCGTTCCTTATCTTCTTTGGGTGGCGACTACATCAGATATCTCCTTGGATTACCAATGAATGCAACTGTTAGTACTTTCATTCAAAATGGGAGGTGGTGTCTTCCTCCTCCGACATCAGGTGAGATGATGGATATTTGGCCTCAAATTCAGCGTATCCCATCCATGAAGGCTGTCATGATACCATTGTTTGGAAGCAAAATAATGGCTCCACTTGCAACAAGCAAATCTATGATCTGACAAGAGTTGTTCATCCTAAAGTCTTCTGGTTTCACATTGTCTAGCAGCGCCCTACAAACCAAAAGCATTCTCTCTTCGCTTGGCAATGCATGCTGGGGAGAATTCCATCATTTGAGACTCTTTAGAGGCGTGGAGTTCATGGGCCAAGTATTTGTATTCTTTGCCGTCAGCATGATGAACAACTCAACCATTTATTCTTCCACTGTCCTTATAGCTCTTGGATTTGGATTCAGCTCCTGCATAGAATGGACATTCATCGGCAACCTGTAATCTTAGCTGAATGTGACAATTTGATCAGGGACACCCATGGTTTGGGAGCATGCAGGATTGTGGCGTTTGCTAGTTTTCGGGCTGCTCTATGGTGGATTTGGAAGGAAAGATGCAATCGGTTATTTGACTCTGTTATCCGATCAAGAGTTCATGTTCTTCTTTCTATTTTGTCTGACATTCGACATATAACTGAATCTCATATTCAGGAGCTACCGACTACCATCAAAGCTAAACGAATAATCAGAAATTTCAACTTCAGATCAGATTGATTGTTCTCTTTCCTATTTAAGTGATTGCTTTTGATCTTTGAAACCATAACTATCGGCTTGTGATAGTATGGATCTATTCTAGTAATTGATTTCTTCATCAATACAATCTCTGGTATAATTTACCAAAAAAAAAAATGCTTATCTTTGTATTTTCATAGACTACGGATTGTGTAGTCATGAAACTATTTCTTTTACTTGTATCTCTTCAAGGCAGTACTCTGGTGGAGTGAGAACATCTTCCCTCTATGAGGGTTGGTGCACTCTCCTAGATTTGCCTCGGGATCTTCAGCCATAATCTATGGCTTGTGTAGATATGGCTCTTTGTATATTATTTCTTATTCTAATATAATTTAAGTTTACTTACCAAAAAAAAAATAGACTAGGGTTTTTTTTAGATCCGTCATTTCAACGTCCAACCCAATCCGGGAATCCAAATCGGATTCCGTCAATTCGCACACGTCAATTTAACCCACCCGGTCGTGTCGGAGTGAACGACACACCGATCAGATCCCGATTTGGGATTTTGGACCCCCGGATTGTGTGTTTTGACCCTTTAGACTCTGAAGGAAAAAGAAAAGATAAAGCTCATATTTTTTTTTTGGTCGGTCAACCAAAGGAATGAATAAATTAATGAAAAAGATTCAAGTACAATAGAAGGTAGAGTTTTTCCAAATAGAAAAACACAAACCTAGAAAAGTCAAAGAATGGACTAGAAGGCCCCTGTTGGGTTGAATGTCTAATTCATATCATTTCCCTCCTATTTTGATGATGACAAGAAGTGTTCTTAAAGCAATTTAATTGGAACATGTCAAAAGCATCATACCTGAAAGTCATGCTCAAAAAGCATTTTTCAAACCACATTTATCATTTGTGGTAATGATAAATCATTTAACTAATGATATATGTGTTTATTTTTCAGGTACAAACTTTTTACGCAAAAGATGTGTCGACACACCCATCAATGGTGTCGACACATCAACACAGACTCAAAGAGAAATTGTGCAAAAATGTCAAGAGTGTGTCGACACATGTCAAGAGTGTGTCGACACGAGTGGCAGTTTTCCAGAGATCAAGGGTACCCAGGTCGACACACTCCCAGGGCAGGTCGACACTAGACCCAGTTCCCAGAACAGCCAGTTTGAGGAATTGGGACAGCAGGTCGACACACTCCCAGGGCAGGTCGACACTAGACCCAGTTCCCAGAACAGCCAGTTTGAGGAATTGGGACAGCAGGTCGACACACTCAAGAGCAGGTCGACACGGGACCTTTCTCCCAGAACAGATTCTTCTATCTTTGGAACGGTGTGTCGACACAACCACCAGGGCAGGTCGACACACTACGGAAACTTTTCATCCTAAGAGCTGATGGCTGCCACGTGTCCTTCTAGGGCGATCAGAATCTTCCTAGGGAAGCGTGCCCTTGTACCCCAAAAGGGTATCTTTGGAATCCTAAGGGTATAAAAGGCTCCTTTTGGCCTCCCTTCGAAGAGAGAGACCCAACTAACCTCTTAGAGTCTCCTGAAAAATTCCTGGCGGCCATAAGAGTTCGTGTCTCCCTCCTCTGCTTCCTGGAGTCTCCTGAACACCTCTTCTCACCAATTCAAGGTGTGAGAATTGTGGTTTGATCTTTAAAGAAGCCTCTGAAGCATCTCAAGGAAGTAGATCAGGTAGAAGCCATCGTTGGAGAAGAATTCAAGGAAGGTCCAACCTCCCAGATTGCAGAGCATCGTCTTGGACTTCATGTTTACAAGCTTCTTCCCAATTCAAGCTTCTACAAGGGAGTACACTTGAAGAACGAAGTCATTCAATACCTTTTTACTTTACTTTTGTTCTTCTGAGATATCTCTTGAGATTATGCAAGTGCTTCTGCATAATTCTCATTAGTGTTCTCAAATTTCGACTAGATCTGTTGCTAGGAGATCTTGTCTTAAGTTGGTGTCTAGCAAGTCTATGTGTGAGCCTTGTGCTCAGATTGTTGTGAGCCGGTGCGCTCAGTGTTGAGTTGTCAAACTCAAGTGTGTGTTGAGCAGTCTTGCTCAGTTGTTCTAGAGTAGTCTTGCTCTAGAAGTGGTGTGAGTTGTAAGCTCTTCAGTGTTGGAGTTGTCAGGCTCCAGTGGGTGTGTTACCCAGTTGTGTTAGTGAATCCTCACGGGTTGTGAGGGGTGGATGTAGGAATCACATGGGTGATTTTCGAACCACCTAAAAATCCTTGTGCATTTGTGTTCTGTGGTTTGACTGGTTCATCCGCTAGATGCTTGCATAGGACTCGTTTCTAATTCACTTAATCAACTTGATTCTCATCTAAGTTTTTCAACTCACTCCAATCTAATCAGATCAGCAGCTTTTCACTGATATTATTGCCTCTGATTCTAAATAGTTTTAAAATTATTTAAGCTTCCGCAAAAGTGGCTAAGATCTATTCATCCCCCCCCTTCTAGATCTTTTCCACACATTTATTTCGATCCTTCAGCCCCAAAGAAGGCCCAATGTGACATCACAGATCGATGACTACACTGGTTTATTTAGAGTGATATTGAATCTTTTATCGACCCGATAAAGGGCGACGAGTATAGGGATAAGCTTCCATGATGCTCTGAACATCTTGAATAATGGAAAGAGAGATATGAATGGCAGAAGTGCAAACATCGTCAAAAGTTCTTTTACATCTTTCTCTCCATATCCACCATATAGCTCGAAACAAGGATCTTGCTAAGGTAGTAGCGAACCCATCTTGAGAGAAACTGTCACGTAATGAGTGGATCTCCTGCAGAATGGTTGGACGAGGTGCTCTGTGAATATTTAACCTGTTTAAGATCTCGCTCCAGACTGACACTGAAAGTATAGATGGTCTTCACTCTCTTCCGAGCTGCAGCAAAGGATGCAACGACTGGGATCTGGAAACCCTTTTCCTCGTATTATTGTGCGTCGGGAGTTTGTGCAAAATAGCCTGCCATATTTTGCTTGAGATATTTAACTGTGATAAAGCTCATATTTTGCTTGAGAGCATGATATCAAAAGTACCATGGAAATGAAAGTGAAGAATGCCAAATTATTTTCTCGTGAGAAAGGGGTTCTAACTAAGTTCAACTTTACCATTCATTAAATTACATCATTATTGCTTATTAGTCTACAGATCTTGTAGGTTTTGATTTAACTTTTGTTTCTACTTTGCAATTCTCTGTTTGGACTCCTTCTACTAACCTTTCAGGTTCTTCGCATTGCTGCTGCAGACCATCTTTGGGTAGTCTTCTACCATTTTCCAGCATGGAGCATAAAAGGATTTGGGTGAAAACTGTGTTATGTATCTCCTTATTCCATAGTCTACGGATTGTGTAGTCATGGAATAGTTTTATTGAAGTTCCCAGCTTTCTTTTACTAGATTGTAGTTTGGTGGAGTGAGAACATTCCTCCCCTTTGGTGTAGGGGTGCACTCTCTTGAACTCATCTAGTAGTCTTGTACCTCTGGTCATGACTTGTATGACCAAAGGTTTTGTAATTTATTCATTCTTAATACCATTTCTTACTTACCAAAAAAAAATAGAGTCTGGTTTTTTTAAAATCCGTCATTTCAATGCCCAACCCAATCTAGGAATCCAAATCGTATTCCGTCAGTTTGCACATGTCAATTTAACCACCCGGTCATGTCGGGGCGAAAGACATGCCGTTCAGATCCCTATTTGGGATTTTGGACCCCAGGTTGTGTGTGTTTTGACCCTTTAGACTCGGGTATTTTTAGATCCGTCATTTCAACACCCAACCCAATCTGAGTATCCAAATCGGATTCCGTCAGTTCGCACACGTCACTTTAACTCACCCGGTCGTGTCGGAGTGAACGACATGCCAATCAAATCCCTATTTGGGATTTTGGACCCCGAGTTGTGTTTTTTGACCTTTTAGACTCTGGTTTTTTTTAGATCCGTCATTTCAACGCCCAACCCAATTCGGATATCCAAATCGGATTCCGTCAGTTCGCACACGTCACTTTAACCCACCCGGTCGTGTCGGAGTGAACGGCATGCCAATCAAATCCCTATTTGGGATTTTGGACCCCGGGTTGTGTGTTTTGACCCTTTAGACTCTGGTTTTTTTTAGATCCTTCATTTCAAAGCCCAACCCAATCTGGGAATCCAAATCGTATTCCGTCAGTTTGCACATGCAAATTAACCACTCGGTCATGTCGGAGTGAACGACACGCCGATCAGATCCCTATTTGGGATTTTGGACCCCGGGTGGTGTTTTGACCCTTTAGACTCTGGTTTTTTTAGATCCGTCATTTAAACGCCCAACCCAATCTGGGAATCCAAATCGGATTCCGTCAGTTCGCACACGTCAACTTAACCCACCCGGTCGTGTTGGAGCAAACGACATGCCGATCAGATCCCTATTTGGGATTTTGGACCCCGGGTTGTTTGTTTTGACCCTTTAGACTAGAGTTTTTTTTAGATCCGTCATTTCAACGCCCAACCCAATCTGGGAATCCAAATCGGATTTCGTGAGTTCTCACACGTCAATTTAACCCACCCGGTCGCGTCGGAGTGAACGGCACGCCGATCAGATCGCTATTTGGGATTTTGGACCGCCGGTTGTGTGTTTTGAGCCTTTAGACTTGGGTTTTTTTAGATTCATCATTTCAACGCCCAACCTAATCCGGGAATCCAAATCGGATTCTGTCAGTTCGCACACGTCACTTTCACCCACCCGGTCGTGTCGGAATGAACGGCATGTCGATCAGATCCCTATTTGGGATTTTGGACTCCCGGGTTGTTTGTTTTGACCATTTAGACTAGGTTTTTTTTTAGATCCGTCATTTCAATGCCCAACCCAATCCGGGAATCCAAATCGGATTCCGTGAGTTCGCACACGTCAATTTAACCCACCCGGTCGCGTTGGAGTGAACGGCACGCCGATCAGATCCCTATTTGGGATTTTGGACCTCCGGTTGTGTGTTTTGACCCTTTAGACTTGGGTTTTTTTAGATTCGTCATTTCAACGCCCAATCTAATCCGAGAATCCAAATCGGATTCTGTCAGTTCGCACAAGTCACTTTTACCCACCCGGTCGTGTCGGAGTTTACATGTCGATCAGATCCCTATTTGGGATTTTGGACCCCGGGTCGTGTGTTTTGACCCTTTAGACCGGGGTATTTTTAGATCCGTCATTTCAACGCCCAACCCAATTCGGGTATCCAAATCGGATTCCGCCAGTTCGCACACGTCACTTTAACCCACCCGAACGTGTCGTAGTGAACGGCATGCCAATCAAATCCTTATTCGGGATTTTGAACCCCGAGTTGTGTGTTTTGACCTTTTAGACTCTGGTTTTTTTTAGATCCTTCATTTCAACGCCCAACGCAATCCGGGAATCCAAATCGTATTCCGTCAGTTTGCACATGCAAATTTAACCACTCGGTCATGTCGGAGTGAACAACACGCCGATCAGATCCCAATTTGGGATTTTAGACCCCGGGTGGTGTTTTTTGACCCTTTAAACTTGGGTTTTTTTAGATCTGTTATTTCAACGCCTAACCTAATCCGGGAATCCAAATCGGATTCCCTTAGTTTGCACACGTCAATTTAACCCACCCGGTCATGTTGGATCGAACGAGACGTCGTTCAGATCCCTATTTGGGATTTTGGACCCCCAGGTTGTGTGTTTTGACCCTTTAGACTCGGATTTTTTTAGTTCCGTCATTTCAACGCCCAGCCCAATCCGGGAATCCAAATCGGATTCTGTCAGTTCGCACACGTCAATTTAACCCACCCGGTCGTGTCGGAGTGAACGAATTGCCAATCAAATCCCTATTTGGGATTTTGGACCCCGGGTTGTGTGTTTTGACCCTTTAGACTCTGGTTTTTTTAAGATCCGTCATTTCAATGCCCAACCCAATCTGGGAATCCAAATCGTATTCCGTCATTTCACACATGTCAATTTAACCACCCAGTCGTGTCGGAGTGAAAGACATGCCGATCAGATCCCTATTTGGGATTTTGGACCCCGGGTTTTGTGTTTTGACCCTTTAGACTATGGTTTTTCTTAGATCCGTCATTTCAACGCCCAACCCAATTTGGGTATCCAAATCGGATTCCATCAGTTCGCACACGTCACTTTAACCCACCCGGTCGTGTCGGAGTGAACGACATGCCAATCAAATCCCTATTTGGGATTTTGGACCCCGGGTTGTGTGTTTTGACCCTTTAGACTCAGGATTTTTTAGATTCTTCATTTCAACGCCCAACCCAATCCAGGAATCCAAATCATATTCCGTCAGTTTGCACATGCAAATTTAACCACTCGGTCATGTCGGAGTGAACGACACGCCGATCAGATCCCTATTTGGGATTTTGGACCCCGGGTGGTGTTTTTTGACCCTTTAGACTTTGGTTTTTTTAGATCTGTTATTTCATCGCCCAATCTAATCCGAAAATCCAAATCGGATTCCCTCAGTTCGCACACGTCAATTTAACCCACCCGGTCATGTTGGAGTGAACGGCACGTCGATCAGATCCCTATTTGAGATTTTGGACCCCCAGGTTGTGTGTTCTGACCCTTTAGACTCGGGTTTTTTTAGATCCGTCATTTCAACGCCCAACCCAATCCGGGAATCCAAATCGGATTTCGTGAGTTCGCACACGTCAATTTAACCCACCCGGTCGCGTCGGAGTGAACGGCACGCCGATCAGATCGCTATTTGGGATTTTCGACCGCCGGTTGTGTGTTTTGAGCCTTTAGACTTGGGTTTTTTTAGATTCGTCATTTCAACGCCGAACCTAATCCGGGAATCCAAATCGGATTCTGTCAGTTTGCACACGTCACTTTCACCCACCCGGTCGTGTCGGAATGAACGACATGTCGATCAGATCCCTATTTGGGATTTTGGACTCCCGGGTTGTTTGTTTTGACCCTTTAGACTAGGTTTTTTTTTAGATCCGTCATTTCAACGCCCAACCCAATCCGGGAATCCAAATCGGATTCCGTGAGTTCGCATACGTCAATTTAACCCACCCGGTCGCGTCGGAGTGAACGGCACACCGATTAGATCCCTATTTGGGATTTTCGACCTCCGGTTGTGTGTTTTGACCCTTTAGACTTGGGTTTTTTTAGATTCGTCATTTCAACGCCCAACCTAATCCGAGAATCCAAATCGGATTCTGTCAGTTCGCACAAGTCACTTTTACCCACCTGGTCGTGTCGGAGTTTACATGTCGATCAGATCCCTATTTATGATTTTGGACCCCCAAGTTGTGTGTTTTGACCCTTTAGACTCGGGTTTTTTTAGATCCGTTATTTCAACGCCCAACCCAATCCGGGAATCCAAATCGGATTCTGTCAGTTCGCACACGTCAATTTAACCCACCCGGTCGTGTCGGAGTGAACGGCATGCCGATCAGATCCCTATTTGGGATTTTGGACTCCCTGGTTGTGTGTTTTGTCCCTTTAGACTCGGGTTTTTTTTAGATCCGTCATTTCAACGCCCAACCCAATCTGGGAATCCAAATCGTATTCCGTCAGTTTGCACATGCAAATTAACCACTCGGTCATGTCGGAGTGAACGACACGCCGATCAGATCCCTATTTCAGATTTTGGACCCCGGGTGGTGTTTTGACCCTTTAGACTCTGATTTTTTTAGATCCGTCATTTAAACGCCCAACCCAATCTGGGAATCCAAATCGGATTCCGTTAGTTCGCACAGGTCAACTTAACCCACCCGGTCGTGTTGGAGCAAACGACATGCCGATCAGATCCCTATTTGGGATTTTGGACCCCGGGTTGTTTGTTTTGACCCTTTAGACTAGAGTTTTTTTTAGATCCGTCATTTCAACGCCCAACCCAATCCGGGAATCCAAATCGGATTTCGTGAGTTCGCACACGTCAATTTAACCCACCCGGTCGCGTCGGAGTGAACGGCACGCCGATCAGATCGCTATTTGGGATTTTGGACCGCCGGTTGTGTGTTTTGAGCCTTTAGACTTGGGTTTTTTTAGATTCGTCATTTCAACGCCCAACCTAATCCGGGAATCCAAATCGGATTCCGTGAGTTCGCACACATCAATTTAACCCACCCGGTCGCGTCGGAGTGAACGGCACGCCGATCAGATCCCTATTTGGGGTTTGGGACCTCCGGTTGTGTGTTTTGACCCTTTAGACTTGGGTTTTTTAGATTCGTCATTTCAACGCCCAACCTAATCCGAGAATCCAAATCGGATTCGGTCAGTTCGCACAAGTCACTTTTACCGACCCGGTCGTGTCGGAGTTTACATGTCGATCAGATCCCTATTTGGGATTTTGGACCCCAGGTCGTGTGTTTTGACCCTTTAGACCGGGGTATTTTTAGATCCGTCATTTCAACGCCCAACCCAATTCGGGTATCCAAATCGGATTCCGCCAGTTCGCACACGTCACTTTAACCCACCCGGACGTGTCATAGTGAACGGCATGCCAATCAAATCCTTATTCAGGATTTTGAACCCCGAGTTGTGTGTTTTGACCTTTTAGACTCTGGTTTTTTTTAGATCCTTCATTTCAACGCCCAACGCAATCCGGGAATCCAAATCGTATTCCGTCAGTTTGCACATGCAAATTTAACCACTCGGTCATGTCGGAGTGAACAACACGCCGATCAGATCTCAATTTGGGATTTTAGACCCCGGGTGGTGTTTTTCGACCCTTTAAACTTGGGTTTTTTTAGATCTGTTATTTCAACGCCTAACCTAATCCGGGAATCCAAATCGGATTCCCTTAGTTCGCACACGTCAATTTAACCCACCCGGTCATGTTGGATCGAACGAGACGTCGTTCAGATCCCTATTTGGGATTTTGGACCCCCAGGTTGTGTGTTTTGACCCTTTAGACTCGGATTTTTTTAGATCCGTCATTTCAACGCCCAACCCAATCCGGGAATCCAAATCGGATTCTGTCAGTTCGCACACGTCAATTTAACCCACCCGGTCGTGTCGGAGTGAACAGCTTGCCAATCAAATCCCTATTTGGGATTTTGGACCCCCGGGTTGTGTGTTTTGACCCTTTAGACTCTGGTTTTTTTAAGATCCGTCATTTCAATGCCCAACCCAATCTGGGAATCCAAATCGTATTCCGTCATTTCGCACATGTCAATTTAACCACCCAGTCGTGTCGGAGTGAAAGACATGCCGATCAGATCCCTATTTGGAATTTTGGACCCCGGGTTTTGTGTTTTGACCCTTTAGACTATGGTTTTTCTTAGATCCGTCATTTCAACGCCCAACCCAATTCGGGTATCCAAATCGGATTGCATCAGTTCGCACACGTCACTTTAACCCACCCGGTCGTGTCGGAGTGAACGGCATGCCAATCAAATCCCTATTTGGGATTTTGGACGCCGGGTTGTGTGTTTTGACCCTTTAGACTCAGGATTTTTTTAGATCCTTCATTTCAACGCCCAACCCAATCAAGGAATCCAAATCGTATTCCGTCAGTTTGCACATGCAAATTTAACCACTCGGTCATGTCGGAGTGAACGACACGCCGATCAGATCCCTATTTGGGATTTTGGACCCCGGGTGGTGTTTTTTGACCCTTTAGACTTTGGTTTTTTTAGATCTGTTATTTCATCGCCCAATCTAATCCGAAAATCCAAATCGGATTCCCTCAGTTCGCACACGTCAATTTAACCCACCCGGTCATGTTGGAGTGAACGGCACGTCGATCAGATCCCTATTTGGGATTTTGGACCCCCAGGTTGTGTGTTTTGACCCTTTAGACTCGGGTTTTTTTAGATCCGTCATTTCAACGCCCAACCCAATCCGGGAATCCAAATCGGATTCTGTCAGTTCGCACACGTCAATTTAACCCAACCGGTCGTGTCGGATTGAACGACACGCCGATCTGATCCCTATTTGGGATTTTGGACTCCCGGGTTGTGTGTTTTGACCCCTTTAGACTCAGGTTTTTTTTAGATCCGTCATTTCAACGCCCAACCCAATCCGGGAATCCAAATCGGATTCCGTTAGTTCGCACACGCTAACTTAACCCACCCGGTCGTGTCGGAGCAAACGGCATGCCGATCAGATCCCTATTTGGAATTTTGGACCCCCGGGTTGTTTGTTTTGACCCTTTAGACTACGGTTTTTTTTAGATCCGCCATTTCAACGCCCAACCTAATCCGGAAATCCAAATCAGATTCCGTGAGTTCGCACACGTCAATTTAACCCACCCGGTCGCGTCGGAGTGAACGGCACGCCTATCAGATCCCTATTTGGGATTTTGGACCGCCGGTTGTGTGTTTTGACCCTTTAGACTTAGGTTTTTTTAGATTCGTCATTTCAACGCCCAACCTAATCAGGGAATCCAAATCGGATTCTGTCAGTTCGCACACGTCACCTTTACCCACCTTAGAATTACCAAGACTGAGAACTCATGACCACACAAGGATTTGTGGACTATGAGAATAGCAAAGATCAAAAGAAGCTACTCTCCTAACCCACTTTAGGATTTTTTCTCAATGACCATGATTTATGGTTATAGACCTTGTACATTTGGCTCTCTTAATACATTATTATTTACCGAAAAAAAACCTTTACCCACCCGATCGTGTCGGAGAGAACGGTACGCCAATCTGATCCATATTTGGGATTTTGGACCCCCAGTTTGGGTTTTGACACTTTGTACTCGGGTTTTTTTAGATCCGTCATTTAAACGCCCAACCCAATCCTGGAATCCAAATCGGATTCTGTCAGTTCGCACACGTAAATTTAACCCACCCGGTCGTGTCGGAGTGAACGGCATGCGAATCAAATCCCTATTTTGGATTTTGGACCCCGGGTTGTGTGTTTTGACCCTTTAGACTCAGGTTTTTTTTAGATTCTTCATTTCAATGTCCAACCCAATTCGGGAATCTAAATCGTATTCCGTTAGTTTGCACATGCAAATTTAACCACTCGGTCATGTCGGAGTGAACGACACGCCGATCGGATCCCTATTTGGGATTTTGGACCCCGGGTGGTATTTTTTGACCCTTTAGACTTGAGTTTTTTTAGATCTGTATTTCAACGTCCAACCTAATCCGAGAATCCAAATCGGATTTCCTCAGTTCGCACACGTCAATTTAACCCACCCGGTCATGTTGGAACGAACGGCACGTCGATCAGATCCCTATTTGGGATTTTGGACCCCCAAGTTGTGTGTTTTGACCCTTTAGACTCGGGTTTTTTTAGATCCGTTATTTCAACGCCCAACCCAATCCGGGAATCCAAATCGGATTCTGTCAGTTCGCACACGTCAATTTAACCCACCCGGTCGTGTCGGAGTGAACGACACGCCGATCAGATCCCTATTTGGGATTTTGGACTCCCTGGTTGTGTGTTTTGTCCCTTTAGACTCGGGTTTTTTTTAGATCCGTCATTTCAACGCCCAACCCAATCAAGGAATCCAAATTAGATTCCGTCAGTTCGCACACGTCAACTGTAACCACCCGGTCGTGTTGGAGCAAACGGCATGTCGATCAAATCCTTGTTTGGGAATTTGGACCCCCGGGTTGTTTGTTTTGACCCTTTAGACTAGATTTTTTTCTAGATCCGTCATTTCAACGCCCAACCCAATCCGGGAATCCAAATCGGATTCCGTGAGTTCGCACACGTCAATTTAACCCACCCGGTCGCGTCGGAGTGAACGGAACGCCGATCAGATCCCTATTTGGGATTTTGGTCCGCCGGTTGTGTGTTTTGACTCTTTAGACTTGGGTTTTTTTAGATTCGTCATTTCAACGCCCAACTTAATCCGGGAATCCAAATCGGATTCTGTCAGTTCGCACACGTCACTTTCACCCACCCGATCTTGTCGGATAGAACGGCACACCGATCTGATCCATATTTGGGTTTTTTGACCCCCGGGTTGCGTTTTGACACTTTAGACACGGGTTTTTTTAGATTCGTCATTTCAACGCTAACCCAATCCGTGAATCCAAATCGGATTCCGTCAGTTCGCACACGTTAATTTAACCCACCCGGTCGTGTCGGAGAGAACGGCACACCGATCTGATCCATATTTGGGATTTTTAACCCCCAGGTTGTGTTTTGACACTTTAGACTCGGGTTTTTTTAGATCCGTCATTTCAACGGTCAACCCAATCCGGGAATCCAAATCGGATTCCGTTAGTTCGCACACGTCAATTTAACCCACCCGGTCGTGTCGGAGTGAACGGCACACCGATCAGATCCCTATTTGGGATTTTGGACCCCCAGGCTGTGTTTTGACACTTTAGACTCGGGTTTTTTTAGATCCGTCATTTCAACGGTCAACCCAATCCGGGAATCCAAATCGGATTCCGTTAGTTCGTACACGTCAATTTAACCCACCCGGTCGTGTCGGAGTGAACGGCACACCGATCAGATCCCTATTTGGGATTTTGGACCCCCGGAATGTGTGTTTTGACCCTTTAGACTCTGGTTTTTTTAAGATCCGTGATTTCAATGCCCAACCCAATCTGGGAATCCAAATCGTATTCCGTCAGTTCGCACATGTCAATTTAACCACCCGGTCGTGTCAGAGTGAAAGACATACCGATCAGATCCCTATTTGGGATTTTGCACCCCAGGTTGTGTGTTTTGACCCTTTCGACTCGGGTATTTTTAGATCCGTCATTTCAATGCCCAACCCAATCCTGGTATACAAATCGGATTCCGTGAGTTCGCACACGTCAATTTAACCCACCCGGTCGCGTCGGAGTGAACAGAACGCCGATCAGATCCCTATTTGGGATTTTGGTCCGCCGGTTGTGTGTTTTGACCCTTTAGACTTGGGTTTTTTTAGATTCGTCATTTCAACGCCCAACCTAATCCGGGAATCCAAATCGGATTCTGTCAGTTCGCACACGTCACTTTCACCCACCCGGTCTTGTCGGAGAGAACGGCACACCGATCTGATCCATATTTGGGATTTTTGATCCCCGGGTTGTGTTTTGACACTTTTTAGACACGGGTTTTTTTAGATCCGTCATTTCAACGCCAACCCAATCCGGGAATCCAAATCGGATTATGTCAGTTCGCACACGTTAATTTAACCCACCCGGTCGTGTCGGAGAGAACGACACACCGATCTGATCCATATTTGGGATTTTTGACCCCCAGGTTGTGTTTTGACACTTTAGACTCGCGTTTTTTTAGATCCGTCATTTCAACGCCCAACCCAATCCGGGAATCCAAATCGGATTCCGTTAGTCAGTTTAACCCCCCCGGTCGTGTCGGAGTGAACGGCACACCGATCAGATCCCTATTTGGGATTTTTGACCCCCGGGTTGTGTGTTTTGACCCTTTAGACTCTGGTTTTTTTAAGATCCGTGATTTCAATGCCCAACCCAATCCGGGAATCCAAATAGTATTCGGTCAGTTCGCACATGTCAATTTAACCACCCGGTCGTGTCAGAGTGAAAGACATGCCGATCAGATCCCTATTTGGGATTTTGCACATCAGGTTGTGTGTTTTGACCCTTTAGACTCGGGTATTTTTAGACCCGTCATTTCAACGCCCAACCCAATCCTGGTATCCAAATCGGATTCCGTCAGTTCGCACACGTCACTTTAACTCACCCGGTCCTGTCGGAGTGAACGGCATGCCAATCAAATCCCTATTTGGGATTTTGGACCCCGGGTTGTGTGTTTTGACCCTTTAGACTCTGGTTTTTTTTAGATCCGTCATTTCAATGCCCAACCCAATCCGGGAATCTAAATCATATTCCGTCAATTCGCACACGTCAATTTAACCCAGCCGATCGTGTCGGAGTGAACGGCACGCCGATCAGATACCTATTTGGGATTTTGGACCCCGGGTTGTGTGTTTTGACCCTTTAGACTCTGGTTTTTTTAGATCCGTCATTTCAACGCCCAACCCAATCCGGGAATCCAAATCGGATTCCGTCAGTTCGCACACGTCACTTTAACCCACCCGGTCGTGTCGGAGTCAACAACATGCCAATCAAATCCCTATTTGGGATTTTGGACCCCGGCTTCTGTGTTTTGACCCTTTAGACTCTAGTTTTTTTTAGATCCGTCATTTCAACGCCCAACCCAATCCGGGAGTCCAAATCGTATTCCGTCAATTCGCACACGTCAATTTAGCCCACCCGGTAGTGTTAGAGTCAATGGCACGTCGATCAGATCCCTATTTGGGATTCTGGACCCCGGGTTGTGTGTTTTGACCCTTTCGACTCGGGTTTTTTTAGATCCGTCAATTCAAAGCCCAACCCAATCCAGGAATCCAAATCGGATTCCGTCAGTTCGCACACTTCACTGTCACCCACCCGGTGGTGACGGAGCGAATGACACACCGATCTGATCCCTATTTGGGACTTTGGATCCCCAGGTTGTGTGTTTTGACCCTTTAGACTCGGGTATTTTTAGATCCGTCATTTCAACGCCCAAACCAATTCGGGTATCCAAATCGGATTCCGTCAGTTCGCACACGTCACTTTAACCCACCCAGTCGTGTCGGAGTAAACGGCATGCCAATCAAATCCCTATTTGGGATTTTGGACCCCGGGTTGTGTGTTTTGACCCTTTAGACTCAGGTTTTTTTTAGATCCTTCATTTCAACGCCCAACCCAATCCGGGAATCCAAATCGTATTCCGTCAGTTTGCACATGCAAATTTAACCACTCGGTCATGTCGGAGTGAACGACACGCCGATCAGATCTCTATTTGGAATTTTGGACCCCGGGTGGTGTTTTTTGACCCTTTAGACTTGGCTTTTTTTAGATCTGTTATTTCAACACCCAACCTAATCCGTAAATTCAAATCGGATTCCCTCAGTTCGCACACGTCAATTTAACCCATCCGGTCATGTTGGAGCGAACGACACGTCGATCAGATCCCTATTTGGGATTTTGGACCCCCAGGTTGTGTGTTTTGACCGGATTTTTTTAGATCCGTTATTTCAACGCCCAACCCAATCCGGGAATCCAAATCGGATTCTGTCAGTTCGCACACGTCAATTTAACCCACCCGGTCGTATCGGAGTGAACGGCACACCGATCAGATCCCTATTTGGGATTTTGGACTCCCTGGTTGTGTGTTTTGACTCTTTAGACTCGGGTTTTTTTTAGATCCGTCATTTCAACGCCCAACCCAATCCGGGAATCCAAATCGGATTCCGTTAGTTCGCACACGTCAATTTAACCCACATGGTCGTGTCGGAGTGAACGACACACCGATCAGATCCCTATTCGAGATTTTGGACCCCCGGGTTGTGTGTTTTGACCCTTTAGACTCTGGTTTTTTTAAGGTCCGTCATTTCATTGCCCAACCCAATCTGGGAATCCAAATCGTATTCCGTCAGTTCGCACATGTCAATTTAACCACCCGGTCGTATCGGAGTGAAAGACATGCCGATCAGATCCCTATTTGGGATTTTGGACCCCAGGTTGTGTGTTTTGACCCTTTAGACTCGGGTATTTTTAGACCCCTCATTTCAACGCCCAACCCAATCCGGGTATCCAAATCGGATTCCGTCAGTTCGCACACGTCATTTTAACTCACCCGGTCGTGTCGGAGTGAACGACATGCCAATCAAATCCCTATTTGGGATTTTGGACCCCGGGTTGTGTGTTTTGACCTTTTAGACTCTGGTTTTTTTTAGATCTGTCATTTCAATGTCCAACCCAATCCGGGAATCCAAATCATATTCCGTCAATTCGCACACGTCAATTTAACTCAGCCAATCGTGTCGGAGTGAACGGCACGCCAATCAGATCCATATTTGGGATTTTTGACCCCGGGTTGTGTGTTTTGACCCTTTAGACTCTGGTTTTTTTAGATCCATCATTTCAACGCCCAACCCAATCCGGGAATACAAATCGGATTCCGTCAGTTCGCACACGTCACTTTAACCCACCCGGTCGTGTCGGAGTGAACAACATGCCAATCAAATCCGTATTTGGGATTTTGGACCCCCGGGTTGTGTGTTTGTCAGACTCGGGTTTTTTTAGATCCGTCATTTCAAAGCCCAACCCAATCCTGGAATCCAAATCGGATTCCGTCAGTTCGCACACGTCAATTTAACCCTCCCGGTCCTGTCGGAGCGAACAGCATGCTGATCGGATCCCTATTTGGTATTTTGGACCCCCTGGTCTTTTAAAACTCCTATTTTGGTCCAATAACTTTTTTATAAACCATTCATCACTTATTTTTGCTTAATGGGTTAATTAATTAACACTTTTTTAATATTTATATTTATTTATTTATTTAAAAATAGTGGGTTGCTATAGTGTGTGTGAGGTCTTGTAACTTATACCCAGAAAACAAGCTAGTGGAAATCTTCATAGGGGTGTGGGTTAGTGGACGTGGACGCACACAGGGGTGTGTTTGTCCAACCACTCTAAATCTTGCCTGCATGTGTGGTTTGTTCCATCTTTTCTACCTCCGTTCTACTCACGTTAGGATAGTTGGTTTCATCTATATACTTGTTTTATTCCGCTGTGCATATCACATAATAGGTTTGATTAATTTAGTCAAATATGTTCTGAGTTAGAAGAATTTTTATTGGGTGATCACTAATTCACCCCTCCCCTCTTGGATGGCCATCGAATCCCTGCACATCAATTGGTATCAAAGTAGAGCTCTTGATCTAGAGAGAGATCCTGTTTGCGAGGCCAACAAAGGATATGTGCATGAGGGTCATTCTATCAATCGTCCACCCTACTTTGATGGCAGCAACTACACTTATTGGAAGAATTGTATGCACGTCTTTCTCAGAGCTCAAGATTATGAGATCTGGGAAGTTATAAATACTGGTCCATATACAGTGCCAGAGGATGAGGGAAAGTGGACGAAGGATAATATTAAAAAATCCAAAGTTATTTTCAGTGCCATGAATATAATGCAATGTGCTATTCATCCTGATGAATATTCTCATATTTCCATGTGCAGTTCAATAAGGGAGATGTGGGACAAATTGAAGCTAATCTATGAAGGCTAGTCAGAGGTCAAGGAGATGAGCCCGTTGGAAACAATTTCTGACATGTTTGCACGGCTCTCCAACATCACCAATGGACTGAAAGCACTTGGGAAGAACTACATGAACTCAGAGATAGTTCGTAAAGTTCTGAGGTCCCTCCCACTGGCGTGGCACTGTCACGTCCCGTCATTTGATATAACTATAAATGTCGAAATGTTAACGCATGAGGAATCAAGAGTAAACTTTGAACTATTTGAGCAGAAGAATGCTCAAACTTTACTAAATAAAAATAATTATTCATTGACAGTCTACAGGTATTACAATTCAAACTTAAATGCCTTAAAGGTTGGTCTCTCAGCCCACAAATCCTGATGTCCCGCCTTCTAAAACCGTAGATACCTGAAAGAAATAGGATTTGATGAGCTAACTAGCCCAGTAGGATTCAAATTCTCAAATCAAAAGGATTTAGCTATATAATGATCAAGAAAAAGTCTAGACTGGTATCACAGAAGAACATGTAAGCATCATATCATGGTAGTTAAAGTGTTACAGCAGTATTGTAATACAAACATGCTCATAAATTCACAATGAGCTGAAGCAATCTGAGGCTCTCTCTAGGCGATTCTAGAGAGAGAAGCTCTGGGGAAAGGGAGTGTTGGTGAGTTTCGTATCTGGGGCTCCCCCCCCCCCCCCCCCCACCCCTTGGCGGTGGGTGGAGCTTCCCTCCCGTGCTGCTGGATCTTGGGCTCTTGGGATCATCTCTTGACAGCTACCACCGGAAGGATCCCCACCGACCGGGGTCTACCATATCCTCTTCCAGTCTTGCGAGGCAAGTGCCTTGGGCCGTGAGCAGCCGCCGGTCCTTCTGCGGGTGTGGGCGGCCTTGTGAGCGGGTGTGGGAGCCTCGTGATGCCATCTGCAACTGCTGTTGCTGATGAGGGAGTCTTTGTGTCCAAGGAGGCTTCAAAGTTGAGGGTTGTTGCAGGTAATGATTGCGGTATGGTGTCTTCCACGTCAGGCATGCAGAGCATGGTTCCCTCGAGAGACTCCGCAGTATCTCCATTGAAGGCTCGCTCGGCAGCTTTGGTTCAAGATAGAATGGGAAGAGGCGACCTCGGTCAAAGGGAAGAAAGACGACGTTCGTCTTCTAGAGCACCGCGCAGGTCACGCTCCCGGAACCCTATTGGAGTGTCCACTGCTCCGAAGACTTGGGCCAGCCTTTTCTCTGCTCCAACATCGAGTGACTCTTCTCACTCGTTATCATACATTATTCCTGCAAGTATTGAGGACAAGCTTGTTGCAGTCTGTGATGTTGAGGACTTGGAAGAATTGAAAGGAGCTTGGGACCGGACCATTGTGGGGTATGTAGTTGATCTTAAAACATCTTTTATGCCTCTTTCGTCTTTCATCAAGAACAGGTGGGGAGTAGTTGGTTTCGATTTGCATCTTCTGGAAAATGGTTTTTTCTTATGTAAGCTGGACAGCGAGGAAGATGTTACCCATATCCTGGAGAATTTTTGGTCTATTAAGAAGATGGGCCAAAGACGTTCGTATGGAACTTGAAAGTCTAAAAAACATCCCTGTTTGGGTCACTATTCATGGTCTTCCGATTCACTTATGGTCGAAGAAATTCATATCGAAGTTGTGTAGCACAGTGGGAGAACCTCTATTCATGGATAGATTAACTGCTGAACGGAAGAGATTATCGTATGCCAGAGCCTGTGTTATGGTCTCCTCGGAAGTTGAGCTACCTTCATCTGTTACCTACAAAGAACTTGATGGTAATGCATTCGCTTAACATCTCTTATTCTTGGAAGCCAAGAAGATGTACAACATGTGGTACATTTGGTCACTTTCAGGGACAATGTAAAAAATCACCCCAACAAGCTAGCACGGTGATACAGCAAATTTACAGGAAGAAAGATGATGTCACTGGTACCTCCATCAAACCCAAACTTGGGGAAAATTCAAATCTCAACAATAATCAGTTCTCTATACTTGCCAATTTACAAAGTGACGTTGAAGAATTTCATAACCCTATAGAAAAGGATGAAATTATTGTGCATGCGAATAATGTGCAGGCTAAGGCTTCTTCGGTTACAAGCATGGAAGGATTGCAATCCAAGGATACGTGTATTCTGGACGTTCACGTTGGAGAGAAGGTAGGTGACACAATAAGAAAGGAGGTCGCGCAAGTTATAGAAAGCATGCAACAGAAGGCAATGGATTCTTTGGAGAAAGAAGCGCCAGCATATGCTCTGGATACGTATCAAGGCGAGAAAGAAGGAAGTGGTTTCAAAGGGAAGGAGGTCATCTTACCGCCCCCACTAAGCATCACCATAGGCAGTTCCGGCGAATCAAACGATATTATCTCCCTGGCCAGCGAAGCGAAAGGTAAGGAATCTGTTGCTCTTTCTCCTGATAGCGGGGGAACAAATACTAGAAAATTCACCACATGGTGGATGAAATGGAAAGAAAGAGGAAAATGGGACATGGGATGCCATCTCACGCCACCAGAAATAGCCAAAGGAAACGAGGAACCGGGCCCAATCTTAATATTTTTTTGTTATGAAGATTATCAGTTGGAATGTAAGAGGAATAAACAAGAATTCTAAACTAGGGGAATTGAGGAAAATTATCTGCTCTATGCACTGTGATATTGCTATTTTGCTAGAAACCAAGATCAAGGAGTGTAATGTGGATACTTGTAAAGCGCAATTTTTTTTTGGTCGGTCAACCAAGAGATTTAATAAATATTAATGAGAAATGTAAAATTACAATGGGAAGTTACCAGGCTAGAGAACCGGGTAAACTAAAAAAGCAAAATTACAAGGCGATGACACCACAAGTTGGTGACTATCACAAGAAACGCTCTAAGGAGGAATTGGAAGACTGATGTTAAATCTCTTGAGAATAGCATTAGATCTACCCGAAGGCAGCTTACTGCAAGGAGCTGCCTCAATACAGGAGCGAGCATCATGAATGATAGATAGAGTAATCTGGATAGCTGAAAGATTTGACTCTTCAAAGGTTCTCCTACACCTCTCATACCATATCCACCAAATGGTTGCACGAAAGAGAATCCTAGCCAAAGAGGTCCCAAGACCATCAGATTTGAAGCTACTTCTTAAGGATGAAATTTCTTGGAATATATCACTGCGAGGACTCCTTTTTATGTTCATTCGATGAAGAATCTCTTTCCAAATCTGAATAGAGTAAGGGCACTGAAAAAATATGTGATCTTCACTTTCATCCGAATTGCAACAAAGGATGCACCTGCTAGGAATTAGAATGCCACGTTTCCTGAGGTTGTTATGAGTGGGCAGTTTATGAGATAAAGCTTGCCAGCAAGTAAGGGAGAAGCGTTGGACAGTTGGGGCCTTCCAGACCCAATCCGCCCAACCAACTTTTTGATGTTGGACATGGATCTTATTCCAGATTTCTTTAGTGCTGATTTTTCCATACTCCAAGTGATTGCATCAGACTGACAAAGAGGAGTCATTTCAATCTTCGGCCAGATGTCAAACATATCAGTAGCAGTGAGAGGAGGAAGATGCCATTGCCCATTCTGGATAAATGCCGCACAATTGATGTTGGAAGGAACACCAAGATGCTGCCTAATACTGTGTCCCCCACCATCATGTAAATACTCTTGCCATCCAACCATGGATCATGGAAGAAACTAGTATGGTTCCCATCACCAATATTATAACAGATATGCTGCCTAATCCAATCCCTTTGCTTCAAAATCCCCTTCCACGCCATAGAATGATAGGGTCTATGAGAGACAGACCAGATATTTGTTTTTAAGAGATGCTTCTGATGAACCCAGTTCACCCAGAGAGTATTAGTTTTCTGCAGAATATCCCACAAATTGCTAGTGGCACAAGCTAATCCTCAGCAGTGAAAGGTTTCAAAAGGTAATCCACATCAACATCAGAGAGAGTAGCACGCACAGACAGATTCGCAGGCCTAACATCATTATTTTTATTAAGGAGAGAGTGGTAATATTCAACAGCATGATTCCGGATATCAGATTTAGAAGTGAGAACCTCCCCATTAGAACTTTTACAATTTTTGATGGAACTGTGAACTCTTCGGGCTTTGATGGCGGCATAGAAAAACTTTGTGTTTGAGTCTCCAAGAGATAACCAATTCTGCTTGGACTTTTGCTTAGCATACATTTCTTCATTCTCTAAAGATAGGTAGCCCTACTCTCCATTTTTTGTAGATCAATATTATCCGGGTCATTAGAAAGCTGAGTTTGAAGATGAAAAAGATTATCCCGAGCTTTAGAAGCACTGGATACAACATTACCAAACTCCTCTTTGTTCCACGCCCGAAGAGCAGCTTTAACCCTTTTAAGTTTCTGACACACCTGAGATAGAGGGGAACCTTGAGTGCGACCCATCCAAGCATCCTCCACCACCTTTTTGAAATTTGGATGAGTGGTCCACATGTTGAAGAACTTGAATGGGGTAGGACGAGATGGCCTGCTAGATGAAGGGTTAAACTTGACATTAAGAAACACATGATCAGAGACAAGCTGATTCTCATAGCATATGACACTGTCATCATATTTTCCTATCCAATAAGGATTAACCAGAGCACGATCAAGTCTAGCTGATATCCTTTGAATTCCAGATTTCCTATTAGACCAAGAAAAGGAGTTGCCAACATGAGGCAAGTCCAGAAGAGCAGCATGGTCAATGAAGTTATTAAAATCGGCTAGAAGATTGCTGGAGACACTGCGACCACCAGTCTTCTCCCCCGGATGGCGGATGGTATTGAAGTCCCCCAAGAGAATCCACGGCTGTGAAATAGAAGCTGATATGTAACAAAGATCATTCCACAAAGTTCGTCTTTCTTGAAGAATATTGGAACCATAGATTGCAGTGATTAAGAAGGTATCTCCCGAAGTTTTGTCCAGACAAGAGGCATGAATGAATTGATGACCTTCCGAAATTGTATTCAAAGAAAACTTAGCAGAATTCCACAGAATACACAGCCTTCCCCTCCAAGAACTATTGTAATTGTGCAATGCTTCAGACTGAGGCCAGATGAGGCTTTTACATTTATCAAAATTTGGTTGCTGAATCTTTGTTTCACAAAGGATAGCAATATCACATTTAGAAATAGACAACTCCTTCTTAACAGCAAGCAATTTGGACTTTCTATTCATACCTCTAACATTCCAAGAGATAATGTGCATGATCAACTAGTAGAGGTTTGGTGAATCCCCCGTACTAAAGTACGGTCCAACTTTTGGAGACTATTAATGTCCTTCAATTTAGAAGTATCAAAGCTGCTAGATGACATATTTTTTTGAGAATTAGCATGGGAAGCTTTCGAATGAACTTCTTTACTTTTCCCGGGCACAGAGATTTTCTGCTTAACAAAGGTAGCATGATGGGGAGGATCCAGTATGGGAGAAGGTCCCACATTAGGAGTAGATCCTTCTTTACCTTTCAGAGATTTTACAACAGGGATATTGGATCCCAATCTGGTCACCGAAGGGTCAGGAATTCTGATGATAGAATCGGCAACAATATCTTGAGCAGACGGAGGATTGCATGGAAGCGGTGAGGTTACCTTCTTGGAATCAGAGGAAGGTAAGCTGTGTAGAGGAATAATGGGAACCGGATTTATACTAACAGTAGAGGATCTGTCAGTCACCGTGGCCCTGCTTGCAATCTCCACATTGCACGAATCAGAATAGAAAGAATTTCCCACAGTAGGAAATGAATCCGGATTCATGCCATTCCCAGCCAATCCCGTAGAATTATGAATAGCCGATACCTCAGATTGAGTTAATGCCTTGATCACACA
Organism: Colocasia esculenta; assembly: GCA_014218235.1. Taxonomy (NCBI): domain Eukaryota; kingdom Viridiplantae; phylum Streptophyta; class Magnoliopsida; order Alismatales; family Araceae; genus Colocasia; species Colocasia esculenta. The sequence continues at coordinate 78,909,633 of CM024766.1, forward strand.
GGCATCAGAAGATCCCGGGTTTACATCAATTGAGATCACCGTTGAATCTTTTAAATAAGGTAGGGATCCGTCAGCCACCGTGTCCCTGCCAGCAAGCTTCGCTTTCTCAGCAGACCTTGCAGAATCATGAATAACAGAAACCCCATCTGGAACATCAGAAGATCCCGGGTTTACATCACTTGAGATCACCGTAGAATCTTTAAAATAAGAGTGGGACATATTCTGGCAATTATCAAGCTCTTGACTGGCAATACCATCATGCAGAGTAGTCGGGTTTACACAAATAGCAATCTCGATTGAAATCTTGCTATTAGCCACCGAGATGCGTGGGATAGGAACCTCCTCCACAGCATGCATGGCAGGAATAGGTTCTTCAATGCAGTCCACACTACTGAGAATTTTTTTTTTTTTTTTCGGTAAGTAAGAAATGGTATTAATAATGAATAAATTACAGATCCTTTGGTCATACAAGTCATGACCAGAGGTACAAGACTACTAGATGAGTTCAGGAGAGTGCACCCCTACCCCAAAGGGGAGGAACACTACTGAGAATTTCAAACTGGTTAGCCAAAGAAACGGTCTTTGAAGGGGCTGAAATCTTCTTCCTCCATTCACGACCAATAGGAGCAGCAGGTTTAGCACTAACAGAAGCAAGAGCAGCTTCTGTACTAACAGTAGCAGAACAAGAACCATCTGAGTGACCAAAGGAAGCACAAAGAGAGCAAGGCTTTGGTTCACTCATAAACCACAGAGATAATCTTAGGTTCCCCTGACTCATGTAATACCTTAAGTTCAGATGGAAAAGAAAATTCCGATGAAATAAGCACACAAATCCTTGCAAAAGCTAACCTCTTTCTTGAAGCTGTCATCTTATCCATGAAAAGTGGTTTACCTAGAACACTCCCCATCTTACTCAGAGAGGTTTGGGACCAAAGATGAAGAGGGAGATTAGGAAAAGAAACCCACAAAGGAATAGATGAAAGCATAGCCTTCTCCATCTTCACATCACGGTTCCAACGCTGAAGGATTAAAGGATGTCCCCTGATGTGCCAAAATCCTTCTAAAACATTCTGCATGTCTTCTTCCAAGTTAAATACACAAACAAAGAAGCCCCGAGTATGAAGTTCAAAACTACTCTTCGGTTTCCACTGTTTATCGATGAAGGATTTGAGAGGGGTGTAAGCCGTCTTGATACCAACAATATATACTACCACAGCAAACCTCCAAGAGCAAGCGAGTTCTTCCGAATCTTGGGGAAAAAAAGATGCTGCTGGACTGTACCCATGCATGATGGGCTTGATGTAGTCTAACCTCAGACCAACGCAGGCGCAGAAGAAGAACCTACAAATAGTTCGTTCCAGGCTTTCTTCGAGGAAGAGACCCCGACAACACCCGAGTTCCTGGAAAGAGAACGTCCCCGAGATCGGGAACGAGCATGAGAACGAGAGACGCTGCGACGAGGAGGAGGAGGGAAGTGAGCAATACCTTTTGAGGATCCATGTCCCTGGACTCTGCGGTATTCACGATGGCACCGGCGACGCTCTGAACTTCCTCAGGAGGAAGAGGACGAGCATCAGGTGCAATCCTCACTAGAGGGTCTCCCATAGCAGCAAGGGACGCCCACCGCCAGAGCGGCGGGGGAATCCCAGACGAGAGCCACGCGTTCTCAGAGCATCTCTCTCTAGATCTAGACGTAGAATTTGGGTTCTCTGGAATGACAAGAAAATCTCCTTTCATGTTATTCAAATTACTGATCAAATTATTCATCTGAGTGGCACAAAGCTGGATTCTGGTCAGACTTTTTTGCTTTCTGCTATCTATGCTTCCAACTATTCCCATGAAAGAGATATGATGTGGAATAATATCATAAATCACTCGGCTGCCTACATTCATAATGCTCCGTGGATTTTAATGGGAGACTTCAACTGTGTCCGCCATGCTTCCGAAAAAGTGGGGGGGAATCCAGTTCCCCATCATATGCTTAATTCCTTTGACTCAATGATTCATAAGGCTGGCATTTTGGATATGAAAGCAATAGGGAATATTTTGTCTTGGTCGAACTGTTCCATGGGAGATAGAAGAATCATGGCTAGACTAGATAGGTGTTTAATTAATGGTCACCAGTGGTTATCTATGTACCCTGAAGCTTATGTGGATTACTCTGCTACTTATTTCTCTGATCACTCCATGTTGGTTGCCCATTCTTCTAGTGAAGTTTCTACTGGGAGAAAACCTTTTAAATTCTTTGACATTTGGACTAAGCATCATAATTTCCTTGAAGTTGTTAGAAAATCTTGGCAGGTCCAATTCCAGGGGTCACCCACCTTTATCCTTTGTCAGAAGCTTAAAGAGGTCAAAAGGGCGTTGAGAAAATGGAACAAAGAAGAATTTGGAAATGTGCACGATCTGGTTAGGAAAAATAGAGAAAATCTTGCGGCTACTCAATCTCAATTGCAAAGGAATCCTTTGGATTGCCAACTTATTGAAGAAGAGAATAGAAGGAAGCAGGAATACCTCAAAGCTCTTGAAATGGAGGAATCCTTTCTCAAACAAAAGTATAGACAAAATTGGCTTTCGTTGGGAGACTCCAACTCTAAATACTTCCATGCTTCTTTGAAAGCTAGAAAGGCAGCCAACACAATTAAGACTTGTACTGATGCTAGCGGAAACAAGATTGAAGATATTGAGAGGGTCAAAGAGCATACGGTTAATTTCTTTACTTCCCTTCTAAATCAGCCTGCTGTTATGTGTAACATGGATAACATTACTGCCAGCCGAACCTTGGAAGAGGAAGATACCACTAAGTTATGCCAGCCGGTCACTAATGAAGAGATTAGGAATGTGATTTTTCATTCTCCCAAAGGCAAGAGTCCAGGACCGGATGGTTTTCCGGTTGAATTTTATCAAAGCACTTGGGAGATTGTGGGGGATCAGGTTATCTCTGCAGTTCAGCATTATTTTACATCAGCCAGACTTCTGAAGCAAATCAACTGCACTTTTATTGCCCTCATTCCAAAATCTGATGGAGCTGATTCGTTTGATCTATATAGACCGATCTCTCTTTGTAATTTCCTCTATAAAATTATATCGAAGATCTTGGCTAACAGAATGCAGGTGGTTCTTCTTAAGCTTGTCAGTAACAATCAGGCAGCCTTTATCAAAGGAAGAACTATTCAGGACAACATTTTGCTTGCTAATGATATTGTTCGGGACTTACACTCCAAATCTAAGGGTAGTCTTCTGTGCTTCAAGGCAGACTTGAAAAAGGCTTTTGATTCTCTCAATAGAAATTTCATTTATTTCATGATGAATAAGATGGGTTTACCTGCTCAATTTGTTAACTGGATCAGAAATTGTATTGATAATCCCACTTTCTCCATTCTTTTTAATGGATCCCCAATAGGTTTTTTTCATGGCACTAACGGGATCAGACAAGGAGACCCTCTTTCTCCTTACCTCTTTACTATAGCTATGGAGGGATATTCCATTCTCATGGACAGGGAGGTCAACAATGGGGACATCAAGGTCCCTTCGGCTGCACACATAAAGGTCTCTCATATTGTGTTTGCGGATGACCTTGTCATTTTTTTCAAAGAGGACATAAGGTCGGCTGAAAGGATAAGGCAAGTGTTGCAGGAATTCTCCACTTACTCAGGTCTAAAACTCAACCACAACAAAAGCAAATTATTTGTTGGTGGAATGGTCAGAAATAAGGTAGACTTCCTCAGCATTCTGGAGGTAGGAGAAGGTAAAATGCCAGTTAATTACCTTGGTCTTCCTCTTATTTCTTGTTCTATTAAGAAAGTGCATTGTGCTCCTCTTGTGGAAAAGATCACCAAAAGACTGAGCTCTTGGAAGAACCGTTTTCTATCTAAAGCTGGCCGGCTTCAATTGATTCATTCGGTACTCTTTGGCCTTCACTCTGCCCAAGGGATTAATACATCAGATTGAGCAAATTATCAGAAATTTCTTTTGGCAAGGTTGTTCAGATAAGAAAGCTTTCAAAATGATCAAGTGGAAGGATGTCTGCAGGCCGAAAAAAGAAGGTGGGCTGGGTATAAAACGCCTCCATGACTGGACCGTGCTGCTATGGTTAAGTTACTTTGGGAAGTTCTGCAAAATAAAGATACTATGTGGGTTACTTGGATCCATCAGAAATATCTTTCAAAGGAGAGTATTTGGATGATCAAAAGTAGGCCGACCTACTCAAATGCCTGGAAGTCTGTGCTTCAAGAAAGGGACTGGCTAAAGGATCATATCAATTACCATATCTCTACTGGTTCGAACATTAGGATGTGGTATGACCCTTGGATCTTGGGAAAAAGCATATTTCAGCTATATGGAGATCGAGTTCGTCAAGATCTGGGCGCTCCCTACATCATGGTTGACCAGTTTATTTTGAATGGCAATTGGAATTTACCAACAGCGACCTCTCACCAAATGCTCACTCTTTGGCCTACTATTAAGAACTTGAGGATTAATGGGCATCTTCCTGACAAAATCGCTTGGAATCACAACAATGGCAAATTTTCTATTTCCTCTGTGTGGAATGAAATCAGATCCAAGACCAATGTCATGCGTAATTATCATTGGATTTGGGGGAAGCCGGGCGCTCAAAAATTCAATCTTTGCTTGTGGCAAGCCATTCTTCAAAAACTACCAACTCAAGATCATTTGCAAGGGAAGAGGCTTTCAGCTGGCTAACCAGTGTGTATTATGCAGAAAACATGAGGAAAACAATAGGCATATTTACTTCACTTGTGAGTACAGCAACTGGATTTGGAAGGAGATTCTTAGCAGATTTCAGATTGGCCGACCACCTGAAGATGGTTTGGAAAAAGAAATGGAAAGACTTTACACTAATTTTCCTTATCATACAACTGTTACCTCCCTTGCTCAGCTTGCTCTCAAGACAGCGGTGTGGTGGATCTGGAGAGAAAGGTGTTTGAGAAGCTTTGAAAATAAGGATCGCTCCAAAATGCAAGTTCTTATACCCATTCTTCTGGACATCAAGCTCTGCATGGAACATTCCCAGAAGGAGGTGAATTCGGAAAGGGAAAAGGACATCTTTAGGAGATTCAATATTTCTGTGTAGTCCCTACCTTTAGTTGATTCTTTAGACTTCTTTATTCATAGTCCACAACTTGTGTGGTCATGAAGAGTGTTTTCCTTGTGATCCTAATGTTGTGTACGGTGGAGTGAGAATATTTCACCTCCTTGAGGTGGGGTACACTCTCCTGTCCTCCATTAGGAGTCCTATTCCCATGGGCCTTATCTAGGCTGTGGGGACTTGTATATTACTTTCTTTTTTTCAATGGATTATTACTTACTGAAAAAAAAAGAAAAGAAAAAAGAAATTCACAATGAATCTCATAGTTTGGCTCACATATATGTTCACACCAGATAGGTAACATGATGACCATAATCAGACAGTATTTGATGCTATGCCAAACATCCAGATGCCCTTTATCATTCCGTACGGTCAAAAAATGAATTCGGGTGCTCCTCCCAGGACTGGACCAGCCCTATTTGCACAATAGTTTGTCCTTTATCTTTTTTTTTTTTTGGTCGGTCAACCAAAGGGAATGAATAAATAATAAGGAAACAAATTACATAGGGATTGAGCTAAGCAGCTCAATAGACCAAAGTAAGAAAAGAGGAGATGACACTACAAGCTAGTGACTATCTCCAACACAGGCAGAACCCAGAAGAGACAACTACGAAGTAGGATGTAAAATAATATTAAATCTGCTACAAAGAGACTTAGACCGACCAGTCAAAGTTTGATTATAAGTGGTCGCTTCAATGCAAGACCGAACATCTTGAATGATAGAGAGAGTCGTGTGAATGGTAGAAGTGGAAACACCTTCAAATGTGCTGGTACACCTTTCTCTCCAAAGCCACCAGATGGAGGCCCGAAACAGGAGTCTGGCTAGATTAGTAGCGAATCCATCTTTCCTGAAGCTATTTCTGAGAGACTTCATTTCCTGCAAAATGGAATCCCGAGGGCGTCTTTGAATATTAAGCCTGTGGAGAATCTTAGCCCAGACTTTATTGGAATAAGGACATTGAAAGAATAGATGATCTTCAGATTCTTCTGATTGGCAACAAAGAATACATCTACTTGGAAATTGGAAACCTCTTCTCCTCAAGTTGTTGATGGTTGGAAGTTTATGCAAGATCGCCTGCCAGCAAGTTAGGGAAAATCTTTGGATTGTAGGCCCCTTCCAAACCCAGTCCGCCCATCCCACAAGTTGATGCTGCTCCCTAATAAGATTCCAAGCTTCTTTGACACTAAACTTTCCATTTTTCCAAACTATGGCGTCACTCTGGCAAATATTAATGCTTTGAATCAGAGGGTAAATATCAAACATATCAATAGAAGTCCTTGGCAGTAAAATCCAGCAGTTCTCATGAATAAAGGTATCACAGGTGGTATGTTTTTGAAGACCAAGGTGTTTCCGAAGTCTGTCCCCCAAGATCATATGAATACTCTTGCCATGAATCCAAGGATCAAAGAAGAAACTCATCTTGCTTCTCTCTTTTTTTTTGGTCGGTCAACCAAGAAACTGAATTGAATAAAAAGATATGGTACAAGTACAAGGGACTATGAGGTTAAAGAACCAAATAGTCTAGCAAGGAAATAAGCGGTTGAGGGATGATACCACAGACCGGTATGTAATCCTCATAGACCAGAAGAAAATGTAAACTGAGACCACAAACTAGAGACTACACCAATTTATTGAGGTGAATACAAAATCTCTCACAGAGATTAGCTGACCGCCTAGATAAAACCTTGTCATAAGGCCTTGCCTCCAAACAGCTCCGAACATCATTTATGATAGATAAGACGATGTGAATATGAGAGGTTTTGATATCATCAAAGGTTCTTCGACATCTCTCATTCCAAATCCACCAGATGGTAGCTCTAAAAAGAAGGCGAGCTAAAGATGTACCAAAGCCTTTGGTTTTGAAACTAGTTCTCAAGTCATGCATTTCGTCCAGGATAGATTGCCTTGGAGGACGTTTAATATTCAAACGTTGCAGCAACTCCCCCCAAACGGCGATGGAGAAAGCGCATCTAAAGAAGAGATGATCCTCACATTCATCAGAATTGCAACAAAGAATACATCTACTAGGAATTTGAAATCCACGTTTCCTCAGATTGTTGATTGTAGGAAGCTTGTGCATGACCGCCTGCCAGCAAGTTAGAGAGAATCTTTGGACCGTTGGGCCTTTCCACACCCATTCGTCCCATCCGACCTTTTGATCATGAACCCGAATGGAGTTCCAGACATTCTTAGTGCTGAAAGTGCCTTGCTGCCAGCTGATTTTATCAGAGGATGAGATAGGAATATTATAAATGATGGGCCAGATATCGAACATCTCAATAGAAGTGGTTGGTGGTAAAGACCACTTGCCATTATTCATGAAGTCAGCGCATGTAACATAAGAAGGAACTCCCAAATCATGTCTAATACGGTCTCCCACCATCATAAAGATGCTTTTCCCTTGGATCCAAGGGTCATAAAAGAAACTAAAGCTGCTATCTTTACCAACTTCATAGCTGATATGTTGGAGAATCCAATTCCTTTGTTTAAGAATACTTTTCCAAGCTGAAGATTGAGATGTCTTTTGTTGAGTATTCCATATTGAGTTCTTCTGGAGATATTTCTGATTAACCCAAGAGATCCAGAGAGAATTAGAGTGTTGAAGAATATCCCAAAGGTTCTTAGTAGCACATGCAAGATTCCAGTCCTTCAATCTTCTTATACCCAGTCCACCTTCAGCTTTCGGCCTGCAAATATCTTTCCAGCTTACCATATGTGGGGAACGCTGAGATGAGTGACCATTCCAGTAGAAGTTGGCAAGAGTTAATTCGATTTCCTTGATGACAGACGATGGAAGGATGAAGGAAACAGACCAGTAAATGGAATAGGAAGATAAGACTGATTTAATGAGCTCCAATCTACCAGCCCGGGAAAGAAGACAAGTTCTCCATGACTCAATTCTTTTCTTGATCTTGTCAATAATCGGCTGGCAGTGATTTTTCTTTAAGGAACAACTAACAAGAGGCAGCCCCAAGTAAGTAGTAGGAAGAGTACCTTGAGGTACATGAAGAGCAGAAAGTATCTCCTGTTTATGTTTAACGTGGCCACCCAAGTAGATTCTACTCTTGTTGGTGTTAAGTTGAAGGCTAGAGTACCCATAGAATTCCTTTAAAAGGCGATTAATAGTGATGGCAGAGCAAACTCATCTTGCTTCTCTCACCAACTTGGTAAATAATGTGACTCATTAACCATTGACGTTGTTTTAGAATAGATTTCCAAGCCGAAGAGTGATATGCTTTTAGCTTGATGGTCCATATGGACTCTTTCTTAAGGTACTTTTCATGAATCCACTTTATCCAAATAGTATCTTTGTTTTGAAGAATTTCCCAAAGATTTTTAGTAGCAGACGCCCTGTTCCAGTCCATGAGGCGTCGGATGCCAAGCCCTCCTTCATTCTTAGGTTTACAAATATCCTTCCAACTCACCATATGGATAGAGTTTTGAGAAGAAAGACCCTGCCAATAAAATTTACACAGAAGATGCTCGATATCTTGAAGGATGGCAACCGGGAGAAGGAAGGAAACAGACCAGTAAATAGAGAAAGTAGAAAGGACAGATTTAATGAGTTCCAATCTTCCTGCCCTAGAAAGAAATCTGGTTTTCCAAGATTCTATTCGCTCTTTGATTTTCTCAATAATGGGTTGGCAATGCTTCTTCTTAAGAGAACTGCTGACAAGAGGCAGACCCAAATAAGGTGTAGGCAATTGACCAATAGGGATATTAAGAACACCTTGAATAGCAATTTTGTTTTTCACCTTGCCACCAATGTAAAGCCTACTTTTCTCAGAATTCAAAAGAAGACCAGAGTAGTAGTAGAATTCCTCCAGCAAGTTGTTGATGGCAATAGCCGATGAGACATCATCCTTGAAAAAGATGATTAAATCATCAGCAAACACAAAATGGGAAATAGAGATATTACCAGCTTTGGGAACCTTTATAGACTTGTTGCGAACAGCTTCCTCAATGAGGCAAGTAAAGCCTTCCATAACAATGATGCTCGTATTATCTTTCGAGCCACTATCTGGTGGATCTGGAATGAAAGGTGCAGAAGAATTTTTGAAGATTCAAAGCTATCTCCAATTCAACTCACTTTAGCTATTATTGATGATGCTCGGTCTTGTATGGAAGCCAACCCTTCTAACAAAGCTCTGTCTGGTCGGTCTAATGCTATTTTCAAGAGATTTAATCTTAGACTAAGTACTACTTAAGAGGGTGTTGGAGTTAGTCACCATCTTGTGGTGTCATCTCCTTGTTTTTAGTTTGCTAGTTTTCGGGTGTAGTCACTGGCTTGTAGTGTCATCCCCTTCGCCCTTGGTCTTGTGTTTGCAGCACAAGTCCTTCTATTGTATCATGTATTCTGACTCTTATTAATTTATTCTTCTTCTTGGTTGACCGACCAGAAAAAAAAAGCCTTCCATAACAATAGTAAATAAGTAAGGTGATAGGGGATCACCCTGGCGAATACCATTGGAACTTTTAAAGAATCCTTCTGGACTACCATTGACAAGAACCGAGAACTTTGAAGATTCCAAACAGCATTTGATCCAACTAATCCAAATGTCAGGAAATTTCATTTGGTTCATCATATAGTATATGAACTCCCAACAAACCGAGTCAAAAGCTTTGCAAAGGTCAGCTTTAAGACAAATGCGACTCCCTTTGTACTTAGAGTGTAAGTCTCTAGCTAAATCATTAGCAAGAAGAATGTTACTCTGGATTCTCCTACCTGGGATAAAGGCCGCCTGATGAGGACTAATAACAGATGGGAGAACTAACTTCATACGATCCGCCATTAACTTGGTTATAACCTTGTACATGAAGTTGCAGAGGGAGATGGGTCGAAATTGATCCAGGGACTCAGCATTCTTGGTTTTGGGAATCAGAGCAATGAAAGTAGAGTTGAGTTGATTTTCCCACTGACCTTCCTCAAAGAAAGAAATAATAGCTTTGGAGAATAAATCCCCAACAATACTCCAACAGCTAGTAAAGAATTCTGAGGTGAACCCGTCCGGGCCAGGACTTTTATCTCTTGGAGAGTGAAAGACCACGCGATGAACATCCTCAATAGTAAAAGGAACAGTGAGCTTATTAATAGCTTCCTCATGAAGAACATTCCAAACTATACATGTTGGCTTGCGCTTATCATTTTTTTTTTTTTGGTCGGTCAACCAAGAAGAAGAATAAATTAATAAGAGTCAGAATACATGATACAATAGAAGGACTTGTGCTGCAAACACAAGACCAAGGGCGAAGGGGATGACACTACAAGCCAGTGACTACACCCGAAAACTAGCAAACTAAAAACAAGGAGATGACACCACAAGATGGTGACTAACTCCAACACCCTCTTAAGTAGTACTTAGTCTAAGATTAAATCTCTTGAAAATAGCATTAGACCGACCAGACAGAGCTTTGTTAGAAGGGTTGGCTTCCATACAAGACCGAGCATCATCAATAATAGCTAAAGTGAGTTGAATTGGAGATAGCTTTGAATCTTCAAAAATTCTTCTGCACCTTTCATTCCAGATCCACCAGATAGTGGCCCGAAAGATAATACGAGCAAAATCAGTACCAAGCCCATCTGATTTAAAACTCGCCCTCAAAGAAGAAACTTCCTCTAGAATTGTTTTGCGTGGCATTCTTGTAATGTTTAACCTGTGGAGGATTTCTTTCCATATTTGGATGGAGAACACACAACAACAGAAGATATGATCCTCACATTCTTCATCCTGGCAGCAAAGAATGCATCGACTGGGCATAATCATACCACGTTTCCTTAGATTGTTCTGAGTTGGCAATTTGTGCATGATCGCTTGCCAACAAGTTAGGGAGAAACGTTGAACCGTTGGTGATTTCCATACCCACTCAGCCCAACCAACTTGTTGATGCTGTTCACGAAGTCTATTCCAGGCTTCTTTGGTGCTAAAATCACCATGTTTCCAAGTGATAGCATAAGAGGGAGTAATAGGCGTGCCATTGATTTTTGGCCAGATTTCGAACATGTCAATAGAAGTAGGAAGAGGAAGCTGCCACTGACCATTATGAATAAAGGAAGCACAAGTAATGTCTTTAGAAACACCAGGCTTGCGCTTATCATGATGCTTGTTGAGGAGATTTGTATAAAAGGAAAGAGCATGGTTGCGGATATCGTCCTCAGAAGTTAAAATAGTACCATCACAAGACTTGCACTTCTTGATAGAATTAAACATTCTGCGGGCCTTGATGGAAGCATGGAAAAATTTAGTATTAGAATCACCGAGAGTAAGCCATTGCTGTTTTGATTTCTGCTTTGCAAACATCTCCTCAATCTCCAAAGCTTTAAAGTAGTGATTTCTGCAATTCTGTTCTTTTTCTTGAATGATATTATCCTGAGGGTTGTCGAGAAGCTCTTTCTGAGCATGCATAAGAGCACTGTGAGCAAGATTAGTACTTGATTAATCTGCCCAAACTCCTTCTTGTTCCAGTCACGCAGAGCAAGTTTAACAAATTTTAGCTTCTTACAAACTTGAAATAGAAGAGAGCCCTTCACATTAGTATTCCAAGCAGTTCGAACCACATGATGGAAATTTGGATGAGTTGTCCACATGTTAAAAAATTTGAAAGGTCTCGGTTTAGAAGAACTGATAAGAACTCTCGAATTCATGCTAACAAGGAGAATAGAGTGATCTGAGACAGACTTATTTTCATAAGAAAGATTAGCATGCTCGTACTTGTTCATCCAAATAGAGTTAACAAGGACCCGATCTAGGCGAGCTGAAATATTTTGAAGTCCCTTCTTCATGTTGCTCCAAGAAAGAAAGTTGCCAGTATGAGGCATATCAAGAAGATTAGCAGTATCAATAAAATCATTAAAATCTGCCAAATGAGAGGGTAACACCTTTTGTCCTCCCTTCTTCTCATCCGGGTGTCTAATAGTATTAAAATCTCCCAAGATCATCCAAGGTTCACAAATATTTTGAGATATGAGCTGAAGCTCATGCCAAAGAATCCGTCTTTCCTGGACAAAATTTGAACCATATAAAGCAGTGATATTGTAAGAATCGTTGGTCTTCAGATCTGTACACCTCACATGAAGAAATTGAGAACTTTCCGACAGCTGGCATATATTAACTTGACTTGGATTCCAAAGAACCCAGATTCGACCTCTCCCAGAGCTTGCATAATTATGAAGGATACTTGAATTCGGCCAAATAAAATCTCTGACAGAGTCAAAGTTGCCTTGATTGATTTTAGTCTCACAGAAGATTGCAATATCACATTTATGAAGGTGCAACTCATTCTTAACAGCCAACTGCTTAACCTTCTTATTGATCCCCCTCACATTCCATACCAGAATACGCATGATTAGTTTTTGGTAGGTAGAATTCTCGACCGTGATTTGCAACGGTCTATATTGTGCACACAGTCCACATCTTTCAATTTAGCAATATCAAATAATGAATCAGTAGAAAGATTAATACTGGAGGTACCTTGTATAGCTTGCGGATTCCTTCGTTTACCTGGCTTAGACTGGCTAACCACCGTAGAATCCATAGAATCCAGATTTACGTTAGCAGAAGATCTTGTAGCAACCACCGAAGATTCTACAGATTCCATAGAATCCGACTGTTTCCTAACAGAAGATTTAGCAGGTACATCGAGAGATTTTACAGCAGTGGGCACGTTGCATGGGCGCGGTAAAGATACCGTCTTCTGAATATGGCTCACACATGTGATAGTATCAGCTGTCCCGGTACCAGAATCAGATATCTTTTCCCCACCAAGGGATCCAGCTATGAGGTCAGAATCTTTGGAGAGATCAGAGATCATAGATTCCGGATTTACACCCGTAACAAAGGTCACCGTAGAATCTTCCTTAGTATCATATTGGTATATTTTTCCAGAACAAACACCTTCCGAAGAAGAACCCGGCTTTACGCTAACAACAAGATGTGTAGAGATATTGTCATTGGCCACCGATCTATCAGACGAAGAGATCTCCACCCGACCATGAACTTCTTCCACTGTCAAATCCAATGGGAGAGAATTTCCAGAAGTAGCAAAGTTTATATTTCCTTCCTTCAGCTGAGTAACCTTCCCACTTTGGGAAATAGTGGATCCCGGATTTACGTCAGGAGGCTTAGAGATGCCTTGAACCACCGTAGGATCCAAGGCAAGAATAGTCTGAATGCCTTCAGGGATACCAGTGATCTTTTTACCGTTAGCATGCTCCTTGTCAGACATATAAGATTCTTTCATAGACAACGTGGTTGCCATGCATGCAACCGTAGTATCCGTAACAGACCTTCCAGCATGTAAGAGAGCCACCGGGGGGCAAGTCGGATTTACGCTCTTAGGAGAATGATGATCTGTAGGATCTCCTGGATTCTCATGATATGCAGAATGTAGCAGTGGGTCAATTCTTTTTCCATTATTAGCAGAAGGGTAGTTGGATTCGATTCCTGAGGAGGTAACCGAGTTAACGCGAGAAGGATCAACTGGAGAGGGATCAACTCGTGAGGAACCAGAGGCAGACATATTTTTTGGACGCCATTGCTTTTGAGAGATCTGAGTAGTGTCTGAACGCGCCACTATACCTTGACAAGAAGCGTCTTGATGACCAAATGAAGCACATACAGAACAGCACTTGGGTCTCCATTCATATATTACCTCAATGTCTTCAGTTGCACCCGAATCATGAAGAACAGTGATAGACGATGGAAACTGAAACTCAGATGAAATAAGAACACAAACACGTGCATAGGAGAGACGCCGCCTTGTAGCTGTTAGCTTGTCCATGAAGAGAGGATTTCCTATAACACTGGCCAACTTACTTAGAGAAGTATGAGACCATAGATAAAGTGGGAGATTCGGGAATATGATCCACAACGGAATTGAAGTGAGCATGGCCTTTTCCAATTTAACATCCCGGCTCCATTTCTGAACTATGAATGGGTGACCCTTTATGTGCCAGAATCCCTCAAGGACAGATTGCATGTCTTCTTCGAGAAGGAAACTACAAACAAAAAAGCCTCCACTTCGCATGTGAAGATCATAGGAACCCTTTGGTTTCCATTGTTTATCTATAAACGTCTTCAAAGGAGTATAGACGGGGGTCATGCCAACAATGTACCCCACAACTGTAAACTGCCAAGACTTTGAAAGCTCCTGAGAATCAGCTTCATGGAAGGATGCGACAACTTGGTTATCCAGCAGTGACGGAGCAATGTAGGATAGTCGAAGGCCCGCATTGGATGACGAAGCAACTCCAGAGAAGAGCTCATTCCAGGCTTTTTTAGAAGAGGAGACTAAAGGAGGCGGAGGCTTAGATCTTGACCTACCTCTTGAACGACCACGGGAAGGAGCACGAGAACCTCTGGAACGGGAAGAGACACCTCGTGAGGATCCACGTCTAGGGACCGGATCGCTCGCGGCATCCACAGGTACTCCAGCGGAAACAACCTCCTTCCCTGTACGGGAGGGTAGAAAGTCTCCTTGAGTACCTCCCGAGGAAAGCTCCATGAGGTCGAACACGAGAAGCTCCTGCCGAGGAGAAGCTCCGGCAGAGGAGGATCACCCACCGCCGGCAACGGCGGGGGTGAGCCCGGAAACCCCCACAAGAACTTCCGCAATCCCCAGAGCTTCTCTCTCTAGAAAGCTAGAGAGAGAGGATTTGTATAACTTTGCAATTAGTTTGTCCTTTATCATTCCGTATAGTCAGAAAATGAATTCGAGTGCTCCTCCCAGGACTGGACCAGCCCTATTTGCACAGGCATATCAATCAGGTGGGGTCCAATGACCCAATAAATGTCATCATCATCAATTAATCATATCTCACATGGTGTTCAAGCATTTGAACTCTCAAGACATCAAGTTACATGAACTCAATTACCGAATACAGGAGAATGGACTCAACAGATTCGTAGTTAACAACTTCAAGGATAACTCAAGGTGAGTAAGGTACACCAAGGGAGTAATCTTTACAATGAAATGATAGTAAACACTAAGACAATTAAGGGGGTAACTTGGTAGGGCAATAGGGTGAAGTTTAAGCAAGGATTCACACATGAAAAAGTGCTGAAATCCGAATCAGGGTCATAGCTGTCGACAGCCAGGAAGGAGCTGTCGACAGGTAGAAGCAGACAGAGCCCAAATTTTCTGGCTCTGTGTGTATCTGTCGACAGCAACTAGGGACCTGTCGACAGATCCACACAGTCCAGAAACCTAGAGTTCTGGGAGGCATGCGCCTGTCGACAGCTTTGGGCTGGCTGTTGACAGGTAGCTGCAGAACTTCCAGAAAGGACTTTAAATCTATCCTAAACACCCTAACTATAGAACTTATGAACCAAGACATGTTTGATATCAAATAGAAGAATCTAATTATAGTTCTCATAGTTCGTTAAAAGGAGAGATGGTTGGCATCTCCCCCGACAGGGACGGGAATGGCTTTCGGGCTTTTCCGTACACACTCGGTTAAGGCTTTCCATTACGGCGGATCTTTACACCAATTTTTAAGGATTCTTGAGCTGAGCGTCATGAGTGAGAGAGGAGAGAGAAGCTCTGGGGATTTTGGGCGACTTTTGCCTGGAGGCGCCATTATGGCTGCCTCTGGTCATCCTTCGGCGGCCAACTTGGTTGGGGGGATCTCACCCTCTCTTCCCCTTGGCGTCTCGTCATCCACTTCCTCGGGCTTCCCTTCTTGGGATCAAGTTAGAGGGCGTTCTTCATCGTGCAGGAGAGCAAGATCTTCATCCAGACCCCCGATCTCTTCAAATCCGGTTGCATGGAGCTCTCTCTTCAAATCTGCGGCGCCCAACCATTCCTTGAACCTTCCGTTCATCCAGCCTGAGATCAATAATGGTGTCAAAGTTGCAGTTTACGAAGCAAAGGATTCGCAGGACCTTCTTGCAACATGGTCAAGATCACTTGTAGGGTATGTTATCGGCTTGAAGACTACTTTCTTCCCTCTGCATGCCTTCATTAAATCGCGTTGGCAAACGTCTGCATTCGAGCTGCACCTACCAGAAAATGGGTTCTTCATTTGCAAGTTCGATGTGGAAGAGGACTTGAACCGTGTTTTGGAGGGTTTCTAGTCAAGGCCATCCGATGATTCTCCGACGTTGGTCTCCAGAAGTCCGTATGGAGATCGATAGTCTGAAGAATATACCTCTTTGGGTTGCTATTCACACCTTACCTCTGCACCTGTGGACGAAGGACTTCATTGCTAAGCTGGCTAGTACTCTCAGTAAACCTCTATATCTTGATAAGATGACTGCTGAGTGTCGAAGACTGTCGTACTCTCGTGTATGTATTGAGATTACGTCGGAGGGTGATCTTTCGGAGTTTGTTCATTACAAGGAGCTTGATGGCACAGTTAAACGACTCCGTATCTCATTCCAGTGGAAACCGCGAAGATGCTCTTGCTGCGCTTCCTTTGGCCATGCAGATGGCTCTTGTAAGCCGCAGCCGCCTCCATTGCACAAGGTGGCGAAGGTCTTCAAGGTCATAGATCGCAAAGCCCCGGTTACCATTCAGAATTCCTTCGCAGCTCTAGAGGAAGAAGATGGCGAGTTCATGGCGGATGACTCACTGACTTGTTCAACCGGGTCAAAAGGAGAGGATGCTCAGCTTTTAGCAACTTTTCAAAATCGTCCATCTCACCTTCCAAAAGGTAAGCAACGCAATATTTCTCCTAAGGAAACTTGCCTTGCGCAAGATTCCATTTCTAGTAAGGACTCTCTCGTCCTCGGAAATGCTAGTTGTGAAATGGAAGGAGGTGGTGCGATCTCCCCATCCCGTGGAAGTGGGGCCCACGCTCTAGATCTGCATCCTCCTTCTCCCTCTCATCCAAAGCAAATCCATCCGCTTCTCAAGGAAGTCCATTTGCTGATGGACTCTTCTTCAAATGGAGGAAATGCTAGTTTGCGGTCAAGTGAGGACAGCCGGGTGGACTCCTCATTTCACGCCAAGCAACCTGCCCCCCATTGTGCTGATTCTAAGGAAGTCCATCCTATGGACTCTTCTTCAAAGGGAGGGAATGATGACATGCGCTCAAGAGACATCCAGCTGGCCTCCTCAAATCAAGCTCATCAAATGGATGACCACGCCTCCATCCAAGGTGCCGCGCCTCATGTTCAAATTCAAACTTCTGCCTTTGCGCAATGCCCTCAATCTAAGCAAAGAATCCAACATATGGAGGACTCTTCAACTACCATTGCGCAAGCTCCATCAGCCCACGTCTCACTTCAAGGTAATTCAAAATTTAAAAAACTTGTTGCTGTGGATGAGGTAGATAAGACAAGATTTAAAAAAGGAAATGGAAAGGATATGATTGGAGAGGATTTAGTAAAGGGAAAGGATAAGAAAAAGGATACTAGCTCTTCTAGAACCAATTAATTGCTGCTTTTTGGTTCGCCCCCTATCCTTTAGCTTTATGAAGATCATATCTTGGAATACTCGGGGAATGAATAAACCTACTAGAAATCTATCTATGCAGGAAGGAAACGTTCGCAGCCCCGCTCTCTCTCTAGAATCCTAGAGAGAGAAGCTCTGAGGAGAGCGTCGCGTGTGTGTCCGGGCACACCCCCGCCCTCCCGGCAGTGGGTGGCCCTGCCTTGGCGGAGACTCCCTCCGTCAGGGTCTTCTTCTTTGAGCCCGGGTCTTCCCCCTCGGAGACCTGCTTCCCTTGGCCACCACCGGTTGGAGCCCTCCAACCGGGGTCTACTGTTCGAAGTGTTTGCAGGTTCCCTTGGCGGGAATGGAGGTAGTTGCGGCGTCATCGTCTAGAGGAGTTGCACCGGCTCCTTCCTTGTTGCGACAGGAGGAGGTGGGCGGTGCGTGCAAGCGGGTCGATGCTTCAGCGTCGAACCCTGGAATGGTGCAACTTTCCAACCGAGGGAGATCTTTATCTGCTTCTCGGCGAAGGTCAAGATCAAGAGGGCCGATTGAGGTGGCTACGGCGGCTAAATCATGGGCAAGCTTGTTCGCCCATCCTACTTCAGGTTCTATCCTTCATAGAACCCTTGTTGGCGGAGAATGAGAAGATTCCAGTTTGCGAAGCTGAGGATCTGCACGAGCTCCAGGGTGCATGGGACCGCACTCTTGTTGGTTACGTTGTTGATTTAAAAACCTCTTTCATGCCATTATCCTCTTTTATCAAGAGCAGATGGGGGGTGGTTGGGTTTGACCTTCACCTCCTGGAAAACGGTTTCTTTCTTTGCAAACTTGACAGTGAGGAAGATGTCTCTAGAATTCTCGAGGGTTTCTGGTCCATACGTGGGCACCCTATGATCCTTAGAAGATGGGAACCTGGTTTGCGAATGGAGCTTGAAAGTCTCAAAAATATTCCAGTATGGATCTCTATTCACAGCTTGCCGGTTCATCTTTGGTCGAAGCAGTTTATTTCAAAATTGTGTAGCACAGTGGGAGAACCACTCTTCATGGACAGACTAACGGCGGAGAGAAGAAGACTTTCATATGCCAGAGCTTGTGTTATGGTTTCTTCTGAAGTCGAGCTTCCCAACTTCATAAATTACAAAGATCTAGATGGAACTATGCACCAGCTGCATGTGTCATACTCATGGAAGCCAAGAAGGTGTGGAGCATGTGGTTTGTTTGGCCACTTCCATGCTCAATGTCAAAAGAATATCGTGAAGGATTCTACCAGCAAGGCGCAGCAAGTCTACAGAAGGAAGAACAATTCTGAAGTTACTATTGACGTTCCCATCAGTGCTAATCCCAGAATGGACAACACGCAGAAAAATGCAATAGTCAATCACAATAAATTTCAAATTTTAGATCAATTGGTAAGTGAAGACTCTATGGAGGAAGGACAGATTGACCAGCTAATAGTAAGGAAATATTCTACCACTAAAGGAGGCAATAGTATGAAAGAAGCGGGACAGGTTATTAGAGAGGAAGTTGGAAGGAAATCTTCCGATCAAATAAATGGGACTGGAAATGGTGATTTGCATGGTGAAGATCTGGAAAAGAACCAGGAAAATAAGGAAACAGAATCGCATAGCAATGTAAAGAATGTAGATACTTCTATGCAGAGCAAATCCATGCAAGGCAATATGGAGTATAATGGGCAGAGGCAAATGCAAAATGGAAATATCTCGTCTGAAGGAAAACAGAATTTACACTTCAACTTATCTATGGAATTAAATGAAAGCATGCAAGAGAAAGAAAGTGTGGAGAAGGATTCGTTACGTAAGGAGCCTAGCGGGGGTGATGATAGCAACCAGACGGTCATCTTACCGCCACCATGCATTACGTCCTCCACATGGAACCCTGTTGCTTTTCGTGATAAGTTGCCTTCTCTGTTGGCTGGGGAACGACCTCTTAAGGAGTCCTCCATTCCTTCACCGGATAGTAATGGATATCAAAACAAAAAATTTAACTCCTTGAATGTGGTTGATGAAATGGACAAAAGGAAGAAATTGGGGCAAGGGTTTCCATCCAATGCATCCAAGTACAAGGCTAAAGAAATTCGTTTCCAGAATTAACTCAATGTTTCCTATGAAGATCATCAGCTGGAATGTTAGAGGTATCAATAAGAATTCTAAGAGAGGGGAGCTTAGACGCCTAATCAAATCCAACAAGAGTGATATTGTCATCTTGTTAGAAACCAAGATCAAAGAGAGAAATGTGGATATGTGTAAAGATCAGATCTGGGCTGATGCTAGCCTTATTCACAATAGTAATTGCTCCAATGGCAGAATCTGGGTTCTTTGGGATCACAATAAATATTCTATGGATAATGTCTTCACTGATAACCAAGTCATCCATCTTTATTGTACAAATCTGGAAACTGGAATGAAGTTTTTCTTATCGGCCATTTATGCTTCCAATCTGCAACATGAAAGAGAATTTCTGTGGAACAATCTTATTAATTACTCCCAAATCTCTGTGGGTAATCATCCTTGGATTATTCTTGGAGATTTCAACTGTATTCGTCATCTCTCTGAGAAAATTGGTGGAAAACCTGTCCCTCATCATATTCTTAATTCTTTCAACTCTATGATTATGAATGCGGGACTGATGGACATGAAATCTGTTGGAATACTTTATCTTGGTCTAACTGTTCTCTGGGAAATAAAAGAATTGCAGCTACGCTTGATCGGTGCTTGATAAATGACCAATGGTTAGCATTATACCCCGAGGCTTATGTGGAATTCTCAGCATCTTACTTCTCGGATCACTCCATGTTGATTGCCCACTCTACGGATGTCATTCCTTCTACGAAGAAGCCATTCAAATTCTTCAATATATGGAAGAATCATCCAAACTGGGTAAGGCGATTGGAGCTCGTCTCTCTCTCTAGGCGATTCTAGAGAGAGAATCTCTGGGTTTGCGCTCTGCTTGGTGGTGCGGTGGGGCTTGCCCCTGGGGGGCACATGGAGGCTCTCCCTCCGAGTGTCCCCAACGGCTCTGTGGTGACCGCGGGCAGAACTCCTCTTCCTGAGGATGCTCTCCCACTAGGTAACCCCTCCATCTCCACCCGTAGAGGTCATCGGATCGAGCATGCTGCTCGCTCTGGGAGGTCTCGTTCTCGTTCTAGAGTCTCTCAGAACAGAAGGCCTTGGTCTGCTCTGTTTGGCCCTCATGCTGGTGTTAGCGATCATGCTAAAGAAGGAGTTCTTGAGTTCATTGAACCGGTTATTCTTCCTGATCGGAGGGTAGCTGTGTTCGAAGGAGATGATGTCAAGGAGCTGGAGGAGTCTTGGCGATTAGCTCTCATGGGATATTGCATAGGTATGAAACCTATTTATTCTGCTCTCAGATCCTTTATTCTTAATCTTTGGAAACCGAAGGGAGAAGTGGAGTTGCTCATGCGAGAAGGAGGCTTCTTTCTGGTAGTCTTTAATCTTGAAGAAGACCTGCTCAGGGCGCTTGATGGGTTTTGGTGTGTTAAAGGTCACCCTCTCGTCCTTCGGAGATGGTCAGCTGATCTTGAGATGGAGAAGGAGTCTCTTACTTCGATCCCGGTCTGGGTCAAGTTTCCTGGTCTCCCTCTAAAGTGGTGGACTGCTAAGGGTCTAAGCAAGATCGTGAGTCTCTTGGGGCGTCCCCTCCATATGGATTCCTTGACAGCATCTAGGAAGCGGTTACTTTTTGCTCGGGCGTGTGTTATGATGGATGTCGATGCGGAGTTTCCTGCTGAGCTATCGGTCATGGATGCTGACGGTTCCTTTGCTTCTATCCACGTGCAGTACGAATGGAAGCCTATTGTTTGCACTGATTGCAGGTCCTTCGGACATGCCAACGGTGAGTGTCGCTTGAAGGCCGAAGGTATCAAGCACAAGAAGGTCTGGAGGAAGAAGATTTCTGAGGTTGAATCATCCCACGATCTGGTGGTTGTAGCAGAAGCTCATGAACCAACTCAGTCTCCTGAGTTGGGTGATTCAGTTAGGGGAGTTGACTCAGCTAAGGGGTCGTTGCAGTAGAAGCTTCATCGTCTAGAAGGCAATCAAGCCTTCATTCGTTCAGTGCTTGATGTTAATCCGCGAGAGTCCTTGCATGCTAACAACCGGTTTTCGATTTTGGAAGATTTAGAAGGATCTATGGGAGAAGGCAACCGAAATCATCCTCATGGAAGTGGGATCACTGAAGATTCATTGCACCATCATAATTTGGATAGTCTTCCTAATCATGGTATTATGTTGCAAAAGGGAGGCGGAGGTCATCAAAAGGATAGT
Source organism: Colocasia esculenta (assembly GCA_014218235.1). Lineage (NCBI taxonomy): Eukaryota > Viridiplantae > Streptophyta > Magnoliopsida > Alismatales > Araceae > Colocasia > Colocasia esculenta. The sequence continues at coordinate 78,931,423 of CM024766.1, forward strand.
TCCTTGTATGGGAAGGCAGCTAGCGCTACCAGGTTGCACATTCCAAAGGATACCTTGCTTCCTTCTTCTTCTGGTGCAAACCGTGGTATGGTGAATAATATCCTTCCTTCTAATGAAGACCATCTGCTTCAATCAAGTACTCATCAGGGAAGGCTGGGTGGCGGATTACCTAGAGAGGTGCGCAGCAAGGTAGATATTTCTAGCCCTTCCCATTCCTTGCAATCGGCTAATGTGGAAAGTCATAAGGGAAATTCTAGTGCTTTGGAAGATGGCGTGGAGGTCTCCATGCAACGCCATGCAGACGTGGGTCCGGATGAGGGACGTACTGGACATTCCTCATATCCCTTGGAACACAAGATGGATAAGCTACAAGCTCGGATTCGCTCTCTCTCCCAATCTCATTAATGAAGATTATCTCCTGGAATGTTCGGGGTCTTAACAAGAAAGCTCATAGAGTTAGTGTTAAAAAAGCTATTTTGCAATCCAAGGCTGACATTGTTATCTTAATTGAAACCAAAGTTCGGATGGACAACATGGTTAGTAGGAGACTTTCCATTGCCCCTCACCTTAATATGCTGCATAATTATAATGAGCACTCTGGAGGTCGAATTTGGGTACTATGGAATGATGTTTCAATTCACATCACTTGTGTTAAAGCTTCAGATCAGTTAATTCATATGGAATGCACTGAGATTTCTTCTGGAAGGATATTTCATTTAACTTCAGTCTATGGCTCTAATCTCTCTTATGAAAGACAGTCCTTATGGCAGGATATTATGCATTTGTCAGCTTCTATCATTATTCCTTGGCTGGTTGTTGGGGACTTCAATAGTGTTCGCTACCCTCAGGAGAAGATTGGTGGGAGGGTCTTGACTCCTTCGGTGTTGAGAGACTTTAACACCTGTATTGATACTTCCTCTCTCTTGGATCTGAAGAGTGTGGGCAACACCTTCTCTTGGTGTAACCGGTCAGTTGGAGCCAGGCGAATTGTTTGTAGATTGGATCGAGCCCTCATCAACCATCATTGGATGGATATGTTTCCGGATAGCTATGTTCATTATGGTGATCCAATCCTTTCTGATCATGCCCAGCTAACTGTTTTTACAGAAGATAAGGTGGCAGGTGGCCCCAAACCTTTCAGATTCTACAATATGTGGGCTCAGCATAATTCATTTCGTTCCATTGTTCATCAGGCTTGGAGTTCCAACTTTCATGGGACACCAATCTTTGTGCTGTGCAAGAAGCTTCGGGCGGTCAAAATGGATCTTAAAGTATGGAACCGTGATGAATTTGGTCCCATTCAGCAAAAGGTCTCCTATGCTTCTGAACTATTACATCAAGCTCAATTGGAGTTAGCTAGTGACCCTATGAAAGATGAGTTGATCCAGAAGGAAAATCATGCCCGGGATGCCTATCTCACTTGCTTAAACATGGAAGGAGCTTATGCTAAGCAAAGGGCAAAGCAGCACTGGTTAGTGCAAAATAATGACAATACTAAGTTTTTCTATGCTAGTATCAAAGGAAGGCGTATGATCAATACTATTCGCAAGTGTAGGCTACCTGATGGTCAAGAGACTTCAGATTTGCAGCAGCTCAAGAATCATGCAACTGATTACTTCACTGGACTTCTTAATCAAGAGCAGCATTATGAGATTCCGGACTTTCAGCCCCGTAGAGTTCTTTTGGAAGAAGATAGAGCTTTCCTTATGAGGCCCTTTACTGATGAAGAGATTACTAATGTTGTTATGAATGCCCCTAAAAACAAAAGTCCTGGCCCGGATGGGTTCCCTTCTGACTTCTATCAGATTTGTTGGAGCATCATTGGGAAAGACGTTTTGGCTGCTGTGCATTATTTTTTCAATGGTGGTCGTTGGCTTCGTCAGGTAAATCATAACTTTATCTCCCTTATTCCAAAGAATGATATGGCAGATTCCTTTGATCAGTTCAGACCTATATCCCTGTGCAATTTCCTGTACAAGATTATTGCAAAGCTGATGGCTAATCGTATGCAAAGGTTCATGCCTTCCCTTATTAGCAAGCACCAATCTGCCTTTATCAAGGGCCGCAAAATCCAAGATAGCATTCTTCTTGCAAATGACATGGTCAGGGATATTCATTCCAAGCATCGGGGTAAACTTATTTGTATGAAAGTGGATCTTCGGAAAGCTTTTGATTCGGTTAATAGGGAATTCATTCTTCTTCTACTTAGGAGAATGGGATTTCCTCCTCAGTGGGTGGACTGGACTGCGATTCTTATTAACACTGCATCTTTCTCTGTGTTACTAAATGGAAGTCTTGTTGGTTTCTTTGGTTCTTCTAATGGAATTAGGCAGGGAGACCCATTATCTCCTTACCTATTCTGCATAGCCATGGAGGGTCTGTCTATCCTTATTGATGAGAAGGTGTCGGATGGTTCATTGCTTGTGCCTTCTTCTGGATCGGTTAAGTTATCTCATCTTATTTTTGCAGACGACCTGCTGCTCTTCTTAAAGCCTAATGTTTCTTCGGGCCATTGTCTTTCTGATTTACTCAAGGCCTTCCATAAATACTCTGGGTTGCAATTAAATGTTGCAAAGAGTAAGGTCTTTGTTGGGGCTGCCATCCGCCACAAAAGTGCATTGCTTCATGCTTTGGGAGTGCAGGAGGGAGTTTTACCTTCTACATACCTTGGATTGCCTTTATTTTCTACTTCTTTGACCAGCATGCACTGTGCGCCAATCCTCCAGAAAATCTCTAAGCGCATTGCTTCTTGGAAAACCAGAATGCTTTCTAAAGCTGGAAGGGTGGAATTGATCAGGTCAGTTTTGAATTCTTATGCTATTTACTGGGCGGTCTCTTTCATCTTGCCTAAAAGACTGATTGGTGATGTCGAAAGATTACTGAGAAACTTCTTCTGGCATGGTTCGGGTGACTACAAGCCTTTCCATCTGGTTAAGTGGGACTGGTTGTGTAGGCCTAAAGATGAAGGTGGGCTGGGTCTTAGGCGCCTTTCTATCTGGAATTCTGCAATGCTCTCTATGCAATTTTGGAGGATCTTGTCGCATGAGGATACTTTATGGACTGATTGGGTGAGAAGTAAATATCTCAGACACAGCTCTATTTGGTCTGCTAAACTGCAAAATTATCATTCTCATGCCTGGAAGGGTATTCTTCAGGCCAGAGACTGGATGACAACCCAGGTAATCTATAAGATTGGTAAAGGGAATACAATCAACTTGTGGACTGACCCTTGGATAGATGGGGAATCAATTAATTCCTATGGGGGAGATTATATCAGATTTCTGCTTGGTCTACCTGCTAATGCAACTGTCAGTTTCTTCATTCAAGATGGGAGATGGTGCCTTCCAACGCCAACTTCAAGTGAGATGCTCCTTCTGTGGCCTCGTATTCTTAGCATTCCCTTACATGCTAACTGTGATGATTCTATTGGGTGGAGACAGCAAAATAAGCCAATTACCAGCAAATATATTCATGATCTGAAAAGAGTTGTTTATCCGAAGATTCATTGGGTTCATCTTGTCTGGAAACGACCTACTATTCAGAAGTATTCCCTTCATGCTTGGCAAGTTCTCATGGGTGGTATCCCAACTTTTGATATTCTGCAAAAAGGAGTTTTTGTGGTCCTAATATTTGCATTCTATGTAAGTCAAGTGATGAGCATGTCAATCACCTCTTCTTTCAATGCTCATACAGTGCATGGATCTGGATGCAACTTTTGCATCGGTTGGATATTCATCGGAGGCCTCTAAATACTTTATTTGCTGAAAGTGAAGCTTTAGTTTCGAGTTTCCATAATCCTGGAGATGGCACTTGTGTTCCTTTGCAACCTTTAGAGCTGCGCTTTGGTGGATTTGGAAGGAAAGGTGTACCAGGATTTTTGACTCCAAAAATAGAAGTAAGGTGCAAGTTCTACTCTCCATTCTTGCAGATGTTCGCACCATTACTGAGGCTACCACTCAGGCGCTTGCTACTTCCCTCAGATCCAAGAGAATTTTCAGAAATTTTAGTATACGGCTTGATTAAGGTGTAGTCTGTTACTCCTTTGTTTGAGGATTTTATTTTTGCCTCTTCATGGGTTCTTACCCTATCTATGGGTTCATAGCTACTGGGCTGTGGTAGCATGGATCCTCCTTTGTACAATAATTTGATTTGATAATTCAATACAAAACTCCGGTATTACTTACCAAAAAAAAAAAAGAATCATCCAAACTTTATGCATGTGGTTAGGGAAGCATGGAATATTAATCCGCATGGTTCTCCTACTTTTGTTCTCTGTCAGAAATTGAAGGAAGTCAAAACCGCCTTGAAAAAATGGAACAAAGAAGAATTTGGGAATGTGAATGACAGTGTCACGAATTTAAGAGCTCGCCTTGCTGATGTGCAAAAGACCATTCAGTCTAAACCGCTGGACAACCATCTGATTGAGGAGGAAAGAAAGATCAAACATAAGTATCTTCAAGCTATGGATAATGAGGAATCTTTCTACAAACAAAATCCAAGCAGCAGTGGCTAACCTTGGGGGACTCTAACTCTAAGTTCTTCCATGCTTCTTTTAAAGCTAGAAAAGCCACCAATACAATCAAAACTTGTATCGATTCTCAAGGAAACAAAGTCAGCGACATTGACAAGGTGAAAGAGCATTCTGTGAATTTTTTCAAATCTCTTCTCAATCAAAATACTCAACAGTGTGCTATTGATGACATTAATAATCTGCGCACTTTGGAGGTGGAGGACATTCAGAAACTATGCCTAGATGTTACGGGAAATGAAATTAAAGAGGTGGTTTTCAAATCTCCTATAGGGAAGAGTCCGGGTCCCGACGGTTTCCCTACAGAGTTCTATCAGTATACCTGGGAGATTGTAGGTGATCAGGTTGTTGAGGCTGTGCAACACTTCTTCAGAACTTCCAGGCTCCTTAAGCAAATCAACTGTACCTTCATTGCTCTAATTCCTAAATCTGAAGGGGCGGATTCCTTCGATCAATACAGGCCGATATCTCTTTGTAACTATCTCTACAAGATCATTTCTAAGATTCTGGCTAATCGGTTGCAGGTGGTTCTTCCAAAACTCATTAGTTGCAATCAGGCTGCTTTCATCAAGGGTCGATCTATTCAAGATAATATTTTGCTGGCCAATGACATTGTCCGTGATTTGCATTCTAAAAGTAAAGGAAATCTTTTGTGTTTTAAGGCTGATTTGAAGAAGGCTTTTGACTCCCTTAACAGAAATTTTATTTACCTCATGATGGACAAGATGGGATTCCCGAAGTTGTTTATAAATTGGATCAGGAATTGCATTGAGAACCCAACCTTTTCCATTCTTTTTAATGGTTCTCCGGCTGGTTTCTTCCAAGTTACTAATGGTGTCAGACAAGGTGATCCCCTATCTCCTTATTTATTTACCATTGCTATGCAAGGCTTCACTAATTTGATGGATCATGAAGTTCTAAATGGTTATATCAAGATCCCTTCGGCGGCTAATGTTAAGATCTCACACATTGTTTTTGCGGACGATCTTGTTATTTTCTTCAAGGATGACATTACTACAGCTGAAAGAATCAAGAATGTGTTGCATGTGTTCTCAGCTTATTCGGGGCTTAAGCTTAACTATAATAAGAGCAAACTGTTCATTGGCGGAAAAGTCAGACACAAGGAGATGTTTCTTAAAACCATGAATGTTGGGGAAGGTTCCTTACCTGTTACCTATCTTGGTCTACCTCTTATTTCCACTTCAATCAAGAAAGTCCATTGTGTTCCTCTCATTGAGAAAATCAGCAGAAGATTGAGTTCCTGGAAAAATAAGTTGCTTTCTAAAGCTGGGAGGTTACAGCTTATCCAATCTGTGCTTCATTCATATTCTATATATTGGTCTTTAGCATTTTCGCTACCTAAGGGGTTGATTCACACCATTGAGCACCTTATTCGAAATTTCTTTTGGAAAGGGTGTGCTGACAGGAAAACTATGCACATGGTTAAATGGGATGTAATATGTAGGCCAGAAAAAAGAAGGAGGTCTTGGGGTGAAAAATATCCTTGATTGGAATAAAGCGGCTTCAGCTAAGCTTCTGTGGGATGTTTTGCAAAGGAAGAATTCCCTATGGGTTGATTGGATCCATTCTAAATATCTTTCTAAGAACAACATATGGTGTATCAACTGCAAGGCAAACTACTCTAGTGCATGGAAAGCGGTTCTTCAAGAGAGGGATTGGATGAAAGATCAAATCACCTATCATATTGCAAGTGGTACTTCTATTAATATGTGGTTTGACCCTTGGCTGGCTGGTAAAAGTATTTATGAGATGCATGGGGATAGAGTCCGGCATGATCTGGGGGCTTCTAGAGATGCGAATATCTCTCACTTTATTCTGAATGGTGAATGGTGCCTGCCTACAGCTACTTCATTCCAAATGATTCATCTGTGGCCTATTATTCGAAGTATAAGAATCCAAACAGATAATAATGACATGATAACTTGGAATCACAATAATAGCAAATTCTCCATCCATTCTGCATGGAATGAGATCAGACCCAAGTATGGAAAAATTTGCCATTACCCGTGGATCTGGGGAAGGCCGGGTGCTAACAAGTTCAAACTTTGTACTTGGCAAGCTACTTTGGGAAAACTTCCAACTCAAGACCTCATGCAAGAGAGAGGATACCATTTAGCTAATCAATGTGTTTTATGCAGATTTGAAGGAGAAAGCAACAAGCATATTTTCTTTAGTTGTCCTTATTCTCAGTGGATCTGGAAAGAAATTTTGAAAAGATTTCAGGTTACAAGAACCCCGGCGTATGGTTTGAATAATGAGTTGAATCAGCTGCAAAACAATTTCCCTATACACAATGCGATCCAGTCTCTTGCTCACCTTGCTTTGAAGACTTCGGTCTGGTGGATATGGAGAGAGCGTTGTTGTAGAAGTTTTGATGAGGTGAGCCGAAGCAACATGCAGGTGCTGATTTCCATTCTTCTCGATATCAAAATATGTATGGAAGACCACCAATATGATTTGAAAGAAGGAAGGGAGAAGGACATCTTTAGGAGATTCAACATATCTTTTTAGCTGAGTTCCTCTTGTAGTGTTCATCATTCTATAGTTTTTTTTTCCATTCATAGTCCACAGCTTGTGTGGTCATGAATTGCTTTCTATTGTGATCCTAATGCTGTGTACGGTGGAGTGAGAATATTCTACCTCTCTGAGGTGGGGTACACTCTCCTGTCCTTCATTAGGAGTTCACTTCCTGTGTGCCACTCTTATGGCCACGGGGTTCTGTATATTATTCGCTTTTCTTTAATGAAATTATTACTTACCAAAAAAAATGAATAAACCTACTAAGTGTAGGGAGGTTAATAGAATTATTAAGTCCACTACTTGTGACATTGCAATTTTAGTAGAAACTAAGATTAAATCTTCTCATACTGGTTCTAGGAAAAGACTAATTTGGCCTGAAGCTGATCTCATCACTAATGATTCTAATTTAGTTAATGGTAGAGTCTGGATCTTGTGGAACCCCAATCTTATTGAGATTACTAGCATTCACTCAATGCCTCAATGCATTCATGTGGAAGGGAAAGACAAAAATACCAGCACTCTTTTCAAATTATGTGCCATTTATGCTTCAAATAGTGCCCAAGAAAGGATTGATCTTTGGAGAGATATTTGTTCCTTTGCTGGTACTGTCTCCAATTCCCCTTGGATGGTGGTGGGAGACTTCAACACAGTGAGATATCCGCATGAGAAAGTGGGGGGGAAGGGATTTATCAGTTTCAATGTTAGCTGAATTCAATGACTGCATCCTCTCTAGTGATCTTTTTGACATAAAGTCTGTGGGTGATTGGCTTTCTTGGAGCAACAGAGGGACCCCTAACAGGAAAATCATGGCTAGACTTGATAGATGCTTGATCAATAAGGAATGGTTAAATGCTTATCCGGACTGTTTGCTTGAATATGGTGCTCAATATCTCTCGGATCATTCTCTGTTAACAATATGTTCTGAAAATGAGGTTCCAAGTGGGAAAAAACCTTTCAGGTACTTTAACATATGGAGTTCTCACCCTCAATTCCTTGATGTCATTGAAGCTGCTTGGAGTATTCAGGTTCATGGAACAGCTCCTTTTGTTCTCACCCAAAAACTTAAATCTTGCAAGGAAGCCTTGAAGGAGTGGAATAAAAATGTTTTTGGTAATATTCATGATGGAGTGGCTGCCAATAAAAGGGAGCTGATCAATGCTCAAAACTATCTAGCTCAAAATCCTCATGATGAAGATCTTATCAACAAGGAAAATGAAGCCAGGGAAAATTATGCCAAAGCCCTTGCAATTGAGGAAAACTATATAAGGCAGAAATCAAGAGTAAATTGGCTTACTCTTGGGGATTCCAATACCAAATTCTTTTATGCTTCTATTGCAGCTAGAAAAGCAAGGAACACTATTAGGAAATGCAAGGATGGTAATGGCAATCTGATTCATGATATTGATAAAGTTAAAGACCATACTGTGGAATTTTACAGATCCCTTCTCAATCAGTTGCAGCATAGTGATCACCATGATTTAGAGGTCAGAAGTAAGCTTTCTCAAGAAGAGGTGGTTTCTCTTAGTCAGACAATCACTGATGAAGAAATCAGATCTACTGTTTTCAATTCCCCCAAAAACAAAAGTCCAGGTCCAGATGGTTTTACTGCTGAATTCTTTCAAGCTACATGGAACATTGTTGGTAAGGATGTTATAAAAGCTTGTCAGCACTTCTTTACTACTGGTAGGATGCATAAACAATTGAATTGTACTTTTATCTCCCTTATTCCCAAGACCGCTGGGGCTGATTGTCTTGAGAACTATAGGCCTATCTCCTTATGCAACTTCATTTATAAAGTTATTTCTAAAGTGATGGCCAATAGATTGCAGAAAGTTATGGATACAGTTATAAGCCCCATAATTACTTTTACTTACCAAAAAAAATACAGTTATAAGCCCCAATCAATCAGCCTTCATCAGAGGTAGAGGTATCCACCAAAATGTGCTCCTTGCTAATGATATTGTCAAAGATCTACATTCTAAATCTGCTGGGAAAAGAATTTGCTTCAAAGCTGATTTGAGAAAAGCCTTTGATTCTGTCAACAGGTCCTTCATTTATGAAATGATGAGGAAAATGCTATTTCCTTCAAACTGGATTGAATGGATCAGAAATTGCTTAGAAACTCCAAAATTCTCTGTTCTATTCAATGGTTCTCCAATTGGTTTTTTTGGAAGTGGTAATGGAATTAGACAAGGAGACCCTCTTTCTCCCTACTTGTTCACTATTGCTATGGAGGGATTGACTTGTATGCTTGAGAAGGCAGTGTTAGATGGCAGCCTTAGAAGTGCTTGGGACATGATCCGGGTGCATCACCAAAAGGTTGGCTGGAATGACTGGGTTTGGAAAGGTCCTACTATTCACAAGTTCTCTGTCACTTGTTGGCAGGCTGTTATGCATAAGCTCCCTACCATTTCCAATCTTAGGAAGCGAGGAATTCAGATTCCTAACAGATGTATTCTCTGCTGCAACTCTGAGGAAAGCGAGGATCATCTCTTTTTTGAATGCCCTTATTCATGTTCGGTCTGGGGAGAAATCCTTAAGCGTCTTAACATTAATCGTTCTCCTCGTCATTCTATCCTTCAGGAAATGCATGCGTTGAGAACTACCTTCAAGAAGGTTGGTTTTGGTACTTCTTTGGCGCGTCTCCTATTTAGAGCCACTATATGGTGGATTTGGAGAGAGAGATGCAGTAGAACATTTGAAGATATTAAAACTTCTTATATGCATACTGTTCTCTCCATCATCAATGATGTTAGATATTGCATGGAGGCAACACCTTTCAATGGTGTTATTTCTGGTCGGTCAAAAGCAATTAGCAAGAGCTCCCACCACTCGCTTTGTTTTTCTTAATCATTGAATGCTAGTAATGCTATCCCACCACTCGCTTTATTTCTCTTGTAATTATAGCAATTGGATCTGGAAGGAAATTCTGAATAGATTCAATATCGGGAGATCTCCTGAGAATGGGTTAGACAGGGAAAAGGAAAAGCTTATGTACAACTTCCCAACAAAAAATGCTCTTAGATCTCTAGCCCAGCTTTCCCTAAAGACGACGGTGTGGTGGATATGGCGTGAAAGATGCTTGAGAAGCTTCGATAATAATAGCAGGTCCAAAGTTCAAGTCCTTATTTCCATCCTTCCAGATATCCAGATTTGCATGGAGAGCTCCAAGATTGTTCCAAAGACAGCAAGAGAAAAGGACACATTTCAAAGATTTAACATCCACATTTAGTTCTTGTTTTTAGAATCCTTTCTTAGTCTTGTTTACTCATAGTCCACAGCCCCTGTGTGGTCATGAGGTGTTTCTTTGGGTATTCCTAAGGATGTGTACGGTGGAGTGAGAATATTCCACCTTTTTGAGGTGGGGTCTCCTGTCCTCCTTTAGGAGTCCTTTTGCCCATGTACCTGTTGGTCATGGACTTCTACATTCTTTTCTTTCAATACATGGAAGTTATTACCTACCAAAAAATTAGCAAGAGCTTCAATATTTCTCCCAAAACTGCTTTGTAGTCACCAACTTGTGGTGTTCACAATGTTCTTTTCTTTGTGTTTAGGGGTCTGCCATCGACTTGTGGTGTCATTTCCCCCTTTCTTTTTTAGGTACTTCGGTACTTTGTAACTTATTTTTTCTCATTAATTAATTCATTGCTTGGTTGACCGACCAAAAAAAAAATAGATGGCAGCCTTAAAGTTCCTACAGCCGGAAATTGCAATATTTCTCACACTATATTTGTGGATGATTTGCTGATATTCATTCAAAATGATTATAATTCTGTGACAAAGTTGGCTGATATTTTAAATATCTTTGGTAGAATTTCTGGTCTTGCTCTTAATCTTCAGAAAAGCAAGGTTTATGTGGGGGCAGCCATCAAAGATAAAGAGCAAATCTCTACCACTCTTGGTGTTGCAGAAGGTAATCTTCCAGTCCCTTACTTGGGTCTTCCTCTTTTCTCCAATGCTATCAATAAAAGCCATTGCCATCCCATTGTTGAAAAGATCAGAAAGAGGCTGAATTCTTGGAAATGTAGATTGCTTTCTAAAGCAGGAAGACTTGAATTGATCCGTTCAGTTCTTCAATCATATGCTTTGTATTGGTCCAATGCTTTTATCTTACCTACGGGTCTCATTCATGAAGTGGAAACCATTCTCAGCAAATTCTTTTGGCATGGCACCCAAGAAAATAATGCGCTCCATATGGTGAAATGGTCTACTATTTGTAAACCCAAGGATGAAGGAGGGCTGAATTTGAAGAATCTCCATGAATGGAATAAATCTGGTATGATCAAGCTTCTCTGGGATTTGCTTCAGGATAAGAAAACCATCTGGAATAATTGGATCAAGGAAAAGTACTTCAAGAGAAAATCTGTTTGGTGTGTTGAACCCAAATCTCACTATTCGGCTGCAATCAAAAGTATTTTGAAAGGTAGAAAATGGCTGGTTGAGCATGTTTCTTATGTTATTTCTACAGGAAACAAAACTAGCATGTGGTATGACCCTTGGATCAATGGAAAAAGCATATACCAATTGTATGGTGATAGGATAAGACAAGATTTAGGTGCTCCTAGAAATTTGCAGATTTCTAGTTTCATCCATGAAGGGGATTGGAGACTCCCAAATGCAACAACTCATGAAATGATCACTCTCTGGCCTCAAATTGCTGCAATTCCTATCAAGAATAGTGGAGAAGATGCAATCATATGGAAGCATAATAATGGAAAATTCAATGTCACCTCAGCCTGGAATGAAATCAGAATCAAGGGGAATACTTGGTACTACAATAGATGGACATGGGATCGGCCTACAGTTCAGAAATTCTCCTTATGCACTTGGCAGGCTCTTCATAACAAGCTTCCTACTATTGATAACTTGCAAAGGAAAGGTAGAATTTTGGCTAATCAATGTGTTCTTTGCTTGAATGATAATGAGAGTGCTGATCATTTGTACTTTACCTGCACTTACACCAGCTGGATTTGGAAATGTATCTTGAGCAGATATGACTTATCTAGAAAGCCTCACACTTCTCTTCATAATGAAATCTATGCTCTTCAGCAAGAGTTCCATAAGAGCGGTATTCTTTCTTTGATGGTGAAAGTGGCAATCAGATAGACTATCTGGTGGATATGGAGAGAGAGATGCACTAGAATTTTTGAAGGGAAAAGAAAGGATAAAGTTCACATATTGCTTGAGATTCTGCATGATATCAGAAGTAGCATGGAAATGAAGGTTAAGAATGCCAAATTATCTACTCGTGAGAAAGGGGTTTTAACTAGGTTCAACTTTACCATTCATTAGATTACATCATTATAGCTTATTAGTCTACCTGGTTCTAGTAGGTTTTGATTTAATTTATGATTCTACTTTGCAATACTCTGCTTGGACTCCTTCTACTAACCTTTCAGGTTCTTGGCATGGCTGCTGCTGCGCATCTATGGGTAGTCTTCTACCATTTTCCAGCATGGAGCTTAAAAGGATTTGGGTGAAAACTTTGCTATGTATCTCCTTATTCCATAGTCTACGGATTGTGTAGTCATGGAATAGCTTTATTGAAGTTTTCAGTTTTGTTTTACTAGATTGTAGTTTGGTGGAGTGAGAACATTCCTCCCCTTTGGGGTAGGGGTGCACTCTCCTGAACTCATCTAGTAGTCTTGTACATCTGGTCATGACTTGTATGACCAAAGGATCTGTAATTATTCATTATTAATACCATTTATTACTTACCGAAAAAAAAGATGCCAGAAGAGGTTTGCAATTCAAACTTGACTTGCTTGAAACTAAACATAGTTTAGTACTAATAGTAGAACCTTGATAGCAATGGTTGGATGGAAGGTTCCTATAGGATGGATACTAAACCACAAAATTTTTTATGGATCTAAATCAAAACTTGAAGTATCAACCATCTAAACCGAAGTCTTCATATTATCTTTTTTTTTTTGGTAAGTAATACCGGATTCTGTATTAAATATGACAAAGGAAGAATATGTACAAAGGGAATCCATGCTATCACAACAGACCGATAGCTATGGATTCATAGACCAGCCAACTCTCAATGGTGGGAAACCATGAAAAAGAACCCGCTTACAGAAAAGCTAATCAATCCTTTGAATATTGAACTTTCTCAGGATTCTATTAGTCTTAGGGGAAGAGGGGGCCATCTGAGTGTGGAACTCAGTAATACTACGAATATCAGATAAAATGGAAAGAAGAACTTGCATGCAACTCCGATTCTTGGATTCAAAAATTCTCATACATCTCTCTTTCCAAATCCACCAAAGAGCAGTTCGAAAGGTAGCAAAGGCCACTTTACTTGCAGCACCAGGAATTCTGAACTTTTTAATCAAACTCTCACTTTCCTGGACGATAGTGTTCTTTGGCCTTCGGTGAATATCCAATCTGTGTAAGAGTTCTTGCCAAATCCAGGAGCTATAAGTGCATGAGAAGAAGAGGTGATTGATGTCCTCACCTTGCTGATTACATAAGCTACAAATATTTGGTCCTTGCAGTCCACGCTTTTGGAGAGCATCGAAAGATGGAATACCCTTCATGAAAACCTGCCATGCATGAAGAGATTGTTTCTAACTTGTGGGCCTTTTCCAAACAATGTTAAACCACGGAACTTTAGGATAACTTATTCTCTTCAAATCATAGATGTGCTTGCTGGTAATTGTGCCCTTATTGTGCTTCCACACAATACAATCTTCACAATCAGCAGAGATGGGAATGCTGAGGATCCTCGGCCAAAGGTCAAGCATTTCAGTGGAGGTTGGGGGTGGGAGACACCACCTTCCCTCCTGGATGAAGGAGCTAACCGTTGCATTTAGAGGAAGACCAAGTAAAGTTCTAATATAATGACCGCCCATAGAGTGTATGGAGTCGCCATAGATCCACGGATCCTCCCATAAGTTTGTAATATTTCCATTGCCAATTTTGTAAAACACATGAGGTCTTACCCAATCTCTGGCCTGTAACATACCTTTCCAAGCATGAGAGTGATAGGATTTAGCCTGAACAGTCCAGATTGACAACTTCTTGAGAAATTTATTCTTCACCCATTGATTCCATAGAGTATCATGATTTGTTAGAAGTCGCCAAAACTGCAAAGTGATTGCAGTAGAATTCCACAGTGCAATCCTCCTGAGTCCAAGGCCTCCCTCCTCCTTTGGCCTACATATATGATCCCATTTAACAAGATGAAAGGGCTTGTAATCACCAGAAGCATGCCAGAAGAAATTCCTCAGAAGCTTCTCCACTTCCCCAATCAGACTCTTAGGGAGAAGAAAAGCAACAGCCATTATATAGCGTAGGAGTTCAAGACCGATCTGATCAGTTCAAGGCGGCCAGCTTTAGAGAGCAAACGAGATTTCCAAGAAGCTATTCGTTTTGAAATCTTTTGGATGATGGGATTGCAGTGAGAGTTTGTAAGCCTAGTTGAGAATAATGGCAGTCCCAAGTAAGTAGCAGGTAAGAACCCTTCCTGAACCTTCAAAGCATGGAGAATAGGCCCTTTAGTTTGCACCTTTGCACCAATAAAAATCCTACTCTTTTCAGTGTTCAATTGCAGACCAGAATATCTGTAGAACTTGTCAAGAATGGTATAAACACATCTAGCTGAGGAAACCTTTGGCTTAATGAAGATAAGTAAGTCATCCGCAAAGATAAGGTGAGACAAACTGGCTTCTCCATAGGTTGGAACATGCAGCAACCTTTCTCTCAATTTCTGTTGAATTATGCATGAAAGGCCTTCCATTGCAACACAGAATAGATAAGGAGATAAAGGATCTCCTTGCCGGATGCCATTGGTTGAGTGGAAAAAACCAATGGGACTGCCATTAAGTAAGACAGAGAAGGTAGCTGAATTAGTGAGTACCTCAATCCATCGAAGCCACTGATCAGGGAAACCCATTTTCTGTAAGATAGTGAGGATAAAAGTACGATCGACGGAATCAAATGCCTTTTTCAAATCAACCTTCATGCATACTAAGTTACCCCGGTGCTTAGAATGAAAATCTCTTACCAGATCATTAGCCAAAAGAATGCTATCCTGAATCTTTCTCCCTTTAATAAAAGCAGACTGATTCTTACTAATGAGCTTAGGCATAAACTCTTGCATGCGGTTAGCAATCAGCTTTGTGAAGATCTTGTACAAGAAGTTGCACAATGATATTGGCCGAAATTGATCAAAGGAGTCAGCATTTTCAGTCTTCGGAATAAGGGAGATAAAGGTATGATTTACCTGACGAAGCCATCTCCCTCCATTAAAGAAATAGTGGACAGCAGCAATGACTTCCTCACCCACAATATGCCAACAATTCTGAAAGAAATCAGCTGGGAATCCATCCGGACCTGGGCTTTTGTTCTTAGGTGCAGACATAACAACCTCAGTAATTTCAGAATTAGAGAAAGGCCTCATAATTCTGGTTTGGTCATCCTCAGAAAGAGTGGAAGAAGCTTGGATATCTGGAATATCCATTTGGTGCTTTTGATTTAGCAGATTAGAATAGAAATCGAGAGCATGATCCTTAATCTTTTGCAAATCTTCAGTGGCACTCCCATCAGGCAACTTACACTTTCTGATAGTATTCACCATTCTTCTCCCTTTAATACTTGCATAGAAAAACTTAGTGCTATCATCCGCCTGAGTTAACCAGTGCTGCTTAGCTCTTTGTCTGGCATAAGAAGATTCCATGCGTAAACAGTGCAGATAGTTTTCACGAGCTTGTTTTTCCTTCTCCCCACACTCACTATTCAATGGGTCAGCTTCCAATTCCCCCTGGGCCGCCTGGAGAGCTATAGATGCATGCTCCACCTTTCGATGAATCATACCAAATTCATCCTTATTCCAAGCCTTCAAAGCAACCTTGACTGCCTTTAATTTGTGACAGAGGACAAAAAGAGGAGTGCCATGGATGTGAATATTCCAAGCTTTTTCGACAGTTGAGAAGAAGGTCTCATGCTGGGCCCACATAGAGAAGAACTTAAAGGGTTTTGGTCCTCCTGCAACAAGTTCTTTAGTGAAGATGGAAAGCTGAGAATGATCAGAGTGGAGTTTCTCACCATATTGGACATAGCTTTTAGGAAAGGTATCAAGCCAACATTGGTTAATCAAGGCACGATCAAGTCTACAAGCAATTCTTCTTGAGCCCAATGAGCGATTGTTCCAAGACATAATGCTGCCAACACTCTTTAAATCAAGCAAAGAGGATAAGTCAATACAATGGTTAAAGTCTCTTAGGAGAGAAGGAGTCAACCTACGACCACCAATCTTCTCATCAGGGCAACGAACACAATTAAAATCACCAACAATAAGCCAAGGTAGAGAGATAGTATGAGAAAGAGCATGGATATCATGCCATAGAATTTTCCTTTCATGAGCCAAATTTGAACCATACACGGCAGTCAAATGAGTTATCTTCCCAGAGGATAGCTCCGAGCAATCCATATGAATCAGCTGACTTGTGACTTTGACACAGTGCATATGAAGAGCATTCCCATTCCAGAGAACCCAAATCCGCCCTCCTGGAATCTCATTGTAGTTATGGAACATGTTTAAGTGAGGGGCAATAGAGAGTCTTATAATATCCATTCTATCCATACTAACTTTAGTTTCAACTAACACAACAACATCTGCATTTGACTTGAGGATAGACTGCTTAACACTCATTCGATTCACAGCTTTATTGAGGCCTCTCACATTCCAGGAAATAATCTTCATAATTAACTTTTAGAGAGAGATCGGATTCTAGCTTGAAGCTTATCCATTTTGTGGCCCATAGACATACCTGTCAACGTTGCATGGGATTGCATGGAACCCTCACGTCCAATCAATGCAGATTGCGCACCAAGCAAAGGAGGTTGCACTTCATCCAGCTCATTCCCGCTCTTTGTTTGTCTCACAAAATTTGAATTACTAGCACTTGAAACAAAGGAAGTATCTTGGTTGTCTTCGTTCAATCCTTGCAAGGTAAGAAATCTGTTGGCTGTCCTCCCTCCATTAGAGGTGCGCTCTTCACCAGATCGCTCCTCCCTTAGATTGCCCATGCTTAGATATGAAGTCTTGGAATAGGTAATGCCGGATTCTACAACATCAGGTAAGTCTATATTCTTCCCTTGTTTATGCGCAGCCCCCTCCTCCATCCTGCCATTTTAATAGATCCTGCAGAAATCTGATTTGTAGGGATCCTCTCCAAGGCAGCCACGATTTGAGGGGTCTTTTCCTTCCCTCTCCTTTGCATTCTGGTAAAACCTTCCTCTTCCCTTAAGATGCTGTCCTTTTTTTGAATAGAAACTTCCGATTCAACCTCTTCATTTCCCTCATTATGGAGATAGGTATCCAGAAGGAAATTATTTGGCATACTCTCACAACCCTTGGAACCTTCTGCCTTGCACATGAGCTTACTAACTTCTTTGCTGGACTCGTGTAACAACGCAATATTGTCTATCTTGGAAGCTGGAGCAACCGAAGGATCAAGAGTGGCTACATTCAAAACAGGCTGCTCTTTAACTCTCCATACTTTCTTCTGGATCTTGATCTCAGTTCGACACTCTCCTATGGCATGGCCAAAGGAATTGCATTCAGAACAAAGCACTGGTTTCCATTCATACTCCACCGAAATAGTATCAAAGTCTTCATATTATCCTACAAAGATAATTGAGACTTCTACAACTTTATAGCATGTACAAAGATCAAAGGTGGAAGAAGGGAATAGGAGTTAATTTCTAAAATGGAACATGGTTGTTCCTCTCCCAACAAGAGTATCATGACTGGAAGAAAAATAGAAGAACCATAGGTATAGCCACTAGTTTAATCACCAAGAAATTCTTATCATGTGAGGACGACAAATCTGAACCAGAGGGAATTGAATCCTACACCTGAATAGCTAGGAATCTACTACAACGTGATACTGGAAGAAGATCCTTTTCAAACAAGGATCATATGAATCTCAAAGAGTAGCTTCTATAGCAATACAAGATACACAAATAGTGCTAGAGGTACTCATAACATTAGAACATAAACTTGAACATCCATACAGTAGGTTCTAAATAATGTTCAAGAACATGAGTTAGAGAAGAATGAAAGAGAATCGAATCCTACCTTACCAAGCACTCTCACGTGATCTTGACAAAAGAGCCTAACCCAGTAGAGGAAGAACTTCCTCCCAAATTGGTGGCTTGCTAGCCACGACAGTAACTTCAATAGCAAGTTGACTTCCAGGTAGAAGTATCTACAGTTGCAGTATGAGCAGGGGCAGAAGTGGTCGCAGTAGTTTTGGAGCTTAGCACCAACAGCTCCTCCAGTACCAATCCACTGAGCAAGGAGCAGGGGAAGACATGAACAAGAGTAAGGAGAGTTCTGAAAGGCATATACGAAGGAAGGGAAGTGGCTTTTATAGCCCTCAACACCTTCTTATGCAGAGACACATTGGTTGCCCATGTGTCATGGTAAGAATCCTTTGATTCTTACCTTAACACGTATCACATGCAGTTTTCACCTTGGTTACACGCAGGTACCCTTAATGATGGCCTATCCTTGATGTAATGGCTCTTTAAGAGCCTTACACGTACCCCACTGGAAATTCCCCAAAAATCCATCCCGCATGCAAGATTCTTTTTTTTTGGTAATTAATAATGCATTGAAAGAAGAAGAAATAATGTACAAGCCTATGATCAGAAGAGCATAGGAAGAGGTTCCTAATGGAAAGTAGGAGAGTGCACCCCACCTCAAGGAGGTGAAATGTTCTCACTCCACCACTTTCAACAAAAGGATAACCCAAATAAAATACCTCATGACCACACAAAGATGTGGACTATGAGTTTTACAAAACTACAAGAGAAAATGAACTACAGATTTATGATGTTGAATCGAGTGAGAATCTCCTTCTCTTTCACCGAAATGGCTTTGGTTTTGCTGCCTTCCATGCAAATCTTGATATCAAACAAAATGTCTATGAGCAATTGAATTTTTGATCTTCCTTTGTCTTCAAAAATTCTGAGGCATCTCTCACGCCAAATCCACCAAACCACAGTTTTGATTGCAAGATAAGACAGAGAGCAAGTAATAGTCTTGTTGGTGAAGTTCTGATTTATTCCTGAATTTCTGAATGCAAGTTTCCCACCGAAATCTTGGAAGAACCGAGCCTGTAAAGGATCTGAGACCAAATCCAATTAGAATAATCACATTCAAATAATAGATGATCATGAGTTTCTTCCTTACTCCTACATAGAATGCATTGATTAGCCATTTGGAACCCTTTAATTTTCATTGATCCAACGTGGGGAGCTTGTGCATCTCGGCTTGCCATATACATATGTTGAATTTATGAGCACCAGGAGTATCCATATCCACTTGTGAAACTGAGTTTCCATATGAGTGTTCCTGATAGCATTCCAAGCCGAAGCTATAGAGAACCTACCTTCATTATGCTTCCATGTAATAGCATCTTCGTTACCATCATGGATTTCAATGTTTCGAATATCAAGCCAAAGAGAGAACATTTGGGGAGAAATAGGAGGAGGAAGATTCCATTGAGCATTATGAATAAACTGGTTAATTTTCATGTGCTTGTTAGCTCCCAAGTCTTGCCTAACTCTGTCCCCATAATTCTGAAATATGCTTTTTCCTTGTATCCAGGAATCATACCACATGCTAAACAACGAACCATCAGCTATGTAGTAAGTAATGTTTCTTTGCATCCACTCCCTCTCTTGAAGAACTCCCTTCCAAGCACTAGAAAAGTAGGATTTGCTTTTAATCAGCCAGATATTATTCTTCAGCAAATACTTGTTATAAATCCATTCAATCCATATAGATTCTTTCCTTTGAAGAGTATCCCAAAGAAGTTTGATGGAGGCAGCCCTATTCCAGTCCTGCATCTTCTCAGGCCCAACCCGCCTTCCTTTCTAGGCCTGCAAATGTCCTCCCATTCACCATATGCATAGTCTTTAAGTCCTTGTTGCCTTTCCAGAAAAAGTCTCTTAGAGAATTTCAATTTGCTTTATAAGACCTTTAGGAAGAAGAAAAGCATGGCCCAATATATGGAAAACGATTGAAGGACAGATTTAATGAGCTCCAACCGGCCCTCTTTAGATAAGAATCGGTTCTTCCAAGAAGTCAATCTCTTTTGAATTTTTCCAAGAGAGGGGGCAGTGATCTCTTTGAATGGAGGAAGAAATCAAAGGAAGACCAAGGTAAGGAACTGGAAAGGTACCTTTCCCCACTTCCATAGTGTCAAGGAAAAGCTGTTTGTTGCTAATGTTCCCACCAACGAAGAGCTTGCTCTTTTGCTTATTCATAGTAAGACCCGAACAGGTAGCAAAATCTTTGAGAATGCTGATGATGTTTATTGCGGTTTTGATATCATTCTTGAAAAATATGATCAGATCGTCAGCAAAAACCACGTTGGATACCTTCAAGCTACCAGCTACAGGAACCTTAGCAACTCAAATCTTCCGTGAGAATCCAAGAGCCAAGAATCTCATTCCTGATCTGTCTCAAGCTCTTTAGCTCTCTGTGTTGCAATAGAAATCTTGAAAGAGAGCCTGTGTAGTTCTGAGAGAGACCATTGTGTAGATCTTCTTCTCTCAGGGCTATTTCTGCTTCATATCATTGCTTGTTAAAGCTTGATCTAGGGGCTTGATTTCATTGCTCATCTTTTCTGTGTTGTTCCCTTCGTGTGTGAAGGAAGACCTGGTGGGGTATCCAGGGTGTTGTAGTTCTCTTCAGTTGTGAAGGAAGACCAGCTGAGCTGGGTGTTCTATTGTCCATAGGGGGATTGTACCCTAGTTAGTGAAATCCTGAGTGTTGCTCAGGAACTGGACGTAGGACTCCTAAGGAAAGGAGATCCGAACTAGGATAATTCCTTGCGTTGTGTGATTGATTTCTTGTGAGTTTATTATATATACTAACCTTCATTAACCTATTTCGAAGGACGTCTTTGTGTATGTTTAAGTACAGGTACTAACTAAATAATTTTTAAAAAGACCCATTCACCCCCCCTCTAGGCTCGTCAGCTGGGCAACAAGTGGTATCAGAGCGAGTCTCTTCGACAAGGAAGAAGATCTAATGATCTGAAGAGTAAAGATCCATGGCAGCCCAAGGTAACATTAAAGGTCAGTCTGTCAATCAACCCCCTCTCTTTGATGGTGAAGATTATGCTTATTGGAAAACCAGGATGGAGTATTTCCTGCAAGGTTTCGATTATCAAATCTGGTCCATAGTAGAAGAAGGCGATCTCCTAGTCACAAATGAGAAGGCACAGTGGACAGATGATGACAGGAAAAAGATTTACTTGAACTGTAAGGCTAAAAGCATTCTATGCTGTGCTCTCAGCAAGAAGGAGTTCAATAGAGTGTCAGCTTGCAAATCTGCAATGGAAATGTGGGAAAAGCTCAGAATTACCTATGAAGGCACAGACAAGGTGAAGGAGACAAGAATTGACATTCTTGTTACACAATATGAGAGATTTCAGATGCAATCAGGTGAGTCCATAACTCAAATGCTTAGCAGATTTACTAATATTACAAATGGGTTGGCTGGTCTAGGAAAAACTTATGAGATTGGAGACATGGTAAGGAAAATTCTCAGATCCTTACCATCCTCATGGACCCCAAAGGTAACAGCCATTGAGGAAGCCAATGATCTAAAAAGGATGTCCTTGGAAAAACTCGTGGGGTCCCTTATGGCCCATGAAATAAATATGGAGAGATTAGGAGAGTCCTCAAGCAAGAAAAAGCACCCCAATACTTTGAAAGCCGAAGAAGAATCATCAGAAGCAAGCTTAGATGACAGTGAAGGCATTGAGGATAGTGAAAATGAAGAAGCAATGCTATCAAGAAGATTGCAAAGAATTCTAGCTAAGAAAAAGAAGTTTCAGTCTGGCAGAAGGTTCTTCAAGAAAAATAAAGAATTTAGGAAGCCAGAAGGAAATGATCTGAAGAAAGGAGAACCAATATGCTATGAGTGCAAGAAGCCTGGACATATCAAGGCAGAATGTCCAAAGCTTAAGAAAGATGGACACAAGAAAAAGGACAACTTCAGACGATTCAAGAAGTACAAGAAAAAGGCAATGACATCCCTTGGGAAAATAGCAGTGATTCAGACAGTGAGTCAAGCTCAAGCAGTGATAAAGAAGAAGCCAACCTGGCGTTCATGACAAATACAGATGATAAGGTAACATCTGATTGCTCTTTTGATCCTGCAATAATTCTGATTCGGATAATTTAGAGGAAGCATTCAATGAACAATATGTTAAATATAGAGATGTATCTAAATTATTGAAAGCTAGTAAGAAAACAACACTTGCTTGGAAAACACAAACTCAGATCTAAAATCAAAAAAGGACAGCTAGAAAAATAGTTAATTGAACTTAAAAGAAGAATGAGTTATTATGTGAAGATCTAAAAGATAAGAATGTACAAATAATTAAATTGGAAAAAACAAGCAAGCTCGGATGAACTGAAAACAGAGATAAACTCATTAATAGAAGAAAATAAAAAGTTATCTAGCACATTGAAAAAATTTACAAATGGTAAAAACTCCCTCATATCATTTACCCTTTGGTTTCCACTTATCACATATTATATCATTTGCACTCATCACGTGCCACATTCGCATATCATCTCACACTTTATTCATATTTCATTACTTAAAATGCCATGACACATAGTCCTAACTACCTAATAGAGGACACAAACCAGTATCTCATAACTCATAACTCATCTCATAGCACAACTCATATCACAACTCATAACACATAACTCATAACACAACTCATAATCACATACCCACCACCTAGGCAATGTAGTGGTGAATCTTGGTAACTGCGCAGGCCGGGAGAAGCCCTCTCCACCCTATCCAGTGGTACTTGTCCACCTCAAGGTTTTTCCTAATGCCCTTAGGTCATACTTTTACAATGTAGAGCCTTCCATAGGGACTTTTCTATGTACAGCTCTCGAAGCCTCTAGGGTAGCAGTGTCAATCTTGGCCCAATTATTACACATTCACTTTATCACATTTCCACACTCTATTTACATATTTACATATACTATTTAATCACTTTACATATCTTATTTATCATTTGCACATGTCTCAGTTAGCCTAATCATGATACTACAGTTTTCAGAAATAAAACAACTCATAATTTGGTCTTAAACATGCTGTTAATTTCTGAATTACACAAGATTAGTTCTACGATATCAAATGTGAATAGTTCCCTTAGTTTAACTAATAATTACAATTGATGTCATCAGATTAGTTCCAAATTTTTATCACAGGTTAATAACATTAACATATCACATATACAATTTTCCAGATTTTTCGAACAGTAAACATAATTTCTTTCTACAATTTAAATAATATTTCAGGTAATTTTATTGAAATATATTTATATATGGTACATATGAACATCGTTGGGTGCTAACAGTTCAGAATTCAAATAGCAGACCTCATGCTGTCATGTAAAAATTATAAGACTCTAACTTACAGCAAATCTATTTTTACTAGATTTAATCATGTTTATGTGATGCTCATAATGCAATTATTAAATTTTAATAATTAACACAGTTCACAAAAAATTAGGGCAACGTCATGATATGACCTAATGACTATTTACAATCACCCATAAAATTTACAGCATGTACCTATATCCAGAATTCATTAAAACAGCTTAATAATATCAAACAGTATATTTTCAGGACACTAAAGAAGTAGACGTCAAGGGATGTGGGTGTTTACTTTCAACTGCAGCATCCCTTGCCGCCAACTCAGGAACTTGACTGCAGCAGATGCTGCCGCCAACTTCCTCCCAGTAGCACACACAGACAGCACTCAATACAAAGGGGAATTTGGGGGTTCCAAGACTCGAGGAAAAATCCAGAAAAATACCTTGGACTTAGGGGGCATGTCTAAGATTGAGATCTAGGGTTTACTTGCCTCTAAAAAAATCTATGAAGATCAAGAATTGCCGGTGAAGCCCTCCTCGGCCCTGCCAAGAAGGTGCTTAGAAACACCTTAGATCGGGTCTTCTTCTGTGGATGCAAACGATTCCTCGGAGTTGGGATCTCTTCTCCTATGCATAGGTTATCCTCCAGTTGGTGTAGCTTCTCGGGGAACACCTCCAGTAGATGGATCCGGCCCTCCAAAGATCAGCTTTTCCTCATCTCGGGTTAAAGGGTTTCACCAAATGCTAAAAGCCTTCTCCTCGACCTAAGCTGGGTATTTTATAGGCTTGGGGTTTGGGGTATGCAATAGGGTAGGTTTTCTATGCATTAGGATGGGTTTCCTAATCTGGAACCGACCAAAACGCAAGCATTAACAAATCTGGAACCGTTACCGAGGAGGATATTAGCGTCAACATCGGTTGTAATCAACTGCATAGTTGACGTCAATGAGCTGGCCGCCAACATGTTGTTGGCATCCAGGGGGTGGCCGCCAACATGGCCTTGGCGTCCAGGGATGTGGACGCCAATCAGAGGCCTGGAAGTTGGCGTCCAGGTCTGGCCGCCCATGCATAGTGCAGTCAAAACCCTGCCAAACCCTAAAATAAATGCATAAATACACCAAAACAATTTAGTATATGTAAAAATAATTACATATATTCTTATCACATAAAGTACATGCATTACATAATATATTAAATACAACTTACTCTAATCATAATTAAGGAGAATATTCATCAATCAACATATATATACGCACATATACATACCATTTCATGATCACATACATCGTGCATGAACTTATAATGAGATGTGTTCATCATTAGTTAAATTCTACATGTACATTATCATTCAAGTACCTTAACACCATAAATAATTTAACATGCTTAAAGTAGATAGATTTCATTTAAACAAGAATAACATATGTATGTATACATATACACACCATAGTTACTTACAACATGCATAAAATAATTAAATACAATAGGCACATCATAATTAAATAATTCATACACATTAAAATATATGGCATCACGAAAATAAACTCATAATTATTTACAAAATGTATGACAATAATTTTTTTTACTATGTGCACAACACGTACAATATGCCATGAGATCTACATACATTATAGCTAGATAATGCATGCACATTATATATATATATTAATATATATATATATATATTATATATATACTTTCATGTACTTACATGGCCTATAGCATTACTTACCTATCACATGCACAATGTTATTTAAGTACTATTCATATACTATAGATGATTTTTTTTTTTTTTGGTAAGTAAACTATATTGAAAGAGAGCGAATTTACAAGCCTATGCCCTACAAAATTGCAGGGCAAAGGAGGAACATCCTAGTGGAGATCAGGAGAGTGCACCCCACCTCAAAGAGGTGGAATGTTCTCACTCCACTGCCCTCACACAAGGATTTCCAACTACCACTCATGACTACACAGGCTGTAGACTATGAGTAAACAATTCTGAAAAAAAGAACTACAAAGAAATTAATTGATGGTAATGTTGAAATGCTTCAGAATCTCCTTCTCTCTTCTTGATGGCGCAGAGAACCTGGTCGCCTCTATGCAAATCTTGATGTCAAACAAAATACTAATAAGGACCTGCATATTCGATCTTTGCTTTTCTTCAAAAATTCTCATACATCTCTCACGCCAAATCCACCAGATCGTAGCCTTAAGGGCTAATTGAGCAATTTTCCAGGCCACATTATGGATAGGGAAATTATGTTTGAGCTTCTCTATCTCGTTATCCAGGTTATCCTCCGGGGCTCTACTGAACTGAAATCTTTTGAATATTTCCTTCCAAATCCATATGCTAAATTGACATTTGAAAAAAGATGGCTATGCTTTCCTCTTGCTGATTACAAAGTGTGCATCGATTTGCCAATTGAACTCCTTTCCTTTTTAAGTGGTCTTGAGTTAACAAAGCATTATTATGAGCTTGCCAAAGACAATGTTGAATTTTTGTGCACCCGGCTTACCCCAAATCCAAGTGTGATGCTGATCTTCCTGATGTTGATCTCGAATGACATTCCACGCAGAAGCAATGGTAAAAGTTCCCCCATTATGCTTCCACTGAATCTTATCTCCTTGCCCTGTATGAATGATAATCTGCCTAATAATAGGCCAAAGAGTGATCATCTCATGAGAAGTTGGAGGCGGCAGATTCCAATTACCCTGGGTAATAAAGTGACCAATAGTGCAATCTTTGCTAGCACCAAGGTGGTGACGGATGTTGTCTCCATAGGTTTGAAAGATGCTTTTCCCATCCAGCCAAGGATCAAACCACATGTTAAAAGAATAGCCATTATGTATATAGTAAGAGATCTGATCTTGCATCATTCTCTTTCTTTGAGGACACCTTTCCAAGCACTAGAATAATAGGATCTACATTTGATCAACCAATGTTTTCTTATTCAGATATTTGCTATAGATCCAATCAATCCAGATAGAATTTCTTCGTTGTAAAACATCCCAAAGATTCTTGATAGAAGCCGCTCGTTCCAGTCTTTGAGTCTTCTGATTCCCAGACCTCCTTCCTTCTTGGCCTACATATCATACTCCACTTAACAGTGTTCATGACAGACTTATCAGAGCAACCCTTCCAGAAGAAGTCTCTAAGCATGTTTTCAACTTGAGTAATGAGACCACTAGGAAGAATAAAAGCTGAACTCCAATAGATGGAATAGGATTGCAAAACCGATCTAATCAATTCAAGCCTGCCTGCCTTAGAGAGAAGTCTATTCTTCCAAGATTTGAGTCTTTTAGAGATCTTGTCAATGAGTGGAATACAATGCACCTTCTTAATACTGGAAGATAAAAGAGGAAGTCCAAGGTAAGGGACAGGTAAAGTTCCTTCCCCTACATCAAGAATGTGCAGAAAGTCATCTTTATTCAGAACACCTCCACCGAGAAAGAGCTTACTTTTGTCATGATTCAACTTAAGGCCAGAACAAGTATCAAAGTCATTCAGCAAACTTCGAAGGTTAACAGCTGATTGGACATCATTTTTTAGAAAGATGATCAAATCATCAGCAAAACAACATGAGATAGCCTCAATTGACCAGCCGAAGGAACCTTAAGATTACCATTTTGGACAGCATCCTCCAGAAGACAGGATAATCCCTCCATAGCAATAGTGAAAAGGTAGGGAGATGGGGATCTCCTTGCCTGACCCCATTTCTACCATTAAGAATCCAGTGGGAGAACCATTAAGAAGAACCGAATAAGAAGGATTCTCAATGCAATTCTTGATCCAGTTGATCCATTTCTCTTGAAATCCCATCTTAGTCATCATGTAATAAATGAAATCCTTGTTTAAAGAATCAAAAGCTTTCCTGAGGTCAGCCTTAAAACACATGATATTACCTTTGTTTTGGAATGAAGATCTTGATAATATCATTGGTGATAAGAATGTTATCATTGGTGATAAGAATGTTATCATGGATGGATCGCCCTTGATGAAAGCAGATTGATTCGGGCTAATAAGTTTGTGCATACTTTCTGCAAGCGATTAGCAAGAATCTTGGAGACTTTGTAACAAAAATTACAAAGAGATATAGGACGGTATTGATCAAAAGAATCAGCTCCATCAGATTTCGGGATTAAAGCAATGAAAGTGCAATGAGTTGCTTAAGCATCCTAGAATTCCGAAAGAAATGAAGGACAGCCTCAAGGACATCTTCGCCCACAACTCCCAAGAGAATTGAAAAAATTCAGCAGGAAAACCATCTGGACCCCGGACTCTTGCCTTTGGGAGATTGAAAAACCACCTTAGTAATTTCTTCTTTCGTGATGTCCATACAAAGATCTTCTGTAGCTCTATCTTAAATCTCGGTTCAATGTTAACATGAGACCAGTCCTGAATAGGTTGGTTAAGCAAGGAGAATAGAAATCACTGTTAAACTTCTTAACACTGTCCAGTCCACAATATCATTACCATTCGAATCCTTGCATCTAGTAATGGAGTTGATAGCTTTTCTAGCTTTGAAAGATGATGGAAGAACTTAGTGTTAGAATCCCCCAGAGATAACCAATTCTGTTTCGATTTTTGGTTATAAAAAGCTTCCTCATTTTCCATGGCCTTAAGTAATCCTTTTTGATCTCATTCTCCTTGGCTATCAGAGTATAGTCAGATGGATTAAGTTGGAGCTGATTCTGAATTTGGGAAAGAGAGTTACGAATTTTCTTCATAGAGTCCAAACGTCACCAAACTCATCTTTATTCCATTGACGTAAGGCAATTTTGACCTCTTTAAGCTTCATACAAAGAATATAGGTAGGGGAGCCACTGAATTCCTTTTGCCAGGCTTTTCGAACAATTTCCATGAAACGGGGATGACCAGTCCCATGTTGAAAATTTGAAAGGTTTAACCCATGATTAGTGGGCATGGTGGTTTGCACAATTAACATAGAGTGATCGAAAAATAAGTTGAATTGTAGTCAACAGACTTTCTGGATAATCGATAACCTGATCATTATCAGACAACGGTCCAGTCTAGCAGCTATTCTTTCTGTGATCTTGAGAGCAATTGGACCAAGAAAGAGTGTTTCCCACAGATTTCATATCCATAAGACCCGTTCAAAATCATGTCATTGAAGATGATACCATGTGCTGCGGAACAGGATTGCCTCCAGTCTTCTCAGAAATATAACGAATACAGTTGAAATCTCCCAAGAGAATCCAAGGAGAGCTACCCACAGACTGCTTGGAATGATAATAAGATTCTTCCACAGAATGAACGATCATGATGCAAGTTAGAAGCATAGACAGCAGAGATATAACAATCCGTTCCCGAAGATAAATGAGTTCCATGGATATGAATAGTTGATCCCAGAATCTACTGCATTAAGAGAGTATTCTCTCTCTCTCTAGATTCTCTCTCTCTCTCTAGGATTCTAGAGTGAGAGGCTCTGGGATTTTGGTGCTGCCGTGTGGGAGGCCTGGGCTCCCCTCCGCCGTTGGCGGTGGGTGGCCCTTCCTACCGTAGTTCTCTATGGTGGCCCTCCTTCTGTTGCGACCGGTGTGATGGCTTTCCGATCGGGGGGCGCTCATGGTGACTCTTCTCTTCCACCTCAAGGGAAGGGGAAGGACTCCAGCAGAGCGCTTCCTGTGGTCATCGCGAGTGATCCTGCTAAGCTGGATCCTCACAAGGTGACTCTGCCCGATCTCGTGGCCCTTCCCGAAGTCGCTCAAGAGGTAGGTCGCGCTCTAAAGCTCCGCCTCCCTCTGTCTCTTCTTCTAAGCTGGCCTGGAACGAACTGTTTACGCGACCTGCCACGATCTCTTCTTCGGGGCTTCGTTTCTTATATTTCTCCATCTATGCTTGGCGAACGCCCGGTTGCTTACTTTCAAGATGATGACACCCAAGAGTTGATGCATGCTTGGAGATTTACTGTTGTGGGTTATATAGTTGGTTTAAAACCAGTCTACTCTCCTCTAAAGTCCTTTATAGATAAGCAGTGGAATCCAAAGGAGGTTACGATCTTCACTTGCGATCTGGAGGATTCTTTGTGTGCAGTTTCACCTTGAGGAAGACATGCAGTCAGTGCTTGAAGGTTTTGGCATATTAGAGGTCATCCATTCATTGTGCAGAAATGGACTCGAGATTCTAAAATGGAGAAGGCGATGTTATCTTCCATCCCATTATGGATAACCTTTCCCAACTTCCTCTCTATCTTTGGTCTCAAACATCCTGAGCAAACTGGCTAGCGTCTTGGGTACTCCGCTTTTCATGGACAAACTAACAGCCTCAAGGAAGCGGACTCTCCTTTGCTCGGGTGTGTGTTCTAATAACCTCTGAGTTTTCTTTTCCTAACTATCTCACTGTTTTGCATGAGTCCGGTTCCACTGACGAAGTGGCTGTGGAGTACGAATGGCGTCCTAAGCCGTGCTCCGTCTGTTACTCATTCGGTCATCAAGACGGCACTTGTACTCTGAAGAAGATTCCTCAAGAACAACCTAACAGCTCAGGTATGCAATGGAAGCCGAAGCAGGTCGAAGCTCCTGCTAACTCGCAAGGTAGCCGAGTCAACTCAGTAAACCTTACTCATTCGAAGGAGAAGATGCCTGGAGATTCAATCGTGAATAAGTCCATATCTTTACCTGCTATTCTGGGAGCTAATGAAAAGGATATCTCTGCCAGCAACATATCACCCTCAATTAGCGTAAAGCCGATTTGGTCCACGGTGGCTAATGATTCATCTGAAGATTCTATGCCTTCTCCGAGGTCCAAGCAAATTATAGACAGTACTCAACATTGCATGCAGGTTCAGAATCTTCCTTGCAATCTTTCGGAATCTGTGAGTATAAATCAGACGTGCTCCTCCCCGGTGACTCACGAGGGAATGCAGTCACTTACCAGGTTTATATCAAAGGAAGCCTCATTACCTGCTAATTCTATGGCTATGGATCAAGCTGGTGGTAATTCTTCGGGCATAAATCCAGCATCCTCAAATAATGCGGGCAATCCGGAAAGTCCTTACCTTCGTACTGCTAAAAATCCTGATATGATACATGCAAATCAAGTCCCTCAGCTCCAATGCAATCTACGGAATCTGTGAGTATAAAACCGATGGGCTACGGTGGCTCACAAGGAACATGCTGTTCAATTTCTAAGGATTCGGAAATCCAACCTCAACATTCCACTGCCTTGAATAAGCGAGCCACGGTGGTTGACAGCTCCTCCTCTGTCAGCTTAAAACCGGCTCCTTCCTTTCTTAAGGATTTGAGAGCGGCGTATCTGCCGTCGATCACTCCTGCCAGTGATGTCTGCTACTCCGGATGAAACAGCGGTAAGCCTACCGCCGCCATGCAATGCTTCAGCAACTAAAGATACCCTAAAGATTTGAATAGCGGCGTATCCGCCGTCGATCCCGCTGCAAGAAGATGTCTGCTACTCCTGATGAAACGGCGGTGAGCTACCGCCCCCATGCAATATTTCACCAACTCACGATATCCGATTCTGAGTTCGTTTCTAAAGCTGAGAAAAGGAATGCTAAAGAGAAGGAAGGTTCGCTTGCTACTAAAGATTCTTCTGCTGTCCATTCCTATCAGTCTAAGCAAGCAACTAATGGCAGTGGGAAGGAAAATCCATATGGATCCGTTCCAAGATAACTCGTCAATGGCATTTGATATTTCTAACTCCGGATGTGGATCGGATTACACAAAAGTAGACCGGAATAAACAACGGTCTAGACTATCTCACATCCAAAGCAATATTTATGAAGATTTGCAGTTGGAATGTGAGAGGTATTAACAGCCTGCTAAAAGAAGGGAGCTTAGAAAATTATTCTTTCTAAGAATTGTGATTATTATTCTTCTGGAAACTAAGATCAAAGCCATAAATGTTGATTTGTGTAAAGCTCAAATATGGCCAGAAGGTGACCTTGTCCACAATAGCAATATCTCCAATGGCCGAATCTGGGTTCTATGGAATCCTGCCATCTACTCTTTCACATCAATTGAAATAACTGATCAAATTATTCAGATGCATGGGATGTGCTTAGCCTCGAAAGATATTTTTCATCTCTCTGCTATCTATGCCTCTAACCACCAACAGGATCGGCTTTTCTTATGGGAAAATATTATCAAGCTCTCGGTGTCTAGTGGGAGCTCGCCTTGGATTTGCATTGGCGATTACAATTGCATCAGATATCCTTCAGAAAAATTGGGAGGGAATCGGTTCCTGAACACATCTTAAATTCTTTTGAAGACATGATTACGAAGGCAGGGCTTATGGATATGACATCGGTGGGAAACACTCTCTCTTGGCATAACTGCTCTTCTGAGGATAGAAGAATAGCTGCTAGACTTGATAGATGCCTAGTGAACGACAAATGGCATTCCTCTTATCCTGATGGCTTTGTGGATTATGGGCCTTATTTTTTCTCCGATCACTCTTTGCTTGTTGTTCAAACATCTCCTGTTATCAACCATGGGCCTAAGCCTTTCAAATTTTTCAATATATGGATGGATCACAAGGAATACAAGGATGTTGTTAGGAAAGCATGGAACAAGCAATTTTATGGATCTCCAACCTATATTCTCTGCAAGAAACTGAAGGAGGTTAAGTTGGCTCTTCGCCAATGGAACAAAGACAGATTCGGGGATGTTAATAATTCTATTGTTAAATGGAGAGAATCTCTTCTAAAATTCAGCTGGATCTTATACACAATCCTATGGACCAGGACACCATTCATAAGGAAAATCATGCTAGACAAGAATATCTCAAAGCCATGGCTACAGAAGAATCCTTCTACAAACAAAAATCAAGGCAGAACTGGTTATCTCTGGGAGATAGGAATACTAAATTTTTCCATTCGGCCTACAAAGCTAGAAAATCAATCAATACTATAAGCAGATGCTCAGACTCCAAAGGCAACATAATTGAGGATGTGGACAAGGTAAGGCAGCACTCTGTCAATTTCTTTTCTAAGCTTCTTAACCAACCGTCTCAAGATTGGAGTCACATTAAAATCATTCCAAAGTTACTCTTGAGAACCCGGATATTCAAATAATGGAGGCAGAGATTTCTGAAGAAGAAATTGTTAAAGTTGTTTTCCAATCCCCCAAGGGTAAAAGTCCTGGTCCTGATGGTTTCCCTGCTGAATTTTATCAAAGCACCTGGGATATTGTGGGAGAACAAGTCGTGAAGGCAGTTAATCATTTTTTCCAATCTGGCCATCTTCTCAGGCAGCTCAATTGCACTTTTATGCGCTCATTCCCAAGACTGAGGGAGCAGATTCTTTTGATCAGTATAGACCCATCTCTTTGTGCAACTTTGTCTACAAAATCATCTCTAAAATTTGGCTAACAGGTTACAGCTAGTTCTCCACAAGGTGATCAGCACTAATCAGGCTGCTTTTATAAAAGGAAGATCCATTCATGATAATATTCTCTTAGCTAATGATCTTGTTAGAGATCTTCACTCTAAGTCTAAGGGTAACACTATTTGTTTAAAAGCAGATTTAAAGAAGGCTTTCGATTCTGTAAACCGGGATTTCATCTACTATATGTTGAAGGAAATGAAATTTCCTAACCGTTGGATTATGTGGGTTAGAAGTTGTATTGAAAATCCTTCATTCTCTATTCTTTTCAATGGTTCCCCTGCTGGTTTCTTTCAAGCCACGAATGGAGTTCGTCAAGGAGATCCTCCTCTCCCCTTATCTGTTTACTATAGCCATGGAAGGTCTAACTTGTCTTCTAGATGAAGCTGTTCGCAAAGGTGATATTAAGGTTCCTGTAGCCGGTAGCTTGAAGATATCCAACGTGGTTTTTGCTGATGATCTGATCATTTTTTCAAGAATGATATCAAAACCGCAATAAACATCAACAACATTCTCAAAGATTTTGCTACTTGTTCGGGTCTTACTATGAATAAGCATAAGAGCAAGCTCTTCGTTGGTGGGAACATTACCAACAAACAGCTTTTTCTCGACACTATGGAAGTGGGGAAGGTACTTTCCTGTTCCGTATCTTGGTCTTCCTTTGATATCTTCCTCCATTAAAAGAGATCATTGCCTTCCTCTCTTGGAAAAAATCCAAAAAAGACTGACTTCTTGGAAGAACCGATTCTTATCTAAAGCGGGCAGGTTGGAGCTCATCAAATCTGTCCTTCAATCGTTTACAATTTATTGGGGCACTGCTTTTCTTCTTCCTAAAGGTCTTATTAAGCAAATTGAAAATTCTCTAAGAGACTTTTTCTGGAAAGGAAACAAAGACTTGAAGACTATGCATATGGTGAAATGGGAGGACATTTGCAGGCCTACAAAGGAAGGCGGGTTGGGTCTGAGAAGATTGCAGGACTGGAATAGGGCTGCCTCCATCAAACTTCTTTGGGATACTATTCAAAGGAAAGAATCTTTATGGATTGATTGGATTTATAACAAGTATTTGCTGAAGAATAATATCTGGATGATTAAAAGCAAATCCTACTTTTCTAGTGCTTGGAAGGGAGTTCTTCAAGAGAGGGAGTGGATGCAAAGAAACATTACTTACTACATAGCTGATGGTTCGTTGTTTAGCATGTGGTATGATCCCTGGATACAAGGAAAAAGCATATTTCAGAATTATGGAGACAGAGTTAGGCAAGACTTGGGAGCGAACAAGCACATTAAAATTAACCAGTTTATTCATAATGCTAATTGGAATCTTCCTCCTCCTATTTCTCCCCAAATGTTCTCTCTTTGGCCTGATATTCGAAGCATTGAAATCCATGTTGGTAAGAAGATGCTATTACATGGAATCACAATGATGGTAGGTTCTCTATAGCTTCGGCCTGGAATGCTATCAGGCACACTCATATGGAAGATCAGTTTCACAAGTGGCTATGGACCACTCCTGGTGCTCAGAAATTCAACATATGTATTTGGCAAGCCGAGATGCACAAGCTCCCCACGTTGGATCAAATGAAATTAAAGGGTTCCAAATGGCTAATCAATGTTCTTTGTAGGAGTAAGGAAGAAACTCATGATCATCTTTTATTTGAATGTGATTACTCTAATTGGATTTGGTCTCAGATCCTTTACAGGCTCGGTTCTTCCAAGACATCGGTGGGAAACTTGCATTCTGAAATTCAGGAAATAAATCAGATCTTCACCACCAAGACTATTAATTGCTCTCTGTCTTATCTTGCAATCAAAACTGTTGTTTGGTGGATTTGGCGTGAGAGATGCCTTAGAATTTTTGAAGACAAAGGAAGAACAAAAATTCAATTGCTCATAGACATTTTGTTTGATATCAAGATTTGTATGGAAGGTAGCAAAACCAGAGCCATTTCGGTGAAAGAGAAGGAGATCCTCACCCGTTTCAACATCAACATCAAGAATCTGTAGTTCTTTTCCTCTTGTAGTTTGTTACTCATAGTCCACAACTTTGTGTGGACATGAGGGTTTTATTTGGGTTATCCTTCTGTTGAAAGTGGTGGAGTGAGAACATTTCACCTCCTTGAGGTGGGGTGCACTCTCCTACTTTCCATTAGGATCCTCTTCCTATGCTCTTCTGATCATAGGCTTGTACATTATTTCTTCTTCTTTCAATGCATTATTACTTAGCAAAAAAAGAGAGTAGATTAACGGGTTCCAAAGAACCCAAATTCTTCCATTAGAGCAATGACTATTGTGGATAAGGCTACCTTCTCCCCAGATTTGAGCTTTGTAAATGTCAACATTAGATGCTTTGATTTTAGTTTCTAGAAGAATAGCAATATCATAATTTTGCTTCATGATGATATTTCTAAGCTCCATTCGCTTATAACCCTTATTCAGACCTCTAACGTTCCAGCTGATGATCTTCATAGAGAAATCTTAAAGTAGTTTCCGCCCCATTACGTTCCTTGCTAGCCAACGAGTGGTCTTTGCATGGGGGAGGTAAGGATACCTCCTTCCCAACGAGCTCATTTCCATCTCCTCCTTTCCTAACCTGCATTTCCATTGCTGCATTTCCTTGCCTGATCTTGGTCTCGCAAAGCACACCAATACCACAGTTGGAATTAGAAATCTCCTTCTCAACAGCTAGCATTTTAGCCTTGCTGTTCATCTCTCTCACGTTCCAGGATAGAAGATTCATAAGAATTACTTAGTGGATAAAGTTCTGGATCGAGATTTCCCTCGATCTAAATTCTGGACACGGTCAACATCCTTAAGCTTAGAAGTATCAAAAGTGAAATCTGTAGCACCTTCCTTTTGCTCTGAATGTTGCTTAGATCCGATCTTTCCATACCTCATATTACCTTTGTCATAGCTTTCTTTTCCTTTAGGAGCAGTAGAAGAAACCTGCTTGCTATAATGAAGGTTCCCATTGCTGTATTGAGTTTCCTTCCTAGTCGCAGGATCCATAGAAGATTGAGCCACCGTTGGCCAACTCGGATTTATGCTCATATTGGTGTCCCTTTCATTAGAAGTGATATTGGCAGGAAAGTTAGATAAAGATGAAGGAACACCAGCCACCGTCGCATCTATAGAGGTAAGAAGGATCTCATCAGATGCCGGGTTTATGCTAGAATTGGAAATACCTTGAAGAGAACTCCCAGAATTTTTGCCTTGAACCAGAGGATCGACGTAGCAACTTACTATGCAAGAATTATCATTATGAGGCAATCCTTTATCATGCATGGGAATCATATCAGTAGAATCTTCGTGAGTCACCGTGGATACCGGTTTTATACTAACAGGAAGAAGAATTTTGCTGAAATCTTTGCATGGATTTACATTGCCATTATTCACGTCGTCTACATTGCTAGTCACCGTGGTATCCGGATTTACACTCACTATGGAATTGGATTTTGAAGTATCAACTATCTTCTGAATATCCTCACCTTCAGAGTTAAGTAGCCTGTCACAACGTGCGAACTGAGCATGGCTGTTAGGCAAAGCAATATCCGCCTCCATCGCAACGTGCATGGTTGTCACATTTGCCGGATTTACGATAGAATCTATATGAATATTCATAGATTTTGAAGTCTCAACCATTTCCTGTATATCCCTTCCTTCAGAGGTCAGCAGAGAATGACAACGAGCATGGCTGTCACCTTCCGAAGTTGAACTAACATCAGCCACCGTCACAACGTGCATGGCTGGCACAGTTGCCGGATTTACGCTATGTAAAAGTATCTTTGTGGATTCCTCAGCATCAGGCTCAAGATTTGACAAGGCTTGGAATCTGTTACCGTTAGATGCAGTAGGTGAGTCAACCCGTGAGTTTTGAACTCGTGAGTTACCAGGGAGGATGACGTCAGCCACTGTCGCGTCGTGCATGGCTTGTGCAGATGCCGGATTTACGCTGGCGTGAAGCTGATGGTTAGACATTTTCTCTAACCATAGATGATTTGATGTATATAGGATTAGATAGATAGATATCACATGCATAAGATAACATACATATATACATTTATACTTCATATACTTACACACAATATCCATGGAATAGGTAGTATAATATGCACTTCAAGATTTAGATAGTACATTATAGTGTTATTAAGATACAATATGAAGTAAGTTAACTAAGAATACTCTATACAACAAAATAATTCTTGCATGCACACACTTGAATTGACATATGTATAAATACGCACACGTATACAACATAATTATATATATTATGCATAAAATAGATAAATACAACATGCATATCGATAATTAGATTAAACATGCGTGATATTACTTAAGTATTATATGTCTAGGATTTTAGTATACACAATATACATCAATTTAGCTAATTGCCTATTCTCACCTAAAATACCATGTATATACATGCATGTGTTCATGAGAAGTATAGAAATGGTAATATGCACAATTGAATACATATGCTATACACGTAACAAGTAAAGACACATGCACAATATAAAAGAAAGAAAATTTTGGGGTATCACACTCTCCCCCCCTTGAAAAAGATCTTCGTCCTCGAAGATCGAATCGAGTACCTGTGTTGACGTCGCCGAGGTCTTCTCTGGCTAATCCTTGCTCCTTTATGGATGTTGATAAAACATCTCTTGAAATGAACTTCGTCTTCAGGTTCGGACACTCCTTAAGCCGATGATCCTTGCTGCCACATCTAAGACACCTTTCTTCCTTTTGCCAACATGCGTTCCTGCCATGACGCTTCCCGCAATGAATGCACTCGGGCTTCTCGCTGCCTGATGCCACAGTGGATTGTTGACCTTCCATGAGTTTCTTCTTCTTCCTATCTTGCCTTTGGAATGGCTTTAGTACTCCCTCCTTTTGAGCTTCATTTTCTCCTTGATATGATTCCACTTTATTCTCTTGCTTATTTGCCACGCCAAGAACTTCTTCCAAACTACAGGGATCAAGCTCCAGAAATCTAGCTTTCAATGATGGTTTGAGCCCTTTCACAAACTTCTTTATATTGTGGTTCTGCTCATACCTCCTAAACTGAGCACTACGTCTACCACGTCCAGCCATAATCAACAAAATAATCAATCTATTTAGAATCTAGGTTACCAATCCTAACTATTTTCCTTAACTATCTTCCATTCGTTATTAGTAATTTCTACATATATGGACAATTTCCTATAAAGACTTTGAAATATTGTGATAATGATGGACATCCATGTACTATGTCAACCTTGGGCTCTGATACCAATCTCTGTAACGACCCTCCTCATACCGGTACGATTATACCAATCCCCATCAGTATAAGAGTGCCGTCACAGTGGGATAAAACCCAACACTAGCCAATAGGTTAGATAGTACATGGATAGCAATTGAATACAACGGAAATAAAATAAACAACTCAACTTTAATCCATCAACATCACACATTCCATAGTCTATATAACGAAATAAAATGACAATGTCCACATTATTACATGATAAAAGAACTACATTGTCCAATTATTGTCCATACGATAACTTTATTCGTACTATGAGAAAGGGAAAGTACAACTACTAAGCTCCACAAAAGCTACTCCTCCAAGATAGCGTTCTACGCTATGCCTCTCTCTAGCACGAGATACCTATCAACCTGTACGTTGAAGCAAGAGTGAGTCGAAAGACTCAGCAAGCAAACCAAAGATTCAATTTTAAACATATTTCACACATTAGCTTTCAAACAATAAGGAAATTCATATTATCAATTAAACTATAACAATTTACATGATACATACTCTTGCTATCAACACATGTTTAAACCACCTAGACATGCTTTAGGCTTCAACATATTTATTCTAAATCATGGATATTAACATACACTTGCACATGTTTTCTACACCTAACATGTAGCATGATACCTCCATCCACACATTTTTTTGATAGGTAAACATAAATTGTATTGGATGAAGACATAATGTACAAGAAGCTATATCTACACATACTGTAGATTATAGCCAAGGCTCCGCAGGGGTTCTGGGAGAGTGCACCATCCCTCAAGGAGGGATAATGTTCCCACTCCACCAGAAGCCGCCCTTAGAGAAAAAACAAAAGACAGAAACATCATGACTACACAAGCCGTAGTCTATGAAGATAATGAAAAGCAAGTCTCTAGTCTTAAGCGCAGCAGGGCATCACCAACCAACCTGAAAAAAGAATAGATCACAGCTTGGAAGTAACCGTTAGTGTTAGAACAAAAATAATAAAACTAGGCATGCAGATATTAGAAGGAATTGCAATGCATAACCAATAAAAGGAGCTCATAATTAGGTGAAGTTAAATCTTTTGAGAACCGCTTTGTCCCTCATAGAAAGACCCGAATTGTGGATACACTTCTCCATTAAAGTTCTAGAGTCATAGAGAATCTCAATGAGAATAGCAACCTTATCTCTAGTCTTGCCTTCAAAAATCCTTAAGCATCTTTCCCTCCAAATCCACCAGATAGTACATCTGAAAGCAATTTTAGCCAATCTAGTAAGGGTACCTTTACCAGGAAAGGCATTCAGTAAAGCATGCATCTCAGAATGAATAGTTGGATGGGGTTTCCTGCGTAAGTCAAATCTCTTCAGAATTTCCTGCCAAATCCATTGAGAGTAAGTGCATTCAAAGTAGAGATGGTCAATGCTTTCATTGTTGCAGAGACACAAAGTGCATCTATGCTTTCCTGCCAAGTAGAAGCCTTTTCGCTGAAGATTGTCCAGAGTGGAAAGTTTTCTATGAAGGTCCTGCCAGATACAAAGAGAGTGCTTTGGAGCAGTAGGCCGGTCCCAGACCCAGCCATGATGAGTCCAATTTTGTTTCATTTCCCTGATTTGATTCCAAGCCGAATTCACACTAAATCTGCCTTTATCATGCTTCCAGCGAATCTCATCTTCCTGATTACTCCCAAGGGTGATAGCCTGAATCTGCGGCCAGAGGGTAAACATTTCAGGACTTATAGGTTGAGGAAGATTCCAATGAGTATTATGAACCTCCATCCACACATTATTCTATTTTTTTTTTTTTGGTAAGTAATACCGGAAGTTTTATTGATCAAAAAGGATCATGATAAGTACAATATCATACTCATGCTATCACAGGCGATAGGCATGAGTTACACCCAGTGAATAAATCACTAAAAAGTAGCTAAAATGAAAGACATGAACAAGGAACAAGAGAGCAAAAGTCAAGAACCCCTTATACTAAAGTTCCTAAGTATTCTTGCTGATCTGATGGAGGATGGTGAAGTCTGAATATGAGCTTCAGTAATATGTCGGATGTCCGCAAGAATAGAAAGAAGCACTTGCATCCGAGTACGCAGATTAGACTTGAAAATTCTACTGCATCTTTCTTTCCATATCCACCAGAGCGAGGCACGAAAACTAGCAAAGGCCACACTTGTACCAACACCAGTAGATCTAAAACTTGTAATTAAACTTTCCCCTTCAGAATAACGGTCTGCTTAGGTCTTCTGTGGATGTCTAGGCGATGCAAGATTTGCATCCAAACCCAAGAACTATAAGGGCATTGGAAGAAAAGGTGATTAATGCATTCTTCACTCTGGTTGCACAAAACGCAGATGTTAGGCCCTTGAAGACCACGTTTCTGGAGAAGGTCAAAAGTTTGAATACCACCTAAGAAGACCTGCCACGCATGCACAGAGTGTTTTTGACTTGTCGGTCTCTGCCAAACCAGCTGAACCCAAGGAACTTTAGAATACATAGCACGTTTCTGATCATATATGTTCTTGATATTAATGATTCCTTGATTGTGCTTCCACACAATAGCATCATCGCAGTCATCATGAATTGGAATGCAACTAATTCTCGGCCATAGATCAATCATTTCTCTAGCAGTTGGAGGCGGGAGATGCCATTGACCATCATCGCAGTCATCATGAATTGGAATGCTTCCACACATTATTCTATTTCATGATATATTTCTACAACTAGAACATAGAATTGAGCATAAAGAAAAGAACAACCTAACAAGATGACTATTCACTTTTCACATGCACTTTTCACATTTAATTGTACATTTGCTTGTTGTTTTAATATAATTAAATCTCATACACATGGTTTCATATTTTATAGCATGAATTGAAAAGTTAAAACATGGTCAAATTGGTTGGCAACAATAAGCACTTAAGCATAGAACTTTATATTAATTGAACATTACATCTAGCATGGAACTAATATTCTTACATGCATTTGTCACATTCATAGCCACACTTCACTTGCTGTTTTGACATGAAACAAACTCAAATACATAGAATTAGATCTTTTTACACTTTATCTTATTCATTTAGCAATTCCACATGTTCACCTTTTTGTGTTGCATAATTCGCATGTTTACACACATATATATATACTCACATACATTATTACAAGAAGATTAATGAATACATGACATGATATTAAACATGATACTGCAATTTAATTATTAATACATGGAAGTATGAACATATGCACTATCATATTGGTTTCTCATGAAATCACATTCTCATTCATATTTACTCTCTTTCTTACATATCTTTTCACACATTCTTCATATCATTTACCGTTTGATTTTCACTTATCACATATTATATCATTTGCACTCATCACGTGCCACATTCGCATATCATCTCACACTTTATTCATATTTCATTACTTAAAATACCATGACACATAGTCCTAACTACCTAATAGAGGACAAAAACTAGTATCTCATAACTCATAACTCATCTCATAGCACAACTCATATCACAACTCATAACACATAACTCATAACACAACTCATAATCACATACCCACCACCTAGGCAATGTAGTGGTGAATCTTGGTAACTGCGCAGACCGGAAGAAGCCCTCTCCACCCTATCCAGTGGTACTTGTCCACCTCCAGGTTTTTCCTAATGCCCTTAGGTCATACTTTTACAATGTAGAGCCTTCCATCGAGACTTTTCTATGTACAACTCTCGAAGCCTCTAGGGTAGCAGTGTCAATCTTGGCCCAATTATTACACATTCACTTTATCACATTTCCACACTCTATTTACATATTTTACATATACTATTTAATCACTTTACATATCTTATTTATCATTTGCACATGTCTCATTTAGCCTAATCATGATACTACAGTTTTCAGAAATAAAACAACTCATAATTTGGTCTTAAACATGTTGTTAATTTTTGAATTACACAAGATTAGTTCTACCATATCAAATGTGAATAGTTCCCTTAGTTTAACTAATAATTACAATTGATGTCATCAGATTAGTTCCAAATTTTTATCATAGGTTAATAACAGTAAACATATTACATATACAATTTTCCAGATTTTTCGAACAGTAAACATAATTTCTACAATTTAAATAATATTTCAGGTAATTTTACTAAAATATATTTATATATGGTACATATGAACATGGTTGGGTGCTAACAGTTCAGAATTCAAATAGCAGACCTCATGCTGTCATGTAAAAATTATAAGACTCTAACTTACAACAAATCTATTTTTACTAGATTTAATCATGTTTATGTGATGCTCATAATGTAATTATTGAATTTTAATAATTAACATAGTTCATAGAAAATTAGGGCAACCTCATGATATGACCTAATGACTGTTTACAATCACCCATAAAATTTACAGCATGTACCTATATCCAGAATTCATTAAAACAGCTTAATAATATCAAACAGTACATTTTCAGGACACTGAAGAAGTAGACGTCAAGGGATGTGGCCGTTTACTTTCAACTATAGCATCCCTTGCCGCCAACTCAGGAACTTGACTACAGCAGATGCTGCCGCCAACTTCCTCCCAGCAGCACACACAGACAGCACTCAATACAAAGGGGAATTTGGGGGTTCCAAGACTCGAGGAAAAATCCAGAAAAATACCTTGGACTTAGGGGGCATGTCTAAGATTGAGATCTAGGGTTTACTTGCCTCTAAAAAAATCTACGAAGATCAAGAATTGCCGGTGAAGCCCTCCTCGGCCCTGTCAAGAAGGTGCTTAGAAACGCCTTAGATCAGGTTCTTCTGTGGATGTAGACGGTTCCTCGGAGTTGGGATCTCTTCTCATATGCATAGGTTATCCTCCAGTTGGTGTAGCTTTTCGGGGAACACCTCCAGTCGACGGATCCGGCCCTCCAAAGATCAGCTTTTCCTCATCTCGGGTCCAAGGGTTTCACCAAAGGCTAAAAGCCTTCTCCTTGACCTAGGATGGGTATTTTATAGGCTTGGGGTTTGGGGTACGCAATAGGGTAGGTTTCCTACGCATTAGGATGGGTTTCCTAATCTGGAACTGGCCAAAATACGAGCATTAACAAATCTGGAACCGTTACACAGGAGGATATTGACGTCAACATCGGTTGTAGTCAACTCTACAGTTGACGTCAATGGGCTGGCCGCCAACATGCTGTTGGCATCCAGGGGGTGGCCGCCAACATGGCCTTGGCGTCCAGGGATGTGGACGCCAATCAGAGGCCTGGAAGTTGGCGTCCAGGTCTTGGCCGCCCACTGCATAGTGCAGTTAAAACCCTGCCAAACCCTAAAATAAATGCATAAATACACCAAAACAATTTAGTATATGTAAAAATAATTACATATATCCTTACCACATAAAGTACATGCATTACATAATATTTAATTAAATACAACTTACTCTAATCATAATTAAGGATAATATTCATCAATAACATACATATACGCACATATACATACACATTTCATGATCACATACATCGTGCATGAACTTATAATGAGATGTGTTCATCATTAGTTAAATTCTACATGTACATTATCATTCAAGTACCTTAACACCATAAATAATTTAACATGCTTAAAGTAGATAGATTTCATTTAAACAAGAATAACATATGTATGTATACATATACACACCATAGTTACTTACAACATGCATAAAATAGTTAAATACAATAGGCACAACAATAATTAAATAATTCATACACATTTAAATATATATTGCACACGGAAATAAACTCATAATTATTTACAAAATGTATGAGAATAATTTTTTTTACTATGTGCACAACACGTACAATATGCATGAGATCTACATACATTAATAGCTAGATAATGCATGCGCACACACACACACACACACACACACACATATATATATATATATATATATATATATATATATATATATATATACTTGTACAAAAATAACTTTCATGTACTTACATGGCCTATAGCATTACTTACCTATCACATGCACACTGTTATTTAAGTACTATTCATATACTATAGATGATTTGATGTACATAAGATTAGATAGATAGATATCACATGCATAAGATAACATACATATATACATTTATACTTTATATACTTACACACAATATCCAT
This sequence comes from Colocasia esculenta, assembly GCA_014218235.1. Classification (NCBI taxonomy): domain Eukaryota; kingdom Viridiplantae; phylum Streptophyta; class Magnoliopsida; order Alismatales; family Araceae; genus Colocasia; species Colocasia esculenta. The sequence goes on from CM024766.1 coordinate 78,975,683, forward strand.
GGAATAGGTAGTATAATATGCACTTCAAGATTTAGATAGTACATGTATAGTGTTATTAAGATTCAATATGAAGTAAGTTAACTAAGAATACTCTATACAACAAAATAATTCTTGCATGCACACACTTGAATTGACATATGTATAAATACGCACACGTATACAACATAATTATATATATTATGCATAAAATAGATAAATACAACATGCATATCGGTGATTAGATTAAACATGCGTGATATTACTTAAGTATTACATGTCTAGGATTTTAGTATACACAATATACATCAATTTAACTAATTGCCTATTCTCACCTAAAATACCATGTATATACATGCATGTGTTCATGAGAAGTATAGAAATGGTAATATGCATAATTGAATACATATGCTATACACGCAACAAGTAAAGACACATGCACAATATAAAAGAAAGAAAATTTCGGGGTATCATAAAGAAGGTTCATTTCTTGGGGCATGTTATATCTGGAGATGGTGTTTCTGTGGATCCGGCAAAGGTGGAACTAGTCCTAGATTGGGAACCACCTAGATCATTTGCCAAGATCAGGAGTTTCCTTAGTTTGGCAGGTTATTATAGACGATTCATAGAGGGGTTTTCTTCTATTGTGGCTACATTGACAAGGCTGACGAGGAAAGGAGTTAAGTTCGAGTGGACCGAAGCTTGTGAAAGAAGCTTCCTGGAGTTGAAGACTCGGTTGACTTATAGCGCCAGTGCTAGTGTTGCCCAATGGTGTGGATTCTTTCTTTATCTACACAGATGCTTCGGAGATTGGGCTTGGTTGTGTTCTAATGCAGTGTGGAAGGGTTGTTGTGTATGCTTCTAGGCAACTTAAGGAACATGAACGTAACTATCCGGCTCATGACTTGGAACTTGCAGCGGTGGTCTTTGCTTTGAAAATCTGGAGGCACTATCTATATGCAGTGAGGTTTGAACTTTTCTCTGACCACCAGAGTCTTAAGTATTTGTTTTCTTAGAAAGAGCTGAATCTGAGGCAACAGAGGTGGATTGAATTCTTGAAGGATTATGATTTTGAGCTTACCTGCCACCTAGGAAAAGCTAATGTGGTGGCGGATGCCTTAAGCAAGAAGAGACAGATGTTGCGCTAGGACTAGAAGATGTTGGAAAATGTAACTTGTTCATTGGCCATTTTGGAACCACAATTGTGTAGCATGTTCTTGGCTCAGTTGACTATTAGATCTTCTGTGCATGATAAGGTTGTTGCCTTGCAAAAGGATGATCCACTATTGCAGAAATTGGTTGGGAAATCTGGCATAGTAAGAGATGAAGATGGTGTGATTCGTCTGAATCATCAGGTATGTGTCCCTAATGATGTGATTCTGCGGAAGGAAATTTTGGAAGAAGCTCACCGATCGTAGTTCTCTATTCACCCAGGCAGTGGAAAGATGTATCAGGATCTGAAGCATTCGTTTTGGTGGTCCGACATGAAGCGGGATGTTGCAGATTTTGTGGCAAAGTGTTTTTGATATGTCAACAGATGAAGGCAGAGCATCAGAGACCTTCAGGTTTGATGCAGAAACTGAATATTCCTCAGTGGAAATGGGAGCAGATAATGATGGATTTTGTGATTGGCTTGCCTAGACTAGATCAGTTAGGAGGAATGACTCAATATGGGTGATTGTTGATAGATTTTTGAAGAGTGCTTATTTCCTTGCTATGGAGAAGCAGCAATTTGTGGAGAGCTTGACCAGGCTGTACATAGATGGTATTGTGAAGTTGCATGGCATTCCAAAGTTGATCATCTCAGATCGTGACTTGAGGTTTACATCTCCATTTTGGCAGAGTTTGCAGCAAGCTTTTGACAATCAATTGAAGCTGAATTCAGCATTTCATCCACAAACAGATGGACGGTCTGAGAGGACTATTTAGACATTGGAGGATATGCTTAGGGCTTGTGTTCTTGATTGGAGAGGAGATTGGAAATGCCACCTAGCTCTTGTGAAATTTGCATACAATAATAGTTTCCATTCGAGTATAGGTGTGGCACCATTTGAGGCTTTATATAGGAGGCCTTGTAGATCCCCATTGTGTTGGGAGGAGTCAGGAGATCGACATCTTGTTGGACCAGAAGTGGTACAAGAGACTTCGGCGAAGATCCAGTTGATTGTGCAGAGATTGAAGGCAGTGCAAGATTGTCAAAAGAGTTATGCGGACTCGAGGAGGAAGGGCTTGGCTTTTGAGATTGGAGATCATGTGTTTCTCAAGGTTTCACCAACCAAGGGTGTAGTGAGATTTGGGAAGAGAGGTAAGTTGAATCCTAGATTCATTGGTCCTTTTGAGGTGTTGAGAAAGATGGGGAGAGTGGCATACCAGTTAGCCTTGCCACCATCCTTAGCAGGAGTACACCCAGTTTTTCATGTATCCATGTTGAGGAAATATGTTCGAGATCCGGCGCATGTGATCAGTTTTGAACCAGTGCAGTTTCAGCCAGATTTGTCCTACAAAGAGCAACCAATAGAGATTTTGGATCGGAAGGTTCAAGAATTGAGATCTAAGTCTATTCCTTTCATGAAAGTCTTGTGGAGGAATTTCTCACATGAAGAAGCAACATGGGAACTAGAAGAGATGATGAAGAAGCAATATCTATCATTGTTTGGTAAGTGATTTTGTCATGCCCCCAATTTTTATTTTAGCAGTGGAATAAATTGGGAGACGTGACGAACAAGCCAACATTCAGAAGCTACAGACCAATAGCTATTACAAATAGGGCCCACAATGAAATAATCAAATTTTCTTCCTTTATTTATCAAAACGAATATTACAACCTCCAATGTCAAATGAAACACTCCTTGCTCACCAATCTATCTATGTCTCAAAGAAAGGGGAAAAATTATATTAATGACCAATCTAAAAAAAAAAAAAGGAATGGACTCTCTAAGTGTACTCCACGCTCAGCGCACAAGTCCCATCATTTAGCATTACCTTCACTACTTGAAATGTTAAAGAGAGCAGGTATGAGCGTACTCGCCCAGTAGGATTTACATCTTCTAGCAATGATGTAAGTATTTACATTTTAAAAGGTAGAAGGTATGAACGTGATATGCACAATACAATTAAAACGTTGGTAGTAACACGTGTACAGTGTATCATGCAAGATAGTATGATCAAGAGATTGTAATGATCAATCTAGCAACAAGGTTGTATTCAAGAGTTCAAGATATTGTGAACAATGATCTAGCAAGATGGTAACTTCATGAACAAGAGAAAGATAGCATGTAACAAGATGGCCATTTCACTAGCAAGCATTTTGAGTAACCCACTCAGAGCACTCCACAAGAATATCATGCAGGATCTACTGGTTCCTCATGCAAGTACGTCCTTCAGCCACTCAGGTTAAGGACCAGCACATAGTAGCAGGTAACAAGTAAGTAAGTTTATCACGTGTAACAAGTACGTGCCATGCCAAACACCAATCATGATTCCGCACCATGCCAAGCACACGACTTTGTTAGGGGATCAACCTAGCAATCAACTGGGGTAACAAACATCTTTGGGAAAATTGGGCAATCAACACCTTGGGGTAAACAAGACTTTGTTAGGGGCGAATCCGACAATCACACCCATGGGTAACAGGGCTTTGCCAGAATCTCCAGGACCAAATACGGGCCCTCAGTCAGGTTCGTATTGCACAACACTGGCATGTGTCCCTATAAGCCCGTCGACTCATGGGTGACAATAACGAGTTTTGAGTCCTTGACTCCAATATCAATAATGTACTTCAAGAACGTATCACAAGAAGGCAATGTGTGTCAATAAGGATAGATTGGTCGATAAAGTGCAAGGCTATCATGTCAATAGTAATGATTATCGAGAGTGTCATGTCAATAATGATATAGAGTTAAAGGGTACGTTAGGAATATCGAGTCAAGAGTTCAATCTGGAAGCATAACGACACATTTACATAGATTCTATCTTTAATAAATTGGTTTCATGTGTTATACACTATCACTCCAAGAAAGTCAAGATGAGAAGAGAAAGATCTCGTCAAGAATGCCGAGAGAAGAGATACGTGCACACTAACTTCCGGGTACTTCATTGGTACAACCTGCTCGTCGGCCATGTGGGAATCCATGGTCAAAGGAGACTTACGGAGGCCTTGGTCAAGGGGTCACTAGTCCGGTAGAAGGAATATCCGACGGAGAGTTTACCACAAGCCAAGAAGGGGCTTTCCTATCGTGCTAGAGTGTACACGCATGCCGCGCGTGAGAATCGCTCTAGTGCGTGTGTGAATCCGATTATGGAAACTCCAGTTATAAAAACTCTGTTTATGGAAACTTTATTTTTGGAAACTCTATATATGACAAGTATCATGAGTACTAAATATGCATGACCAATTTTAGCAAGTATCATTGTATGTTTAGCAAGTTCGGTAACAAGGCAAGATGTGAATAATCGGTAGATAGAGAACATGCTCAATAACTTAAGATCAATTAAACATTATGTGAACATGTTTTACACTTAGATGGGCTGATAAATGCATGTAAACAGTAAATATCTTCGCATAGGAGAAAACGGTGTACGAAAACGATGTCAAACGGACCAGACAGGGCTGATCTGCCCAGGGGTGCTTTATAAGGGGTTTTTCCCAGTCTGATTCAAACTAGGTTTGACACCTGCGGGTTTGAAAAATCAAAACAAATTCTAGGGTGATCCAAATTGGGTGAAACTACCTTTGTTAGTTATAGTACTTCCAATACTTTGTACAGTAGCAAATAATCAAGAAAAAAAGTCATTTGACTGGGTAATAAAATGTATTATGACTGACTATGTGAATATGATATAGTGTTCATGTTCGGGCTAATACTCTTAGTAAGGTTAACAAAAATTGGGAAAACCAGTGTGAAATGAAAGTAGACTCATAGGGTAATAAGTTCTATGTTAAACACTTGGTCTAAAAATGACCCCACAGAGAGGTATGGAACTCGTAAGATAGGTCAAGGTTAAATCGTGACAGTACAATGTCAAGATCATGCAAGATTTAATTTGTGAAACTCTCAAAATAAAAATTGGGGAAAATAGTAAGAACATGATCTACACATATGGATGCAAGCATGGAGTTTAATTAGAGTTTGGCATGGAGATGACCTACCTTTTAGGTGAATGAAAGTCGTGCTCCCCAAAAACCCTAGTTTTGGCAGTAGTGCAAAGATCTTCTTAATACGTCCCGCACACTATGTTCAAATTGGGAAAAATAGTTTCATCTAAAAGTAGACTTGAAGGGCTTTCTATGGGTATATTATTTGCTTGATTTGATTGAGATTTCACTAACCTTTGGTGATGATCAATCTGACTCTTGCGTGCAGGTCGCTGTAGATCCGAGTTGGGAAGAGCATGAGGTTCTCCTTGCTCCAGCCTTCTCCTCGCGATTTCCAGCCACCATAGCCTCCAAGCACACCTCCAATAACCCTAGGGGTCATCCCATGGGAGAGAGAGGCCTTATTTATAGAGAGAGAGGTCTTTAGTTGCCTAATTAGATTATGTAACTTTTAGGGACGAATTTGGGTGTATCCTTCCTCAAATTGGAGATTTCTCTCCCCAATTCATGATGGAATTGATATAGAAACTTATTTTAAGTTGTAACCACAAATTGGGCTCAATTTGAAGTCCAATAAGTATGTATTGGATGCGTATTTAACCTTTTAATCTTGATTAGTTAAGGTTTTCAAATTTTGGGGTTATTTTTCTATTTGAATTTATTTGTGGTCCAAAATATATATTATAGCCCGATTCTTTCATTGGGTTGTCAATACCCAATGTTTGAAGTCCATCCATAATTTTTATTTTAATTTATGACCCCTTTATGTATATGTGATAATGGTTTTTTGACTTATTCCTTAATTAAGATAATAAGTCACAATAATTCTTAAACTCAATCCAAAAGATTTGTATTGGCCCAAATTTCTTTATGGGTCACTAGAAAATAATATTTAAATTCTAACTATGATTTTTACAAAATTTTTAGGTGTGTTTTTACATCTGGGATAATGGTGCGTGCGTATTTAACTAGTTTTAAATTATTAAGTGGTCATATTTTCTATTTATCTCAAATTTTCAATTACTGAAATTCTCAGGGTGCTACATCCTCCCCCACTTAAAAGAATTTGGTCCCCAAATTTATAGGACAATTTCTTTTTTCTAAACTGCGTCGAATCTCCCCCACTTAAGATTACTCATGTAGAGGAAATTTTTCAAGTTGATTACTTCGAGGTTATTGTATTGGTATGAATATATTAATTATTCTCAATTATGACTTGATCAATAGGAGAAGACGATACTAACGAGGAGATTTAGAAGAAGCACCATGATTACATGATGCTTGTGATGTCAATGTGAGTAGATCTACCTCATGCCGCTTCGCCCCTTCTATTCTTCCAAGAGCGTTCCTTTCCTGTTATTGCTTGAAGTCGGCCTTGATGTTGAGATCCCTTATTCTTCAATTGAGAGCAACCACTGATCTATTGGCTCATACTTCCACATCGCAGACAAGCCCCCATCTTTCTCCAACACTCCTCAGCCTTATGTCCTGTTTGACTACAGTGCCAACAATTCTCCTTGAATGGTAGGCTTGCATCATGTGGTTGGTCTCCTCTCTTAGGCTTCTTATTCTTTAAGTGACCCAAATTTAATCTCTTCTTAGGGCTTTTGGGTTGATAACCCTTGGAGTCAATGTTATGCCCTTTCATTGGGGTGGACTTCACATTATCTCCTTTGGTCATCTCTATGGCATCTTCTACTAATTGAGCTCGTTTCACCATCTTGTTGTAAACTTGAATGTCCATTGATGCCAATAGGGGAATAAATGCTGGATTTAATCCATTTAGGAATCTTTTTGCCTTCATCTTCTCTGTCCCGACTAGGTGTGGTGCATAGCAGGACAACCTAGCAAATTGGGCTTCATACTCCACCACTGATGATCCTTTTTTTTTTTTTGGTCGGTCAACCAAGAGAATGAATTAATAAATAATAATGTCAAGAGTACAATAGCAAAGCTTAGGTGAAACCCAAGCCGATTAAGGAAAAGGAGAAAGCAAACTCCTAAAACAAAAGACTAGAAATGTGACATCACAAGTTGATGACTACATTGTACTATTTGATCTAATGTTGAAGTTGTTACAAATTGCTTTGGACCGACCAGAAAGGGGAGAAATGTGGAGGGATTCCACATAAGTACGAACATCATGGATAATGGCCAGGGTGATGTGGATAGCGTGGTTCTGAATATCTTCAAAAGTATGGGTACATCTCTCTCTCCAAATCCACCAAATGGTAGCTCTGAAAAGAAGTCTAGCCAGGTTTGTAGCAAATCCTTCGTGAGCAAAACTACTGCGAAGACAATGGACCTCTTGCATAATGGACAACCGAGGCTGCCTTTTGATTTGCAGACGAGTAAGAATCTCCCTCCAAACCTCCGAAGAATAAGAACAACTGAAGAACAAGTGATCCTCATTTTCCTCAGAATTGCAGCATAAAATGCATCTACTAGGAATTTGGAAACCACGCTTCCTTAAGTTATTAATAGTAGGAAGTTTATGCATGAAGGCCTGCCAAGTGGTAAGAGAGAAACGCTGGATAGTGGGCCCCTTCCAGACCCACTCCGCCCACCCCACTTTCTGGTGGTGAGTTCTTACCTGATTCCAAGCTTCCTTGGTATTAAACTTCCCATGCTTCCAAGTGATTTCATCAGTCTGATGCAGATTAATTCTTTGAATAATGGGAATGAGATCAAAGAGAGCAGAGCAGGTCGGTGGTGGTAGTGTACACTGATGATCCTTCCTATTTAAGAGTAGTGAATTCCACAACTTTCTTCTCACAAACCCTTTCAGAGAAATATTTATTGTTGAAGTGTTCATGAATTCAGCCCTAGTAGTAGGAGTATCAGGCAATGTAGCTTTGGTGGCCTCCCACCACGCCCTTGCATCGCGTTCTAGTTGAAAAGTGGCCAATAAGACCCTCTCTTGGTCCGTGCACAGCATTACATTGAACATCCGTTCCATCTCTTGCATCCAGTTTTCAGCCTCCTCGGGGTCAGGAGATCCATCAAACTTAGGAGGATCCATTCCTCAAAAATTCCTATGTAACTCTCCTGCCCTGACACGAGATCCACCCTGTACAACTTGTTGCAAGGCTTGCGCCAACTCCTGTACTGTATAAGCATATCGCGCCATTGGCCATGCCTGGCTGCCATCTCCAAGAATGTTTAGGATCCTGAGAGAAGATTAATAGTTAATTATAGTCTAAGTTATTCTTTGTGAATATGAACTTATTAACTTTTGAACTATTCTAACCACGGGTTCTATCCATATCACTAGGTACTAACAAGAGACCTAGCTTAGTGCTAGACACAAATAGCGTAGGAACCTAGATCCTCACAACATGATCCTTTAACGTAGTTTCATAACTTAGCCTCTGATGTATCCTAGGACTTTAGAAAGCCTAGGCTGTGATACCACTCTGTCACGCCCCCAATTTTTATTTTAGCAGTAGAATAAATTGGGAGACGCGACGAATAAGCCAGCATTCAGAAGCTACAGACCAATAGCTATTACAAATAGGGCCCACAATGCAATAATCAAATATTCTTCCTTTATTTATCAAAACGAATATTACAACCTCCAATGTCAAATGAAACACTCCTTGCTCACCAATCTATCTATCTCTCAAAGAAAGGGGAAAAATTACATTAATGACCAATCTAAATAAAAAATAAGAATGGACTCTCTAAGTGTACTCCAAGCTCGGCGCACAAGCCCCATCATTTAGCCTTACCTTCACTACCTGAAATGTTAAAGAGAGCAGGTATGAGCGCACTCGCCTAGTAGGATTTACATCTTCCAGCAATGATGTAAGTATTTACATTTTAAAAGGTAAAAGGTATGAACGTGATATGTACAATGCAATTAAAACGTCGGTAGTAACACGTGTACAGTGTATCATGCAAGATAGTATGATCAAGAGATTGTAATGATCAATCTAGCAACAAGGTTGTATTCAAGAGTTCAAGATATTGTGAACAATGATCTAGCAAGATGGTAACTTCATGAACAAGAGCAAGATAGCCATTTCACTAGCAAGCATTTTGAGTAACCCACTCGGAGCACTCCACAAGAATATCATGCAGGATCTACTGGTGCCTCATGCAAGTACGTTCTTCAGCCACTCGGGTTAAGGACCAGCACACAGTAGCAGGTAACAAGCAAGTAAGTTTATCATGTGTAACAAGTACGTGCCATGCCAAGCACCAATCATGATTCCGCACCACGCCAGGTACACGGCTTTGTTAGGGGGTCAACCTAGCAATCAACTCCTGGGGTAACGAACATCTTTGGGAAAACTAGGCAATCAACACCTTGGGGTAAACAAGACTTTGTTGGGGGCAAATCTGACAATCACAACCATGGGTAACATGACTTTTTTCAGAATCTCCAGGACCAGATATGGGCCCTCAGTCAGGTTCGTATTACGCAACACTGGCATGTGTCCCAATGAGCCCGTCGACTCATGGGTGACAAGAACGAGTAATGTACTTCAAGAACGTATCACAAGAAGGTAATGTGTGTCAATAAGGATAGACTGGTCGAGAAAGTTCAAGACTATCATGTCAATAGTAATGATTATCGAGAGTGTCATGCCAATAATGATATAGAGTTAAAGGGTACGTTAGGAATATCGAGTCAAGAGTTCAATCTGGAAGCATAACGACACATTTACATAGATTCTATCTTTAATAAATTGGTTTCATGTGTTATACTCGATCACTCCAAGAAAGTCAACATGAGAAGAGAAAGATCTCATCAAGAATGCCGAGATAGAAGAGATATGTGCACACTAACTTCCGGGTACTTCATTGGTACAACCTGCTTGTTGGCCATGTGGGAATCCATGGTCAAAGGAGACTTACGGAGGCCTTGGTCAAGGGGTCACTAGTCCAGCAGAAGGAATATCCGACGGAGAGTTTACCACAAGCCAAGAAGGGGCTTTCCTATCGTGCTAGAGTGTATGCATATGTCGCACGTGAGAATTGCTCTAGTGCATGTGTGAATCCGATTATGGAAACTCCAGTTATAAAAACTCCATTTATGGAAACTTCATTTTTGGAAACTCTATATATGGCAAGTATCATGAGTACTAAAACATGCATGACCAATTTTAGCAAGTATCATTGTATGTTTAGCAAGTTTGGTAACAAGGCAAGATGTGAATAATCGGTAGATAGAGAACATGGTCAATAACCTAAGATCAATTAAACATTATGTGAACATGTTTTACACTTATATGGGTTGATAAATGCATGTAAACAGTAAATATCTTCGCACAGGAGAAAACGGCATACGAAAACAATGTCAAACGGGCCAAATAGGGCTGATCTGCCCAGGGGTGCTTTATAAGGGGTTTTTCCCAGTCCGATTCAAACTAGGTTTGACACCTATGAGTTTGAAAACTCAAAACAAATTCTAGGGTGATCCAAATCGGGTAAAACCACGTTTGTTAGTTATAGTACTTCCAATACTTTGTACAGTAGCAAATAATCGAGAAAAAAAGGTCGTTTGACTGGGTAATAAAATGTATTATGATTGACTATGTGAATCTGATATAGTGTTCATGTTTGGGCTAATACTCTCGGTAAGGTCAACAAAAATTGGGAAAACTAGTGCGAAATGAAAGTAGACTCATAGGGTAACAAGTTCTATGTTGAACACTTGGTCTAAAAATGACCCCACAGAGAGGTATGGAACTCGTAAGACAAGTCAAGGTTAAATCGTGACAGTACAACGTCTAGATCATGCAAGATTTAATTCGTGAAACACTCAAGATAAAAATTGGGGAAAATAGTAAGAACATGATCTACACATATGAATGCAAGCATGGACGAGTTTAATTAGAGTTTGGCATGGAGATGACCTACCTTTTAGGTGAATGAAAGTCGTGCTCCCCGAAAACCCTAGTTTTGGCAATAGTGCAAAGATCTTCTTAATACGTCCCGCACACTGTGTTCAAATTGGGAAAAATAGTTTCATCTAAAAGTAGACTGGAAGGGCTTTCTATGGGTACATTATTTGCTTGATTTGATTGAGATTTCACTAACCTTTGGTGATGATCAATCTGACTCTTGTGTGCAGGTCGCTGTAGATCCGAGTTGGGAAGAGCATGAGGTTCTCCTTGCTCTAGCCTTCTCCTCGAGATCTCCAGCCACCATAGCCTCCAAGCATGCCTCCAATAACCCTAGGGGTCATCCCATGGGAGAGAGAGACTTTATTTATAGAGAGAGAGGTCTTTAGTTGCCTAATTATATTAGGAAACTTTTAGGGACGAATTTGGGTGTATCCTTCCTCAAATTGGAGATTTCTCTCCCCAATTCATGATGGAATTGATATAGAAACTTATTTTAGGTTGTAACCACGAATTGGGCTCAATTTGAAGTCCAATAAGTATGTATTGGATGTGTATTTAACCTTTTAATCTTGATTAGTTAAGATTTCAAATTTCGGGGTTATTTTTCTACTTGAATTTATTTGTGGTCCAAAATATATATTATAGCCTGATTCTTTTATTGGGTTGTCAATACCCAATGTTTGAAGTCCATCCATAATTTTTATTTTAATTTATGACCCCTTTATGTATATGTGATGATGGTTTTTCGACTTATTCCTTAATTAAGATAATAAGTCACAATAATTCTTAAACTCAATCCAAAAGATTTTTATTGGCCCAAATTTTTTTATGGGTCACTAGAGAATAATATTTAAATTATAACTATGATTTTTACAAAATTTTTAGATGTGTTTTTACATCTGGGATAATGGTGCGTACGTATTTAACTAGTTTTAAATTATTAAGTGGTCATATTTTCTATTTATCTCAAATTTTCAATTACTAAAATTCTTGGGGTGCTATAGATTTAACTCAATCTTCGAGGATGAAGATTATTCTAAGGGGGAGAGGGTGTAGTGCCCTAGATCTCTGGCTTGTTAGAGTTTTATAATCGTGTGTATGTGTTTCAACTTCTAATATTGAACTGTAAATTTGATGAACTTGACGTCAAGATTCATTGCCGTTGACTACAGTAGACGACATGATAGATTGCCATCTACTGGCTGCTAACGACAGGAGATTGTGCCGTTTATATTTTTATAAAATATTTAGTTTTTTCAGTCAGATATGTTGACGGCATGATTGATTGCCGTCTACCTCATTATCGAAGACAACCTATGTTGACGTTAACCTGACTTGCCAATTTTTGCTGCTATCGTTCCAGGGAGGAATGATCGGCCATTTTATTGGCATTTAACCGATGGATTGGGACGTTTTCAGTTCAATGGTCAGGATTAGAGCTTGGGTAAATCGTAGAAGTTTTTATAAGACCCCGATTTGGCCTTTATGAAAGGGTTTTTTTACTGGTTCGGAGGTGAGAAAAGAGAGTAACAAGTTTCCAACTATTGATAACTTGCAAAGGAAAGGTAGAATTTTGGCCAATCAATGTGTTCTTTGCTTGAATGATAATGAGAGTGCTGATCATTTGTATTTTAGCTGCACTTACACTAGCTGGATTTGGAAATGTATTTTGAGCAGATATGATTTATCTAGAAAGCCTCACACTTCTCTTCATAATGAAATCTATGCTCTTCAGCAAGAGTTCACTAAGAGTGGTATTCTATTGTTGATGGTGAAAGTGGCAATCAGAACGGCTATCTGGTGGATATGGAGAGAGAGATGCATTAGAATTTTTGAAGGGAAAAGAAAAGATAAAGTTCACATCTTGCTTGAGATTCTGCATGACATCAGAAGTAGCATGGAAATGAAGGTGAAGAATGCCAAATTATCTCCTCGTGAGAAAGGGGTTTTAACTAGGTTCAACTTTACCATTCATTAGATTAGATCATTAAACCTTATTAGTCTACCTGGTTCTTGTACGTTTTGATTTAATTTATGATTCTACTTTGCAATTCCATGCTTGGACTCCTTCTACTAACCTTTCAGGTTCTTGGCATGGCTGCTGCTGCGCATCTATGGGTAGTCTTCTACCATTTTCCAGCATGGAGCCTAAAAGGATTTGGGTGAAAACTTTGTTATGTATCTCCTTATTCCATAGTCTACGGATTGTGTAGTCATGGAATAGTTTTATTGAAGTTTTTCAGCTTTGTTTAACTAGATTGTAGTTTGGTGGAGTGAGAACATTCCTCCCCTTTGGGGTAGGGGTGCACTCTCCTGAACTCATCTAGTTGTCTTCTACCTCTGGTCATGACTTGTATGACCAAAGGTTTTGTAATTTATTCATTCTTAATTCCATTTTACTTACCGAAAAAAAAAGAGAAAAGAGAGCAGAAGGAGGAGTTGTTGTGCGGTGTTTTGTGTAAATCGAAGTGAGTTGGACAGAGAGGCAACTTGAAGGATCGTGTTCAGAAGGATCTCCAAGCGTAGGTGCTGTTTTGGAGGACAGATCGTGCAATTGAAGATGGTGAAAAAGACTACCTTGTTGCCAAGGCAGGCATCTTCAACTTTTTCTTCGTGACTCCAGAAGGGGGGTTAGAGGAAAGTAACATGGGGGATCAGTTTAGGATATTAGGCTCTACATATTTATCATTTTTATTGATTTTTAAACCCATGATTAAAAGAGTAGGATGTGGTTAAAGTTTCGGTATTTCGTGTATGTTTTCTGGGTTTCTGACCGGAAGAACTTAATGTCAACATCGACCGCCGTTTTTTTCATGTAAATGTCAATGTATTGGACGTCTATACATATATTAACGGCACTATGTGCCACCGTCAACTGATATTAACGACAGGATATGTTGACGTTAACCTGTGTAAACGACAACATACATTGCCGTTAAGTTCATCTGTGCTGTTTTTATATAAATCTGATTATTGTTTATAAACTGTGATTCATGAATGTTGGGTTCTCATGTGCTTAAATGTTTTTGATGATGTGAACTTAATGGATGTTGTAATTGATGTTTGTAAAATGACAAATTTGAAAAAGACATGAATGAAATAAGCAAGTGCAAAAGTGATCACCTATGTATTCATTGTATCTCATTTAGAATATCTTTTTATATAGGTGTGAATGAATGCAAGACAAGCAACCAAAGTCAAGTATAAAAGACCTTGAATAAGACTTCAAGTACACACCTGTCGACAGCCAAGAAGAGGCCTGTCGACAGATAGACCATCCAGAACAAAACAAGCTACTGGAAGCTCAGTTGGAACAGTAGCTGTCGACAGCTGAAGCTTGCCTGTCGATAGATACAGATGGCCTATCGACAGCAGAAAATCGCCTGTTGACAGATCTAGTTTTCCAGCAACACCATGGTTCTGGAAACAAGTTTTGAGTAGTAGCTGTCGACAGCTATGAAGTGCCTGTCGACAGCCGAAGTTTAAGTAAGATCTGATGGTCAGGATATGATCTATATTTGGGTGATCCCTTTAAGCACGACTCTCCATACTTGGACACCCATATATAAAGATCATATGGAGCTATTTTCGTAGCAAGAAGCCACCATACCAAAAACCCTAGCAAAGATCCAAGGAAGGCTTTCTCTCTGGAAAAATTGTATGAATGTTTTTCTGGGAGCCCAGGACTATGAGCTATGGAAGATCGTCAGCAAAGGAGCATATGAGTTGCCCGCTGACGAAGATACCTGGACTCGAAAAGAGATCCGAAAAGGTACATTGAATTGGAGCACATTGAACATGATGCAGTGCGCCGTGCATACCAAGGAGTTTTCAAGAGTCTCCACATATACCTCAGCAAAAGAAATGTGGGACAAGCTTGAGCTCATTTACAAAGGGACGTCTGAGGTAAGGGAAATCAAAACAAGCATGCTAGTATCTGAATATGAGATGTTTAAAATGAAAAATGAAGAAACCATTTCAGATATGTTTGCTAGATTCATGCTAATAATAAATGGGTTGAAAGGTCTTAAGAAAGAATACAGTGAAAGTGACTTAGTCAGGAAGATATTTCGATCTCTTCCATCATCTTGGCATACTATGGCCACAACCATTGAGGATTCTAAAGACCTTTAGCATGTGGTATGACCCCTGGATTCATGGAAAAAGCATATTTCATAAGTATGGAGACAGAGTTAGGCAATACTTGGGAGCGAACAAGCACATGAAAATTAACCAGTTTATTCATAATGCTCAATGGAATCTTCCTCCTCCTATTTCTCCCCAAATGTTCTCTCTTTGGCCCGATATTCGAAACATTGAAATCCATGCTGGTAAAGAAGAAGATGCTATTACATGGAATCACAATGAAGGTAAGTTCTCTATAGCTTCGGCCTGGAATGCTATCAGAAACAGTCATATGGAAACTCAGTTTCACAAGTGGATTTGGACTACTCCTGGTGCTCAGAAATTCAACATTTGTATATGGCAAGCCGAGATGCACAAGCTCCCCACGTTGGATCAAATGAAAATTAAAGGGTTCCATTTGGCTAATCAATGCATTCTGTGTAGGAGTAAGGAAGAAACTCATGATCACCTATTATTTGAATGTGATTACTCTAATTGGATTTGGTCTCAGATTCTTTACAGGCTCGGTTCTTCCATGATTTTGGTGGGAAACTTGCAATCAGAAATTCAGAAACTAAATCAGAAATTCACCACCAACACACTTACTTGCTCTCTGTCTTATCTTGCAATAAAAGTTGTGGTTTGGTGGATTTGGCGTGAGCGATGCCTCAGAATTTTTGAAGACAAAGAAAGATCAAAAATTCATTTGCTCATAGACATTTTGTTTGATATCAAGATTTGCATGGAGGTCAGCAAGACCAAAGCCATTTCGGCCAAAGAGAAGGAGATTCAAACTAGATTCAACATTATAAACCTGTAGTCCATTTTCTCTTGTAGTTTTGATACTCATAGTCCACATCTTTGTGTGGTCATGAGGTATTTATTTGGGTTATCCTTTTGTCGATAGTGGTGGAGTGAGAACATTTCACCTCCTTGAGGTGGGGTGCACTCTCCTACTCTCCATTAGGAACCTTCTCCTATGTTCTTCTGATCATAGGCTTGTAGATTATTTCTTCTTTTATTGCATTATTACTTAGCAAAAAAAAATTAGATGAGTTAATTGGATCCCTGATGACGTATGAAATAAATCTAAAAAGAAAAGAAACAGAAGTAAATCCTAGGAAATCTGTTGCCTTAAAAGCCTCTAACAAAAGTTCTTCAAGTTCTAAGAAAGAGGCACAACAGGAAAGTGATGAATCTGAATCGTCTAGTGATAGTGAGAATGATGAGATGGCCATGCTCACTAGACAATTCAAAAAATTCCTCAGGTTCAAAAAGAAAGGATCAGGTAACTCCAAAACTTTTCCAAAGAAAGATTTTACAATTAAGCTTGAGTCTAACAAGAAATCTAACATGATTGTATGCTATGAGTGCAAGAAACTAGGGCACATGAGCTCAAGAAGAAGCTGAAAAAGGACAAATTCACCTTCAAGAAAGCCAAGACAATGATGGCAACTTGGAGTGATGAAGATGAAGACGACAACGATCAAGGAAGCTCTGGAGATGAAGTGATTCAGTGTCTAATGGCAAGGAGTGATGATTCCAATGAGGTAAACTCTTCATTTGAAAATTATTCTGTTGACGAATGGGAAGAGGCATATACCTTGCTGTTTCAGAAATTTTGTGAATTCAAGTCTGAAAACAAAGCACTGAAAAAGAAAATCACTTCACTTGTTCATAACACATCTAACAGTGAACAAATTGACATTCTAACCAAAGAAATTGAGCTACTCAAAGTTGAACAGGAAGGTTATCATGAGGAAATGGATTGCTTAAAGGAAAAATTGCAAGAAAATGAAAAGGAAAAACAAGCCTTAAGCAAATCAGTTGAAACTCTCTAACTTGAGAATACAGAGATTCAGAAAAAGTTTTTTTTTTTTTTTTTGGTCGGTCAACCAAAGAGAATCAATTAATTAAAGAAGAGAATGTACAAAGTACAGGATGGGTTAAGAAACCCATAACTAAAGAAAAGATAAGCGAAGATGACACTACAAGCCAGTGACTATCTTCAAAACCCAAAAGAGAACCCGAACCAGAAGGTTATGGAACTATATGAATATGCATGTTGAATCTCTTACAAATGGAATTAGACCGACCAGAAAGACTTTTATTGTGATTGAAGGCTTCCACACAGCTGCAAACGTCTTGGATAATGAGGAGCGCAGTATGAATTGCAGAAGTAGTTCCTCCCTCAAAGGTTCTAAGGCACCTTTCCTTCCAGATCCACCAAACAGTAGTTCTAAAGAGAAGCCGAGCCAAGGAAGTGCCAAACCCGTCTTTATGAAAACTGCATCTAAGAGAATGCAACTCTTGAAGTAAAGAAGCACGGGGCGGCCTTTGAATATTCAATCTCTGGAGATTCAGAAAAAGTTGGAAAAAGCTAAAAAGGATATAAAAGGAAAATATGAAGATCTTTCAAGATTTGTAAAAGAAAAGCAAAATCTTGATGCTGTTTTGGGAATAAATACACATGTTGCAAAGTATGGTCTTAGGTATCAACCAGTAAAACAAAAGAAACTTAGAGATAAATTAATCACTTCCTTTATTGATTACAGTCCAAGTACAAGCAAACAAGTTCCCACTATATCCAAGACTGCTCAAGTAAAAGGCAAACAACCTCAAAACAATCAAAAGACCTCTTCTGTCCAACAAGCCTGGAAGTACACTCAAAAGAGAATGCCAAATAAGCAACAAAAGGGAATGATGCATGCAAGAGTTCAACAAAACAGCAAATCAAATACCCTCATTAAAACTCCATCATGCAATCACCGTAAAAAACTTGGCCATACAGAAAAACAATGCTGGAATAAGTTAAACAAATTGAAATGCAAACAAGTTTGGATTCCAAAGCATTTACTTTTTGGCAAGAATGAAACATTGGGACCCAAAGTAATTTGGGTACCAAAACCTCTTGTCTGATCCATCTATGCAGGAATGCCTAGCAGCCCAAAATCAAAACAAATAGTACTTGGATAGCGGCTGCTCGAGGCATATGACGGGCGATAAAGAAAAATTTTATTTGCTGGTGGAAAAAGGCGGAGGACTAGTTGTCTTTGGAGGTAACAATAAGGGCCAAATCATTGGCACAGGTAAGATTGGTAAGTATGCCTCTAACTCTATATACAACGTGTTACTAGTTGATGGACTTAATCACAATCTACTTAGCATAAGCCAATTGTGTGATAAAGGCCATAAAGTCATCTTTGAATCAAATTCATGTCAAATTGTTGATAAAGAAACAGGAAGTCTTAAGTTTTCTGGAAAAAGAGTGAACAACATCTATCTAGTTGATTTAGATAAACCGGAAAACAAAAATTTGTGTCTTATTGCAAACAAGCAGGATGAATTGACCTTGTGGCATCGTAGGTTAGGCCATGCGAGCTACAATGTTTTGCACAAGATCATGAGGATAAAGTTGGTAAGTGGACTTCCTAAAATTCAATTCAATAAAAATGAAAGTTTTTGTGATGCATGTGCACAGGGAAAACAAACCAGAAAATCTTTTAAATCAAATGCTCCAATTATCACTTCAAACCCTTATGAATTGTTGCACATGGACCTATTTGGACCTACACGAACACTCAGTCTCAATGGCAAACGTTTTGGGTTTGTCATTGTAGATGATTTCTCGAGGTTCACTTGGGTAAAATTTTTGGCTCACAAAAATGAAGCACTGAATTTCTTTGAAGAGTTCTACAATAAGATTGAGCATGGGAACATACACAAAATATGCTCAATCTGCACTAATCATGGGGGAGAATTTGACAATAATTCCTTTTCTGAATTTTGCATGAACCAAAGAATTGATCACAAGTTTTCCTCTCCAAGGACTTTGGAACAAAATGGAGTTGTGGAGAGAAAGAACAAAACCTTGGTGGAAATGGCTCATACTCTTCTGGTTGAAAGTCAACTCACAAGGAACTTTTGGGCAGAAGTGGTGAATACTTCTTGCTACATCCTCAATCGAGCCATGGTAAGACCTGTAATGAAGAAAACCCCGTATGAGCTCTTAAAAGGTAAGAAACCCAGTATTGGGTACTTCAGGATCTTTGGCTCCAAAGTCTTTATTCATAACAATGATAAGGTTGAATTAGATAAATTTGAAGCCAAAAGTGATCCAGGTATTTTCCTTGGCTATTCTGAACATTCTAGAGCTTATAGAGTGTTTAATCATAAAAGTAGAACTGTGGAAGAAACTCCACATGTTATCTTTGATAAGTCAAAGGCAAATACTAACAATGCAACTGTTCGCAGGATTGTTGATGATGATGAAGGAGCAATACTTGGAAACCAAGATGAAAAGCTCCTGTCGACAGACCTAAAAGAGGCTATCGACAGATATGAAGAAGAACCTCAAGAACTTCCTACCGAAGATCAAATTCCTCAAGAGCAAGACCAACCAGGTCCTTCAGCAATTAGAAATGTGAGGTAAAACAATATGAAGATGGCTTCTTCATCAATCAAGAAAAATATGTCAAGGAGCTACTGAAAAGATTTTAGTTCGAACAAGCCAAGCCTGCCTCAACACCAATGAGCACAAGCATTAAACTGGAAAATGATGAGAAAGGTAAAATGGTAGATGCAAAGCAATTCCGAGGTATGATTAGCTCTCTCCTTTACCTTAGTGCAAGTAGGCCGGACATTCAGTTCAGCGTTTGCCTTTGTGCTAGATACCAATCTAGTCCAAAGGAAAGTCATTTGCTTGCAGTCAAAAGAATTTTCCGATATCTCTCAGGTACACATGATTTGGGTTTATGGTATCCAGCAGGTAGAAGCTTCGATTTGATCTCTTATTCTGATGCTGATTATGCTGGGTGTAAAATTGATAGAAAAAGCACTAGTGGGTACTGTCAATTCCTAGGGGGTTGCATGGTTTCGTGGGCATCTAAGAAGCAACACTCAGTTGCACTCTCCACTGTAGAGGCAGAATATGTTGCTGCAGGGAGTTGTGCGGCATAAGTGTTGTGGATTAAAAGTCAGTTGTGTGACTACAACATTGACATTGGATGCACACCTATATTATGTGACAATACTAATGCTATCAATCTTTCCAAAAACCCAATTCAACATTCACGGACCAAACATATTGAAATAAGGCATCACTTTTTGAGAGATGAGGTAGCCAACAAGTCCTTGGAGCTTAGCTTCATACCCACTGAAAAACAACTGGCAGATATTTTCACAAAACCTCTATCTGAAGATAGGTTCACATCATTGAGAAGAGAATTGGGCTTGTGAAAAATGCAATAAGACCAATGCCCAATTATGGAGTAAATGATCTCTGTGTGGAGTGACTATGAGGTATATCAAATGGTGACATGTGGAAGAACAAGTCAAGCTTGTTCGAAAACTATCATTATGCGTGAGGAAACATCCTCCGCCAAGTATCCATAGTATTCTTATACATAAAGGTCTCACTTCGCAATAAGGTATTTGGTTTCCTTTAATTTTGTCATACACATCTCCTTAAAAGAATGATTTTTTTGGTGCTCACATGCTTATGGATGTTGTTTTGTGTGCAAATGCTTGGTATGTTGTGCATCTTATTGATTGTTTTGCTTGAATGATGAGTCATCACATGCACACACTATGAGGGAGTAAGGTAAGGCTAGGTGAGTGAAATTGGTACGAGATACCCCTTATATTCCATGTGTCTTTATCCCTCATTCATATGTGACAAATCTCTCACAACTCAAAGCCTTAAAACTATTTTTCCAAGCACCTGTCGACAGACAACATCCCAGCTGTCGACAGCCAAGTTCTCCCAGAACCATTACACTTCTGGCTCTCAGTACCTATCGACAGGCACACAAAGGCTGTCGACAGATACACATTCTTTGTGAAATTTCCATCTTTCTTCATCCCATATTCATGAGTGTGTCCATACTATTGATGCAAGGGGAGAATTGGGTATCCAAATCCACATTTTCTCAACTTGCACGTTTAGTTCTTGGATTTGGATCCAACTTTTAAACAGATTGGATATCCATCGCCGGCCAAAAGACACAGTCATACATGAGAGTGAAAGTTTGACAAAGGAATTCCATGACTCTGGTGCTGGTAGGAGTGTGGCTTTTGCCACATTTCGAGCTGCTCTGTGGTGGATTTGGAAGGAGAGATGCTCAAGGATATTTGACAACAAGCAACGGAGTTGTATGCAAGTTCTCATATCTATTCTTCTGGATATCCGCAATGTTACTGAATTCCACATTCAGAAGACTACCTCTTCCCCGAAGACTAATAAGATCCTTAGAAATCTCATCATCCAGAGGATCTAATTAGCTTACAGGTCTCCCTGTTGTTTTTTGGTGTTTTGACTCTTCTTTGTCAGTCTAGTTTCTTCTATGAATCCATTCCTATCGGCCTGTGATAGAATGGACTTTCTTTGTACATATTCCTTTTGTCATATTTAATACAAAATCCGGTATTACTTACCAAAAAAAAAAAGGGGAGAATTGGGTATGTATATAAAGTTACAATCTTTCATACTCACATAGTACCCAAGACACGATTAAATCACAATGATTTTGAAATAATACTCTTGTATGAGTCTAGGTTGTGTCATTAAGACAACGTTGTACAAATTTAATGGCTTTAACCTAACTCACTTGAATAACTCCCTTGTGGATAATCATTTTTCTCAAATGGATTGATAAGTTCGAAGGGTATTGAACTTAATGCTTTACATTGACTTTTGACCTTAAATAACCTTTGACCTTGATTTTAAGTTAAAAAAAAAAGGAGAAAGGCCACCTATTTCTAAACTCAAAAGTTCAACAAAAAATATATGAAATGGGCCAAAGACAGAGCAATGTTGAGTATCACTGAGTAACCGAGAACATGGGCATCACAAATGCCTGTCTTCGCATCAAAACGTTTATTCATTATCTCTGTACAATGGTATGATGGTCACTCACACTGAGTAACTGGGGGTACGAGCATTCCACATGTCTATCTTCACGTCAAAAGGTGAAAGTGATCCTAATTACCGCTTTTCCCCATTAATTTGATCAAAGAAATAATTCAAAGCATGAAATAGAGTGAAGCCGCCATACTATTAAATCAAGGGCAATATGATGTTTATTGTTAGTTGCTCATGTAGACATTATTTTCAAGTACCAACTGAACATCAACCACTAAGAAATATGTTTTTCTACAATGGTTTTATTCAAAGGGGTTATCTTATTCTCATATGCTTTTGTACTATGTCTTCTCAATGCTACAACTTAAGTCTCCCAGGGTATTACTTCCTAACCATTATAGACCTTTGATATGTCTTAATACTAGTGGGTATGACATTTTATAATGAGTATATACCAGTTTTCCACCTTAAAATCCTACTTGGACACTCATTCCACATTCATTTCTATGCAAATACCCTCCTGGCACAAGTCTGCCCAGCAGCTATCGACAGCTACAAGGCGCCTGTCGACAGCCGACTGCCTGGGCGGTTCAGACGCCCAACCGACGCACTTTTTGGCCGGATTTTATGGGCCCCTTCCCTTTCAAACTCCTACCAAACCTCTTTAAAAGGGAACCCACGTCTCCTCACCCCTTCCCCTTCTTCCAACAAGCCTTTCCTCTCTCTCTCAACCCTAACCCTCCTATCCAGGGCGCCAACCCCAGATTCTATCCTTCCTGGTTCTTCTCCTCCTCTCTGTCTCTCCTTCTTCCTGTCTTTCTATTTTTCAAGGCACATCTCCCCTTCATGCCTCTCCTTCTCCATGGCTCCCACGGGCAAACGTCTGGTGTCTCATCGGCGTCTCGCTTCTTCTGAAGTTGGCGAAGGCTCCCGGGCTCCTGCTGAGCGCCAAAGCAAGCACCAGAACGACTGTCTGCCGAAGCTCATTGTTCCTCCCAACCGCCAAACTTCTAAGGTCCGGGGCTCCTTCACCAAGTTCGTCCAGCCACAGTTTGTGGATTTCGAGTCCCTGGAGGACATGTTCCTCGGTCTCCAACCCCTGTTTGACACCCAGGGTTGGACGGTCTTTCTGTACTCCTACAAGCAATACTCCCCAATCGTTGTGACAGAGTTCTACAACAACCTGGAGCTATCTGTTCAAGGTGGGGAGTTTTACACCATGGTAAAGGGCACCACTTTTCAATATTCCCAAATCTCCTTTGCCGTGCATTTCAAATTCCTAACTCTGGGGCAAACATCCTTGTCAATCCCCCTACTGCCTCTGACTACTACACCCTAATCACCCACCAGATTTATCATCCCAGTGTGGATAACTTAAAGCTTAATGCCAATTCTTTCTCTCCACTGAATCGTCTCATTCATCACATCTTCACCACTCTTGTGGTTCCTAAAGGCGAAAGCCGGGAACTCGTCACTACAGTCCATAAGTCACTCTTCTACTACTTCCTTAGGACTGAGCAAATCAACCTCCCTCTTCTCATGGTTGACCTCATTAAACAATGCTTTACAAATTCTAAGAGGTCTATGCCATATGCCTGCCCTATCACATCCTTCCTATCCTTCATTGGCATTCCCATCTCTGATTCTGAATGTAAAAATCTCTCGTCCCGCAGTTCCTTTGATCTCACTGCGGTACATAGAATGGGATATAAGCTTGTGGATGGGAGCGTCACACGGACTCTCAAGGGTGAGGTGAGAGCTGTTGAAGAAGAATCGACTGAGGATGATGAAGATGATCATGATGATGAAGACTCCCCAACAGAGCCAATGGATGCTCAGGGAGGTTATGAAGAGCAAGCTGCACCGGCTCAAGCACAATCTCTTCAGGATTTCATTGCTGGTCAAATGGCCCAACTACAGACTCAAATCACTACGGGCTTTGAACATCTCAATGCTCATCTTGATCATGTTGATACAAGGATGGATGCACTGGCCGACACTCATGTGCAAATTCAGCATCGGCTTACCAGGCTCTCTACGGAGTTTCATGAGTTTCGTCATCCCCCTACTCCTGGGAATGATGATGTCCTGCGAGTCTAGGATTCAGTTTGGGATTTCTAGTTTTTATCTTTACTAGGTCTGGGTCATGAGTCTGGTGTCTTCATTTTGAGTCTGTTAGTTTGCTATGTCAGTTATGTCATTTCCCTTTTGCTTCTAGTTACATCATGTGCCGGATAACTTTTGTAACTGTGTGTCCTTCAAACTCAATCAATGAAATCACAGTTCTTTGTTTCATTTTCATCCATGAGTGCATGATTTGTCTTTTTGGATGTTGCCAAAAGGGGGAGAAACATCAATTGTAAATTTTGTCATCATCAAAAAGGGGGAGAATGTTGGGTTCTCATGTGCTTAAATGTTTTTGATGATGTGAACTTAATGGATGTTGCAATTGATTTTTGTAAAATGACAAATTTGAAAAAGACATGAATGAAATAAGCAAGTGCAAAAGTGATTAGCTATGTATTCATTGTATCTCATTTAGAATATCTTTTTATGTAGGTGTGAATGAATGCAAGACAAGCAACCAAAGTCAAGTACAAAAGACCTTGAATAAGACTTCAAGTATACACCTGTCGACAGCCAAGAAGAAGCCTGTCGACAGATAGACCATCCAGAACAAAACAAGCCACTGGAAGCTCAGTTGGAACAGTAGTTGTCGACAGCTGAAGCTTGCCTGTCGATAGATACAGATGGCCTGTCGACAGCAGAAAATCGCCTGTTGACAGATCTAGTTTTCCAACAACACCATGGTTCTGGAAACAAGTTTTGAGCAGTAGCTGTCGACAGCCATGAAGCGTCTGTCGACAACCAAAGTTTAAGTAAGATCTGATGGTCAGGATATGATCTATATTTGGGTGATCCCTTTAAGCATGAATCTCCATACTTGGACACCCATATATAAAGATCATATGGAGCTATTTTTGCAGCAAGAAGCCACCATACCAAAAACCCTAGCAAAGATCTAAGGAAGGCTTTCTCTCTACTGCTCTGCGTCAACCCTCCGTCCAGTTCGTGGAGGATCCATCTCACGAGCGGAGTTGAAGCCAGTTCGTCCTCAATTCAAGCTTCGCCTTTGTCACATGGTCATCAATGACGTGAAGTTTGAAGTCTTTTGGACGAATTTACTGAAGAGTTCTTATCATAGATTTGATCCTCAACTCAGAACTCTTTCTCTGTTCTACTTTCTACATCTCTATATGTGTGGTGGTGGTTCAAGCGACCCTTGTGCTTGATCCACGTGTGGTTTGTTGTTCTGATTGTGTGGTTGCATCAGACAACGTGGGTGTGTGTGTTGTAGAGTTGTACTCTTTTTTTTTGGTAAGTAATACCGAAATTTGTATTAAATGTGGAAAATGATGGAGTATTTACAATGAGACTTCCATACTATCACAGGACGATAGCTATGGATAAAAAAGAGCTTACTTGCAGCCCAAAACACAAAGTAATCAAACCCTTTTAATATTGAAATTCCGAATTATTCTGCTTTCCTTATGATTGGGTGTAACCCCCTGAATATAGAATTCAGTAATGCTTCGGACATCAGCAAGGATGGATAGAAGGACCTGCATTGGGCTGCAGCTTTTGGATTCAAAAATCCTCAAACACCTTTCTTTCCATATCCACCAAATCGCAGCTCTAAAA
Source organism: Colocasia esculenta (assembly GCA_014218235.1). Lineage (NCBI taxonomy): Eukaryota > Viridiplantae > Streptophyta > Magnoliopsida > Alismatales > Araceae > Colocasia > Colocasia esculenta. Next base: position 79,001,298 of record CM024766.1, read on the forward strand.
GTTACAAAAGCCATACTCCGTCTTGCATCTCGCTCATTGAAGTTCCTTATTAAGCTTTCTCCTTCAGCAATGGTAGTTTCTCTTGGACTGCGGTGAATGTCCAATCTATGCAAAAGTTGCATCCAAATCCACGAGCTGTAAGAACACTTGAAGAAAAGGTGATTAATGTGCTCATCATACTGTTTACAAAGAACACAGATATTTGGACCATGCAAGCCACGCCTTTGAAGGGCATCAAAAGTTGGCATCCCATTCATCAGAACCTGCCAGGTAAGGAGCGAGTGCTTTTGGCTTGTTGGCCTTTTCCAAACAATGGAAAACCAAGGCACTTTTGGGTAAATGACTCTCTTCAGATCATAGATGGTCTTATTGCTGATGGATCCATGCTTCCACACAATGGAATCCTCTTGGTTGCCCGAAATGGAGATGTTCATGATTCGGGGCCAAAGATCAAACATCTCAGGGGAAGTGGGGGGAGGAAGGCACCATTCCCCATCCTGGATAAAGGAGCTCACCGTGGCAGAGAGAGGCAACCCAATGAGCAATCTGATGTACTGACCGCCTAGGGAGAAGATAGATTCCCCATCAATCCATGGGTCATCCCATAAGTTGATAGAGTTACCATTGCCAATTTTATAAGTCACATGGGGTCGGATCCAGTCGCGAGCCTGAAGCATACCTTTCCAGGCTTGAGAATGATAGGATTGAGTCTTGGCCTCCCAGATGGATGTATTCCTCAGGTATCTGTTTCTCACCCAGTGAGTCCAAATGGTGTCATGATGAGATAGGAGTCTCCAGAATTGCATTGTGATAGTAGATGAATTCCAATCAGCCAAACGCCTAAGACCCAATCCTCCCTCTTCTTTTGGCCTGCATACATGAGCCCATTTAACAAGATGAAAAGGTTTATAATCCCCTGATGAATGCCAAAAGAAATTCCGAAGTAATCTCTCCACATCTCCAATGAGTCCCTTAGGTAATAAGAATGAGACAGCCCAATACAAGGAATAAGTTTGGAGAATGGAGCGGATTAGTTCCAGCCGACCAGCTCTAGAGAGTAATCTGGTTTTCCATGAAGCAATCCGCCGGGAAATTTTCTGAATGATAGGCACACAATGATGACTGGACATTCTGGTAGAGAAAATAGGAAGGCCCAGATAAGTGGAAGGAAGGGAGCCTTCCTGAACTTTGAGAGCATCAAGCAGCGGTCCTTTAGGATGCACCCTCTCCCCAATGAAAACTTTACTCTTCCCAGTGTTAAGTTGCAGGCCAGAATGAGAGTAGAAGTCTTCAAGAATATTTGATATGCACCGGGCAGAGGAGATAGTAGGTTTCATGAAAAAAAGCAGATCATCAGCGAAAACCAAATGAGACATTTTAGCTTCTCCATAAGTTGGAACATTCAACAATCCTTCCTTCATTTTCTGCTCAATCATAATGGAAAGTCCTTCCATAGCAACACAGAATAGGTAAGGAGATAATGGATCTCCCTGCCGAATACCATTAGAAGAGTTAAAGTAACCAGTTGGACTCCCATTAAGAAGAACCGAAAAAGTTGCTGAATTAATGAGAATATCAATCCATTGAACCCATTGCTCCAGAAAACCCATCTTCCTCAGAATCAATAAGATGAAGCTTCGGTGAACAGTGTCAAAAGCTTTCCTCAAATCAACTTTCATGCATAATAAGCTGCCTCTATGTTTGGAGTGGATATCTCTCACCAAGTCATTAGCCAGAAGAATGCTATCCTGAATCCTTCGACCTTTTAAAAAGGCCGACTGATTTTTGCTGATTAAGAAGGGCATGAACTCTTGCATACGGTTGGCAATAAGCTTCGTGAAAATTTTGTATAGAAAATTGCACAAGGAGATGGGCCGGAACTGATCAAAGGAGTCTGCATTTTCACTTTTAGGAATGAGGGAGATGAATGTATGATTTACCTGACGAAGCCATCTTCCTCCCTTGAAGAAATAGTGGATAGCGGCCAGAACATCTTTGCCAACAATACTCCAACACAGTTGAAAGAATTCAGCTGGAAATCCATCGGGTCCAGGACTTTTATTCTTCGGAGCATCCATAACAACGTCAGTGATTTCTGAATCCGTGAAGGGCCTCATAATTCTATTTCTGTCTTCCTCAGAAAGTCTTCTAGATGCTTCAATATCAGGAAAGACATAGCATTGTTGTTGATTTAGGAGGTCAAAGTAGTAAGATAGCGCATGTTCCTTGATCTTATAAGCATCATCAGTAACACTTCCATCCGGCAGCTTGCATCTTCGTATGGTGTTCATCATCCTTCTTCCTTTAATGCTAGCATAGAAAAACTTTGTGTTGTCATCAGTTTGTGTTAGCCAATGTTGTTTAGCTCGTTGTTTAGCATAAGAACCTTCCATACACAAGGAATGAAGATAGGTAGAGCGAGCTTGCTTCTCCTTATCAATATTGTCCTCATTCAATGGGTCAGTATCCAGATTATCTTGAGCTATTTGAAGAGCTTTGGCAGCACAGTTGACTTTGTTATGGATCTCTCCGAACTCCTCCCGATTCCACACCTTCAGAGCAAACTTGACAGCACGGAGCTTCTGGCAAAGAACATAAAGAGGTGTACCTTGAACCTGAGTTCCCCAAGCCTTCTCCACAGTAGGAATGAATCTGTCATGATGTGCCCACATGGAGAAGAATTTAAATGGTTTCGGCCCTCTCGCAATTGCCTCTTCAGTGGAAATTGTAAGACAAGCGTGATCTGAGTGCAATTTGTCACCATAAGAGACATAACTATCAGAGAAAGTATCTAACCAGCACTTGTTAATAAGAGCTCGATCAAGTCTGCAAGTAATTCTTCTGGCCCCCATAGAGCGATTACACTATGACATAGTATTACCTTCACTCTTCAGGTCCATCAAGGATGAGAGATCAATACAAGTATTGAAATCTCTAAGAATAGAAGGTGTCAGTCTACGTCCTCCAGTCTTCTCCTCCGGGGATCTGACACAGTTATAATCCCCCACCAAAATCCATGGTTCTGAAATATTAGTAGAAAGAGATAAAATATCCTGCCAAAGATTCTTCCGATCATGAGAAAGATTAGATCCATACACAGCAGTCACATAGAAAAGATTCCCAGTCAGAAGATCAGTGCACTTTAGATGAATAAGCTGGTCTGTCACATGAACACATTGAGCTTGAACACCAGTGTCATTCCACAGAACCCAAATTCGTCCCCCTGGATGCTCATTGTAATTGTGGATGATGTTCAGATGAGGTGCAATAGATAGCCTTCTTCTAACCATGTTATCTTGCTTAACTCTGGTTTCTAAAAGAATAATTACTGAAGCATTAGAATTCTGGATCATGCGCTTAACACTCAATCTATTTGTTGCTTTGTTCAAACCCCGCACATTCCAAGAGACAATCTTCATTATTGACTTTGGGATAGGGATCGGATTCTAGCTTGAAGCTTATCCATCTTATGTCCCATAGACATATCTAACGTTGCATGGTTTTGCATGGCTCCATGACGTGGAGCTGAAGGTGGCAGACCATCGCAAAAACCCCCCTCATTAGGCTTGTTTCCATTCATGGATGGTGTGGAAACCGAGTCAAGAGCAACAATAGATTCAGAATTTAAATTTTGTAAGGCAGCAAACCTGTTGATCGAATTCCTTCCAATAGAAAGATTCCCATGAGTCGCAACCCTTGTATTGTCTTGATGCTTTCCTTGTGTTGCTGTAGCATATTCTGTTAGAGAATCTAAATCATCAGATTTAGAAGGATTAGCAGAACTGCCTCCATATGATTTCCCACGCAAGGAGCGGGTGCAATCAGCCTCCTCCATATGCATCGAGTTGTTTAGATTTGCTTTGCTCAAATTGGCTTTATTTCCACGTAAGGAAGATTCCCCTTCCTTAGTTAAAGCTTGCGATCCTTCAATTGCCGAATCTTCCTTCCAACCAGCCGGTATGGTGCGTGGATGACCTCCCTTGCTTGTAGTAAAAGCCAACTCTCCTACCTTGCTTAAAATTCCATCTTTCCTTGCTCGGATATCCTCTTGCATGTCACCAATAGAATGAACAACTTCCCCCGTTACATCCTTCCTTTGGAGATGAGAATCCGCAGGACCATTACTCGTATCATCTCCAGACAATGGAGTAAAATCTGATATCTTGGTGTTATCTAACTCAATAGAAGATGAAGAACCCGCCATCTGAGTAGCTTTTCCTTTGACACGCCACACTTTAGTTTGGCTTTTTAATTGTGGTCTACATTCTCCCTTTCCATGACCATAAGATTTACAATCAGAGCAAATAATCGGCTTCCATTCGTACTCAACCAATATTGTATCAAAGCTTCCATCTTCATTCATAATATCAACTTCAGAGGGAAATGTAGCATCGGCATCAACCAAGACACATACCCGAGCGAAATGAAGCCTTTTCCTGTTCGAAGTGAGGGTGTCCATGTGAAGGGGTCGCCCTAAGAGGCTAGCTAGCTTACTCAGGCCTTTGACGGTCCACCATCGAAGAGGCAGACCTGGAAATTTCACCCATATCGGCAAGGTGCAAAGCGATTCCTTTTCCATTTGCAAATCAGGAGTCCACCGCCGAAGAACCAATGGATGTCCCCGAATGCTCCAGAACCCATCAAGAATCCGCTGGAGGTCCTCTTGGTTGAAGACAACAAGAAAGAAACCTCCCTCCCTCATCAGAAGCTCCATATCACCTTTCGGCTGCCATACATTAACAATGAAAGCATGGAGAGCAGTGTAAAGTGGCTTTAATCCAATACAGTATCCCATGAGAGCAAAGCGCCATGACTCCTGAAGATCTTTCGCATCCTCCCCCTCATACACCGCAAATTTCTTGTCTTGAAGAAGGACTGGTTCTATGAACTCCAGAGCCGTCCCTTTCACTTGAACCCCTTCTTTCACAGTTGCACCAAATAGAGAGGACCAAGGCCTACGAACCTGAGAGACTTTGGACCCCGAACGCCTAGCCTTGTGGACACGGTCTTCACGTTCCATCTCCCTTCCTCTGGATTGGCGATCTTCATAAGCTTTATGCACCGGACCCTTCCGCAAGCCTCCTTGCTCCTCGCTACCCCCGACCATCACAGCAAGGTCGGCCATGGGACAAACAGCAGAGTCAAAGGAAGGGTATAGTAGACCCCGGTTGGAGGAGTTCCAACCGGTGGCGGCCCTCAAGAGAGGAGATCTCTCAAGAGCCAAGGACCCCTCCTCTGCGCAGGGGAGAGCCCCACCCACCGCCTGTTGTAGAGTTGTACTCGCTCAGAAGCAGTTGTTCTGCGTGTGTGTGTGGGCGGTGGACGTAGGATACACAAGTTGTGTACTCCGAACCACCTTAAATCTTCGTGTCCTGTGGTTTGAATGTTTCATGGTAGATGATTGGTAGGCACGTTGATTAGGCAGATTGTTACTTGTTCTACTCACAATCATTACACACATCATAGTTCGAATTTCATATATATCTGTTTAAATTTTCAATAAGTCAGTGTTGAATCAAAAAGAAGCCCATAGTGTTTCCAATTGATAGTAATCTATTCAACCCCCCTTCTAGATTACTGTTATAGATAGTTCAACATATATTTCAATGAATGTATAGGGTTTTCAGTTAGGCTCTATTCTGTGTAAATCAGTAATGTTATATAGCAGAAATGTCATGACAATGTTGTATAGGCTATGCATATTAAGTTTTAAAGATTTTCTTTGATTATGTAAGGAGAAAGAGAAATAAGTGTGTACTAATCCATGTTATGAAGTTATGTTTGAGTCTCTTATTGCTGTTAGATGAAAATACAGACTCATAATGCTCAGTTTTCACACTGTGAATGTATGCTTCATTTACACTTTGTGCCATGCTAATTAGTCCAAGTACATGATAAATAATCCTAAGAAATGATGCTTGATTCAAAAAAATATGAAATTTGGTATGTGTAATGCATGACTAGGAAGAGAAATACTGTCAAAATTTCAGGATTTTCCAAACACTGTACTTACTTCTATAATTTTCTGAGTCATGAAAATGTATACGGAAATCAATAGATGTGAGAAAAGGGGCATGAATGTTGAATTTTGATATAAGCAGTAAATGTAGTATCATGATAGGTTGTTGTTGTACAGTAGAATGATGATTTCAAAAATAATGAAATGAATTGTGTAATTTATATTGTTGTCTTGCTAATCATGCATGATTTTATGAAAAAGCATGATAGAATTACATGTAGATATTAATTGCATGAAAACATGTTATAAGATTTCTGAAATGATATGGCCAATAAGACATTGCTATTATAGAGATGCCTACATGGAACTACACTATAGAATGCCCCAATGGGAACACCTACATAAAATTGACTACATGACTTCATTAGTTTCTAAGTACACATCGACTTCATTAGTCGATGTGTAGGTGAATCTACTTCATTCGTTTCATTGGTTCACCTACATAAAATTGAAATCCTAGAGGTAGACATGTTCTACTGGTTAAGGTGGGGAGGACTTCCCCCAGTATTGTGCAATGACCAAAAATTCATCACTGATTTGCCTAGGTGATAAGTGAATGTTACATTCTACATGATCTCTATTAATAGTGGGGCCATTCCTTGGCAACTATGCCTACATGCTACATGATATTGACTACATGCTACATGATATTGACCACAAGCTACATGATATTGACTACATGCTACATGATATTGATTACATGCTACATGATTTTGATTACATGCTACATGATTTTGTTTACATGCCACGCCACATGATGTTGTTTAAATGCTATGTCCTTCTACATGATAAAATCCACATGTTTATATGAATTGTTTCCTTTACATGATAAGTAACCATCTTATATGAAAATTGATTGACAAATGATCTAGAATACATTGACAGGTAAGAACTATATGGTATCAAGGATGAGTAATTGAATATGCTATCATGTTTTAAAAGTAGTTATATGATAAATCTTGAACTGTCATTCCTTGTTGCTTGCTGGGTCTAGTAGACTCACACTTGATTAACATTTCAGGAGAGACTGAGGATACCGAGGAGTTAGTCCATTAGGACTCTGAGCGTGAGGACGTGGGGGCTTAGGTCTTTATCTTGGAAGTGAGTTTGAGTGAATATGTATGTGAGAATAAATTGTAATTTGAACATTGTGTTATTTATGGACTTGTGAACTGTTATTACATTGGACTATTGTAGTTTCTTCTTTTATGCTCTAGACTTGGTATTTAATACAATGCTGATGGAAAAGCAAAATTCATTATGTTGTAAATTTGTTGGAAATTAGTTGTCATTTGTGTATAACTCAATCTGAACCGTTAAATGTTGGATGTTTCTGATGATCAGTCCATCCCCATATAATATTAATTATTGTATATTTTGGCGATCAACAAAAATCATCTAACAAGTTTTCATGAAGCTTAAGCACAGGAAATAAATCAAGAAAAGCCAAGCAAAACCTGTAAGTATTTTTTACCCTGAAGCATTTAAAGTTCAGAGCATATAATTTTTTCTAAGTACACATCGACTTCATTAGTTTCATAACGATTTTCTCATTTCTATCGATTTCATACTCATAAGGATTTGGTAAGTGACATACCGATTTCGGCCTCACAACGATTTTATAAGTATCGCATCGATTTCGATCTCAGAACGATTCATTAAGAGAGCGCATCGATTTCAATTTCAGAACGATTCGTATATACATCGATTTCCTTCTCATAATGATTTGATAGGTGAGAACAACGATTTTCTCTCACAATGATTGTGCTTCATAACGATTTTCTTCCATATCGATTCGACAAGTTATATAACGACTTGGTCGCCGTAACAATTCGATGAGTTACACAACGATTTGGTTGGTGTAACGATTCGATAAGTCTCAAATAATGACTTGGTCAGTATAACGATTCGATAAAGCAAAACAACGATTTGATCACTGCATCGACTTGATAAGTGAAATGATGATTTGTCTCTAGAACAATTTGGTTATAACGATTTGTTCACAACGACTCGCTTATAACGATTTATTTATAACGTCTTGCTTATATTCTCATATCGATTTGTCTCTACAACGATTTGGTTATTGACTTATAATGATTTGTGTGTACATCAATTTGTTTATGAACATGCAATGATTCACATGAACAACAACTCATTCTCTCAACGATTTCATAAGTCATAATCATAACGATTTCATGAGCCATAACGTCTTGATATTTTAAATACTTTGAAAAGTCAAAGTCTTCGTGCGTACAGCACCAATGTCCATGCATTTAATGCATCTGTGCACATCTCTGCACGAAATATATCTGGGTGTCTTCTAGTCTAATGCTTCTATGGAAAACCACTTTGTCTTAAGACAAAATGACATTTCCATTTTCGTGTGTAGTCCTATTGCTTAGCTTCTAATGTTTACTGACAAGCCAAGAGACAGCATAGCTGTCTACCGTTTATCTTTTTTTTGGTCGGTCAACCAAGAGATTTAATTAATAAGATAAAGAATATACAGAGTAAGGTTATCTGGTGAGACCACCCGATAAACTAGAATGAGACTACAACAAAGGGGATGACACTTTGGGTCAACTGGGTCCATAATAAGTATCTTCAGAATATGTCTATTTGGTCTTTCACTCAGAGGTCTTATCATTCTATGGCTTGGAAGGGTGTTCTGAAACAAAGGGACTGGATCCGTCAGCATATCTACTGCAATATCGGTGATGGGAACCAAACTAGTTTCTTTCATGATCCTTGGTTAGAAGGTCAAAGTATATACATGATGGTTGGCGATAGCATTAGACATCATCTTGGTGCTTCTAGTGACATCACTTGTGCAGCTTTTATTCAAAATGGGCAATGGCGCCTTCCTCCTCCCACCTCTATTGAGATGTTTGACATCTGGCCGAAGATTACTAAGATCCCCCTTGGTCAATTTGATACAATCACTTGGAAGTATGGCAAACTAAGCACCAAAGAAATCTGGAATAAAGTTCGTGAACAGCAACAAAAAGTGGGGTGGGCTGATTGGATTTGGAAATCTCCAACCGTCCAACGTTTCTCCCTTACGACCTGGCAGGCTATCATGCATAAACTACCCACTCATAATAATCTCAGGAAACGTGGCATTATCATTCCTAGTAGGTGCATCTTATGTTGTCTTTCTGAAGAAAGTGAAGATCATATCTTCTTCCAATGCCCTTATTCTATTCAGATTTGGAAAGACATTCTTCATCGGATGAACATAAGAAGGAGTCCTAGACAAAATATTCTTCAAGAAATATCCGCCTTGAGAGCTAGCTTCAAATCGGATGGTCTTGCGACTTCCTTCGCTCGGATTCTGTTCCGTGCTACCATTTGGTGGATCTGGTATGAAAGGTGTCGAAGAACCTTTGATGACACATCTCTTTCTGCTTTTCAGGTGACTTTAGCCATTATTGATGATACCCGCTCCTGCATTGAAGCGAGTCCATGTACTAAGTTGCCTTCGGGTCGGTCTAATGTAATTCTCAAGAGATTCAACATCAAATTAGCGCTTTCTTCTTAGATGACATTTTCGAGATAGTCACCAACCTGTGGTGTCATCTCCTTGTTCTTTTTCTCACTAGTTTACCAGGTTTCTCATCCTGGTAACTCTCCATTGTACTGCTTTATTTACATTAATATTATTTAATCTCTTGGTTGACCGACCGAAAAAAAACAAAGGGGATGACACCACAACTCGGTGACTATCTCCATAACCAAACTGTTAAGAACTTCTTAGCCTAATATGAAATCTCTTACAAATTGCTTTAGACCGACCCGAAGGAACCCGAGTAGAAGGATTCGCTTCAACACAAGAACGAACATCATCAATGATAGCTAAAGTGACTTGAATAGGAGAAAGCCTTGAGTCTTCAAAGGTTCTTCTGCACCTTTCATTCCAGATCCACCAAATAGCAGCACGAAATAGAACACGAGCCAAGGAAGTACCAATTCCATCTTTTTTGAAACTAGCCCTCAGGGAAGACATTTCTTCAAGTATGTTTTGGCGAGGTCTTCTTCTTATGTTTAGGCGGTGAAGTATACCTTCCCAAATTTCAATAGAATAAGAGCATTGAAAGAATATATGATCCTCACATTCTTCCTCTTGGCAGCAAAGAATGCATCTGCTAGGAATGATCATGCCACGTTTCCTAAGGTTGTTATGCGTTGGAAGCTTGTGCATAACCGCCTGCCAGCAAGTTAGAGAAAACCGTTGCACAGTTGGAGCTTTCCAGACCCAATCTGCCCAACCAACTTTTTTTTTTTCGGTAAGTAAAATGGTATTAAGAATGAATAAATTACAAAACCTTTGGTCATACAAGTCATGACCAGAGGTAGAAGACAACTAGATGAGTTCAGGAGAGTGCACCCCTACCCCAAAGGGGAGGAATGTTCTCACTCCACCAAACTACAATCTAGTTAAACAAAGCTGAAAAACTTCAATAAAACTATTCCATGACTACACAATCCGTAGACTATGGAATAAGGAGATACATAACAAAGTTTTCACCCAAATCCTTTTATGCTCCATGCTGGAAAATGGTAGAAGACTACCCATAGATGCGCAACAGCAGCCATGCCAAGAACCTGAAAGGTTAGTAGAAGGAGTCCAAGCATGGAATTGCAAAGTAGAATCATAAATTAAATCAAAACGTACAAGAACCAGGTAGACTAATAAGGTTTAATGATCTAATCTAATGAATGGTAAAGTTGAACCTAGTTAAAACCCCTTTCTCACGAGGAGATAATTTGGCATTCTTCACCTTCATTTCCATGCTACTTCTGATGTCATGCAGAATCTCAAGCAAGATGTGAACTTTATCTTTTCTTTTCCCTTCAAAAATTCTAATGCATCTCTCTCTCCATATCCACCAGATAGCCGTTCTGATTGCCACTTTCACCATCAACAATAGAATACCACTCTTAGTGAACTCTTGCTGAAGAGCATAGATTTCATTATGAAGAGAAGTGTGAGGCTTTCTAGATAAATCATATCTGCTCAAAATACATTTCCAAATCCAGCTAGTGTAAGTGCAGCTAAAATACAAATGATCAGCACTCTCATTATCATTCAAGCAAAGAACACATTGATTGGCCAAAATTCTACCTTTCCTTTGCAAGTTATCAATAGTTGGAAGCTTGTTATGCAGAGCCTGCCAAGTGCATAAAGAGAATTTCTGAACAGTAGGCCGATCCCAGGTCCATCTATTGTAGTACCAAGCATTCCCCTTGATTCTTGTTTCATTCCAGGCTGAGGTGACATTGAATTTACCATTATTATGCTTCCATATGATTGCATCTTCTCCACTATTCCTGATTGGAATTGTAGTAATTTGAGGCCAAAGAGTGATCATTTCATGAGTTGTTGCATTTGGGAGTCTCCAATCCCCTTCATGGATGAAACTAGAAATCTGCAAATTTCTAGGAGCACCTAAATCTTGTCTTATCCTATCACCATACAATTGGTATATGCTTCTTCCATTGATCCAAGGGTCATACCACATGCTAGTTTTATTTCCTGTAGAAATAACATAAGAAACATGCTCAACCAGCCATTTTCTAGCTTTCAAAATACCTTTGATTGCAGGCGAATAATAAGATTTGGGTTCAACACACCAAACAGATTTTCTCTTAAAGTACTTTTCTTTGATCCAACTTTTTGATGTTGTTCTCGAAGTCTGCTCCAAATTTCCTTTGTGCTACACCTACCTTGCTTCCAAGTAATAGCATCAGTTTGGGTTAGAGGCGTCCTCATGATAATTGGCCAGATATCGAACATGTCAATGGCGGTAGGAGGAGGAAGGTGCCACTGACCATTTTGAATAAAGAAAGCACATGTGATGTTGCAAGGAATTCCAAGATGATGTCTGATTCTGTCTCCTACCATCATATAAATACTTTTACCTTCTAACCAAGGATCATAAAAGAAGCTTGTCTGCCGCCCATCACCAACATTGTAACTGATGTGCTGAAGAATCCAATCCCTTTGTTTCAGAATTCCTTTCCATGCCATAGAGTGATAAGGTCTGTGATAAAAGGACCAGATAGACTCCTTCTGAAGATATTTATTATGAACCCAGTTGACCCAAAGCGAATCTTTTTTTTGAAGAATATCCCATAGGTTGCTAGTCGCACAGGCCAAGTTCCAATCCTTAATGCGACGAATGCCTAAACCACCTTCGCTCTTAGGTCTGCAAATACTCTTCCAGCTGACCATGTGAATTGGATGAGTAACAGACTGACCTTGCCAATAGAAACAGCTAAGAATTCTCTCAATTTCTTTGATAACTGTCACAGGGAGAAGGAAAGAAACAGTCCAGTATATAGAAAACGAGGAGAGGACAGACCTGATAAGCTCAAGTCTTCCCGCTCTGGAAAGCATCTTAGTCTTCCAACTCTCAATTCTTTGCTTGATCTTATCAATAATCGGCTGACAGAGATTCTTCTTGAGAGAAGTACTGAAAAGCGGCAGCCCTAAATAGGGTGTAGGAAGTTTACCAATGGGCACTTGAATAGCTTCTTGAATGGCCTTCTTGTTTCTCACTTTTCCCCCAATATACAGTCTACTCTTTGTAGAATTCAATTGCAACCCAGAATAGTGATAGAAGTCTTGCAGAAGACAATTGATTTTGCGAGCAGAAGAGACATCATCCTTGAAGAAGATTATGAGATCATCTGCAAAGATAAAGTGCGAGATGGACATAGCACCAGCCCGAGGCACTTTGATTTCTTGATGATGCACAGCATCTTCCATGAGGCAGGAAAAACCTTCCATGACAATAGTAAAAAGGTAAGGTGATAGAGGGTCACCCTGTCTTATACCATTGGAGCTTTTGAAGAACCCCGCCGGTCCTCCATTGACAAGGACCGAGAATTTTGCTGTTTCAAGACAACATCTGATCCAAGTAATCCAGGTAGAAGGAAAGTTCATTTTCTGAAGCATGAAGTATATAAAATCCCAGGAAACTGAATCAAAGGCCTTACATAAATCAGCTTTAAGACATATACTAGTACCCCTGTACTTGGAATGCAAATCCTTTGCTAAGTCATTTGCGAGGAGGATGTTATTCTGAATACGACGACCCCAGATGAAAGCAGACTGGTGGGGACTAATAAGGAGAGGAAGAACAAGCTGCAGACGATTTGCCATCATCTTTGTGATTATCTTATAAATAAAATTACAAAGTGATATCGGCCTGAAGTGATCCAAAGAATCAGCATTATCCTTCTTTGGAACAAGAGCAATGAAGGTTGAGTTAATTTGCTTTTCCCAATAACCACCATTAAAGAAGGATAGAATGGCAGTGGATACCAGATCCCCAACAATATCCCAACAAGAAATGTAGAATTCCGCTGGAAAGCCATCAGGCCCAGGACTCTTATCTTTAGCAGAGCTAAAAACCACCTGCCTAACGTCATCAACAGTGAACTGTTTCAATAGTCTCTCACCATCTTCAGAAGAAAGAATAGTTCGAACATTAAGATTTGCAGGCCAGGCTTCATGATGCTTGTTGAGAAGAGAGTGGTAAAAGGAGACTGCATGATTGCGAATATCAGATTGAGAAGTAAGGACCTCACCATCCACCCCCTTACACTTCTTGATAGAATTATGTACTCTGCGGGCTTTAATAGCTGCATAAAAGAATTTAGTATTTGAATCACCAAGGGATAACCAATTTTGCTTAGATTTTTGCTTGGCATACATTTCCTCATTTTCCAAGGCCTTGAAATAAAAAGACCGACAAATGCTTTCTTTTTGATGAATATCTTCATTACTTGGGTCATCCGCAAGCAGAGCTTGAACTTTCAAAAGGTCTTCCCTAGCAGTTGAAGTGCTAGTAATCACATTCCCGAAAATCTCCTTATTCCAATTCCGAAGAGCAATTTTAACCATTTTCAACTTATAACAGACTTGGAAGAGAGGAGCACCATTAGTTGGATATGACCATGCTTCTTTGACAACTGATTTAAAATCAGAGTGGGAAATCCACATGTTAAAGAATTTGAAAGGCCGAGGGGTGGAAGACTTGCTACTATTGAAAGTGACCGACATTAAAGCATGATCGGATACCACATGATTCCCATAAGATAAAATACTCTCCTCAAATTTATTGATCCAGTTAGTATTTACCATAACACGGTCCAATCTAGCCAAAATCTTCTGAGATCCAGCTTTTCGATTACTCCAAGAGAAGAGATTTCCAGAGTGAGGCAAGTCCAGAAGTGCAGCAGTATCAATGAAGTTATTGAAGTCGGCCAAGGTAGAAGTAGAGACCAATCTCCCACCAATCTTTTCATCTGGATGCCGAATAGTATTGAAATCCCCAAGGAGAATCCAAGGGTCAGAAATAGCATCCGAAAGATTGTAAAGATCCTTCCATAAGGTGCGTCTCTCATTAACAATATTGGATCCATAGATAGCAGTGAGGTAGAAGGTATCACCCGTATCCTTGTTTAGACAAGAAACATGAATAAATTGAGGACTTTCCAGAAGAGGAGATAAGCTGTATCTTTCAGAATTCCACATAATCCAGATCCTGCCACGCCAGGAGCTATTATAGTTGTGAAGCACATCAGAGGAAGACCAAATAAAATTCTTACTTTTATCCAACCTACTTTGTTGAATTTTCGTCTCACAAAGGATCGCAATATCACATTTAGCAAGGGACAACTCTTTTTTAACTGCTAACATTTTTGCTTTATTGTTCATACCCCGGACATTCCAAGAAATGATTTGCATGATTAATTTTTAGCAGCATGATAGATCGACCCTTGGTACGATCTAACTTCAAAATACGATCAACATCCTTTAATTTCGATGTATCAAAGTTGTGGAGATTAGTTTGAGCAGAATTCACAGTAGCTTCCTTCCCTTTCCCTCTCAAAGATGATTCTGACTTAGTATTGGATGCTTCGATGGGGGCAATATCTGCACTTCCTGTAGAAGATCTTTGGCCAGCAAAAGAGATGATTTTGCTAACACCATCCCCATGAACAACCGTGGATATACCATCCATTAAATCCACCGAAGAATCTGGGTTTACGCTGGGGAAATAATTTGAAACGGAGAGGATAGAGATTTCCTTAGCGGGCGGAGGATCGCATGGAGGCGGTGAACTTACCTTCTTTTCAGCAGGCATGCAACCACCGGAGAGAAAACCAGCTCCGCTCGAGAAAGGAGGATCTCCAGTAAGACCGTTGATTCCCACAACCACCAAGGATTCGTGATCAACCATATTTAAAGAAGCAGATCGAGGATTATTCCCTTCCAAGGAAGGAGGAGGATCCGGCTTTATACTGATACGAAAAGAGTTATCAGACACCGTGGCCCCCGAATACAGCTCATCGGCAGGTTCCGGATTTACACCAGATATAGGAGAAATGCAATCTGTCACCGTGGAACCAGTAACCATTTTTCTTAAATAAGCTTCTTTCCCTGCTTGAGAATTATTGGCATCAAAACTTCCGACTATCATAACCGGGTTTACGCTTAGAACAGGATTTGAAGAGACATTGTTCTTAGCCACCGAGGTGTCAGCAGAGCAGATCGTAATAGATGTTGGGATATATTCATTTGAAGTAGTCTGATCCTGTTCTTGAAGAATATCAAATTTGTTTGCCAACGCAATAACTGAATGAGAAAAAACTTTTTCTTTATGAGAAGTAGCATTCTTCACAGGATTTGGTTGAACACAGACTGACGAAATTGCATTAGGATTCTTAATACTATCATCGGTATTGTTACCTCTATCAGCTGCTTCCTCCAATGGCTGATCCACAACAGTTAACCCTGAGACTTCTTCATGGATAGCAAAAGCTTGAGTATCCAAGACAGAACTCGAAGCTTTTGGTCTCCATTCACGTCTAACTGGCTGAGCTAGAACTGCCTCTGACCGATCAGTTTTTAGAGAACAAGTGCCCTCCGGGTGCCCAAAAGAAGAACAAACTGAACACGCCTTCGGTTTCCACTCATAGTTCACTATAATCTCTTCCGAGTTACCATCATCATGGATCACCGTAATATCTGAGGGGAAGGAGAACTCAGAAGTTATAAGAACACAAATTCTAGCAAAGGAAAGTCTTTTCCTCGAAGCAGTCATCTTGTCCATGAACAAAGGCTTGCCAAGAACACTCCCCAACTTACTCAAAGATGTATGAGACCATAGGTGAAGAGGAAGGTTTGGGAAGGAAACCCACAGAGGAATAGAGGAAAGCATTGCTTTTTCCAACTTCACATCGCGATTCCATCGTTGAATAATTAGAGGATGGCCTCGAATATGCCAGAATCCTTCCAGGACCGTCTGCATGTCCTCCTCTAAAGCAAATACGCAAACGAAGAAACCACCAACCCGGATATGGAGATCGAAGCTTCCTTTTGGCTTCCATTGATTATCTATAAAGCTCTTGAGTGGAGAAAAAACTGTCTTTAATCCAACAATGTAACCAACCACTGCAAAACGCCACTCGGATGCAAGCTCATGCAAGTCTTGATGACAGAAGGTAGCAGCAGCACGGTCGCCATGCAAAATAGGTTCTATAAAATCCAGGCGAAGATTTGTGCTAGCAGATGGAGTAGCTCTCTCAAAGAGCTCATTCCATGCTTTCTTGGAAGAAGACACTAAGTGCACAGGAGCCCTTGACAAGGACCTACCTCGAGATCGCCCACGAGAAAGCTGACGCGGAGGTTGGTGAGCAGGGACACCTTCTGAGGATCCACGTCCAAGAACCGGATCACTCACGGCATTCACGGCAGCACCGCTGGAGTTCAGATCCCCTCCCTTAAGAGGAAGGGATGTCGCTCCTGGTGCAACCCTCACACGGGGAACCTCCATCCGACGAGCAGACCACCGGGAGAGGAGCTTGATGGGAGGGGCCACCCGCCGCCGGGAAGGCGGGGGTGAGCCCAGGCCACCACGCCCCCTACGCAAAACGTAGAGCTTCTCTCTCTAGAAACCTAGAGAGAGGATGGTCGCTTGATGGGAGGGGCCACCACTACTCAGCGCTGTCTACCGTTTATCATTTATTGTGTGTAAGTCTCTGACAGTATCGCACACTACAACATTGGACAATAAGAAGCTATAGGATATCGAGAAAGATCTTCTCTTTTGCATGCATGGAACATAAAGATCTGTTGACTAAAGGCTCTTCAAGACCATGCAGGCTAACATATACCAGAGCTTAGAGATAATGGATACTTCAACGTCTGGTTTTCAAAAAGAAGATATATATATTGAAGACTGAAGACTCTAGTGAGAAAAAAAGGATTTTGAATTCTTTACAAGTTTTCTCATCTGAGAGTTTGCAAGCATCAGAAGAGCAAGCCTCATTCCATTGTTCAAGCTCTTAGCTCTCTGCATCTAGTGAAAATCCTTGAGAGAGCATTAGTGTACTGAGAGAGTTCCTCTTTGTAGATCTCTTTCTCTCAGTCCATGCTTCAGATCAAGCATTGTTCTATTAGCTTGATCTAGGGGCTTGTCTTCCTTCGAACAACATCTTCGTATTGTTCCCTTCATGTTGAAGGAAGACCTGGGGGTTCCAGGGTGTTTTTCCCTTCGTATTGAAGGAAGACCTCGGTGTTCCAGGGTGGTGTTTTTCCTCTTCGGGTTGTGAAGAGAAGACCAGCTGTGGCTGGGTGTGTAAGTGTCCATAAGGGGGACTGTACCCTTGGGTAGTGGAATCTTGAGTTGTTGCTCAGGGACTGGACGTAGGACTCCTATGAAGAGGAGATCTGAACCAGGATAAAAATCCTTGTGCCGTGTGTTTGTTCTCTGTGTGTTTGTTGTTATTTCTCTACTAACACTAACAACCAAATGCAGTGTTTTGTATAAATGTTCTTGTCGACAGGTTTTGGTAATCAAGTTTTAAGAATCCCATAATCCTGTAGACTTGCGTCATCGTCCAGAGGACTTACACCGGCTCTTTCCACGATGCGCCAGGAGGAGGTGGGAGGTGCAAGCAAGCGGGTTGATGCTTCAGCGTCGAACCCAGGAATGGTGCAACTTACTAACCGAGGGAGATCTTTATCTGCTTCCCGGAGAAGGTCAAGATCAAGAGGGCCGATTGAGGTGGCTACGGCGGCTAAATCTTGGGCAAGCTTGTTCGCCCATCCTTCTTCAGGTGAGTCAAATCATGCTTTATCCTTCATAGAACCCTTGCTGGCGGAGAACGAGAAGATTGCTGTTTGCGATGCTGAGGATCTGCAGGAACTCCAGGGTGCTTGGGACCGCACGCTAGTTGGTTATGTTGTTGATTTAAAAACATCTTTCATGCCATTATCCTCTTTTATCAAGAGCAGATGGGGGGTGGTTGGGTTTGACCTTCACCTCCTTGAGAACAGTTTCTTTCTTTGCAAACTTGACAGTGAGGAAGATGTCTCTAGAATTCTCGAGGATTTCTGGTCCATACGTGGGCACCCTATGATTCTTAGAAGATGGGAACCTGGTTTGCAAATGGAGCTTGAAAGTCTCAAAAATATTCCAGTAAAGATTCACAGTTTGCCGGTTCATCTTTGGTCGAAGAAGTTTATTTCAAAATTGTGTAGCACAGTGGGAGAACCACTCTTCATGGACAGATTGACGGCGGAGAGAAGAAGACTGTCATATGCTAGAGCTTGTGTTATGGTTTCTTCTGAAGTCGAGCTTCCCAACTTCATTAATTACAAAGATTTAGATGGAACTATGCATCAGTTGCATGTGTCATTCTCATGGAAACCAAGAAGATGTGGAGCTTGTGGTTTGTTTGGCCACTTCCATGCTCAATGTCAAAAGAATAACGTGAAGGATTCTACGAATAAGGTGCAGCAAGTCTACAGGAGGAAGAACAATTCTGAAGTTGCTATTGACGTTCCCATCAGTGCTAATCCCAGGAAGGACAACACTCAAAAAAATGCAATTGTCGATCACAATAAATTTCAAATTTTAGATCAATTGGCAAGTGAAGAATCTATTGAGGAAGGACAGATTGACCAGCTAATAACAAGGAAATATTCTCCCACAGAAGGAGGCAATAGTTTGAAAGAAGCGGGACAGATTATTGGAGAGGAAGATAGAAGGAGATCTTCCAAGCAGGGAAATGGGACAGGAAATGGCGATTTGCATGGTGAAGATCCGAAAAAGAACCAGGAAGATAAGGAAATAGAATCGCATAGCAATGTAAAGAATAAAGATTCTTCTATGCAGAGCAAATCCACGCAAGGCAATATGGAGTATAATGGGCAGAGACAAATGCAAAATGGAAATACCTCGTCAGAAGGAAACCAGATTTTAGTTTACAATTTATCTATGGAATTAAATGAGAGCATGCAAGAGAAAGAAGGTGTGCAGAAGGATTCGTTACGTAAGGAGCATAGCGGCGGTGATGATAGCAACCTGGCGGTCAGCTTACCTCCCCCATGCATTACCTCCTCCACATGGAACCCTGTTGCTTTTCGTGATAAGCTGCCTTCTTTGTTGGTTGGGGAAAGACTTCTTAAGGAGTCTGCCATTCCTTCACCGGATAGTAATGGATGTCAAAACAAAAAATTTAACTCCTTAAATGTGGTTGATGAAATGGACAAAAGGAAGAAATTGGGGCAAGGGATTCCATCCAATGCATCCAAGTACAAGTCTAAAGAAATTCGTTACCGGAATTAACTCATTGTTTCCGATGAAGATCATCAGCTGGAATGTCAGAGGTATCAATAAGAATTCTAAGAGAGGGGAGCTTAGACGTCTCATCAAATCCAATCAGAGTGATATTGTCATCTTGTTAGAAACCAAGATCAAAGAGAGAAATGTGGATATGTGTAAAGATCAGATATGGGCTGATGCTAGCCTTATACACAATAGTAATTGTTCGAATGGCAGAATCTGGGTTCTTTGGGATCACAATAAATATTCTCTGGATAATGTTTTACTGATAATCAAGTCATTCATCTTTATTGTACAAATCTGGAAACTGGAATGAAGTTTTTCTTATCGGCCATTTATGCTTCGAATCTACAGCATGAAAGAGATTTTCTGTGGAACAATCTTATTAATCACTCCCAAGCCTCAGTGGGTAATGATCCTTGGATTATTTTAGGTGACTTCAACTGTATTCGCCATGTTTCTGAGAAAACTGGTGGAAAACCTGTCCCTCATCATATTCTTCATTCTTTCAACTCTATGATTGTGAATGCGGGGCTGATGGACATGAAATATGTTGGGAACACTTTATCTTGGTCTAACTGTTCTTTGGGAAATAAAAGAATTGCAGCTATGCTTGATCGATGCTTGATTAATGACCAATGGTTAGCTTTATACCCGGAGGCTTATGTGGAATTCTCAGCTTCTTATTTCTCGGATCACTCCATGTTGATTGCCCACTCTACGGAGGTCATTCCTTCTACGAAGAAGCCTTTCATTTTTTTTTTGGTAAGTAAACTTAAATTATATTAGAATAAGAAATAATATACAAAGAGCCATATCTACACAAGCCGTAGATTATGGCTGAAGATCCCGAGGCAAATCTAGGAGAGTGCACCAACCCTCATAGAGGGAAGATGTTCTCACTCCACCAGAGTACTGCCTTGAAGAGATACAAGTAAAAGATAAAGTTTCATGACTACACAATCCGTAGTCTATGAAAGTACAAAGATAAGCATTTTGTGGACACCCTGTCATAACATGAGACCAGCAACACGAATCTGAAAAAGACAATAAGATAGTAGATCTGAACTTGAAAATAACTGTTAGTGATGAGACAATAATAAGAAAACTAATCATGAAACTAATCGAAAGAGTAAAAAAAAAACCAGATCTTGATTATATGCCAGTGAAGTTGAATCTTAAAAGGACCCCTTTCTCCCTCTTGGTTAGACCGCCCTTAGGTAAGTGCTGCTCCATCAAAGTTCTAGTATCATAGAGAATGTCAATGAGAATGTTTGCTTCATTTCTGATTTTCCCCTCAAAAATGCGAACACACCTCTCTCTCCAAATCCACCAAATCGTACATCTGAAAGCACATTTAATATGACTGGCAAGGATACCTTTAGTAGGGAAAGAGTGCATCAAAGCTTGAATTTCTGCATGGATACCGGAAGAAGGTTTTCTGCTGAGATCAAATCTCTTAATGATTTCATACCAAACCCATTGAGAAAAGAAGCACTCAAAGTAGAGGTGATCAGTTGATTCATTGCTGCAATAACATAAGGTGCATCTATTAGCAATAGAATATCCCTTCTTTTGTAAGATATCATTAGTGGGCAGCTTGTTGTGAATAGCTTGCCAAGTGCAAAGAGTGCTTGGGCGATGAAGGACGATCCCAGACCCACTTATAATAAGACCAAGGAGGCTGCTTTTCCCTAATGTGATTCCAGGCTGAAGTGGCACTAAATTTCCCATGATCATGAATCCACTTAATCTCATCACTTAAGTTGTTATAAATAGGAACAACTTGAATATGAGGCCAGAGAGTAATCATATCAGCAGTCGTTGGATGGGGGAGACTCCATTGACTTTGATGAATAAATTCTGAACAGTTATCTCCTTAGGGGCACCCAAATCTTGCCTAACCCTGTCACCATAAACATTATGGATACTTTTACCTTGGAGCCAAGGGTCATACCACATACTAGTGGACCTTCCATTAGAGATAGTATAGGATATGTGTTTGCTGATCCAGTCTCTAGCTTTGAGGATACCCTTCCAAGCAGCAGAGTGATAAGATCTACATTTAGCTAACCAAATGTTACTTTTTGCTAAGTACTTGCTGTGGATCCATTTAATCCAAAGAGACTCGGCGTTTTGCAAAATATCCCAGAGTTGCTTTGACATGCAAGCTTTGTTCCACTCTTTAAGCTTTCTCAAGGATAGTCCACCTTCCTCCTTAGGAGTACATATCTTAGCCCAATTAACCATGTGGATTGCCTTTCCTGATCCATGACCATTCCAGAAAAAGTTGCAGAGTATTTTATCAATCTCATGGATGAGACCAGCAGGAAGAAGGAAGGCATTAGACCAATAAACAGCATAGGATTGGAGCACAGAACGAATAAGCTCAAGTCTTCCTGCTTTGGATAAGAATCTAGTTTTCCATGCATTAAGTCTGATTTGTATTTTTTCAATGATAGGCTGACAGTGGATCTTCTTAACGGCCATGGAGACAAGAGGAAGCCCCAGGTAAGGACAAGGAAACGAACCCTCTTCAACCTTCAAACAAGCTGTGATACCATCCTTGTTTTTAACTCCAGCACCCACATAAACCTTACTTTTGCTGTGATTTAGGTGAAGGCCCGAAATCTCACCAAACTTCTCAAGAATATAAGCAAGTTGCTGAACCGAGTGGTAATCATTCTGCAAGAAAATAATGAGATCATCCGCGAAGATAGTGTGGGAAATGTAAGTAGTACCAGCATGAGGTACTTTGAGTTGACCATTCTGAACAGCCTTATCCAATAAGCAAGTCAGACCTTCCATGGCAATAGTGAAAACGAAGAAGCCTTTCAAGTTCTTCAATATATGGAAGAATCACCCCAACTTTATGCATGTGGTTAGGAAAGCATGGAATATTAATCCGCATGGTTCTCCGACTTTTGTTCTCTGTCAGAAATTGAAGGAAGTCAAAAACGCCTTGAAAAAATGGAACAAAGAAGATTTTGGGAATGTGAATGACAGTGTCAAGAATTTAAGAGCTCGCCTTGCTGATGTGCAAAAGACCATTCAGAATAAACTGCTGGACAACCATCTGATTGAGGAGAAAAGAAAGATCAAACATAAGTATCTTCAAGCTATGGATAATGAGGAATCTTTCTATAAACAAAAATCCAAGCAGCAGTGGCTTACCTTGGGGGACTCTAACTCTAAGTTCTTCCATGCTTCTTTTAAAGCTAGAAAAGCCGCCAATACAATCAAAACTTGTATTGATTCTCAAGGAAACAAAGTCAGTGACATTGACAAGGTGAAAGAGTATTCTGTGAATTTTTTCAAATCACTTCTAAATCAGAATACTCACCAGTGTGCCATTGATGAATTAATAATCTGCGCACTTTGGAAGTGGATGACATTCAGAAACTTTGCCAAGATGTCACGGGAAATGAAATTAAAGAGGTGGTTTTCAAATCTCCTAAAGGAAAGAGTCCGGGTCTAAAGGAAAGAGTTACGTCAATGGAATAAAGATGAGTTTGGTGACGTTATGGACTCTATGAAGAAAATTCGTAACTCTCTTTCCCAAATTCAGAATCAGCTCCAACTTAATCCATCTGACTATACTCTGATAGCCAAGGAGAAGGAGATCAAAAAGGATTACATTAAGGCCATGGAAAATGAGGAAGCTTTTTATAAACAAAAATCGAAACAGAATTGGTTATCTCTGGGGGATTCTAACACTAAGTTCTTCCATGCATCTTTCAAAGCTAGAAAAGCTATCAACTCCATTACTAGATGCAAGGATTCGAATGGTAATGATATTGTGGACATGGACATTGTTAAGAAGTATTCAGTGGATTTCTATTCTTCCTTGCTTAACCAACCTGTTCAGGACTGGTCTCATGTTAACATTGAACCGAGATTTAAGATAGACGCTACAGAAGATCTTTGTATGGACATCACGAAAGAAGAAATTACTAAGGTGGTTTTTCAATCTCCCAAAGGCAAGAGTCCGGGTCCAGATGGTTTTCCTGCTGAATTTTTTCAATTCTCTTGGGAAGTTGTGGGCGAAGATGTCATTGAGGCTGTCCTTCATTTCTTTCGGAATTCTAGGATGCTTAAGCAACTCAATTGCACTTTCATTGCTTTAATCCCGAAATCTGATGGAGCTGATTCTTTTGATCAATACCGTCCTATATCTCTTTGTAATTTTGTTTACAAAGTCATCTCCAAGATTCTTGCTAATCGCTTGCAGAAAGTTATGCACAAACTTATTAGCCCGAATCAATCTGCTTTCATCAAAGGGAGATCCATCCATGATAACATTCTTATCACCAATGATATTATCAAAGATCTTCATTCCAAAACCAAAGGTAATATCATGTGTTTTAAGGCTGACCTCAGGAAAGCTTTTGATTCTTTAAACAGGGATTTCATTTATTACATGATGACTAAGATGGGATTTCAAGAGAAATGGATCAACTGGATCAAGAATTGCATTGAGAATCCTTCTTATTCGGTTCTTCTTAATGGTTCTCCCACTGGATTCTTTAATGGTAGAAATGGGGTCAGGCAAGGAGATCCCCTATCTCCCTACCTTTTCACTATTGCTATGGAGGGATTATCCTGTCTTCTGGAGGATGCTGTCCAAAATGGTAATCTTAAGGTTCCTTCGGCTGGTCAATTGAGGCTATCTCATGTTGTTTTTTCTGATGATTTGATCATCTTTCTAAAAAATGATGTCCAATCAGCTGTTAACCTTCGAAGTTTGCTGAATGACTTTGATACTTGTTCTGGCCTTAAGTTGAATCATGACAAAAGTAAGCTCTTTCTCGGTGGAGGTGTTCTGAATAAAGATGACTTTCTGCACATTCTTGATGTAGGGGAAGGAACTTTACCTGTCCCTTACCTTGGACTTCCTCTTTTATCTTCCAGTATTAAGAAGGTGCATTGTATTCCACTCATTGACAAGATCTCTAAAAGACTCAAATCTTGGAAGAATAGACTTCTCTCTAAGGCAGGCAGGCTTGAATTGATTAGATCGGTTTTGCAATCCTATTCCATCTATTGGAGTTCAGCTTTTATTCTTCCTAGTGGTCTCATTACTCAAGTTGAAAACATGCTTAGAGACTTCTTCTGGAAGGGTTGCTCTGATAAGTCTGTCATGAACACTGTTAAGTGGAGTATGATATGTAGGCCGAAGAAGGAAGGAGGTCTGGGAATCAGAAGACTCAAAGACTGGAACCGAGCGGCTTCTATCAAGAATCTTTGGGATGTTTTACAACGAAGAAATTCTATCTGGATTGATTGGATCTATAGCAAATATCTGAATAAAGAAAACATCTGGTTGATCAAATGTAGATCCTATTATTCTAGTGCTTGGAAAGGTGTCCTCAAAGAAAGAGAATGGATGCAAGATCAGATCTCTTACTATATACATAATGGCTATTCTTTTAACATGTGGTTTGATCCTTGGCTGGATGGGAAAAGCATCTTTCAAACCTATGGAGACAACATCCGTCACCACCTTGGTGCTAGCAAAGATTGCACTATTGGTCACTTTATTACCCAGGGTAATTGGAATCTGCCGCCTCCAACTTCTCATGAGATGATCACTCTTTGGCCTATTATTAGGCAGATTATCATTCATACAGGGCAAGGAGATAAGATTCAGTGGAAGCATAATGGGGGAACTTTTACCATTGCTTCTGCGTGGAATGTCATTCGAGATCAACATCAGGAAGATCAGCATCACACTTGGATTTGGGGTAAGCCGGGTGCACAAAAATTCAACATTTGTCTTTGGCAAGCTCATAATAATGCTTTGTTAACTCAAGACCACTTAAAAAGGAAAGGAGTTCAATTGGCAAATCGATGCACACTTTGTAATCAGCAAGAGGAAAGCAATAGCCATCTTTTTTTCAAATGTCAATTTAGCATATGGATTTGGAAGGAAATAATCAAAAGATTTCAGTTCAGTAGAGCCCCGGAGGATAACCTGGATAACGAGATAGAGAAGCTCAAACATAATTTCCCTATCCATAATGTGGCCTGGAAAATTGCTCAATTAGCCCTTAAGGCTACGATCTGGTGGATTTGGCGTGAGAGATGTATGAGAATTTTTGAAGAAAAGCAAAGATCGAATATGCAGGTCCTTATTAGTATTTTGTTTGACATCAAGATTTGCATAGAGGCGACCAGGTTCTCTGCGCCATCAAGAAGAGAGAAGGAGATTCTGAAGCATTTCAACATTACCATCAATTAATCTTCTTTGTAGTTCTTTTTTTCAGAATTGTTTACTCATAGTCTACAGCCTGTGTAGTCATGAGTGGTAGTTTGGAAATCCTTGTGTGAGGGCGGTGGAGTGAGAACATTCCACCTCTTTGAGGTGGGGTGCACTCTCCTGATCTCCACTAGGATGTTCCTCCTTTGCCCTGCAATTTTGTAGGGCATAGGCTTGTAAATTCGCTCTCTTTCAATATATTTTACTTACCAAAAAAAAAAAGAGTCTGGGTCCCGACGGTTTCCCTGCAGAGTTCTATCAATATACCTGGGAGATTGTAGGTGGTCAGGTTGTTGAGGCTATGCAACACTTTTTCAGAACTTCCAGACTCCTTAAGCAAATCAATTGTACTTTCATTGCTCTAATTCCTAAATCTGAAGGGGCGGATTCCTTGGATCAATACAGGCCGATATCTCTTTGTAACTTTCTCTACAAGATCATATCTAAGATTCTTGCTAATCGGCTGCAGGTGGTTCTTCCAAAACTAATTAGTTGCAATCAGGCTGCTTTCATCAAGGGACGATCTATTCAAGATAATATTTTGCTGGCCAATGATATTGTCCGTGATTTGCATTCTAAAAGTAAAGGAAATCTTTTGTGTTTTAAGGCTGACTTGAAGAAGGCTTTTGACTCCCCTTAACAGAAATTTTATATACCTCATGATGAACAAGATGGGATTCCCGGAGTTGTTTATAAATTGGATCAGGAATTGCATAGAAAACCCCACTTTGTCAATTCTTTTTAATGGCTCTCTGGCTGGTTTCTTCCAAGCTACTAATGGTGTCAGACAAGGTGATCCCCTATCTCCTTATTTATTTACCATTGCTATGCAAGGCTTCACTAACTTGATGGATCGAGAGGTTCTCCATGGTGATATCAAGATTCCTTCGGCGGCTAATGTTAAGATCTCTCACATTGTTTTTGCGGATGATCTGGTTATTTTCTTCAAGGATGACATTAATACAGCTGAAAGAATTAAGAATGTGTTGCGTGTGTTCTCTGCTTATTCGGGGCTGAAACTTAATCATAATAAGAGCAAACTATTCATTGGTGGTAAAGTCAGACACAAGGAGATGTTTCTTAAAATCATGAATGTTGGGGAAGGTTCCTTACCACTTATCTTGGTCTACCACTTATTTCCACATCAATCAAGAAAGTTCATTGTGTTCCTCTCATTGAGAAAATCAGCAGAAGATTGAGTTCCTGGAAAAATAAGCTGCTATCTAAAGCTGGGAGGTTACAACTTATCCAATCTGTGCTTCATTCTTATTCTATATATTGGTCTTTAGCATTTTCGCTTCCTAAGGGGTTGATTCACACCATTGAGCACCTTATTCGAAATTTCTTTTGGAAAGGATGTGCTGACAGGAAAACTATGCACATGGTTAAATGGGATGTCATATGTAGGCCGAAAAAAGAAGGAGGTCTTGGGGTGAAAAATATCCTTGAGTGGAATAGAGCGGCTTCAGCTAAGCTTTTATGGGAGGTTTTGCAAAGGAAGAATTCCCTATGGGTTGATTGGATACATTCTAAATATCTTTCTAAGAACATCATATGATGTATCAATTGGAAGGCAAACTACTCTAGTGCGTGGAAAGCGGTTCTTCAAGAGAGGGATTGGATGAAAGATCAAATCACCTATCATATTGCAAGTGGTAATTCTATTAATATGTGGTTTGACCCTTGGCTGGTTGGTAAAAGTATTTATGAGATGCATGGGGATAGAGTCCGGCATGATCTGGGAGCTTATAGAAATGCGAATATCTTTTTTTTGGTCGGTCAACCAAGAGATTTAATTAATAAGATAAAGAATATACAGAGTGAGGTTATCTGGTGAGACCACCCGATAAACTAGAATGAGACTACAACAAAGGGGATGACACCACAACTCGGTGACTATCTCCATAACCAAACTGTTAAGAACTTCTTAGCCTAATATGAAATCTCTTACAAATTGCTTTAGACCGACCCGAAGGAACCCGAGTAGAAGGATTCGCTTCAACACAAGAATAGAAATGCGAATATCTCTCACTTTATTGTGAATGGTGAATGGTGCCTGCCTACAGCTACTTCATTCCAAATGATTCATCTGTGGCCTATTATTCGAAGTATAAGAATCCATAGTGGCAATAATGACATGATTATTTGGAACTACAATAATAGCAAATTCTCCATCCAATCAACATGGAATGAGATCAGAACCAAGTATGAAAAAATTTGCCATTACCCGTGGATCTGGGGAAGGCCGGGTGCTAACAAGTTCAAACTTTGTACTTGGCAAGCTACTTTGGAAAAGCTTCCAACTCCCTCATGCAAGGGAGAGGATATCATTTAGCTAATCAATGTGTTTTATGCAGATTTGAAGGTGAAAGCAACAAGCATATTTTCTTTAACTGTTCTTATTCTCTGTGGATCTGGAAAGAAATTTTGAAAAGATTTCAGGTTAGAAGACCCCCAGAGAATGGTCTGAATATTGAGTTGAATAAGCTCCACAATAATTTCCCCATACACAATGCGATCCAATCTCTTGCTCACCTTGCTTTGAAGACTTCGGTTTGGTGGATATGGAGGGAGCGCTGTTGTAGAAGTTTTGATGATGTTAGCCGAAGCAAGATGCATGTGCTTATTTCCATTCTTCACGATATCAAGATATGTATGGAAGACCACCATTATGATTTGAAAGAAGAAAGGGAGAAGGACATCTTTAGGAGATTCAACATATCTATATAGCTAGGTTCCTCTTGTTGTGTTCATCATTCTCTAGCTTTTTTCCATTCATAGTCCATAGCTTATGTGGTCATGAATTGCTTTCGTTTGTGATCCTAATGCTGTGTACGGTGGAGTGAGAATATTCTACCTCTCTGAGGTAGGGTACACTCTCCTGTCCTTCATTAGGAGTTCACTACCTGTGTACCACTCTTACGGTCACGGGGTTCTGTATATTATTCGCTTTTCTTTAATGAAATTATTACTTACCAAAAAAAAAAATGCCCAACCTAATCCGGGAATCCAAATCGGATTCCCTCAGTTCGCACATGTCAATTTAACCCACCCGGTCATGTTGGATCGAATGGCACGTTGATCAGATCCCTATTTGGGATTTTGGACCCCCAGGTTGTGTGTTTTGACCCTTTAGACTCGGGTTTTTTTAGATCCGTCATTTCAATGCCAAACCCAATCCGGGAATCCAAATCGGATTCTGTGAGTTTGCACATGTCAATTTAACCCACCCGGTCGTGTCGGAGTGAACGACACACCGATCAGATCCCTATTTGGGATTTTGGACCCCGGGTTGTGTGTTTTGACCCTTTAGACTCTGGTTTTTTTTAGATCCGTCATTTCAACGCCCAACCCAATCCGAGAATCCAAATCGGATTCCGTCAGTTCGCACACGTCAACTTAACCCATCCGGTCGTGTTGGAGCAAACGGCATGCCGATCAGATCCCTATTTGGGATTTTGGACCCCCGGGTTGTTTGTTTTGACCCTTTAGACTCGGGTTTTTTTTAGATCCGTCATTTCAACGCCAAACCCAATCCGGGAATCCAAATCGGATTCTGTGAGTTCGTACACGTCAATTTAACCCACCCGGTCGCGTCGGAGTGAACGGCACGCCGATCAGATCCCTATTTGGGATTTTGGACCGCCGGTTGTGTGTTTTGACCCTTTAGACTTGGGTTTTTTTAGATTCGTCATTTCAACGCCCAACCTAATCTGGGAATCCAAATCGGATTCTGTCAGTTCGCACACGTCACTTTTACCCACCCGGTAGTGCCGGAGAGAACGACACACCGATCTGATCCATATTTGGGATTTTGGACCCCCAGGTTGTGTTTTGACACTTTAGACTCGGGTTTTTTTAGATCCGTCATTTCAACACCCAACCCAATCCTGGAATCCAAATCGGATTCCGTCAGTTCGCACACGTCAACTTAACCCACCCGGTCGTGTCGGAGCAAACGGCATGCCGATCAGATCCCTATTTGGGATTTTGGACCCCCGGGTTGTTTGTTTTGACCTTTTAGACTAGGGTTTTTTTTAGATCCGTCATTTCAACGCCCAACCCAATCCGGGAATCCAAATCGGATTCCGTGATTTCGCACACGCCAATTTAACCCACCCGATCGCGTCGGAGTGAACGGCACGCCGATCAGATCCCTATTTGGGATTTTGGACCGCCGGTTGTGTGTTTTGACCCTTTAGACTTGGGTTTTTTTAGATTCGTCATTTCAACGCCCAACCTAATCCGGGAATCCAAATCGGATTCTGTCAGTTCGCACACGTCACTTTCACCCACCCGGTCGTGTCGGAGTGAACGGCATGCCGATCAGATCCCTATTTGGGATTTTGGACCCCCGCATTGTGTGTTTTGACCCTTTAGACTAGGGTTTTTTTTTAGATCCGTCATTTCAACGCCCAACCCAATCTGGGAATCCAAATCGGATTCCGTCAGTTCGCACACGTAAATTTAACCCAACCGGTCGTGTCGGAGTGAACGGCACACCGATCAGATCCCTATTTGGGATTTTGGATCCCCGGGTTGTTTGTTTTGACCCTTTACACTGGTTTTTTTAAGATCCGTCATTTCAATGCCCAACCCAATCTGGGAATCCAAATCTTATTCCGTCAGTTCTCACATGTCAATTTAAGCACCCGGTCGTGTCGGAGTGAAAGACATGCCGATCAGATCCCTATTTGGGATTTTGGACCCCGGGTTGTGTGTTTTGACCCTTTAGACCCGGGTATTTTTAGTTCCGTCATTTCAACGCCCAACCCAATTCAGGTATCCAAATCGGATTCCGTCAGTTCGCACACATCACTTTAACCCACCCGGTCGTGTCGGAGTGAACGGCATGCCAATCAAATCTCAATTTGGGATTTTGGACCCCGGGTTGTGTGTTTTGACTCTGGTTTTTTTTTAGATCCTTCATTTCAACGCCCAACCCAATCCGGGAATCCAAATGTATTCCGTCAGTTTGCACATGCAAATTTAACCACTCGGTCATGTCGGAGTGAATGACACGCCTTTCAGATCCCTATTTGGGATTTTGTACCCCGGGTGGTGTTTTTTGACCCTTTAGACTTGGGTTTTGTTAGATCTGTTATTTCAACACCCAACCTAATCCGGGAATCCAAATCGGATTCCCTCAGTTCGCACACGTCAATTTAACCCACCCGGTCATGTTGGATCGGTTCCTCTTGTTGTGTTCATCATTCTCTAGCTTTTTTCCATTCATAGTCCCCAGCTTTTTTTTTTGGTCGGTCAAATGAATGAATTAATGAAAGGAGAAAAAGTACATAAGGACTATAAGGCAAGAATACCTTATAGTCTAGAAGGAGAAAGAACGATAGTTGACACCACAAGTTGGTGACTAACCATCAAAAGCTAACTACTCCAAGAGGAGCATACAATCATTTATTAAGTCTAATGTTGAACTTCTCGCACAAATCTTTTGACCGACCAGAAAGAACAAGGCCTTGGTGATTGGCCTCTAAACAACTCCGAACATCTTCCATAATGGATAGAGCCGTGTGGATAGGATTGGTGTTGATCTCCTCAAATATTCTAGTGCATCTCTCCTTCCAAATCCACCAAACACAAGCTCTAAATAGCAGGCGAGCTACACAAGTTGCAAACCCATCGGTTTTGAAGCTAGATTTAAGATCATGCATTTCCTCCAAGATGGTCTGACGAGGGCGTCTTGTGATGTTCATGCATTGAAGGATCTCGCCCCAGACAGATATTGAGTATGGGCACTTAAAGAAAATGTGATCCTCGTTCTCCTCATCATTGCAGCAAAGAATACATCTACTAGGAATAAGAAAACCGCGTTTCCTCAAGTTATTAATAGTAGGCATCTTATGCATAATGGCTTGCCAGCAAGTAAGAGAAAATTTTGGAACAGTAGGACCTTTCCAAACCCAGGAATCCCAGCCGACTTTTTGATGTTGTTCCCGGATTAAATTCCAAGCACTTTTGGTAGAGAAGGTACCATGATTCCAGCTTATCACATCAGACGAATATAGAGGAGTTCTATGAATCAAAGGCCAAATGTCAAACATATCAATGGATGTAGGGGGAGGAAGATTCCACTGGCCATTCCTAATAAAGTAAGAACAAGTCACATCCTTAGGAAGGCCAAGATGCTGCCTAAGACGATCTCCAACCATCATAGAAATGCTTTTCCCTTGGATCCAAGGGTCATAGAAAAAGCTAAGGTTGTTACCATCCCCCACCTTGTAGCTGATGTAACGAAGCAACCAGTTCCGTTGAATGAGAATACCTTTCCAAGCGGTGGAATGATGAGATTTCGGCTGAATGCACCAAATCGATTTTTTCTTCAAATATTTTTCCTGGACCCAGGCGGCCCAAAGAGAGTTGGAGTTCTGCAGAATATCCCATAAGTTCTTAGTTGCACAGGCCATATTCCAATCCTTCAGTCTTCTAAGACCCAAACCGCCCTCAGATTTTGGTCTACAGATGGCCTTCCAACTGACCATGTGAGGAGTGCCTTGGTTAGAGTTTCCCTTCCAATAGAAATTGGCAAGGGTTCTTTCAATTTCCTTAACCATAGCAGCAGGAAGAATGAACGAGATGGACCAATAAATGGAGTAAGAAGACAGCACCGACTTGATTAGCTCCAACCGGCCAGCTCTAGAGAGGAGACAAGTACGCCAAGACTCAATTCTCCTTTTGATCTTGTCCATAATTGGTTGGCAGTGGCTTTTTTTCAAAGAACTACTAACAAGAGGAAGACCAAGGTAAGCGGATGGTAACTTACCCTTAGGAACCTGGATAGCAGCATGGATAGCATTTTTGTTTTTCACCTTGCCACCCATGTAAATCCTACTCTTGTTGGTATTCAGCTGAAGACCAGAATAACTATAGAACTCCTCCATTAAATGTTTAATTGTAGTGGCGGAATTGATATCATCTTTGAAGAAAATAATAAGGTCATCAGCAAAAATGAAGTGAGATATAGATAGAGAACCAACAGTTGGGACTTTGATTGTCTTCATTTGCACAGCATCCTCAATAAGACAAGTGAACCCTTCCATGACTATAGTGAAAAGATACGGAGACAACGGATCTCCCTGCCTGATACCATTAGAACTGCAGAAGAAGCCTTCAGGACTACCATTAACAAGAACAGAGAACCGGGCTGATTCCATACAACAGCGAATCCAAGTGATCCAAGAAGGAGGAAATTTCATTTTATTCATCATATAGTAGATGAAGTCCCATGAAACTGAATCGAAAGCTTTGCACAGGTCAGCCTTTAAACAGATACGAGTACCTTTATGCTTTGAGTGAAGGTTTCTTGCAAGGTCATTAGCCAGAAGAATATTACTTTGAATACTCCTACCTCGAATAAAAGCCGCTTGATGAGAACTGATGATGGAAGGGAGGATATGTTGCATCCGGTTTGCCATTAACTTAGTGATCACTTTGTAAATGAAGTTGCATAAGGAAATGGGACGAAATTGATCAAGAGACTCCGCATTTGGCTGCTTCGGGACAAGGGCAATGAAGGTGGAATTAAGCTGCTTTTCCCACGAACCATCTTGAAAGAATGATAAGACTGCATTAGAAACCAGATCGCCAACAATATCCCAAGTATTTATAAAGAACTCCGCAGTGAAACCACCAGGCCCCGGACTCTTATCCCTCGGAGAGTTGAGGACCACTTGATGAACATCTTCATGAGTGAAAGGCCGAAGGAGATAAGAGATGTCATCGTCAGAAAGAGATCTCCGAGTCTCAAAAGTAGGCGGCTCTCTCTGATGCTTCTTATTTAAAAGGGAGTGGTTCATAGTCCCCAGCTTGTGTGGTCATGAATTGCTTTCGTTTGTGATCCTAATGCTGTGTACGGTGGGGTGAGAATATTCTACCTCTTTGAGGTAGGGTACACTCTCCTGTCCTTCATTAGGAGTTCACTTCCTGTGTACCACTCTTATGGTCACGGGGTTCTGTATATTATTCGCTTTTCTTTAATGAAATTATTACTTACCAAAAAAAAAAAACGCCCAACCTAATCCGGGAATCCAAATCGGATTCCCTCAGTTCGCACACGTCAATTTAACCCACCCGGTCATGTTGGATCGAACGGCACGTCGATCAGATACCTATTTGGGATTTTGGACCCCCAGGTTGTGTGTTTTGACCCTTTAGACTCGGGTTTTTTTAGATCCGTCATTTCAACGCCCAAACCAATCCGGGAATCCAAATCGGATTTTGTGAGTTCGTACACATCAATTTAACCCACCCCGTCGTGTCGGAGTGAACGGCACACCGATCAGATCCCTATTTGGGATTTTAGACCCCCGGGTTGTGTGTTTTGACCCTTAAGACTCTGGTTTTTTTTAGATCCGTCATTTCAATGCCCAACCCAATCCGGGAATCCAAATCGGATTCCGTCAGTTCGCACACGTCAACTTAACCCACCCGGTCGTGTTGGAGCAAACGGCATGCCGATCAGATCCCTATTTGGGATTTTGGACCCCCGGGTTGTTTGTTTTGACCCTTTAGACTAGGGTTTTTTTTAGATCCGTCATTTCAACGCTCAACCCAATCCGGGAATCCAAATCGGATTCCGTGAGTTCGCACACGTCAATTTAACCCACTCGGTCGCGTCGGAGTGAACGGCACGCCGATCAGATCCCTATTTGGGATTTTGGACCGCCGGTTGTGTGTTTTGACCCATTAGACTTGGGTTTTTTTAGATTCGTCTTTTCAATGCCCAACCTAATCTGGGAATCCAAATCGGATTCTGTCAGTTCGCACACGTCACTTTTACCCACCCGGTAGTGCCGGAGAGAACGACGCACCGATCTGATCCATATTTGGGATTTTGGACCCCCAGGTTGTGTTTTGAAACTTTAGACTCGGGTTTTTTTAGATCCGTCATTTCAACGCCCAACATAATCCTGGAATCCAAATCGGATTCCGTCAGTTCGCACACGTCAACTTAACCCACCCGGTCATGTCGGAGCAAACGACATGCCGATCAGATCCCTATTTGGGATTTTGGACCCCCGGGTTGTTTGTTTTGACCTTTTAGACTAGGGTTTTTTTTAGATCCGTCATTTCAACGCCCAACCCAATCCGGGAATCCAAATCGGATTCCGTGATTTCGCACACGCCAATTTAACCCGCCCAATCGCGTCGGAGTGAACGGCACGCCGATCAGATCCCTATTTGGGATTTTGGACCGCCGGTTGTGTGTTTTGACCCTTTAGACTTGGGTTTTTTTAGATTCGTCATTTCAACGCCCAACCTAATCCGAGAATCAAAATCGGATTCTGTCAGTACGCACACGTCACTTTTACCCACCCGGTCGTGTCGGAGAGAACGATACACTGATCTGATCCATATTTGGTATTTTGGACCCCCAGGTTGTGTTTTGACACTTTAGACTCGGGTTTTTTTAGATCCGTCATCTCAACGCCCAACCCAATCCTGGAATCCAAATCGGATTCCGTCAGTTCGCACACGTCAACTTAACCCACCCGGTCGTGTCGGAGCAAACGGCATGCCGATTAGATCCCTATTTGGGATTTTGGACCCCCGGGTTGTTTTTTGACCTTTTAGACTAGGGTTTTTTTTTAGAACTGTCATTTCAACGCCCAACCCAATTCGGGAATCCAAATCGGATTCCGTGAGTTCACACAGGCCAATTTAACCCACTCGATCGCGTCGGAGTGAATGGCACGCCGATCAGATCCCTATTTGGGATTTTGGACCGCCGGTTGTGTGTTTTGACCCTTTAGACTTGGGTTTTTTTAGATTCATCATTTCAACGCCCAACCTAATCCGGGAATCCAAATCGGATTCTGTCAGTTCGCACACGTCACTTTCACCCACCCGGTCGTGTCGGAGTGAACGGCATGCCGATCAGATCCGTATTTAGGATTTTGGACTCCCGGGTTGTGTGTTTTGACCCTTTAGAATCGGTTTTTTTTTTAGATCCGTCATTTCAATGCCCAACCCAATCCGGGAATCCAAATCAGATTCCGTCAGTTCGCACACGTCAATTTAACCCACCCAGTCGTGTCGGTGCAAACAACATGCCGATCAGATCCCTATTTGGAATTTTGGACCCCCGGGTTGTTTGTTTAGACCCTTTAGACTAGGGTTTTTTTTAGATCCGTCATTTCAACGCCCAACCCAATCCAGGAATCCAAATCGGATTCTGTGAGTTCTCACACGTCAATTTAACCCACCCGGTCGCGTCGGAGTGAACGACATGCCGATCAGATCCCTATTTGGGATTTTGAACCGCCGGTTGTGTGTTTTTACCCTTTAGACTTGGGTTTTTTTAGATTCGTCATTTCAACGGCCAACTAATCCGGAAATCCAAATCGGATTCTGTCAGTTCGCACATGTCACTTTCACCCACCCAGTCGTGTCGGAGTGAACGGCATGCCGATCAGATCCCTATTTGGGATTTTGGACCCCCGGGTTGTGTGTTTTGACCCTTTCGACTCGGGTTTTTTTTTAGATCCGTCATTTCAACGCCCAACCCAATCCAGGAATCCAAATCGGATTCCGTCAGTTCGCACACGTAAATTTAACCCAACCGGTCGTGTCGGAGTGAACGACACACCGATCAGATCCCTATTTGGGATTTTGGATCCCCGGGTTGTTTGTTTTGTCCCTTTACACTGGTTTTTTTAAGATCCGTCATTTCAATGCCCAACCCAATCTGGGAATTCAAATCGTATTCCGTCAGTTCTCACATGTCAATTAAACCACCCGGTCGTGTCGGAGTGAAAGACATGCCGATCAGATCCCTATTTGGGATTTTGGAACCCGGGTTGTGTGTTTTGACCCTTTAGACCTTCGTATTTTTAGATCCATCATTTCAACGCCCAACCCAATTCAGGTATCAAAATCGGATTCCTTCAGTTCGCACACGTCACTTTAACCCACCCAGTCGTGTCGCAGTGAACGACATGCTAATCAAATCCCTATTTGGGATTTTGGACCCCGGGTTGT
Source organism: Colocasia esculenta (assembly GCA_014218235.1). Lineage (NCBI taxonomy): Eukaryota > Viridiplantae > Streptophyta > Magnoliopsida > Alismatales > Araceae > Colocasia > Colocasia esculenta. The sequence continues at coordinate 79,038,220 of CM024766.1, forward strand.
GTGTTTTGACCTTTTAGACTCTGGTTTTTTTTTAGATCCGTCATTTCAACGCCCAACCCAATCCGGGAATCCAAATCGGATTCCGTCAGTTCGCACACGTAAATTTAACCCAACCGGTCATGTCGGAGTGAACGGCACACCGATCAGATCCCTATTTGGGATTTTGGATCCCCGGGTTGTTTGTTTTGACCCTTTACACTGGTTTTTTTAAGATCCGTCATTTCAATGCCCAACCCAATCTGGGAATCCAAATCGTATTCCGTCGGTTCTCACATGTCAATTTAAGCACCCGGTCGTGTCGGAGTGAAAGACATGCCGATCAGATCCCTATTTGGGATTTTGGACCCCGGGTTGTGTGTTTTGACCCTTTAGACCCCGGGTATTTTTAGATCCGTCATTTCAACGCCCAACCCAATTCAGGTATCCAAATCGGATTCCGTCAATTCACACACGTCACTTTAACCCACCCGGTCGTGTCGGAGTTAACGGCATGCCAATCAAATCCCTATTTGGGATTTTGGACCCCGGGTTGTGTGTTTTGACCCTTTAGACTCTGGTTTTTTTTAGATCCTTCATTTCAACGCCCAACCCAATCCGGGAATCCAAATCGTATTCCGTCAGTTTGCACATGCAAATTTAACCACTTGGTCATGTCGGAGTGAACGACACGCCGATCAGATCCCTATTTGGGATTTTGAACCCCGGGTGGTGTTTTTTGACCCTTTAGACTTGGGTTTTTTTAGATCTGTTATTTCAACGCCCAACCTAATCCGGAAATCCAAATCGGATTCCCTCAGTTCGCACACGTCAATTTAACCCACCCGGTCATGTTGGATTGGTTCCTCTTGTTGTGTTCATCATTCTCTAGCTTTTTTCCATTCATAGTCCACAGCTTGTGTGGTCATGAATTGCTTTCGTTTGTGATCCTAATGCTGTGTACGGTGGAGTGAGAATATTCTACCTCTCTGAGGTAGGGTACACTCTCCTGTCCTTCATTAGGAGTTCACTTCCTGTGTACCACTCTTACGGTCACGGGGTTCTGTATATTATTAGCTTTTTTGAATGAAATTATTATTTACCAAAAAAAAAAAACGCCCAACCTAATCCGGGAATCCAAATCGGATTCCCTCAGTTCGCACATGTCAATTTAACCCACCCGGTCATGTTGGATCGAACGGCACGTCGATCAGATCCCTATTTGGGATTTTGGACCCCCAGGTTGTGTGTTTTGACCCTTTAGACTCGGGTTTTTTTAGATCCATCATTTCAACGCCCAACCCAGTTCGAGAATCCAAATCGGATTTTGTGAGTTCGTACACGTCAATTTAACCCACCCGGTCGTGTCGGAGTGAACAGCACACCCATCAGATCCCTATTTGGGATTTTGGACCCCCGGGTTGTGTGTTTTGACCCTTTAGACTCTGGTTTTTTTAAGATCCGTAATTTCAATGCCCAACCCAATCGGGGAATCCAAATCGTATTCCGTCAGTTCGCACATGTCAATTTAACCAACCGGTCGTGTCGGAGTGAAAGACATGCCGATCAGATCCCTATTTGGGATTTTGGACCTCGGGTTGTGTGTTTTGACCCTTTAGACTCGGGTATTTTTAGATCCGTCATTTCAACGCCCAACCCAATTCGGGTATCCAAATCGGATTCCGTGAGTTCACACACGTCACTTTAACCCACCCGGTTGTGTCGGAGAGAACGGCATGGCAATCAAATCCCTATTTGGGATTTTGGACCCCGGGTTGTGTGTTTTGACCCTTAAGACTCTGGTTTTTTTTAGATCCGTCATTTCAATGCCCAACCCAATCCAGGAATCCAAATCGGATTCTGTCAGTTCGCACACGTCAACTTAACCCACCCGGTCGTGTTGGAGCAAACGGCATGCCGATCAGATCCCTATTTGGGATTTTGGACCCCCGGGTTGTTTGTTTTGACCCTTAAGACTAGGGTTTTTTTTAGATCCGTCATTTCAACGCCCAACCCAATCCAGGAATCCAAATCGGATTCCGTGAGTTCGCACACGTCAATTTAACCCACTCGGTCGCGTCGGAGTGAACGGCACGCCGATCAGATCCCTATTTGGGATTTTGGACCGCCGGTTGTGTGTTTTGACCCATTAGACTTGGGTTTTTTTAGATTCGTGTTTTCAACGCCCAACCTAATCTGGGAATCCAAATCGTATTCTTTCAGTTCGCACACGTCACTTTTACCCACCCGGTAGTGCCGGAGAGAACGACGCACCGATCTGATCCATATTTGGGATTTTGGACCCCCAGGTTGTGTTTTGAAACTTTAGACTCGGTTTTTTTTAGATCCGTCATTTCAATGCCCAACCCAATCTTGGAATCCAAATCGGATTCCGTCAGTTCGCACACGTCAACTTAACCCACCCGGTCGTGTCGGAGCAAACGGCATGCCGATCAGATCCCTATTTGGGATTTTGGACCCCCGGGTTGTTTGTTTTGACCTTTTAGACTAGGGTTTTTTTTAGATCCGTCATTTCAATGCCCAACCCAATCCGAGAATCCAAATCGGATTCCGTGATTTCGCACACACCAATTTAACCCACCCGATCGCGTCGGAGTGAACGGCACGCCGATCAGATCCCTATTTGGGATTATGGATTGTGTGTTTTGACCCTTTACACTTGGGTTTTTTTAGATTCGTCATATCAATGCCCAACCTAATCCGAGAATCCTAATCGGATTCTGTCAGTTCGCACACGTCACTTTTACCCACCCGGTCGTGTCGGAGAGAACGACACACCGATCTGATCCATATTTGGTATTTTGGACCCCCAGGTTGTGTTTTGACACTTTAGACTCGGGTTTTTTTAGATCCGTCATTTCAACGCCCAACCCAATCCTGGAATCCAAATCGAATTCCGTCAGTTCGCACACGTCAACTTAACCCACCCGGTCGTGTCGAAGCAAAACGGCATGCCGATCAGATCCCTATTTGGGATTTTGGAACCCCGGGTTGTTTGTTTTGACCTTTTAGACAACGGTTTTTTTTAGATCCGTCATTTCAACACCCAACCCAATCCGGAAATCCAAATCGGATTCTGTGAGTTCGCACACGCCAATTTAACCCACCCGATCGCGTCGGAGTCAACGGCACGTCGATCAGATCCCTATTTGGGATTTTGGACCGCCGGTTGTGTGCTTTTACCTTTAGACTTGGGTTTTTTTAGATTCGTCATTTCAACGGCCAACCTAATCCGGAAATCCAAATCGGATTCTGTCAGTTCGCACACGTCACTTTCACCCACCCGGTCGTGTCGGAGTGAACGGCATGCCGATCAGATCCCTATTTGGGATTTTGGACCCCCCGGGTTGTGTGTTTTGACCCTTTAGACTCTGGTTTTTTTTTTAGATCCGTCATTTCAACGCCCAACCCAATCCAGGAATCCAAATCGGATTCCGTCAGTTCGCACACGTACATTTAACCCAACCGGTCGTGTCGGAGTTAACGGCACACCGATCAGATCCCTATTTGGGATTTTGGATCCCCGGGTTGTTTGTTTTGACCCTTTACACTGGTTTTTTTAAGATCCGTCATTTCAATGCCTAACCTAATCTGGGAATCCAAATCGTATTCCGTCAGTTCTCACATGTCAATTAAACCACCCGGTCGTGTCGGAGTGAAAGACATGCCGATCAGATCCCTATTTGGGATTTTGGACCCTGGGTTGTGTGTTTTGACCCTTTAGACCCGGGTATTTTTAGATCCGTCATTTCAACGCCCAACCCAATTCAGGTATCCAAATCGGATTCCGTCAGTTCGCACACGTCACTTTAACCCACCCCGTCGTATCAGAGTGAACCGCATGCTAATCAAATCCCTATTTGGGATTTTGGACCCCCAGGTTGTGTTTTGACACTTTAGACTCGGGTTTTTTTAGATCCGTCATTTCAACGCCCAACCCAATCCTGGAATCCAAATCGGATTCCGTCAGTTCGCACAGGTCAACTTAACCCACCCGGTCGTGTCGGAGCAAACGGCATGCCGATCAGATCCCTATTTGGGATTTTGGACCCCCAGGTTGTTTGTTTTGACCTTTTAGACTACGATTTTTTTTAGATCCGTCATTTCAACACCCAACCCAATCCGGGATCCAAATCGGATTCCATGAGTTCGCACACGACAATTTAACCCACCCGATCGCGTCGGAGTGAACGGCACGTCGATCTGATCCCTATTTGGGATTTTGGACCGCCGGTTGTGTGTTTTGACCCTTTAGACTCGGGTTTTTTTAGATCCGTCATTTCAACGCCCATCTCAATCCGGGAATCCAAATCGGATTCTGTGAGTTCGCACACGTCAATTTAACCCACTCGGTCGTGTCGGAGTGAACGGCACACCGATCAGATCCCTATTTGGGATTTTGGACCCCCGGAATGTGTGTTTTGACCCTTTAGACTCTGGTTTTTTTAAGATCCGTCATTTCAATGCCCAACCCAATCTGGGAATCCAAATTGTATTCCGTCAGTTCGCACATGTCAATTTAACGATCCGGTCGTGTCGGAGTGAAAGGCATGCCGATCTGATCCCTATTTGGGATTTTGGACCCCGGGTTGTGTGTTTTGACCCTTTAGACTCGGGTATTTTTAGATCCGTCAATTCAACGCCCAACCCAATTCGGGTATCCAAATCGGATTCCGTCAGTTCGCACACGTCAACTTAACCCACCCAGTCGTGTCGGAGCAAACGGCATGCCGATCAGATCCCTATTTGGGATTTTGGACCCCCGAGTTGTTTGTTTTGACCTTTTAGGCTAGGTTTTTTTTAGATCCGTCATTTCAACGCCCAACCCAATCCGGGAATCCAAATCGGATTCCGTGAGTTCGCACACGCCAATTTAACCCACCCGATCGCGTTGGAGTGAACGGCACGCCGATCAGATCCCTATTTGGGATTTTGGACCGCCGGTTGTGTGTTTTGACCCTTTACACTTGGGTTTTTTTAGATTCGTCATTTCAACGCCTCACCTTATCCGGGAATCCAAATCGGATTCTGTCAGTTCGCACATGTCACTTTTACCCACCCGGTCGTGTCGGAGAGAACGACACACCGATCTGATCCATATTTGGTATTTTGGACCCCCAGGTTGTGTTTTGACACTTTAGACTCGGGTTTTTTTAGATCCGTCATTTCAACGCCCAACCCAATCCTGGAATCCAAATCGGATTCCGTCAGTTCGCACACATCAACTTAACCCACCCGGTCGTGTCGGAGCAAACAGCATGCCGATCAGATCCCTATTTGGGATTTTGGACCCCCGGGTTGTTTGTTTTGACCTTTTAGACTAGGGTTTTTTTTAGATCCGTGATTTCAACGCCCAACCCAATCCGGGAATCCAAATCGGATTCCGTGAGTTCGCACACGACAATTTAACCCACCCGATCGCGTCGGAGTGAACGACACGTCGATCTGATCCCTATTTGGGATTTTGGACCACCGGTTGTGTGGTTTGACCCTTTAGACTTGGGTTTTTGTAGATTCGTCATTTCAACGCCCAACCTAATCCGGGAATCCAAATCGGATTCTGTCAGTTCGCACACGTCACTTTTACCCACTCGGTAGTGCCGGAGAGAACGACACACCGATCTGATCCATATTTGGGATTTTGGACCCCCAGGTTGTGCTTTGACACTTTAGACTCGGGTTTTTTTAGATCCGTCATTTCAACGCCCAACCCAATCCTGGAATCCAAATCGGATTCCGTCAGTTCGCACAGATGAACTTAACCCACCCGGTCGTGTCGGAGCAAACGGCATGCCGATCAGATCCCTATTTGGGATTTTGGACCCCCGGGTTGTTTGTTTTGACCTTTTAGACTACGGTTTTTTTTAGATCCGTCATTTCAACGCCCAACCCAATCCGGGAATCCAAATCGGATTCCGTGAGTTCGCACACGACAATTTAACCCACCCGATCGCGTCGGAGTGAACGGCACGTCGATCTGATCGCTATTTGGGATTTTGGACCGCCGGTTGTGTGTTTTGACCCTTTAGACTTGGGTTTTTATTGATTCGTCATTTCAACGCCCAACCTAATCCGGGAATCCAAATGGGATTCTGTCAGTTCGCACACGTCACTTTTACCCACCCGGTCGTGTCGAAGAGTACGACACAACGATCTGATCCATATTTGGTATTTTGGACCCACAGGTTGTGTTTTGACACTTTAAACTTGGGTTTTTTTAGATCCGTCATTTCAACGCCCATCCCAATCCTGGAATCCAAATCGGATTCCGTCAGTTCGCACACGTCAACTTAACCCACACGGTCGGGTCGGAGCAAACGGCATGCCGATCAGATCCCTATTTGGGATTTTGGACCTACTGGTTGTTTGTTTTGACCTTTTATACTAGGGTTTTTTTTAGATCCGTCATTTCAACGCCCAACCCAATCCGGGAATCCAAATCGGATTCTGTGAGTTCGCACACGTCAATTTAACCCACCCGGTCGCGTCGGAGGGAACGGCACGCCGATCAAATCCCTATTTGGGATTTTGGACCGCCGGTTGTGTGTTTTGACCCTTTAGACTTGGGTTTTTTTAGATTCATCATTTCAACGCCCAACCTAATCCGGGAATCCAAATCGGATTCTTTCAGTTCGCACACGTCAGTTTCACCTACCCGGTCGTGTCGGAGTGAACGGCATGCCGATCAGATCCCTATTTAGGATTTTGGACTCCCGGGTTGTGTGTTTTGACCCTTTAGACTCGGGTTTTTTTTAGATCCGTCATTTCAACGTCCAACCCAATCCGGGAATCCAAATCGGATTCCGTGAGTTCGCACACGTCAACTTAACCCACCCGGTCGTGTCGGAGCAAACGGCATGCCGATAAGATCCCTATTTGGGATTTTGGACCCCCGGGTTGTTTGATTTGACCCTTTAGACTAGGGTTTTTTTAGATCCTCATTTGAACGCCCATCCCAATCCGGGAATCCAAATCGGATTCCGTGAGTTCGCACACGTCAATTCAACCCACCCGGTCGCGTCGGAGTGAACGACACGCCGATCAGATCCCTATTTGGGATTTTGGACCGCCGGTTGTGTGTTTTGACCCTTTAGACTTGGGTTTTTTTAGATTCGTCATTTCAACGCCCAACCTAATCCGGGAATCCAAATCGGATTCTGTCAGTTCGCACACGTCACTTTTACCCACCCGGTCGTGTCGGTGAGAACGACACACCGATCTGATCCATATTTGGTATTTTGGACCCCCAGGTTGTGTTTTAACACTTTAGACTCAGGTTTTTTTAGATCCTTTATTTCAACGCCCAACCAAATCCTGGAATCTAAATCGGATTCCGTCAGTTCGCACACGTCAACTTAACCCACCCGGTCGTGTCAGAGCAAACGGCATGCCGATCAGATCCCTATTTGGGATTTTGGACCCCCGGGTTGTTTGTTTTGACCTTTTAGACTAGGGTTTTTTTTAGATCCATCATTTCAACGCCCAACCCAATCCGGAAATCCAAATCGGATTCCGTGAGTTCTCACACGCCAATTTAACCCACTCGATCGCATCGGAGTGAAGGGCACGCCGATCAGATCCCTATTTGGGATTTTGGACCGCCGGTTGTGTGTTTTGACCCTTTAGACTTGGGGTTTTTTAGATTCGTTATTTCAACGCCCAACCTAATCCGGGAATCCAAATCGAATTCTGTCAGTTAGCTCACGTCACTTTCACCCACCCGGTCGTGTCAGAGTGAACGGCATGCCGATCAGATCCCTATTTAGGATTTTGGACTCCCGGGTTGAGTGTTTTGACCCTTTAGACCCTTTGTCCTCAATTGCAAGAAAGATCTTACTGATATTCAATCTGAGGTGCAACTAAACCCGCTTGATCCTAATCTTATCAGCAAAGAAAAGGAAGCCTGGATTAAATACCCTCATGCAATTCATTGTGAAGAAAGCTTCATTAGGCAGAAATCCAGGGAAAATTGGTTAACTTTGGGGGACTCCAACACTAAGTTCTTCTATGCCTCAATCGCTTCCAGAAGAGCCACTAACACCATTAGAAAGTGCAAGGATAGTCTTTTTTTTTTTTTTTTGGTAGGTAAAAGTAACTATATTGCATGAGAAAAGAATGTACAAAAGGCCATATCTACACAGGCTGTAGATTATGACCAAGGTTCATGACTACACAATCCGTAGCCTATGAAGACAAAGTAAGTCCTTAAAAAGGATGGATAATTAAGTACAGGACCTTCTAGAAAACTTCAAAGCAGCAAGCTAGCGGAAACCTTACTGACAACCTGCAAAGAGGGATAGAAAAATAGAACCAAGCTTGAAGATAAAGATTAGTGTAGAAACACAATGCATTAGACCTCTCATGGAACTATTCAAGGAAATTAAATTGATCTAAACTAACTTAAGGAGAAATTAAATCTTGTGAAAACCCCTTTTTCCCTTTGGGATAAAGTCACCTTCTTCAAATGATTCTCAACAATGCATCTAGTATCATAGAGAATGTCAATGAGAATACTCATTTTATCTCTTTTGCAATCTTCAAAGATCCGAAGACATCTCTCTCTCCACACCCACCAAATAGTACATCTGAAGATCACTTTGGCAAGGCTACTGAGCTTACTTTTCACAGGAAAAGCTTGCATGAGGGTCTGTAATTCCAGAGTGAGGCTTTGATGCGGATTCCTGCTGAAATCAAATCTCCTAAGAATTTCCTTCCAAATCCATCTAGAATAAGAACACTCAAAATATAAATGATCAATTGTTTCATTGGCATGAAGGCATAGCGAGCATCTATTCACTATAGAAAGACCTTTCCTTTGAATGTTGTCAAGAGTGGGTAGCTTTTTGTGAAGGGCTTGCCAAGTACATAAAGAATGCTTGGGATTGAGAGGGCGATCCCAAGTCCAACCATAGGGAAACCATTGTTGCCTTTTGTTTCTGATCTGGTTCCAAGCTGAGGTAGCACTAAATTTTCCTCTGTCATGAATCCAAGAGATAGTATCACCATGATTATTATGGATAGGAATATCAGCAATAAGAGGCCAAAGAGTGAACATGTCAGCAGAAGTTGGCGTTGGGAGCTTCCAAGTGCCATTGTCAATGAACTCAGAAATAGTGATATCATGAGGAGCCCCCAAGTCCTGCCTGATTCTGTCTCCATGAAGATGAAAGATACTTTTACCATTAACCCAAGGGTCATGCCACATACTAAAATCTCTGCCATCAGAAATTTTGTAATTAATATGGTTTTGAATGAGATTTCTGGCCTTTAGGATGCTCTTCCAAGCAACAGAGTGATGGGGCTTAGTGACGGCCTGCCAAATGTTGCATTTCGAAAGATACTTATGATTAATCCAATGAACCCACAGAGTATTGGACTTTTGAAGGATATCCCACAGATTTTTAACCATAAAAGCATTGTTCCAATCCTTGAGTTTTCTAAGATTTAACCCTCCTTCCTCCTTGGGAGAGCAAATACTATCCCAGTTCACCATATGAAGAGATTTGCTGTCACCATTCCCATTCCAAAAGAATTTGCAAAGGATTCTTTCAATCTCTTGAAGCAAGCCAGCAGGAAGAACAAAAGCATTAGACCAGTATATGGTGTAAGACTGGAGAACCGAACGAATCAGCTCAAGTCTACCCGCCTTGGACAGAAGTCTTGTTTTCCAAGATTGCAAGCGATGCTCTATTTTCTCTATGATTGGATGGCAATGAATTCTCTTGATACCAGTGGAAATCAATGGAAGACCAAGATAAGGACAAGGCAGAGCGCCTTCCTCAACTCCAAGGCAATCAACAATCTTCTGCTTATCTTGAATACCAGCCCCAATATAGACCTTACTTTTAGAGTGATTTAACTTGAGACCAGAAGCATCCCCAAAGTCTTTAAGAATAATAGCTAGCTGCTGAATAGAACCAATATCCTTTTGAGAAAAGATAATAAGATCATCAGCAAAAGTGATATGAGAGACATTCAAGGTACCGGCAGAAGGGACACGAATTCTTCCAGCAGAAACCTCCTTCTCAATCATGCAGGTCAAACACTCCATGGCAATGGTAAACAGATAAGGAGAAAGGGGGTCTCCTTGTCTAATACCATTCGAAGTAGAGAAGAATCCAATTGGAGAACCATTGAAAAGAATGGAGAATCGAGGGGTCTCAATACAATTCCTGATCCAATTAATCCACTGAGCTAGAAAGCGCATAGCCTCCATCATATAGTAGATCAAATTCCTGTTGACAGAGTCAAAAGCCTTTCTCAGGTCTGCTTTGAAACATATTCTGTTGCCTCTAGCTTTAGAATGCAAATCCTTCACCAAGTCATTTGCTAAAAGAACATTATGATGAATACTTCTCCCTTTAATGAAAGCAGCTTGATTGAGGCTAATAATGTTAGGCATAACAAGTTGCATCCGATCAGCCATCACCTTAGAAATGATTTTGTAGATGAAGTTGCAAAGAGAAATAGGTCTGTAGTGCTCCATACTATCAGCTCCCGGAGATTTCGGGATAAGAGCAATGAAGGTACAGTTCATTTGTCTATGAATTTGGCCAGTAGAGAAGAAATGCTTACAAGCTTTGATAACATCCTGCCAATAATATCCCAAGCAATCTAAAAGAACTCTGCCGGGAAACCATCAGGACCAGGGCTTTTGTTCTTCGGTGACTTGAAGACTACCTTAGTGATTTCTTCATCTGTGATTGGAGCATTAAGAATATCAATATCCTCATGGTTAAGAGTCTTCAAAGGTTGAATTTGAATGGTCCTATCCTGCTGCTGCTGATTAAGAAGCGATCTATAGAACTCAACCGTATGGGCCTCCACTTGAGATCTTTCATCAATCAGATTTCCTTGAGCATCCTTACACTTCCTAATAGTGTTCATCACTCTTCTGGCAGCAATGGAAGCATGGAAGAACTTGGTGTTCGAATCACCCAAAAGCAACCAATTTACTCTAGATTTCTAGCTTCTTTCTCCTTGCTAATCAGCTGACTATCTAGAGGGTTAATCTGCAAATCCTTCTACAAATCAGTGAGAGTAATCTTACTACTAGCAACACCATCCACAACGTTACCAAAGATATTAGTATTCCAGACTTTAAGAGCCTCCTTGCAGCACTTAAGCTTCCTACAAAGGATATACTGAGCATTGCCCATCACAGGAGTATCCCAGGCCGAACGAATGACATCAAGGAAGTCAGGGTGATTGCTCCACATATTGAAGTATTTGAAAGGTTTTTTCCCATGCATGACAACCTTATCAGAGTTAATGTACATAATAGAATGATCAGAGAAAAGTTGAGACCCATACTCCAAGGTAGTGTCCATATAAGCTTCTAACCAATCCTGATTAATCAAACACCTGTCAAGTCTAGCCATGATTCTTCTGCTGCTATCACCTCTATTATTCCAGGATAACCAGTTTCCAATTGATTTCACATCCATCAGTGCCGAAGAGTCAATACAATTGTTGAATTCAGACAGAAGAGATTCCTGGATGACTCGCCCACCCACTTTTTCATGAGGATATCTGACTGTATTAAAATCACCAGCAACAAGCCAAGGTCTCCCAGTAGTGGTAAGAGAAATTTGGTGAAGATCAGACCATAATAAACTTCTGTCAGCTGAACTGTTGGATGCATAAATGGCAGTGATACTGAACTTAGCCTTAGACCTGATATCCAACCCTTTGATATGAAGGTACTGAGGTGAAGAACTTAGGAGCTCAAGGTCATAGAAATTGGGGTTCCACAAGATCCAAATTCGTCCATAAGATAGATCAGAATCATTAGTTAGAAGCTTTTTTTTTTTTTTGGTCGGTCAACCAAGAGGATGAATTAATAAAGAAATAGATGAAAGAACAATAGAAGAGCTTAGGAGAACCTATGCTCAAAACCCAAATGCAAAGTAGAAATGTGACATCACAAGCCGATGCCTACATTATGTGATTGGGTCTAATATTGAAGTTATTACAAATAGCTTTGGATCGACCAGAAAGAGGAGAGATGTGGAGTGCTTCCACATAAGAGCGAACATCATCCATAATGGCCAGGCTAACGTGAATAGCGTGGTTCTGAACATCCTCAAAGGTACGGCTACATCTCTCTCTCCAGATCCACCAAATGGTAGCTCTGAAGAGAAGTCTGGTAAGATTGGTAGCAAATCCTTGTTTAGCGAAACTGATGCGAAGGCAATGGATCTCTTGCATAATGGTCTTCCGAGGAAGCCTATTGATTCGCAAGCGGCTAAGAATATGGCCCCAAACCTCCGAAGTAAATGGACAGTTAAAGAACAAATGCTCCTCATTTTCTTCCGAGTTGCAGCATAAGATGCATCTACTGGGAATCTGGAAACCGCGCTTCCTTAAATTGTCAAGAGTAGGTAGTTTATGCATACAGGTTTTTTTGGAAGTGGTAATGGGATTAGACAGGGAGACCCTCTTTCTCCCTACTTGTTCACCATTGCTATGGAGGGATTGACTTGTATGCTTGAGAAGGCAGTGTTAGATGGCAGCCTTAAAGTTCCTACAGCCGGGAATTGTAATGTTTCTCATACTATATTTGCGGATGATTTGCTGATATTCATTCAAAATGATCATAATTCTGTGACAAAGTTGGCTGATATTTTGAATATCTTTGGTAGAATTTCTGGTCTTGCTCTTAATCTTCAGAAAAGCAAGGTTTATGTGGGGGCAGCCATCAAAGATAAAGAACAAATCTCTACCACTCTTGGAGTTGCAGAAGGTAACCTACCAGTTCCTTACTTGGGTCTTCCTCTATTCTCGAATGCTATCAATAAAAGCCATTGTCATCCCATTGTTGAAAAGATTAGAAAGAGACTGAATTCTTGGAAATGTAGATTGCTTTCTAAAGCAGGAAGACTTGAATTGATTCGTTCAGTTCTTCAATCCTATGCTTTGTATTGGTCCAATGCTTTTATCTTACCTACGGGTCTCATTCATGAAGTGGAAACCATTCTCAGCAAATTCTTTTGGCATGGCACCCAAGAAAATAATGCGCTCCATATGGTGAAATGGTCTACTATTTGTAAACCCAAGGATGAAGGAGGGCTGAATTTGAAGAATCTCCATGAATGGAATAAAGCAGGTATGATCAAGCTTCTCTGGGATTTGCTTCAGGATAAGAAAACAATCTGGAATAATTGGATCAAGGAAAAGTACTTTAAGAGAAAATCTGTTTGGTGTGTTGAATCCAAATCTTATTATTCGGCTGCAATCAAAGGTATTTTGAAAGCTAGACAATGGCTGGTTGAGCATGTTTCTTATGTTATTTCTACAGGAAATAAAACTAGCATGTGGTATGACCCTTGGATCAATGGAAAAAGCATATACCAATTGTATGGTGATAGGATAAGACAAGATTTAGGTGCTCCTAAAAATTTGCAGATTTCTAGTTTCATCCATGAAGGGGATTGGAGACTCCCTAATGCAACAACTCATGAAATGATCACTCTCTGGCCTCAAATTGCTGCAATTCCTATCAGGAATAGTGGAGAAGATGCAATCATATGGAAGCATAATAATGGAAATTTCAATGTCAACTCAGCCTGGAATGAAATCAGAATCAAGGGGAATAATTGGTACTACAATAGATGGACCTGGGATCGGCCTACTGTTCAGAAATTCTCTTTATGCACTTGGCAGGCTCTGCATAACAAGCTTCCAACTATTGATAACTTGCAAAGGAAGGTAGAATTTTGGCCAATCAATGTGTTCTTTGCTTGAATGATAATGAGAGTGCTGACCATTTGTATTTTACCTGCACTTACACTAGCTGGATTTGGAAATGCATTTTGAGCAGATATGACTTATCTAGAAAGCCTCACACTTCTCTTCATAATGAAATCTATGCTCTTCAGCAAGAGTTCTCCAAGAGTGGTATTCTATCTTTGATGGTGAAAGTGGCAATTAGAACGGCTATCTGGTGGATATGGAGAGAGAGATGCATTAGAATTTTTGAAGGGAAAAGAAAAGATAAAGTTCACATATTGCTCGAGATTCTGCATGATATCAGAAGTAGCATGGAAATGAAGGTGAAGAATGCAAAATTATCTCCTCGTGAGAAAGGGGTTTTAACTAGGTTCAACTTTACCAATCATTAGATTAGATCATTAAAGCTTATTAGTCTTCCTGGTTCTAGTAGGTTTTGATTTAATTTATGATTCTTCTTTGCAATTCTCTGCTTGGACTCCTTCTACTAACCTTTCAGGTTCTTGGCATGGCTGCTGCTGCGCATCTTTGGATAGTCTTCTACCATTTCCAGCATGGAGCATAAAAGGATTTGGGTGAAAACTCTGTAATGTAACTCCTTATTCCATAGTCTACGGATTGTGTAGTCATGGAATAGCTTTATTGAAGTTTTTCAGCTTTCTTTTACTAGATTGTAGTTTGGTGGAGTGAGAACATTCCTCCCCTTTGGGGTAGGGGTGCACTCTCCTGAACTCATCTAGTAGTCTTATACCTCTGGTCATGACTTGTATGACCAAAGGATCTGTAATTTATTCATTATTAATACCATTTCTTACTTACCGAAAAAAAAGTTTATGCATACAGGCCTGCCAGGTGGTGAGGGAGAATCTCTGAATAGTTGGACCCTTCCAAACCCAGTCCGCCCAGCCGACTTTATGATGATGGGTTCTTATTAGATTCCAAGCTGCCTTAGTGTTAAATTTCCCATGGTTCCAGATAATTGCATCTGACTGGTGAAGGTTAATACTTTGAATGATTGGAATAAGATCAAAGAGGTCTGAGCAAGTCGCTGGGGGTAGAATCCATTGATCATTCTCAATGAAATAAGAACAAATGCTGCCTAATGTCATCACCCATCAACATGAAGATACTCTTCCCATTAATCCAAGGGTCATAGAAAAAACTGAGCTCACTTTCCACACCAACCTTGTAAGTTAAGTTCTTCATAATCCAGTCTCGCTGAAGGAGAATGGATTTCCAAGCCGCAGAGAAGTAGCTTTGAATCTTAATGGACCAGAGCGATTGCTTGTTCAGATATCTAGCATGAATCCATTTTATCCAGAGAGAGTCTTTCTTCTGTAGAATATCCCATAGATTTCTAGTAGCACAAGCTCGGTTCCAGTCAGAAAGATGGCGAATACCCAGCCCACCTTCACTCTTCGGTCTGCAAATATCACTCCAACTGACCATATGAATGGGAGTATTAGATGAATTGCCTTGCCAGTAGAAGTTACATAGGATGCGCTCAATCTCCTTTAAGATAGAAATAGGGAGTAAGAAAGCCGCCGACCAGTAAATGGAGAAAGAGGAAAGGACTGATTTTATAAGCTCCAAGCGACCAGCCCTAGAGAGAAGATTTGTCTTCCAAGATTCAATCCTTTTCATGATTTTCTCAATAATCGGTTGGCAATGAATCTTTTTCACAGCAGTGCTCACAAGTGGTAACCCCAAATAAGGAACAGGAAGTTGGCCAATGGGAATCTGAAGAACCTCTTGGATGGCGGTCTTATGCTTTACTTTCTCGCCGAAGAAGAGTCTACTTTTTGCAGGATTAAGCTGGAGACCAGAATAAGTATAGAAAACATGGAGGATGTGTTTGATACCTCTTGCCGAAGCAACATCATCTTTAAAGAAAATTATGAGATCATCTGCAAACACAAAGTGAGAGATAGAGATATTCCCAGCAGATGGAACTTTAATCTTTTTGTTGAGGACAGCATCTTCGATGAGACAAGTCAGGCCTTCCATCACAATGGTGAAGAGGTAGGGTGATAATGGATCACCTTGACGAAGACCATTGGAGCTTTTGAAAAAACCTTCAGGAGAGCCATTAACCAAAACAGAAAATTTGGAAGTTTCTAAACACTGTTTGGTCCAACCGATCCAGGTAATCGGGAAGTTCATAAGGGTCATCATATGGTACACAAAATCCCAAGAAACAGAGTCAAAGGCTACAAAGGTCAGCTTTAAGGCAGATAAGAGAACCTTTATTCTTTGAATGCAAATCTTTGGCTAGGTCATTCGCAAGAAGAATGTTACTGTGAATATGCCTGCCAGGTATAAAAGATGTCTGGTGGTGACTAATAATGGAAGGGAGCACAAGCTTCATGCGGTCAGCCATCAACTTAGTGATAACTTTGTAAATGAAATTACAAAGAGAGATCGGACGAAACTGATCAAAACTATCTGCATTCTTAACTTTGGGAACAAGAGCTATGAAAGTTGAGTTGATTTGATTTTCCCATTTACCAGCCTCAAAGAAGTCCAAGATCGCTTTAGAGAAAAGGTCACCAACATTCTTCATCCTGCGATGATCTTGCCTGGTGTCAAGGTAAGTTCAGTGTTAGCAATGTCTGGAATCTAATCAGGGAGCACAATCAAAAGGTGGGGTGGGATGACTGGGTCTGGAAAGGTCCCACTGTCCAGAGGTTCTCCCTTACTTGCTGGCAGGCGGTGATGCATAAGCTGCCGACTTTAAACAATCTCAAGAAACGGGGTTTCTACATTCCTAGTAGATGTGTTCTTTGTTGCAATGATGAAGAATGTGAGGACCATCTTTTCTTTGCTTGTCCTTATTCCCAATCCGTCTGGGGGGAGATGCTTCAACGAATGAGTATTAGAAGACAGCATCGGCACTCCATCTTAGCTGAAATGCATACTTTGAGAGTTAGTTTCAAGAATGATGGCTTTGGTACCTCAATTGCTCGGCTTCTTTTTAGAGCCTCTATCTGGTGGATTTGGAGGGAACGATGCAATAGGACTTTTGAAGATATAAAAACTTCTTCTATTCATGTCGTTATTTCCATCATTAACGATGTTAGGAGTTGCTTGGAGTCACGGCCTTATCCTCAAGCTTTATCTGGTCGGTCAAAAATCCTTTGTGAGAGATTAATATTCATCTGAATAACACTTTGTAGTCATCATCTCCTGTGGTGTGTCACTTGGGTTGTTTTGTATATGGAGGTTAGTCACCGCTGTGTGGTGTCAATCCCCATTTGAGATTACCCCTTCTAGACTAAAAGGTTTTTCTTAAAACCTTCTTAGTCTCTTGCTTTTTTAAATTATTATTATTTATCTCATTCACTTGGTTGACCGACCAAAAAAAAAAAAAAAGGTCACCAACAATATCCATCAACTAGTAAAGAATTCCGCAGGGAAACCATCCGGGCCCGGACTTTTATCCTTAGGTGAGTTGAACACAACTTGTTTAACATCCTCCATAGTAAAAGGCTTAGCTAGCAGATTGATATCGTTCATCTGAAGGGTGTTACAGATGTGAATTGACGGATTACTGCTATCATGGGATTTATTAAGCAGCTTTTCATAGTAAGAGATAGCATGATCACGAATCTCCTCATAGACTGTAAGAGTAGAACCATCACTAGATTTGCATTTCCTGATGCAGTTTTGAATTCTTCTTGCTTTAATTGCTGCATAAAAGAATTGAGTATTTGAGTCACCAAGGGTAAGCCATTGTTGCTTCGATTTTTGTTTAGCATAAGACTCTTCAATTTCCAAAGCTTTGAGATACTCTTTCCTGCAGATAATCTCTTGGTTCTGAGCATGAATGTCCAGAGGATTATGAGCAAGATGATCCTGAACTACTTTGAGAGCATCCCTGGTTTTAGAGGTATTGGTATCAACCTTCCAAACTCATTCTTGTTCCAATCGCGCAAGGCAAATTTAACATACCTAAGTTTCTTACAAACTTGGTAGAGCAGCGACCCTTAACATTGGAGTTCCAAGCATTATGCACAATTCTTTTGAAATTCGAATGGAAGATCCACATGTTAAAAAACTTGAATGGTCTGGGTTTGGAGACAGTAGACTGAGTAGTGATGTTTGTAACAAGCAACATAGAATGATCAGAGATAAGTCTAGGCTCATAGTGAAGAGTAGAACGCTCGTACTTGTTAACCCAGGCCGAGTTCACCAGAACCCTGTCAAGGCGGACAGAGATTCTTTGAGCACCTGATTTCATATTACACCAGGATAAGCTGTTCCCACATGAGGTAAATCTAGAAGCGCAGAAGCATCAATAAAATGGTTGAAATTTATTAGAACAGATGGTGAGATCGGATTGCCACCCTTCTTCTCATCAGAGTAACGAATTGTATTGAAGTCTCCCAGAATAGTCCAAGGATCAGAAATATTATGAGAAAGATAAAGCAATTCCTTCCAAAGAGTGTTCCTCTCATATATAATATTCGAGCCATAAACCGCAGTTAGAAGGAAAGATTCACCGCAAGGAAAGATTCACCAGGAAAGATTCACCAGTGTTCCTCTCATATATAATATTCATTAGTTAGAAGCTTGGCCTCAGGCCAAATTAAATTCCTTTGAATAGTGACATGAGATGTTTTAATCTTGGTTTCAACAATAATAGCTATCTCGCATGCATAGGATCTAATTATTCTATTTAACTCCCTACATCTATCAGATTTATTAATTCCCTTACATTCCAAGTTATTATCTTCATTGATAACAGGTGAGAGAGAGTGCAATGTATTAAAAATACAGCTTTAGACCCGAGGTAAATCCCTTCCTTTACCTCCTTTTGATTTGAATCGATCCATCTCATCCACTAGTTGTAGGTTTTTGAATTTTAAAATACCTGGTAAAGAAGAAACCTGCCGGTATTGGCTTTTGAAGAGCTGGTCCCATGTCCTTCCTTGCTTTGGTCCATATTTGCCAAAACCGGTTGTGGACGAAATCCACTACTTCCTTGCTTCTGCTGCTTGCCTTTAGTAGCCTGGATAGTGATGGCCTCACTTGGAATTCCTTCTTCCGAAATATGGCATGTTTCCTTGTAAGCGTGAGAGAAGCTTCCGGAACCTTCCCATGCAGATGGGCAGTACCTACCAAGTCCAACCCATCGGAAGGACGCAAAGGGGGGGAATCCGCAGGAGATCCATCGGATTCCTTTGGTGGAGGATCCACACGAAGATTAGCATCCGACTTTCCAGATTTTGATGCTACAGGATCTACCGCCATCTCCCATGCAGCGTGCATGGGCTGAGGTACGTGGGAAAGAGTCTCCAAGACACCTTGGCTTTCATCAAAAGAAGTAGAAGCCATTTTCTCCCCTGCATCATCTTGAAGACAAGCAAATGAGTTTTGGAGCGGGACTTGATTGCTTTGGTCTGCCTTCGGCCTGTACTCCAAACGACCTTGCTTCTTCCTCTGATTAGCGACACAGTTTTCCTCAAGATGGCCAAAGCAATGGCAGGTCGAGCAAAGTTTTGGCTTCCAGGGATACTGAACTCTGATTTTCCTCAAAGAGCCTCTACCATCCGAATAGAAGAGAGCATCTGGGAGTTCCATATCAACAGGGATAAGAACGCAGGCTCTTGCATACGAGAGACGCTTCCGCTCAGCCGTGAATCGATCCAGATAAAGAGGGCGTCCTAAGAGACTGCAGAGTTTTCCAATGAACCGACGAGTCCAGAGATTGAGAGGGAGACCGTGAAGGGTGATCCAGAGAGGAATATCCTTTAGACTCGCCTTCTCAAGCTTCAAATCAGAGGACCATTTCTGAATGATCATCGGATGGCCTTTGATCATCCAGAACCCCTCTAACACCTTGTGCATATCCTCAAGAAGATCAAGTGCAAATGAAGAAACCATCCTCTAACATGTGAAGCTCGAAGCCTTGAGAACACCACCTTGATTTGATGAAAGCGTGTAGTGGAAAATAAGAAGTTTGCAAACCTGGAACGTATCCAACCACCGCCTGAGACCACACCTCATCCAACTCTTTAGAATCTTCAGGCTCGTAGATAGCATGCTTTCTTTCATTGTTACAGACGGGTTCAAAGAACTCTAGCTTTAGGTCCGGTGCAGATGCAGGAGCCTTGAAAAGATCGGACCACATCCTTGGAGTTGCAGAAGCTAAGACAGACCGATCACGACCCTTCGAAGAAGAACGCCCACGCCTCCTCGCAATGGAACGACCCCTGCTCGAAGAAGAAGGAGCCAGAGGAACATGGTTGGAGAGTGGAGGAGTGACCTGAGATGGGATAGCCATAGAGGGAGGCTTCACCAAGGTGTCACTCGGCGGCAGATGGTGCAACCCTCCCATGGAGGAAGGTTGTCCCTGTGCCAAAACTCCATGGCCTGTTTCCCCAGAGCTTCTCTCTCTAGAATCGCCTAGAGAGAGAACTGTTGGTGCTCCCCCAGTGCAAGGATAGTCATGGCACTCTTATTGAAGATATTGATCAGGTTCAAGCTCACACTGTTGATTTCTATCATTCTCTTTTGAACCAAATTGGAAATCAGTCAAGCATCCACATTGATCCTATGAAGAAGCTTTCTGAGCAGGATATCAATCTTCTTAATGAACCTATTACCGATGAAGAAATCAAGAATGTGGTGTTCAATTCCCCTAAGAATAAGAGTCCTGGGCCTGATGGTTTTCCTGCTGAGTTTTCCAAAAAACTTGGCACATCACGGGTTCTGATGTTACCAAAGCCTGCCATCATTTCTTTTCCACTGGCCAAATCCACCGTCAGATGAACTGCACATTTATTGCTTTGATCCCAAGTCTCAAGGTGCTGATTGCATGGAGAACTACAGACCTATTTCACTTTGTAACTTTATTTACAAAGTAATTTCCAAAGTCATTGCTGACAGGATGCAGAAAGTCATGGGTAAAATTATTAGTCTCAATCAAGCTGCTTTCATCAAAGGTAGAAGCATCCATCACAATATTCTCCTTGCAAATGACTTAGCGAAAGACTTGCACTGCAAAAGCAAAGGGAATAGAATCATCTTCAAGGCTGATTTAAAGAAGGCTTTTGACTCGGTCAACAGATCTCTTATCTATCATATGTTGCATCAAATGAACTTCCCTATTGGTTACATTAAGTGGATCAAGAATTGCATTGAGACTCCAAAGTTTTCCATCTTGTTTAACGGTTCCTATTGGTTTCTTCAGTAGTAGCAATGGTATCAGACAAGGAGACCCTTTATCACCCTACCTTTTCACAATTGCCATGGAAGGTATGACTTGCTTATTGGATAGGGCTGTTCAGAATGGTCAACTCAAAGTACCTCATGTTGGTACTACTTACATTTCCCACACTATCTTCGCGGATGATCTCATTATTTTCTTGCAGAATGATTACCCTTCTGTTCAGCAGCTTGCTTATATTCTTGAGAAGTTTGGTGAGATTTCGGGCCTCCACCTCAATCACAGCAAAAGTAAGGTTTATGTGGGTGCTGGAGTTAAGAACAAGGATAGTATCACAGCTTGTTTGAAGGTTGAAGAGGGTTCGCTTCCTTGTCCTTACCTGGGGCTTCCTCTTGTCTCCATGGCAGTTAAGAAGATCCACTGTCAGCCTATCATTGAAAAAATCCAAATCAGACTTAATGCATGGAAAACTAGATTTTTTTTTTTTTGGTCGGTCAACCAAGGAAAAGAATCAATTAATGGAGAAGAGAGATTACAAAGGACTAGTGAGGTACAAGCACCTCATAGTCAATAAAAAATCGGATCACCCATGAACACAAGAAGCAATGTGACACCACAAGTTGGGACTACATTGCATTATTGACTCTAATGTTAAATCTCTCAGAAAGGATCATAGACCGACCAGACAAAGTGCATGTTTGCGGCGTTGACTCAATACAACTCCGAACATCACTAATAATGGATAGCACCGTATGGATATAAGAAGTTTTCAAGTCCTCAAATGTTCGGCTACATCTTTCCTCCATATCCACCAAATAGTAGTTCTAAATAGGAGGCGAGCATGGGTGGTGCCAAAGCCTTCGGTGTTGAAGCTAAGTCGCAATGAATGAATTTCCTCCAAAATGGTGAGGCGGGGGTCTGTTGATGTTCATCCGATTCAGAATTTCCCCCCAAACAGAATAGAAAACGGGCACTTGAAGAAAATATGATCTTCACATTCCTCTGAAGCGCAGCAAAGAATACACCTACTAGGAATCTGGAAGCCACGTTTTTTGAGATTATTGGCAGTAGGAAGCTTATGAAGAACAGCCTGCCAAGAGGTAATAGAGCATCTCTGAATAGTCGGTCCTTTCCAAATCCAACTGTCCCATCCTACCTTTTGCTGCTGGTCACGAATTAAGTTCCAAGCACTCTGAGTAGTAAAGTTACCATGTGTCAGCTAATCTCATCAGATGTAAAGATTGTAGTCCTCTGAATTAGGGGCCAAATGTCAAACATGTCCATAGAGGTTAAAGGTGGGAGAGTCCACTGGCCATTGCTTAAGAAAAGAGAACAAGTGGCATTTTTATGAAGACCAAGATGCTGCCTTAAACGATCTCCAGCCATCATGTAAATACTTTTTCCTTGAACCAAGGGTCATAGAAGAAACTGAAGTTACTATTCCGACCCACCTTGTAGCTGATATGTTGGCGGATCCAATTACATTGTTTGAGAATTCCTTTCCATGCTGCCGAATGATAAGGCTTCCATGGAAAACTAGATTCTTATCCAAAGCAGGAAGACTTGAGCTTATTCGTTCTGTGCTCCATTCTTATGCTGTTTATTGGTCTAATGGCTTCCTTCTTCCTGCTGGTCTCATCCATGAGATTGATAAATACTCTGCAACTTTTTCTGGAATGGTCATGGTGATGGGAAGGCAATCCACATGGTTAATTGGGCTAAGATCTGTACTCCTAAGGAGGAAGGTGGGCTATCTTTGAGAAAGCTTAAAGAGTGGAACAAAGCTTGCATGTCAAAGCAACTCTGGGATATTTTGCAAAACGCCGAGTCTCTTTGGATTAAATGGATTCACAACAAGTACTTAGCAAAAAGTAACATTTGGTTAGCTAAATCTAGATCTTATCACTCTACTGCTTGGAAGGGTATCCTCAAAGCTAGAGACTGGATCAGCAAACACATATCCTATACTATCTCTAATGGCAGGTCCACTAGTATGTGGTATGACCCTTGGCTCCAAGGTAAAAGTATCCATAATGTTTATGGTAACAGGGTTAGGCAGGACTTGGGTGCCCCTAAAGAGATTACTGTTTTAGAATTTATTCATCAAAGTCAATGGAGTCTCCCCATCCAACTACTGCTGATATGATTACTCTCTGGCCTCATATTCAAGTTGTTCCTATTTATAACACCAGCTGGATTTGCAAATGTATCTTGAGCAGATATGACTTATCTACAAAGCCTCACATTTCTCTTCATAATGAAATCTATGCTCTTCAGCAAGAGTTCCCTAAGAGCGGTATTCTTTCTTTGATGGTGAAAGTGGCAATCAGAACGACTATCTGGTGGATATGGAGAGAGAGATGCACTAGAATTTTTGAAGGGAAAAGAAAAGATAAAGTTCACATATTGCTTGAGATTCTGCATGATATCAGAAGTAGCATGGAAATGAAGGTTAAGAATGCCAAATTATCTACTCGTGAGAAAGGGGTTTTAACTAGGTTCAACTTTACCATTCATTAGATTACATCATTATAGCTTATTAGTCTACCTGGTTCTAGTAGGTTTTGATTTAATTTATGATTCTACTTTGCAATACTCTGCTTGGACTCCTTCTACTAACCTTTCAGGTTCTTGGCATGGCTGCTGCTGCGCATCTATGGGTAGTCTTCTACCATTTTCCAGCATGGAGCTTAAAAGGATTTGGGTGAAAACTTTGCTATGTATCTCCTTATTCCATAGTCTACGGATTGTGTAGTCATGGAATAGCTTTATTGAAGTTTCAGTTTTGTTTTACTAGATTGTAGTTTGGTGGAGTGAGAACATTCCTCCCCTTTGGGGTAGGGGTGCACTCTCCTGAACTCATCTAGTAGTCTTGTACCTCTGGTCATGACTTGTATGACCAAAGGATCTGTAATTATTCATTATTAATACCATATATTACTTACCGAAAAAAAAAGTGATGAGATTAAGTGGATTCATGATCATGGGAAATTTAGTGCCACCTTAGCCTGGAATCACATTAGGGAAAAGCAGCCTCTTTGTTCTTATTATAAGTGGGTCTGGGATCGTCCTACATCGCCCAAGAACTCTCTTTGCACTTGGCAAGCTATTCACAATAAGCTGCCCACTAATGATATCTTACAAAAGAAGGGATATTCTATTGCTAATAGATGCACTTTATGTTATTGCAGCAATGAATCAACTGATCACCTCTACTTTGAGTGCTTCTTTTCTCAATGGGTTGGTATGAAATCATTAAGAAATTTGATCTCAGCAGAAAACCTTATTTCGGTATTCATGCAGAAATTCAAGCTTTGGTGCACTCTTTCCCTACTAAAGGTATCCTTGCCAGTCTTATTAAATGTGCTTTCAGATGTACCATTTGTGGATTTGGAGAGAGAGGTGCGTTCGCATTTTTGAGGGGAAAAACAGAATGAAGCAAACATTCTCATTGATATTCTCTATGATACTAGAACTTTGATGGAGCAGCACTTACCTAAGGGCGGTCTAACCAAGAGGGAGAAAGGGTCCTTTTAAGATTCAACTTCACTGGCATATAATCAATATCTGTTTTCTAGTCTTTCGATTAGTTCATGATTAGTTTTCTATTATTGTCTCATCATAACAGTTATTCAAGTTCAGATCTACTATCTATTGTCTTTTTCAGATTCGTGTGCTGTCTCATGTTATGACAGGGTGTCAACAAAATGCTTATCTTTGTATTTCATAGACTACGGATTGTGTAGTCATGAAACTATTTCTTTTACTTGTATCTCTTCAAGGCAGTACTCTGTGGAGTGAGAACATCTTCCTCTATGAGGGTTGGTGCACTCTCCCAGATTTGCCTCGGGATCTTCAGCCATAATCTACGGCTTGTGTACATATGGCTCTTTGTAATTTATTTCTTATTCTATATAATTAAGTTTACTTACCAAAAAAAAAAATAGACTCGGGTTTTTTTTTAGATCCGTCATTTCAACGCCCAACCCAATCCAGGAATCTAAATCGGATTCCGTCAGTTCGCACACGTCAACTTAACCCACCCGGTCGTGTCAGAGCAAACGACATGCCGATCAGATCCCTATCTGGGATTTTGGACCCCCGGGTTGTTTGTTTTGACCCTTTAGACTAGTTTTTTTAGATCCGTCATTTCAATGCCCAACCCAATCTAGGAATCCAAATCGGATTCCGTGAGTTTGCACACGTCTATTAACCAACCCGGTCGCATCGGAGTGAACGGCACGCCGATCAGATCCTATTTGGGATTTTTGGACCGCCGGTTGTGTGTTTGACCTTTAGACTGGGTTTTTTAGATTCGTCATTTCAACACCCAACCTAATCCGGGAATCCAAATCAGATTCTGTCAGTTCGTACACGTCACTTTTACCCACCCGGTAGTGCCGGAGAGCACAAACACCGATCTGATCCATATTTGGATTTTGGACCCCAGGTTGTGTTTTGACACTTTAGACTTGAGTTTTTTTAGATTCGTCATTTCAACACCCAACCCAATCCTGGAATCCAAATCGAATTCCGTCAGTTCGCACACGTCAACTTAACCCACCGGTCTTGTCGGAGCAAACGGCATGCCGATCAAATCCATATTTGGATTTTGACCCCCGGGTTATTTGTTTAGACATAGACTACGGTTTTTTTTAGATCCGTCATTTTACCGCCCAACCAATCGGGAATCCAAATCGGATTCCGTGAGTTCGCACACGCCAATTTAACCCACCCGATCGCGTCGGAGTGAACGACACCGATCAGATCCCTATTTGAGATTTTGGACCGCCGGTTGTGAGTTTTGACCCTTTAGACTTGGTTTTTTAGATTCGTCATTTCAACGCCAACCTAATCGGGAATCCAAATCGGATTCTGTCAGTTCGCACACGTCACTTTATCCACCCGGTCGTGTCGTAGAGAACGACAACCGATCTGATTCTATTTGGTATTTTGGACCCCAGGTTGTATTTTGACACTTTAGACTCGGGTTTTTTTAGATCCGTCATTTCAACGCCCAACCCAATCCTGGAATCCAAATCGGATTCCGTCAGTTCGCACACGTCAACTAACCCACCCGGTAGTGTCGGAGCAAACGACATGCCGATCAGATCCCTATTTGGGATTTTGGACCCCCGGGGTTTGTTTTGACCTTTAGACTAGTTTTTTTTAGATCCGTCATTTCAACGCCCAACCCAATCCGGGAATCCAAATCGAATTCCGTGAGTTCGCACACGCCAATTTAACCCACCCGATCACGTCGGAGTGAACAGCACGCCGATCAGATCCCTATTTGGGATTTTGGACCGCCGGTTGTGGTTTTTGACCCTTTAGACTTGGGTTTTTTAGATTCGTTATTTCAACGCCCAACCTAATCCGGGAATCCAAATCGGATCTGTCAGTTCGCACACGTCACTTTCACCCACGGTCGGTCGTGTCGGAGTGAACGACATGCCGATCAGATCCTATTTAGGATTTTGGACTCCGGGTTGTGTGTTTTGACCCTTTAGACTCAGGTTTTTTTTAGATCCGTCATTTCAACGCCCAACCCAATCCGGGAATCTAAATCGGATTCCGTCAGTTCGCACACGTCAAAACCCACCCGGTCGTGTCGGAGCAAATGGCAAGCCGATCAAATCCCTATTTGGGATTTTGGACCCCGGGTTGTTTTTTTGACCCTTTAGACTAGGGTTTTTTTTAGATCCCGTCATTTCAACGCCCAACCCAATCCGGGAATCCAAATCGGATTCTGTGAGTACGCACTCGTAAATAACCCACCGGTCGCGTCGGAGTGAACGACACGCCGATAAGATCCCTATTTGGGATTTTGGACCGCCGGTTGTGTGTTTTGACCCTTTAGACTTGGGTTTTCTTAGATTCGTCATTTCAACGCCCAACCTAATCCGGTAATCCAAATCGTATTCTGTCAGTTCGCACAAATCACTTTTACCCACCCGGTAGTGCCGGAGAGAACGACACACCAATCTGATCCATATTTGTGATTTTGGACCCCCAGGTTGTGTTTTGACACTTTAGACTTGGGTTTTTTTACATCCGTCATTTCAACGCTCAACCCAATCCTGGAATGCAAATCGGATTCCGTCAGTTCGCACACGTCAACTTAACCCACCCGGTCGTGTCGGAGCAAACGGCATGCCGATCAGATCCATATTTGTGATTTTGGAGCCCTGGGTTGTTTGTTTTGACCTATTAGACTGCGGATTTTTTTAGATCCGTCATTTCAATGCCCAACCCAATTCGGGAATCCAAATCGGATTCCGTGAGTTCGCACACGCCAATTTAACCCACCCGATCGCGTCGGAGAGAACAGCACGCCGATCGGATCCCTATTTGGGATTTTGTACCGCCGGTTGTGTGTTTTGACCCTTTAGACTTGGATTTTTTTAGATTCGTCATTTCAACGCCCAAATCCGGGAATCCAAATCAGATTCTGTCAGTTCGCACACGTCACTTTTACCCACCCGGTCGTGTCGGAGAGAACGACACATCGATCTGATCCATATTTGGTATTTTGGACCCCCAGGTTGTGTTTTGACCCTTTAGACTCGGGTTTTTTTAGATCCGTGATTTCAACGCCCAACCCAATCCTAGAATCCAAATCGGATTCCGTCAGTTCGCACACGTCAACTTAAACACCCAGGTCGTGTCGGAGCAAACGGCATGCCGATCAGATCCCTATTTGGGATTTTGGACCCCCGGGTGTTTGTTTTGACTTTTAGACTACGGTTTTTTTTAGATCCGTCATTTCAACGCCCAACCAATCCGGGAATCCAATCGGATTACGTGAGTTCGCACACGCCAATTAACCCGATCGCGTCGGAGTGAACGACACGCCGATCAGATCCCTATTTGGGATTTTGGACCGCTGGTTGTGTGTTTTGACCCTTTAGACTTGGGTTTTTTAGATTCGTCATTTCAACGCCCACCTAATCCAGGAATCCAAAACGGATTCTGTCAGTTCGCACACGTCACTTTACCCACCCGGTCGTGTCGGAGAGAACGACACCCCGATCTGATCAAATTTGGTATTTAGTACCCAGGTTGTGTTTTGAGACTTTAGACTCGGTTTTTTTTAGATCCGTCATTTCAACGCCCAACCCAATCCTGGAATCCAAATCGGATTCCGTCAGTTCGCACACGTCATCTTAACCCACCCGGTCGTGTCGAAGCAAAATGGCATGCGATCAGATCCCTATTTGGGATTTTGACCCCGGGTTATTGTTTGACATTTTAGACTACGGTTTTTTTTTAGATCCGTCATTTACCGCCCAACCCAATCCGGCAATCCAAATCGGATTCCGTGAGTTCGCACACGCCAATTTAACCCACCCGATCGCGTCGGAGTGAACGACACGCCGATCAGATCCCTATTTGAGATTTTGGACCGCCGGTTGTGTGTTTGATCCTTTAGACTTGGGTTTTTTTAGATTCGTCATTTCAACGCCCAACCTAATCGGGAATCCAATCGGATTCTGTCAGTTCGCACACGTCACTTTTACCCACCCGGTCG
Source organism: Colocasia esculenta (assembly GCA_014218235.1). Lineage (NCBI taxonomy): Eukaryota > Viridiplantae > Streptophyta > Magnoliopsida > Alismatales > Araceae > Colocasia > Colocasia esculenta. Next base: position 79,066,650 of record CM024766.1, read on the forward strand.
TGTCGGAGAGAACGACACACGATCTGATTCATATTTGGTATTTTGGACCCCCAGGTTGTATTTTGACACTTTAGACTCGGTTTTTTTAGATCCGTCATTTCAACGCCCAACCCAATCCTGGAACCCAAATCGGATTCCGTCAGTTCGCACACGTCAACTTAACCCACCGGTAGTGTCGGAGCAAACGACATGCCGATCAGATCCCTATTGGGATTTTGGACCCCGGGTTGTTTTTTTTGACCTTTTAGACTAGGTTTTTTTTAGATCCGTCATTTCAACGCCCAACCCAATCCGGGAATCCAAATCGGATTCCGTGAGTTCGCACACGCCAATTTAACCCACCGATCACGTCGGAGTGAACAGCACGCCGATAAGATCCCTATTTGGGATTTTGGACCGCCGGTTGTGTGTTTTGACCCTTTAGACTTGGGTTTTTTTAGATTCGTTATTTCAACGCCCAACCTAATTCGGGAATCCAAATCGGATTCTGTCAGTTCGCACACGTCACTTTCACCCACCCGGTCGTGTCGGAGTGAACGACATGCCGATCAGATCCCTATTTAGGATTTGGGACCCCGGTTGTGTGTTTGACCTTTAGACTCAGTTTTTTTTAGATCCGTCATTTCAACGCCCAACCCAATCCGGGAATCTAAATCGGATTCCGTCAGTTCGCACACGTCAACTTAACCCCGGTCGTGTCGGAGCAAACGGCAAGCCGATCAGATCCCTATTTGGGATTTTGGACCCCCGGGTGTTTTTTTGACCCTTTAGACTAGGGTTTTTTTTAGATCCGTCATTTCAATGCCCAACCCAATCCGGGAATCCAAATCGGATTCTGTGAGTTCGCACACGTAAATTTAACCCACCCGGTCGCGTCGGAGTGAACGACACGCCGATCAGATCCCTATTTGGGATTTTGGACCGCCGGTTGTGTGTTTTGACCCTTTAGACTTGGGTTTTTTTAGATTCGTTATTTCAACGCCCAACCTAATCCGGGATCCAAATCGGATTCTGTCAGTTCGCACACGTCACTTCACCCACCCGGTCGTGTCGGAGTGAACGACATGCCGATCAGATCCCTATTTAGGATTTTGGACTCCCGGGTTTGTGTTTTGACCCTTTAGACTCAGGTTTTTTTTAGATCCATCATTTCAACGCCCAACCCAATCCGGGAATCTAAATCGGATTCCGTCAGTTCGCACACGTCAACTTAACCCACCCGGTCGTGTCGGAGCAAATGGCAGCCGATCAGATCCCTATTTGGGATTTTGGACCCCCGGGTTGTTTTTTGACCCTTTAGACTAGGGTTTTTTTAGATCCGTCATTTCAATGCCCAACCCAATCCGGGAATCCAAATCGGATTCGTGAGTTCGCACACGTAAATTTAACCCACCCGGTCGCGTCGGAGTGAACGACACGCCGATAAATCCCTATGGGATTTTGGACCGCCGTTGTGTGTTTTGACCCTTTAGACTTGGGTTTCTTAGATTCGTCATTTCAACGCCAAACCTAATCCGGTAATCCAAATCGTATTCTGTCAGTTCGCACAAATCATTTACCCACCCGGTAGTGCCGGAGAGAACGACACACCAATCTGATCCATATTTGTGATTTTGGACCCCAGGTTGTGTTGACACTTTAGACTTGGGTTTTTTTACATCCGTCATTTCAACGCTCAACCCAATCCTGGAATGCAAATCGGATTCCGTCAGTTCGCAAACGTCAACTTAACCCACCCGGTCGTGTCGGAGCAAACGGCATGCCGATCAGATCCTATTTTGATTTTTGGACCCCTGGGTTGTTGTTTTGACCTATTAGACTGCGGATTTTTTTAGATCCGTCATTTCAATGCCCAACCCAATTCGGGAATCCAAATCGGATTCCGTGAGTTCGCACACGCCAATTTAACCCACACGATCGCGTCGGAGAGAACAGCACGCCGATCAGATCCCTATTTGGGATTTTGTAGCCGGTTGTGTGTTTTGACCCTTTAGACTTGGGTTTTTTTAGATTCGTCATTTCAACGCCCAAATCCGGGAATCCAAATCAGATTCTGTCAGTTCGCACACGTCACTTTTACCCACCCGGTCGTGTCGGAGAGAACGACACATCGATCTGATCCATATTTGGTATTTGGCCCCAGGTTGTGTTTTTGACCCTTTAGACTCGAGTTTTTTAGATCCGTCATTTCAACGCCCAACCCAATCCTAGAATCCAAATCAGATTCTGTCAGTTCGCACACGTCACTTTTACCCACCCGGTCGTGTCGGAGAGAACGACACATCGATCTGATCCATATTTGGTATTTGGACCCCCGGTTGTGTTTTGACCCTTTAGACTCGGGTTTTTTTAGATCCGTCATTTCAACGCCCAACCCAATCCTAGAATCCAAATCGGATTACGTGAGTTCGCACACGCCAATTTAACCCACCCGATCGCGTCGGAGTGAACGGCACGCCGATCAGATCCCTATTTGGGATTTTGGACCGCCGGTTGTGTGTTTTGACCCTTTAGACTTGGGTTTTTTTAGATTCGTCATTTCAACGCCCAACCTAATCCAGGAATCCAAACGGATTCTGTCAGTTCGCACACGTCACTTTTACCCACCGGTCGTGTCGGAGAGAACGACACCCCGATCTGATCAATATTTGGTATTTAGTACCCCCAGGTTGTGTTTTGAGACTTTAGACTCGTGTTTTTTTAGATCCGTCATTTCAACGCCGAACCCAATCCTGGAATCCAAATCGGATTCCGTCAGTTCGCACACGTCATCTTAACCCACCCGGTCGTGTCGGAGCAAACGGCATGCCGATCAGATCCCTATTTGGGATTTTTGACCCCCGGGTTATTTGTTTTGACATTTTAGACTACGGTTTTTTTTAGATCCGTCATTTTACCGCCCAACCCAATCCGGCAATCCACATCAGATTCCGTGAGTTCGAACACGCCAATTAACCCACCCGATCGCGTCGGAGTGAACGACACGCCGATCAGATCCCTATTTGAGATTTTGGACCGTCGGTTGTGTGTTTGACCCTTTAGACTTGGGTTTTTTTAGATTCGTCATTTCAACGCCCAACCTAATCCAGGAATCCAAATCGGATTCTGTCAGTTCGCACACGTCACTTTTACCCACCCGGTCGTGTCGGAGAGAACGACACACGATCTGATTCATATTTGGTATTTTGGACCCCAGGTTGTTTTTGACACTTTAGACTCGGGTTTTTTTAGATCCGTCATTTCAACGCCCAACCCAATCCTGGAATCCAAATCGGATTCCGTCAGTTCGCACACGTCAACTTAACCCACCCGGTAGTGTCGGAGCAACGACATGCCGATCAGATCCCTATTTGGGATTTTGGACCCCCGGGTTGTTTGTTTTGACCTTTTAGACTAGGTTTTTTTTAGATCCGTCATTTCAACGCCCAACCCAATCCGGGAATCCAAATCGGATTCCGTGAGTTCGCACACGCCAATTTAACCCACCCGATCACGTCGGAGTGAACAGCACGCCGATCAGATCCCTATTTGGGATTTTGGACCGCCGGTTGTGTGTTTTGACCCTTTAGACTTGGGTTTTTTAGATTCGTTATTTCAACGCCAACCTAATTCGGGAATCCAAATCGGATTCTGTCAGTTCGCACACGTCACTTTCACCACCCGGTCGTGTCGGAGTGAACGACATGCCGATCAGATCCCTATTTAGGATTTTGGACTCCCGGGTTGTGTGTTTGACCCTTTAGACTCAGGTTTTTTTTAGATCCGTCATTTCAACGCCCAACCCAATCCGGGAATCTAAATCGGATTCCGTCAGTTCGCACACGTCAACTTAACCCACCCGGTCGTGTCGGAGCAAACGGCAAGCCGATCAGATCCCTATTTGGGATTTTGGACCCCGGGTTGTTTTTTGACCCTTTAGACTAGGGTTTTTTAGATCCGTCATTTCAATGCCCAACCCAATCCGGGAATCCAAATCGGATTCTGTGAGTTCGCACACGTAAATTTAACCCACCCGGTCGCGTCGGAGTGAACGACACGCCGATAAGATCCCTATTTGGGATTTTGGACCGCCGGTTGTGTGTTTTGACCCTTTAGACTTGGGTTTTCTTAGATTCGTCATTTCAACGCCCAACCTAATCCGGTAATCCAAATCGTATTCTGTCAGTTCGCACAAGTCACTTTTACCCACCCGATAGTGCCGGAGAGAAGGACACACCAATCTGATCCATATTTGTGATTTTGGACCCCCAGGTTGTGTTTTGACACTTTAGACTTGGGTTTCTTTAGTCCGTCATTTCAACGCCCAACCCAATCCTGGAATTCAAATCGGATTCCGTCAGTTCGCACACGTCAACTTAACCCACCCGGTCGTGTCGGAGCAAACGGCATGCCGATCAGATCCCTATTTGGGATTTTGGACCCCCGGGTTGTTTGTTTTGACCTTTTAGACTGCGGTTTTTTTTAGATCCATCATTTCAACGCCCAACCCAATTCGGGAATCCAAATCGGATTCCGTGAGTTCGCACACGCCAATTTAACCCACCCGATCGCGTCGGAGAGAACAGCACGCCGATCAGATCCCTATTTGGGATTTTGGACCGCCGGTTGTGTGTTTTGACCCTTTAGACTTTGATTTTTTTAGATTCGTCATTTCAACGCCCAACCTAAACCGGGAATCCAAATCAGATTCTGTCAGTTCGCACACGTCACTTTTACCCACCCGGTCGTGTCGGAGAGAACGACACATCGATCTGATCCATATTTGGTATTTTGGACCCCCAGGTTGTGTTTTGACCCTTTAGACTCGGGTTTTTTTAGATCCGTCATTTCAACGCCCAACACAATCCTAGAATCCAAATCGGATTCCGTCAGTTCGCACATGTCAACTTAACCCACCAGGTCGTGTCGGAGCAAACGGCATGCCGATCAGATCCCTATTTGGGATTTTGGACCCCCGGGTTGTTTGTTTTGACCTTTTAGACTACGGTTTTTTTAGATCCGTCATTTCAACGCCCAACCCAATCCGGGAATCCAAATCGGATTACGTGAGTTCGCACACGCCAATTTAACCCACCCGATCGCGTCGGAGTGAACGGCACGCCGATCAGATCCCTATTGGGATTTTGGACCGCCGGTTGTGGTTTTGACCCTTTAGACTTGGTTTTTAGATTCGTCATTTCAACGCCCAACCTAATCCGGGAATCCAAACGGATTCTGTCAGTTCGCACACGTCACTTTTACCCACCCGGTCGTGTCGGAGAACGACACCCGATCTGATCAATATTGGTATTTAGTACCCCCAGGTTGTGTTTTGAGACTTTAGACTCGTGTTTTTTTTAGATCGTCATTAAACGCCGAACCCAATCCTGGAATCCAAATCGGATTCCGTCAGTTCGCACACGTCATCTTACCCACCCGGTCGTGTCGGAGCAAACGGCATGCCGATCAGATCCCTATTTGGGATTTTTGACCCCGGGTTATTTGTTTTAACATTTAGACTACGGTTTTTTTAGATCCGTCATTTTACCGCCCAACCCAATCCGGGAATCCAAATCGGATTCGTGAGTTCGCACACGCCAATTTAACCCACCTGATCGCGTCGGAGTGAACGACACGCGATCAGATCCCTATTTGGGATTTTGGACCGCCGGTTGTGTTTTGACCCTTTAGACTTGGGTTTTTTTAGATTCGTCATTTCAACGCCCAACCTAATCCGGGAATCCAAATCGGATTCTGTCAGTTCGCACACGTCACTTTTACCCACCCGGTCGTGTCGGAGAGAACGACACACCGATCTGATTCATTATTGGTATTTTGGACCCCCAGGTTGTATTTTGACACTTTAGACCCGGGCTTTTTTAGATCCGTCATTTCAACGCCCAACCCAATCCTGGAATCCAAATCGGATTCCGTCAGTTCGCACACGTCAACTTAACCCACCCGGTAGTGTCGGAGCAAACGGCATGCCGATCAGATCCCTATTTGGGATTTTGGACCCCCGGGTTGTTTGTTTTGACCTTTTAGAGTAGGGTTTTTTTAGATCCGTCATTTAACGCCCAACCCAATCCGGGAATCCAAATCGGGTTCCGTGAGTTCGCACACGCCATTTAACCCACCCGATCACGTCGGTGCACGTCGATCAGATCCCTATTTGGGATTTTGGACCGCCGGTTGTGTGTTTTGACCCTTTAGACTTGGGTTTTTTTAGATTCGTCATTTCAACGCCCAACCTAATCCGGTAATCCAAATCGTATTCTGTCAGTTCGCACAAGTCACTTTTACCCACTCGGTAGTGCCGGAGAGAACGACGCACCAATCTGATCCATATTTGTGATTTTGGACCCCCAGGTTGTTTTTTGACACTTTAGACTTGGGTTTTTTTACATCCGTCATTTCAACGCCCAACCCAATCCTGGAATCCAAATCGGATTCAGTCAGTTCGCACACGTCAACTTAACCCACCCGGTCGTGTCGGAGCAAACGGCATGCCGATCAGATCCCTATTTGGCATTTTGGACCCCCGGGTTGTTTGTTTTGACCTTTTAGACTGCGGTTTTTTTTAGATCCGTCATTTCAACGCCCAACCCAATTCGGGAATCCAAATCTGATTCCGTGAGTTCGCACACGCAATTTAACCCACCCGATCGCGTCGGAGAGAACGCACGCCGATCAGATCCCTATTTGGGATTTTGGACCGCCGGTTGTGTGTTTTGACCCTTTAGACTTGGATTTTTTTAGATTCGTCATTTCAACGCCCAACCTAATCCGAGAATCCAAATCAGTTTCTGTCAGTTCGCACACGTCACTTTTACCCACCCTGTCGTGTCGGAAAGAACGACACATCGATCTGATCCATATTTGGTATTTTGGACCCCCAGGTTGTGTTTTGACCCTTTAGACTCGGGTTTTTTTAGATCCGTCATTTCAACGCCCAATCAATCCTAGAATCCAAATCGGATTCCGTCAGTTCGCACACGTCAACTTAACCCACCAGGTCGTGTCGGAGCAAACGGCATGCCGATCAGATCCCTATTTGAGATTTTGGACCCCCGGGTTGTTTGTTTTGACCTTTTAGACTACGGTTTTTTTAGATCCGTCATTTCAACGCCCAACTCAATCCGGAAATCCAAATCGGAGTACGTGAGTTCGCACACGCCAATTTAACCCACCCGATCGCGTCGGAGTGAACGGCACACTGATCAGATCCCTATTTGGGATTTTGGACCGCCGGTTGTGTGTTTTGACCCTTTAGACTTGGGTTTTTTTAGATTCATCATTTCAACGCCCAACCTAATCCGGGAATCCAAAACGGATTCTGTCAGTTCGCACACGTCACTTTTACCCACCCGGTCGTGTCGGAGAGAACGACACCCCGATCTGATCCATATTTGATATTTAGTACCCCCAGGTTGTGTTTGAGACTTTAGACTCGTGTTTTTTTAGATCCGTCATTTCAACGCCCAACCCAATCCTGGAATCCAAATCGGATTCCGTCAGTTCGCACACGTCATCTTAGCCCACCCGGTCGTGTCGGAGCAAACGCATGCCGATCAGATCCCTATTTGGGATTTTGGACCCCCGGGTTGTTTTTTTTGACCTTTTAGACTAGGTTTTTTTTAGATCCGTCATTTCAACGCCCAACCCAATCCGGGAATCCAAATCGGATTCAGTGAGTTCGCACACGCCAACTTAACCCACCCGATCACGTCGGAGTGAACAGCACGCCATCAGATCCCTATTTGGGATTTTGGACCCCCGGTTGTGTGTTTTGACCCTTTAGACTTGGGTTTTTTAGATTCGTTATTTCAACGCCCAATCTAATCCGGGAATCCAAATCGGATTCTGTCAGTTCGTACACGTCACTTTCACCCACCCGGCATGTCGGAGTGAACGGCATGCCGATCAGATGCCTATTTAGGATTTTGGACTCCCGGGTTGTGTGTTTTGACCCTTTAGACTCGGGTTTTTCTTAGATCCGTCATTTCAACGCCCAACCCAATCAGGGAATCTAAATCGGATTCCGTCAGTTCGCACACGTCAACTTAACCCACCCGGTCGTGTCGGTAGCAAATGGCATGCCGATCAGATCCCTATTTGGGATTTTTGACCCTCGGGTTGTTTGTTTCGACCCTTTAGACTAGGGTTTTTTTTAGATCCGTCATTTCAACGCCCCACCCAATCCGGGAATCCAAATGGATTCTGTGAGTTCGCACACGTCAATTTAACCCACCCGGTCGCGTCGGAGTGAACGGCACGCCGATCAGATCACTATTTGGGATTTTGGACCGCCGGTTGTGTGTTTTGACCCTTTAGACTTGGGTTTTTTTAGATTCGTCATTTCAACGCCCAACCTAATCCGGTAATCCAAATCGGATTCTGTCAGTTCGTATACGTCACTTTTACCCACCCGGTAGTGCCGGAGAGAACGACACACCAATCTGATCCATATTTGGGATTTTGGACCCCCAGGTTGTGTTTTGACACTTTAGACTCGTGTTTTTTTACATCCGTCATTTCAACGCCCAACCCAATCCTGGAATCCAAATCGGATTCCGTCAGTTCGCACAGGTCAACTTAACCCACCCGGTCGTGTCGGAGCAAACGACATGCCGATCAGATCCCTATTTGGGATTTTGGACCCCCGGTTGTTTGTTTTGACCTTTTAGACTACGGTTTTTTTTAGATCCGTCATTTCAACGCCCAACCCAATTCGGGAATCCAAATCGAATTCCGTGAGTTCGCACACGCCAATTTAACCCACCCGATCGCGTCGGAGTGAACGGCATGCCGATCAGATCCCTATTTGTGATTTTGGACCGCCGGTTGTGTGTTTTGACCCTTTAGACTTGGGTTTTTTTAGATTCGTCATTTCAACTCCCAACCTAATCCGCGAATACAAATCGGATTCTGTCAGTTCGCACACGTCACTTTTACCCACCCGGTCGTGTCGGAGAGAACGACACATCGATCTGATCCGTATTTGGTATTTTGGACCCCCAGGTTGTGTTTTGACACTTTAGACTCGGGTTTTTTTAGATCCGTCATTTCAACGCCCAACCCAATCCGGGAATCCAAATCGGATTCAGTGAGTTCGCACACGCCAACTTAACCCACCCGATCACGTCGGAGTGAACAGCACGCCAATCAGATCCCTATTTGGGATTTTGGACCCCCGGTTGTGTGTTTTGACCCTTTAGACTTGGGTTTTTTTAGATTCGTCATTTCAACGCCCAACCTAATCCGGGAATCCAAAACGGATTCTGTCAGTTCGCACACGTCACTTTTACCCACCCGGTCGTGTCGGAGAGAACGACACCCCGATCTGATCCATATTTGGTATTTAGTACCCCCAGGTTGTGTTTTGAGACTTTAGACTCGTGTTTTTTTAGATCCGTCATTTCAACGCCCAACCCAATCCTGGAATCCAAATCGGATTCCGTCAGTTCGCACACGTCATCATAGCCCACCCGGTCGTGTCGGAGCAAACGGCATGCCGATCAGATCCCTATTTGGGATTTTGGACCCACGGGTTGTTTGTTTTGACCATTTAGACTAGGGTTTTTTTTAGATCCGTCATTTCAACGCCCAACCCAATCCGGGAATCCAAATCGGATTCAGTGAGTTCGCACACGCCAACTTAACCCACCCGATCACGTCGGAGTGAACAGCACGCCAATCAGATCCCTATTTGGGATTTTGGACCCCCGGTTGTGTGTTTTGACCCTTTAGACTTGGTTTTTTAGATTCGTTATTTCAACGCCCAATCTAATCCGGGAATCCAAATCGGATTCTGTCAGTTCGTACACGTCACTTTCACCCACCCGGGCATGTCGGAGTGAACGGCATGCCGATCAGATGCCTATTTAGGATTTTGGACTCCCGGGTTGTGTGTTTTGACCCTTTAGACTCGGGTTTTTCTTAGATCCGTCATTTCAACGCCCAACCCAATCAGGGAATCTAAATCGGATTCCGTCAGTTCGCACACGTCAACTTAACCCACCCGGTCGTGTCGGAGCAAATGGCATGCCGATCAGATCCCTATTTGGGATTTTTGACCCTCGGGTTGTTTGTTTCGACCCTTTAGACTAGGGTTTTTTTTAGATCCGTCATTTCAACGCCCCACCCAATCCGGGAATCCAAATCGGATTCTGTGAGTTCGCACACATCAATTTAACCCACCCGGTCGCGTCGGAGTGAACGGCACGCCGATCAGATCACTATTTGGGATTTTGGACCGCCGGTTGTGTGTTTTGACCCTTTATACTTGGGTTTTTTTAGATTCGTCATTTCAACGCCCAACCTAATCCGGTAATCCAAATCGGATTCTGTCAGTTCGTATACGTCACTTTTACCCACCCGGTAGTGCCGGAGAGAACGACACACCAATCTGATCCATATTTGGGATTTTGGACCCCCAGGTTGTGTTTTGACACTTTAGACTCGTGTTTTTTTACATCCGTCATTTCAACGCCCAACCCAATCCTGGAATCCAAATCGGATTCCGTCAGTTCTCACAGGTCAACTTAACCCACCCGGTCGTGTCGGAGCAAACGACATGCCGATCAGATCCCTATTTGGGATTTTGGACCCCCGGGTTGTTTGTTTTCACCTTTTAGACTACGGTTTTTTTTAGATCCGTCATTTCAACGCCCAACCCAATTCGGGAATCCAAATCGAATTCCGTGAGTTCGCACACGCCAATTTAACCCACCCGATCGCGTCGGAGTGAACGGCATGCCGATCAGATCCCTATTTGTGATTTTGGACCGCCGGTTGTGTGTTTTGACCCTTTAGACTTGGGTTTTTTTAGATTCGTCATTTCAACTCCCAACCTAATCCGCGAATACAAATCGGATTCTGTCAGTTCGCACACGTCACTTTACCCACCCGGTCGTGTCGGAGAGAACGACACATCGATCTGATCCGTATTTGGTATTTTGGACCCCCAGGTTGTGTTTTGACACTTTAGACTCGGGTTTTTTTAGATCCGTCATTTCAACGCCCAACCCAATCCGGGAATCCAAATCGGATTCAGTGAGTTCGCACACGCCAACTTAACCCACCCGATCACGTCGGAGTGAACAGCACGCCAATCAGTTCTCTATTTGGGATTTTGGACCACCGGTTGTGTGTTTTGACCCTTTAGACTTGGGTTTTTTTAGATTCGTCATTTCAACTCCCAACCTAATCCGCGAATACAAATCGGATTCTGTCAGTTCGCACACGTCACTTTTACCCACCCGGTCGTGTCGGAGAGAACGACACATCGATCTGATCCATATTTGGTATTTTGGACCCCCAGGTTGTGTTTTGACACTTTAGACTCGGGTTTTTTTACATCCGTCATTTCAACGCCCAACCCAATCCGGGAATCCAAATCGGATTCAGTGATTTCGCACACGCCAACTTAACCCACCCGATCACGTCGGAGTGAACAGCACGCCAATCAGATCCCTATTTGGGATTTTGGACCCCCGATTGTGTGTTTTGACCCTTTAGACTTGGGTTTTTTAGATTCGTTATTTCAACGCCCAATCTAATCCGGGAATCCAAATCGGATTCTGTCAGTTCGTACACGTCACTTTCACCCACCAGGGCATGTCGGAGTGAACGGCATGCCGATCATATGCCTATTTAGGATTTTGGACTCCCGGGTTGTGTGTTTTGACCCTTTAGACTCGGGTTTTTCTTAGATCCGTCATTTCAACGCCCAACCCAATCAGGGAATCTAAATCAGATTCCGTCAGTTCGCACACGTCAACTTAACCCACCCGGTCGTGTCGGAGCAAATGGCATGCCGATCAGATCCCTATTTGGGATTTTTGACCCTCGGGTTGTTTGTTTCGACCATTTAGACTAGGGTTTTTTTTAGATCCGTCATTTCAACGCCCCACCCAATCCGGGAATCCAAATCGGATTCTGTGAGTTCGCACACGTCAATTTAACCCACCCGGTCGCGTCGGAGTGAACGGCACGCCGATCAGATCACTATTTGGGATTTTGGACCGCCGGTTGTGTGTTTTGACCCTTTAGACTTGGGTTTTTTTAGATTCGTCATTTCAACGCCCAACCTAATCCGGGAATCCAAATCGGATTCTGTCAGTTCGTATACGTCACTTTTACCCACCCGGTAGTGCCGGAGAGAACGACACACCAATCTGATCCATATTTGGGATTTTGGACCCCCAGGTTGTGTTTTGACACTTTAGACTCGTGTTTTTTTACATCCGTCATTTCAACGCCCAACCCAATCCTGGAATCCAAATCGGATTCCGTCAGTTCGCACAGGTCAACTTAACCCACCCGGTCGTGTCGGAGCAAACGACATGCCGATCAGATCCCTATTTGGGATTTTGGACCCCCGGGTTGTTTGTTTTGACCTTTTAGACTACGGTTTTTTTTAGATCCGTCATTTCAACGCCCAACCCAATTCGGGAATCCAAATCGAATTCCGTGAGTTCGCACACGCCAATTTAACCCACCCGATCGCGTCGGAGTGAACGGCATGCCGATCAGATCCCTATTTGTGATTTTGGACCGCCGGTTGTGTGTTTTGACCCTTTAGACTTGGGTTTTTTTAGATTCGTCATTTCAACTCCCAACCTAATCCGCGAATACAAATCGGATTCTGTCAGTTCGCACACGTCACTTTTACCCACCCGGTCGTGTCGGAGAGAACGACACATCGATCTGATCCATATTTGGTATTTTGGACCCCCAGGTTGTGTTTTGACACTTTAGACTCGGGTTTTTTTAGATCCGTCATTTCAACGCCCAACCCAATCCTGGAATCCAAATCGGATTCCGTCAGTTCGCACACGTCAACTTAACCCACCCGGTCGTGTCGGAGAAAACGGCATGCCGATCAGATCCCTATTTGGGATTTTGGACCTCCGGGTTGTTTGTTTTGACCTTTTAGACTTGTGTTTTTTTAGATTCATTATTTTAACGCCCAACCTAATCCAGGAATCCAAATCGGATTCTGTCAGTTCGCACACGTCACTTTCACCCACTCGGTCGTGTCGGAGTGAACGGCATGCCGATCAGATCCCTATTTAGGATTTTGGACTCCCGGGTTATGTGTTTTGACCCTTTAGACTCAGATTTTTTTTAGATTCGTCATTTCAATGCCCAACCCAATCCGGGAATCTAATTCGGATTCCGTCAGTTCGCACACGTCAACTTAACCCACCCGGTCGTGTCGAAGCAAACGGCATGCCGATCAGATCCCTATTTGGGATTTTGGACCCCCGGGTTGTTTGTTTTGACCCTTTAGACTAGAGTTTTTTTTAGATCCATCATTTCAACGCCCAACCCAATCCGGGAATCCAAATCGGATTCCGTGAGTTCGCATACGCCAATTTAACCGACCCGATCACGTCGGAGTGAACAGCACGCCGATCAGATCCCTATTTGGGATTTTGGACCGCCGGTTGTGTGTTTTGACCCTTTAGACTTGTGTTTTTTTAGATTCGTTACTTTAACGCCCAACCTAATCCGGGAATCCAAATTGGATTCTGTCAGTTCGTACACGTCACTTTCACCCACCAGGTCGTGTCGGAGTGAACGGCATGCCGATCAGATCCCTATTTAGGATTTTGGACTCCCGGGTTGTGTGTTTTGACCCTTTAGACTCGGGTTTTTTTTAGATTCGTCATTTCAATGCCCAACCCAATCCGGGAATCTAAATCGGATTCCGTCAGTTCGCACACGTCAACTTAACCCACCCGGTCGTGTCGGAGCAAACGACATGCCGATCAGATTCCTATTTGGGATTTTGGACCCCCGGGTTGTTTGTTTTGACCCTTTAGGCTAGGGTTTTTTTTAGATCCGTCATTTCAACGCCCAACCCAATCCGGGAATCCAAATCGGATTCCGTGAGTTCGCACACGTCAATTTAACCCACCCGGTCGCGTCGGTGTGAACGACACGCCGCTCCGATCCCTATTTGGGATTTTGGACCGCCGGTTGTGTGTTTTGACCTTTTAGACTTGGGTTTTTTTATATTCGTCATGTCAACGCCCAACCTAATCCGGGTATCCAAATCAGATTCTGTCAGTTCGCACACGTCACTTTTACCAACCCGGTAGTGCCGGAGAGAACGACACACCAATCTGATCCATATTTTAGATTTTGGACCCCCAGGTTGTGTTTTGACGCTTTATACTCGGGTTTTTTTTAGATCCGTCATTTCAACGCCCAACCCAATCCTGGAATCCAAATCGGATTCAGTGAGTTCACACACGGCAATTTAACCCACCCGATCGCGTCGGAGTGAACGGCACGCCGATCAGATCCCTATTTGGGATTTTGGACCCCCGGGTTGTTTGTTTTGACCTTTTAGACTGCGGTTTTTTTTAGATCCGTCATTTCAACGCCCAACCCAATTCGGGAATCCAAATCTGATTCCGTGAGTTCGCACACGCCAATTTAACCCACCCGATCGCGTCGGAGAGAACAGCACGCCGATCAGATCCCTATTTGGGATTTTGGACCGCCGGTTGTGTGTTTTGACCCTTTAGACTTGGATTTTTTTAGATTCGTCATTTCAACGCCCAACCTAATCCGAGAATCCAAATCAGATTCTGTCAGTTCGCATACGTCACTTTTACCCACCAGGGCATGTCGGAGTGAACGGCATGCCGATCAGATGCCTATTTAGGATTTTGGACTCCCGGGTTGTGTGTTTTGACCCTTTAGACTCGGGTTTTTCTTAGATCCGTCATTTCAACGCCCAACCCAATCAGGGAATCTAAATCGGATTCCGTCAGTTCGCACACGTCAACTTAACCCACCCGGTCGTGTCGGAGCAAATGGCATGCCGATCAGATCCCTATTTGGGATTTTTGACCCTCGGGTTGTTTGTTTCGACCATTTAGACTAGGGTTTTTTTTAGATCCGTCATTTCAACGCCCCACCCAATCCGGGAATCCAAATCGGATTCTGTGAGTTCGCACACGTCAATTTAACCCACCCGGTCGCGTCGGAGTGAACGGCACGCCGATCAGATCACTATTTGGGATTTTGGACCGCCGGTTTGTGTTTTGACCCTTTAGACTTGGGTTTTTTTAGATTCGTCATTTCAACGCCCAACCTAATCCGGGAATCCAAATCGGATTCTGTCAGTTCGTATACGTCACTTTTACCCACCCGGTAGTGCCGGAGAGAACGACACACCAATCTGATCCATATTTGGGATTTTGGACCCCCAGGTTGTGTTTTGACACTTTAGACTCGTGTTTTTTTACATCCGTCATTTCAACGCCCAACCGAATCCTGGAATCCAAATCGGATTCCGTTAGTTCGCACAGGTCAACTTAACCCACCCGGTCGTGTCGGAGCAAACGACATGCCGATCAGATCCCTATTTGGGATTTTGGACCCCCGGGTTGTTTGTTTTGACCTTTTAGACTACGGTTTTTTTTAGATCCGTCATTTCAACGCCCAACCCAATTCGGGAATCCAAATCGAATTCCGTGAGTTCGCACACGCCAATTTAACCCACCCGATCGCGTCGGAGTGAACGGCATGCCGATCAGATCCCTATTTGTGATTTTGGACCGCCGGTTGTGTGTTTTGACCCTTTAGACTTGGGTTTTTTTAGATTCGTCATTTCAACTCCCAACCTAATCCGCGAATACAAATCGGATTCTGTCAGTTCGCATACGTCACTTTTACCCACCCGGTCGTGTCGGAGAGAACGACACATCGATCTGATCCATATTTGGTATTTTGGACCCCCAGGTTGTGTTTTGACACTTTAGACTCGGGCTTTTTTAGATCCGTCATTTCAACGCCCAACCCAATCCTGGAATCCAAATCGGATTCCGTCAGTTCGCACACGTCAACTTAACCCACCCGGTCGTGTCGGAGAAAACAGCATGCCGATCAGATCCCTATTTGGGATTTTGGACCTCCGGGTTGTTTGTTTTGACCTTTTAGACTTGTGTTTTTTTAGATTCGTTATTTTAACGCCCAACCTAATCCAGGAATCCAAATCGGATTCTGTCAGTTCGCACACGTCACTTTCACCCACTCGGTCGTGTCGGAGTGAACGGCATGCCCATCAGATCCCTATTTAGGATTTTGGACTCCCGGGTTATGTGTTTTGACCCTTTAGACTCAGATTTTTTTTAGATTCGTCATTTCAATGCCCAACCCAATCCGGGAATCTAATTCGGATTCCGTCAGTTCGCACACGTCAACTTAACCCACCCGGTCGTGTCGAAGCAAACGGCATGCCGATCAGATCCCTATTTGGGATTTTGGACCCCCGGGTTGTTTGTTTTGACCCTTTAGACTAGAGTTTTTTTTAGATCCGTCATTTCAACGCCCAACCCAATCCGGGAATCCAAATCGGATTCCGTGAGTTCGCATACGCCAATTTAACCGACCCGATCACGTCGGAGTGAACAGCACGCCGATCAGATCCCTATTTGGGATTTTGGACCGCCGGTTGTGTGTTTTGACCCTTTAGACTTGTGTTTTTTTAGATTCGTTACTTTAACGCCCAACCTAATCCGGGAATCCAAATTGGATTCTGTCAGTTCGTACACGTCACTTTCACCCACCGGGTCGTGTCGGAGTGAACGGCATGCCGATCAGATCCCTATTTAGGATTTTGGACTCCCGGGTTGTGTGTTTTGACCCTTTAGACTCGGGTTTTTTTTAGATTCGTCATTTCAATGCCCAACCCAATCCGGGAATCTAAATCGGATTCCGTCAGTTCGCACACGTCAACTTAACCCACCCGGTCGTGTCGGAGCAAACGACATGCCGATCAGATCCCTATTTGGGAATTTGGACCCCCGGGTTGTTTGTTTTGACCCTTTAGGCTAGGGTTTTTTTTAGATCCGTCATTTCAACGCCCAACCCAATCCGGGAATCCAAATCGGATTCCGTGAGTTCGCACACGTCAATTTAACCCACCCGGTCGCGTCGGTGTGAACGACACGCCGCTCCGATCCCTAATTGGGATTTTGGACTGCCGGTTGTGTGTTTTGACCTTTTAGACTTGGGTTTTTTTATATTCGTCATTTCAACGCCCAACCTAATCCGGGTATCCAAATCAGATTCTGTCAGTTCGCACACGTCACTTTTACCAACCCGGTAGTGCCGGAGAGAACGACACACCAATCTGATCCATATTTTAGATTTTGGACCCCCAGGTTGTGTTTTGACGCTTTATACTCGGGTTTTTTTTAGATCCGTCATTTCAACGCCCAACCCAATCCGGAAATCCAAATCGGATTCAGTGAGTTCACACACGCCAATTTAACCCACCCGATCGCGTCGGAGTGAACGGCACGCCGATCAGATCCCTATTTGGGATTTTGGACCCCCGGGTTGTTTGTTTTGACCTTTTAGACTGCGGTTTGTTTTAGATCCGTCATTTCAACGCCCAACCCAATTCGGGAATCCAAATCTGATTCCGTGAGTTCGCACACGCCAATTTAACCCACCCGATCGCGTCAGAGAGAACAGCACGCCGATCAGATCCCTATTTGGGATTTTTGACCGCCGGTTGTGTGTTTTGACCCTTTAGACTTGGATTTTTTTAGATTCGTCATTTCAACGCCCAACCTAATCCGAGAATCCAAATCAGATTCTGTCAGTTCGCACACGTCACTTTTACCCACCCTGTCGTGTCGGAAAGAACGACACATCGATCTGATCCATATTTGGTATTTTGGACCCCCAGGTTGTGTTTTGACCGTTTAGACTCAGGTTTTTTTAGATCCGTCATTTCAACGCCCAATCAATCCTAGAATCCAAATCGGATTCCGTCAGTTCGCACACGTCAACTTAACCCACCAGGTCGTGTCGGAGCAAACGGCATGCCGATCAGATCCCTATTTGGGATTTTGGACCCCCGGGTTGTTTGTTTTGACCCTTTAGACTACGGTTTTTTTAGATCCGTCATTTCAACGCCCAACTCAATCCGGAAATCCAAATCGGATTACGTGAGTTCGCACACGCCAATTTAACCCACCCGATCCCGTCGGAGTGAACGGCACGCCGATCAGATCCCTATTTGGGATTTTGGACCGCCGGTTGTGTGTTTTGACCCTTTAGACTTGGGTTTTTTTAGATTCGTCATTTCAACGCCCAACCTAATCCGGGAATCCAAAACGGATTCTGTCAGTTCGCACACGTCACTTTTACCCACCCGGTCGTGTCGGAGAGAACGACACCCCGATCTGATCCATATTTGGTATTTAGTACCCCCAGGTTGTGTTTTGAGACTTTAGACTCGTGTTTTTTTAGATCCGTCATTTCAACGCCCAACCCAATCCTGGAATCCAAATCGGATTCCGTCAGTTCGCACACGTCATCTTAGCCCACCCGGTCGTGTCGGAGCAAACGGCATGCCGATCAGATCCCTATTTGGGATTTTGGACCCACGGGTTGTTTGTTTTGACCTTTTAGACTAGGGTTTTTTTTAGATCCGTCATTTCAACGCCCAACCCAATCCGGGAATCCAAATCGGATTCAGTGAGTTCGCACACGCCAACTTAACCCACCCGATCACGTCGGAGTGAACAGCACGCCAATCAGATCCCTATTTGGGATTTTGGACCCCCGGTTGTGTGTTTTGACCCTTTAGACTTGGGTTTTTTAGATTCGTTATTTCAACGCCCAATCTAATCCGGGAATCCAAATCGGATTCTGTCAGTTCGTACACGTCACTTTCACCCACCCGGGCATGTCGGAGTGAACGGCATGCCGATCAGATGCCTATTTAGGATTTTGGACTCCCGGGTTGTGTGTTTTGACCCTTTAGACTCGGGTTTTTCTTAGATCCGTCATTTCAACGCCCAACCCAATCAGGGAATCTAAATCGGATTCCGTCAGTTCGCACACGTCAACTTAACCCACCCGGTCGTGTCGGAGCAAATGGCATGCCGATCAGATCCCTATTTGGGATTTTTGACCCTCGGGTTGTTTGTTTCGACCCTTTAGACTAGGGTTTTTTTTAGATCCGTCATTTCAACGCCCCACCCAATCCGGGAATCCAAATCGGATTCTGTGAGTTCGCACACGTCAATTTAACCCACCCGGTCGCGTCGGAGTGAACGGCACGCCGATCAGATCACTATTTGGGATTTTGGACCGCCGGTTGCGTGTTTTGACCCTTTAGACTTGGGTTTTTTTAGATTCGTCATTTCAACGCCCAACCTAATCCGGGAATCCAAATCGGATACTGTCAGTTCGTATACGTCACTTTTACCCACCCGGTAGTGCCGGAGAGAACGACACACCAATCTGATCCATATTTGGGATTTTGGACCCCCAGGTTGTGTTTTGACACTTTAGACTCGTGTTTTTTTACATCCGTCATTTCAACGCCCAACCGAATCCTGGAATCCAAATCGGATTCCGTCAGTTCGCACAGGTCAACTTAACCCACCCGGTCGTGTCGGAGCAAACGACATGCCGATCAGATCCCTATTTGGGATTTTGGACCCCCGGGTTGTTTGTTTTGACCTTTTAAACTACGGTTTTTTTTAGATCCGTCATTTCAACGCCCAACCCAATTCGGGAATCCAAATTGAATTCCGTGAGTTCGCACACGCCAATTTAACCCACCCGATCGCGTCGGAGTGAACGGCATGCCGATCAGATCCCTATTTGTGATTTTGGACCGCCGGTTGTGTGTTTTGACCCTTTAGACTTGGGTTTTTTTAGATTCGTCATTTCAACTCCCAACCTAATCCGCGAATACAAATCGGATTCTGTCAGTTCGCACACGTCACTTTTACCCACCCGGTCGTGTCGGAGAGAACGACACATCGATCTGATCCATATTTGGTATTTTGGACCCCCAGGTTGTGTTTTGACACTTTAGACTCGGGTTTTTTTAGATCCGTCATTTCAACGCCCAACCCAATCCTGGAATCCAAATCGGATTCCGTCAGTTCGCACACGTCAACTTAACCCACCCGGTCGTGTCGGAGAAAACGGCATGCCGATCAGATCCCTATTTGGGATTTTGGACCTCCGGGTTGTTTGTTTTGACCTTTTAGACTTGTGTTTTTTTAGATTCGTTATTTTAACGCCCAACCTAATCCAGGAATCCAAATCGGATTCTGTCAGTTCGCACACGTCACTTTCACCCACTCGGTCGTGTCGGAGTGAACGGCATGCCGATCAGATCCCTATTTAGGATTTTGGACTCCCGGGTTATGTGTTTTGACCCTTTAGACTCAGATTTTTTTTAGATTCGTCATTTCAATGCCCAACCCAATCCGGGAATCTAATTCGGATTCCGTCAGTTCGCACACGTCAACTTAACCCACCCGGTCGTGTCGAAGCAAACGGCATGCCGATCAGATCCCTATTTGGGATTTTGGACCCCCGGGTTGTTTGTTTTGACCCTTTAGACTAGAGTTTTTTTTAGATCCGTCATTTCAACGCCCAACCCAATCCGGGAATCCAAATCGGATTCCGTGAGTTCGCATACGCCAATTTAACCGACCCGATCACGTCGGAGTGAACAGCACGCCGATCAGATCCCTATTTGGGATTTTGGACCGTCGGTTGTGTGTTTTGACCCTTTAGACTTGTGTTTTTTTAGATTCGTTACTTTAACGCCCAACCTAATCCGGGAATCTAAATTGTATTCTGTCAGTTCGTACACGTCACTTTCACCCACCGGGTCGTGTCGGAGTGAACGGCATGCCGATCAGATCCCTATTTAGGATTTTGGACTCCCGGGTTGTGTGTTTTGACCCTTTAGACTCGGGTTTTTTTTAGATTCGTCATTTCAATGCCCAACCCAATCCGGGAATCTAAATCGGATTCCGTCAGTTCGCACACGTCAACTTAACCCACCCGGTCGTGTCGGAGCAAACGGCATGCCGATCAGATCCCTATTTGGGATTTTGGACCCCCGGGTTGTTTGTTTTGACCCTTTAGGCTAGGGTTTTTTTTAGATCCGTCATTTCAACGCCCAACCCAATCCGGGAATCCAAATCGGATTCCGTGAGTTCGCACACGTCAATTTAACCCACCCGGTCGCGTCGGTGTGAACGACACGCCGCTCCGATCCCTATTTGGGATTTTGGACCGCCGGTTGTGTGTTTTGACCTTTTAGACTTGGGTTTTTTTATTCGTCATTTCAACGCCCAACCTAATCCCGGTATCCAAATCGGATTCTGTCAGTTCGCACACGTCACTTTTACCAACCCGGTAGTGCCGGAGAGAACGACACACCAATCTGATCCATATTTTAGATTTTGGACCCCAGGTTGTGTTTTGACGCTTTATACTCGGGTTTTTTTTAGATCCGTCATTTCAACGCCCAACCCAATCCGGAAATCCAAATCGGATTCAGTGAGTTCACACACGCCAATTTAACCCACCCGATCGCGTCGGAGTGAACGGCACGCCGATCAGATCCCTATTTGGGATTTTGGACCGCCGGTTGTGTGTTTTGACCCTTTAGACTTGGGTTTTTTTAGATTCGTCATTTCAACGCCCAACCTAATCCGGGAATCCAAATCGGATTCTGTCAGTTCGCACACGTCACTTTTACCCACCCGGTCGTGTCGGAGAGAACGACACCCCGATCTGATCCATATTTGGTATTTTACCCCAGGTTGTGTTGTTTTGAGACTTTAGACTCGTGTTTTTTTAGATCCGTCATTTCAACGCCCACCCAATCCTGGAATCCAAATCGGATTCCGTCAGTTCGCACACGTCAACTAACCCACCCGGTCGTGTCGGAGCAAACGACATGCCGATCAGATCCCTATTTGGGATTTTGGACCCCCGGGTTGTTTGTTTTGACCCTTTAGACTAGGGTTTTTTTTAGATCCGTCATTTCAACGCCCAACCCAATCCGGAATCCAAATCGGATTCTGTGAGTTCGCACACGTCAATTTAACCCACCCGGTCGCGTCGGAGTGAACGACACGCCGATCGATCCCTATTTTGGATTTTGGACCGCCGGTTGTGTGTTTTGACCCTTTAGACTCGGGTTTTTTTAGATCCGTCATTTCAACGCCCAACCCAATCCGGAATCTAAATCGGATTCCGTCAGTTCACACACGTCAACTTAACCCACCCCAGTCGTGTCGGAGCAAATGGCATGCCGATCAGATCCCTATTTGGGATTTTGGAGCCTCGGGTTGTTTGTTTTGACCCTTTAGACTAGGTTTTTTTTTAGATCCGTCATTTCAACGCCCAACCCAATCCGGGAATCCAAATCGGATTCTGTCAGTTCGCACACGTCATTTACCCACCCGTCGCGTCGGAGTGAACGGCATGACCGCCGTTGTGTGTTTTGACCCTTTAGACTTGGGTTTTTTTAGATTCGTCATTTCAACGCCCAACCTAATCCGGGAATCCAAATCGGATTCTGTCAGTTCGCACACGTCACTTTTACCCACCTGGTAGTCCGGAGAGAACGACACACCATCTGATCCCTATTGGGATTTTGGACCCCCAGGTTTGTTTTGACCTTTAGACTCGTGTTTTTTTAGATCCGTCATTTCAACGCCCAACCCAATCCGGAAATCCAAATCGGATTCCGTCAGTTCGCACACGTCACTTACCCACCCGTCGTGTCGGAGCAAACGACATGCCGATCAGATCCCTATTTGAGATTTTGGACCCCGGTTGTTTGTTTTGACCTTTTAGACTACGGTTTTTTTTTAGATCCGTCATTTCAACGCCCACCCAATTTGGGATCCAAATCGAATTCCGTCAGTTCGCACACGCCAATTTAACCCACCCGATCGCGTCGGAGTGAACGGCATGCCGATCAGATCCCTATTTGTGATTTTGGACCGCCGTTGTGTGTTTTGACCCTTTAGACTTGGGTTTTTTTAGATTCGTCATTTCAACGCCCAACCTAATCCGGAATCCAAATCGGATTCTGTCAGTTCGCACACGTCACTTTTACCCACCCGGTCGTGTCGGAGAGAACGACAACCGATCTGATCCTATTTGGTATTTTGGACCCCCAGGTTGTGTTTTGACACTTTAGACTCGGGTTTTTTTAGATCCGTCATTTCAACGCCCAACCCAATCCGGGAATCCAAATCGGATTCAGTGAGTTCGCACACGTCAACTTAACCCACCCGGTGACGTCGGAGTGAACGGCACGCCATCAGATCCTATTTGGGATTTTGGACCCCCGGTTGTGTGTTTTGACCCTTTAGACTTGGATTTTTTTAGATTCTCATTTCAACGCCCAACCTAATCCGGGAATCCAAACGGATTCTGTCAGTTCGCACACGTCACTTTTACCCACCCGGTCGTGTCGGAGAGAACGCACCCCGATCTGATCCATATTTGGTATTTTACCCCAGGTTGTGTTTTGAGACTTTAGACTCGTGTTTTTTTAGATCCGTCATTTCAACGCCCAACCCAATCCTGGAATCCAAATCGGATTCCGTCAGTTCGCACACGTCATCATAACCCACCCGGTCGTGTCGGAGCAAACGGCATGCCGATCAGATCCCTATTTGGATTTTGGACCCCCGGTTGTTTGTTTTGACCATTTAGACTAGGGTTTTTTTTTAGATCCGTCATTTCAACGCCCAACCCAATCCGGGAATCCAAATCGGATTCCGTGAGTTCGCACACGCCAACTTAACCCACCCGATCGCGTCGGAGTGAACGCACGCCATCAGATCCCTATTTGGGATTTTGGACCCCCGGTTGTGTGTTTTGACCCTTTAGACTTGGGTTTTTTTAGATTCGTTATTTCAACGCCCCCCTAATCCGGGAATCCAAATCGGATTCTGTCAGTTCGCACACGTCACTTTCACACCCACCCGGGCATGTCGGAGTGAACGGCATGCCGATCAGATGCCTATTTAGGATTTTGGACTCCCGGTTGTGTGTTTTGACCCTTTAGACTCGGGTTTTTCTTAGATCCGTCATTTCAACGCCCAACCCAATCAGGGAATCTAAATCGGATTCCGTCAGTTCGCACACGTCAACTTAACCCACCCGTCGTGTCGGAGCAAATGGCATGCCGATCAGATCCCTATTTGGGATTTTTGACCCTCGGGTTGTTTGTTTCGACCCTTTAGACTAGGGTTTTTTTTAGATCCGTCATTTCAACGCCCCACCCAATCCGGAATCCAAATCGGATTCTGTGAGTTCGCACACAATTTAACCCATTTAACGGCGCGTCGAGTGAACGGCACGCCGATCAGATCACTATTTGGGATTTTGGACCGCCGGTTGTGTGTTTTGACCCTTTAGACTTGGGTTTTTTTAGATTCGTCATTTCAACGCCCAACCTAATCCGGTAATCCAAATCGGATTCTGTCAGTTCGTATACGTCACTTTACCCACCCGGTAGTGCCGGAGAGAACGACACACCAATCTGATCCATATTTGGGATTTTGGACCCCAGGTTGTGTTTTGACACTTTAGACTCGTGTTTTTTTACATCCGTCATTTCAACGCCCAACCCAATCCTGGAATCCAAATCGGATTCCGTCAGTTCTCACAGGTCAACTTAACCCACCCGTCGTGTCGGAGCAAACGACATGCCGATCAGATCCCTATTTGGGATTTTGGACCCCCGGTTGTTTGTTTTGACCTTTTAGACTACGGTTTTTTTTAGATCCGTCATTTCAACGCCCAACCCAATTCGGGAATCCAAATCGAATTCCGTGAGTTCGCACACGCCAATTTAACCCACCCGATCGCGTCGGAGTGAACGGCATGCCGATCAGATCCCTATTTGTGATTTTGGACCGCCGGTTGTGTGTTTTGACCCTTTAGACTTGGGTTTTTTTAGATTCGTCATTTCAACTCCCAACCTAATCCGCGAATACAAATCGGATTCTGTCAGTTCGCACACGTCACTTTACCCACCCGGTCGTGTCGGAGAGAACGACACATCGATCTGATCCGTATTTGGTATTTTGGACCCCCAGGTTGTGTTTTGACACTTTAGACTCGGTTTTTTTAGATCCGTCATTTCAACGCCCAACCCAATCCGGGAATCCAAATCGGATTCAGTGAGTTCGCACACGCCAACTTAACCCACCCGATCACGTCGGAGTGACAGCACGCCAATCAGTTCTCTATTTGGGATTTTGGACCACCGGTTGTGTGTTTTGACCCTTTAGACTTGGGTTTTTTTTAGATTCGTCATTTCAACGCCCAACCTAATCCGCGAATCCAAATCGGATTCTGTCAGTTCGCACACGTCACTTTTACCCACCCGGTCGTGTCGGAGAGAACGACACATCGATCTGATCCATATTTGGATTTTGGACCCCCGGTTGTGTTTTTGACACTTTAGACTCGGGTTTTTTTAGATCCGTCATTTCAACGCCCAACCCAATCCGGGAATCCAAATCGGATTCAGTGATTTCGCACACGCCAACTTAACCCACCCGATCACGTCGGAGTGAACAGCACGCCAATCAGATCCCTATTTGGGATTTTGGACCCCCGGTTGTGTGTTTTGACCCTTTAGACTTGGGTTTTTTTAGATTCGTTATTTCAACGCCCAATCTAATCCGGGAATCCAAATCGGATTCTGTCAGTTCGTACACGTCACTTTCACCCACCGGGCATGTCGGAGTGAACGGCATGCCGATCATATGCCTATTTAGGATTTTGGACTCCCGGTTGTGTTTTTTGACCCTTTAGACTCGGGTTTTTCTTAGATCCGTCATTTCAACGCCCACCCAATCAGGGAATCTAAATCAGATTCCGTCAGTTCGCACACGTCAACTTAACCCACCCGGTCGTGTCGGAGCAAATGGCATGCCGATCAGATCCCTATTTGGGATTTTCGACCCTCGGTTTGTTTGTTTCGACCATTTAGACTAGGGTTTTTTTAGATCCGTCATTTCAACGCCCACCCAATCCGGGAATCCAAATCGGATTCTGTGAGTTCGCACACGTCAATTTAACCCACCCGGTCGCGTCGGAGTGAACGGCACGCCGATCAGATCACTATTTGGGATTTTGGACCGCCGGTTGTGTGTTTGACCCTTTAGACTTGGTTTTTTTAGATTCGTCATTTCAACGCCCAACCTAATCCGGGAATCCAAATCGGATTCTGTCAGTTCGTATACGTCACTTTTACCCACCCGGTAGTGCCGGAGAGAACGACACACCAATCTGATCCATATTTGGATTTTGGACCCCCAGGTTGTGTTTTGACACTTTAGACTCGTTTTTTTACATCCGTCATTTCAACGCCCAACCCAATCCTGGAATCCAAATCGGATTCCGTCAGTTCGCACAGGTCAACTTAACCCACCCGGTCGTGTCGGAGCAAACGACATGCCGATCAGATCCCTATTTGAGATTTTGGACCCCCGGGTTTTTGTTTTGACCTTTAGACTACGGTTTTTTTTAGATCCGTCATTTCAACGCCCAACCCAATTTGGGAATCCAAATCGAATTCCGTGAGTTCGCACACGCCCAATTTAACCCACCCGATCGCGTCGGAGTGAACGGCATGCCGATCAGATCCCTATTTGTGATTTTGGACCGCCGGTTTGTGTGTTTGACCCTTTAGACTTGGGTTTTTTTAGATTCGTCATTTCAACTCCCAACCTAATCCGCGAATACAAATCGGATTCTGTCAGTTCGCACACGTCACTTTTACCCACCCGGTCGTGTCGGAGAGAACGACAAATCGATCTGATCCGTATTTGGTATTTTGGACCCCCAGGTTGTGTTTTGACACTTTAGACTCGGGTTTTTTTAGATCCGTCATTTCAACGCCCAACCCAATCCGGGAATCCAAATCGGATTCAGTGAGTTCGCACACGCCAACTTAACCCACCCGATCGTCGGAGTGACAGCAACGCCATCAGATCCCTATTTGGGATTTTGGACCCCCGGTTGTGTGTTTTGACCCTTTAGACTTGGTTTTTTTTAGATTCTTCATTTCAACGCCCAACCTAATCCGGGAATCCAAATCGGATTCTGTCAGTTCGCACACGTCACTTTTACCCACCCGGTCGTGTCGGAGAGAACGACACCCCGATCTGATCCTATTTGGTATTTTGGACCCCCAGGTTGTGTTTTGAGACTTTAGACTCGTGTTTTTTTTAGATCCGTCATTTCAACGCCCAACCCAATCCTGGAATCCAAATCGGATTCCGTCAGTTCGCACACGTCATCTTAGCCCACCCGGTCGTGTCGGAGCAAACGCATGCCGATCAGATCCCTATTTGGGATTTTGGACCCACGGTTGTTTGTTTTGACCATTTAGACTAGGTTTTTTTTAGATCCGTCATTTCAACGCCAACCCAATCCGGGAATCCAAATCGGATTCAGTGAGTTCGCACACGCCACTTAACCCACCCGATCACGTCGGAGTGAACAGCACGCCGATCAGATCCCTATTTGGGATTTTGGACCCCCGGTTGTGTGTTTTGACCCTTTAGACTTGGGTTTTTTAGATTCGTTATTTCAACGCCCACTAATCCGGGAATCCAAATCGGATTCTGTCAGTTCGTACACGTCACTTTCACCCACCCGGCATGTCGGAGTGAACGGCATGCCGATCAGATGCCTATTAGGATTTTGGACTCCCGGGTTGTGTGTTTTGACCCTTTAGACTCGGTTTTTTTTAGATCCGTCATTTCAACGCCCAACCCAATCCGGGAATCTAAATCGGATTCCGTCAGTTCGCACACGTCAACTTAACCCACCCGGTCGTGTCGGAGCAAACGGCATGCCGATCAGATCCCTATTTGGATTTTTGACCCCCGGTTTTTGTTTTGACCCTTTAGACTAGGGTTTTTTTTAGATCCGTCATTTCAACGCCCCACCCAATCCGGGAATCCAAATCGGATTCTGTGAGTTCGCACACACAATTTAACCCACCCGGTCGCGTCGGAGTGAACGGCACGCCGATCAGATCCCTATTTGGGATTTGGACCGCCGGTTGTGTGTTTTGACCCTTTAGACTTGGGTTTTTTTAGATTCGTCATTTCAACGCCCAACCTAATCCGTATCCAAATCGGATTCTGTCAGTTCGCACACGTCACTTTTACCCACCCGGTAGTGCCGGAGAGAACGACACACCAATCTGATCCATATTTGGGATTTTGGACCCCCAGGTTGTGTTTTGACACTTTAGACTCGGGTTTTTTTAGATCCGTCATTTCAACGCCCACCCAATCCTGGAATCCAAATCGGATTCCGTCAGTTCTCACAGGTCAACTTAACCCACCCGTCGTGTCGGAGCAAACACATGCCGATCAGATCCCTATTTGGGATTTTGGACCCCCGTTTGTTTGTTTTGACCTTTTAGACTACGGTTTTTTTTAGATCCGTCATTTCAACGCCCAACCCAATCCGGGAATCCAAATCGATTCCGTGAGTTCGCACACGCCAATTTAACCCACCCGATCGCGTCGGAGTGAACGGCATGCCGATCAGATCCCTATTTGGATTTTGGACCGCCGTTTGTGTGTTTTGACCCTTTAGACTTGGGTTTTTTTAGATTCGTCATTTCAACGCCCAACCTAATCCGCGAATCCAATCGGATTCTGTCAGTTCGCACACGTCTCACTTTACCCACCCGGTCGTGTCGGAGAACGACACATCGATGATCCGTATTTGGTATTTTGGACCCCCAGGTTGTGTTTTGACACTTTAGACTCGGGTTTTTTTAGATCCGTCATTTCAACGCCCAACCCAATCCGGGAATCCAAATCGGATTCCGTGAGTTCGCACACGCCAACTTAACCCACCCGGTCACGTCGGAGTGAACAGCACGCCGATCAGATCCCTATTTGGGATTTGGACCACCGGTTGTGTGTTTTGACCCTTTAGACTTGGGTTTTTTTAGATTCGTCATTTCAACGCCCAACCTAATCCGGGATCCAAATCGGATTCTGTCAGTTCGCACACGTCACTTTTACCCACCCGGTCGTGTCGGAGAGAACGACACATCGATCAGATCCCTATTTTGGATTTTGGACCCCCAGGTTGTGTTTTGACACTTTAGACTCGGGTTTTTTTAGATCCGTCATTTCAACGCCCAACCCAATCCGGGAATCCAAATCGGATTCAGTGAGTTCGCACACGCCAACTAACCCACCCGATCACGTCGGAGTGAACGCACCCGATCAGATCCCTATTTGGGATTTTGGACCCCCGGTTGTGTGTTTTGACCCTTTAGACTTGGGTTTTTTTAGATTCGTTATTTCAACGCCCAATCTAATCCGGGAATCCAAATCGGATTCTGTCAGTTGCGTACACGTCACTTTCACCCCACCGGGCATGTCGGAGTGAACGGCATGCCGATCAGGCTATTTGGATTTTGGACTCCCGGTTGTGTTTTTGACCCTTTAGACTCGGTTTTTTTAGATCCGTCATTTCAACCCCAACCCAATCCGGAATCTAATCGGATTCCGTCAGTTCGCACACGTCAACTTAACCCACCCGTCGTGTCGGAGCAATGGCATGCCGATCAGATCCCTATTTGGGATTTTTGACCCCCGGTTGTTTGTTTTCGACCATTTAGACTAGGGTTTTTTTTAGATCCGTCATTTCAACGCCCACCCAATCCGGGAATCCAAATCGGATTCTGTGAGTTCGCACACGTCAATTTAACCCACCCGTCGCGTCGGAGTGAACGGCACGCCGATCAGATCACTATTTGGGATTTTTGACCGCCGGTTGTGTGTTTTGACCCTTTAGACTTGGGTTTTTTTAGATTCGTCATTTCAACGCCCAACCTAATCCGGGAATCCAAATCGGATTCTGTCAGTTCGCACACGTCACTTTCCCACACCGGTAGTGCCGGAGAGAACGACACACCAATCTGATCCATATTTGGGATTTTGGACCCCCAGGTTGTGTTTTGACACTTTAGACTCGTTTTTTTTAGATCCGTCATTTCAACGCCCACCCAATCCTGGAATCCAAATCGGATTCCGTCAGTTCGCACACGTCAACTTAACCCACCCGGTCGTGTCGGAGCAACGACATGCCGATCAGATCCCTATTTGGGATTTTGGACCCCCGGTTGTTTGTTTTGACCTTTAGACTACGGTTTTTTTTAGATCCGTCATTTCAACGCCCCACCCCATCGGAATCCAAATCGGATTCCGTGAGTTCGCACACGCCAATTTAACCCACCCGATCGCGTCGGAGTGAACGGCATGCCGATCAGATCCCTATTTGTGATTTTGGACCGCGGTTGTGTGTTTTGACCCTTTAGACTTGGGTTTTTTTAGATTCGTCATTTCACGCCCAACCTAATCCGCGAATACAAATCGGATTCTGTCAGTTCGCACACGTCACTTTTACCCACCCGGTCGTGTCGGAGAGAACGACACATCGATCTGATCCATATTTGGTATTTTGGACCCCCAGGTTGTGTTTTGACACTTTAGACTCGGGTTTTTTTAGATCCGTCATTTCAACGCCCAACCCAATCCTGGAATCCAAATCGGATTCCGTCAGTTCGCACACGTCAACTTAACCCACCCGGTCGTGTCGGAGAAAACGGCATGCCGATCAGATCCCTATTTGGGATTTTGGACCTCCGGGTTGTTTGTTTTGACCTTTTAGACTTGGGTTTTTTTTAGATTCGTTTTTTCAACGCCCAACCCATCCAGGAATCCAAATCGGATTCTGTCAGTTCGCACACGTCCACTTTCACCCACTCGTCGTGTCGGAGTGAACGGCATGCCGATCAGATCCCTATTTGGGATTTTGGACTCCCGGTTTGTGTTTTGACCCTTTAGACTCAGATTTTTTTTAGATTCGTCATTTCAATGCCCAACCCAATCCGGAATCCAATTCGGATTCCGTCAGTTCGCACACGTCACTTAACCCACCCGGTCGTGTCGAAGCAAACGGCATGCCGCAGATCCCTATTTGGATTTTGGACCCCCGGGTTGTTTGTTTTGACCCTTTAGACTAGGGTTTTTTTTAGATCCGTCATTTCAACGCCCAACCCAATCCGGGAATCCAAATCGGATTCCGTAGTTCGCACACGCCAATTAACCACCCGATCACGTCGGAGTGAACAGCACGCCGATCAGATCCCTATTTGGGATTTTGGACCGCGGTTGTTTGTTTTGACCCTTTAGACTTGGGTTTTTTTTAGATTCGTTACTTTAACGCCCACCTAATCCGGGAATCCAAATTGGATTCTGTCAGTTCGTACACGTCACTTTCACCCACCAGGTCGTGTCGGAGTGAACGGCATGCCGATCAGATCCCTATTGGGATTTTGGACTCCCGGGTTGTGTGTTTTGACCCTTTAGACTCTGGTTTTTTTAGATTCGTCATTTCAACGCCCAACCCAATCCGGGAATCCAAATCGGATTCCGTCAGTTCGCACACGTCAACTTAACCCACCCGGTCGTGTCGGAGCAAACGACATGCATCAGATCCCTATTTGGGATTTTGGACCCCCGGGTTGTTTGTTTTGACCTTTAGACTAGGGTTTTTTTTAGATCCGTCATTTCAACGCCAACACCCAATCCGGGAATCCAAATCGGATTCCGTGAGTTCGCACACGTCAATTTAACCCACCCGGTCGCGTCGGAGTGAACGACACGCCGATCAGATCCCTATTTGGGATTTTGGACCGCCGGTTGTGTGTTTTGACCTTTAGACTTGGGTTTTTTTAGATTCGTCATTTCAACGCCCAACCTAATCCGGGTATCCAAATCGGATTCTGTCAGTTCGCACACGTCACTTTTACCACCCGGTCGTGTCGGAGAACGACACCCAATCTGATCCATATTTTAGATTTTGGACCCCCAGGTTGTGTTTTGACGCTTTAGACTCGGGTTTTTTTTAGATCCGTCATTTCAACGCCCAACCAATCCGGAAATCCAAATCGGATTCGTCAGTTCACACACGCATTTAACCCACCCGTCGTGTCGGAGTGAACGCACGCCGATCAGATCCTATTTGGGATTGGACCCCCGGTTTTGTTTGTTTTGACCTTTAGACTGCGGTTTTTTTTAGATCCGTCATTTCAACGCCCAACCCAATCCGGGAATCCAAATCGATTCCGTGAGTTCGCACACGCCAATTTAACCCACCCGATCGCGTCGGGAGAACAGCACGCCGATCAGATCCTATTTGGGATTTTTGGACCGCCGGTTGTGTGTTTTGACCCTTTAGACTTGGTTTTTTTAGATTCGTCATTTCAACGCCCAACCTAATCCGAGAATCCAAATCGGATTCTGTCAGTTCGCATACGTCACTTTTACCCACCAGGGCATGTCGGAGTGAACGGCATGCCGATCAGATCCTATTTAGGATTTTGGACTCCCGGGTTGTGTGTTTTGACCCTTTAGACTCGGGTTTTTTTAGATCCGTCATTTCAACGCCCAACCCAATCAGGGAATCTAAATCGGATTCCGTCAGTTCGCACACGTCAACTTAACCCACCCGGTCGTGTCGGAGCAAACGGCATGCCGATCAGATCCCTATTTGGGATTTTGACCCTCGGGTTGTTTGTTTCGACCCTTTAGACTAGGGTTTTTTTTAGATCCGTCATTTCAACGCCCCAACCCAATCCGGGAATCCAAATCGGATTCTGTGAGTTCGCACACGTCATTTAACCCACCCGGTCGCGTCGGAGTGAACGGCACGCCGATCAGATCACTATTGGGATTTTGGACCGCCGTTTTGTGTTTTGACCCTTTAGACTGGGTTTTTTTTAGATTCGTCATTTCAACGCCCAACCTAATCCGGGAATCCAAATCGGATTCTGTCAGTTCGTATACGTCACTTTTACCCACCCGGTAGTGCGGAGAGAACGACACACCATCTGATCCATATTTGGGATTTTGGACCCCCAGGTTTGTGTTTTGACCTTTAGACTCGTGTTTTTTTAACATCCGTCATTTCACGCCCAACCCAATCCTGGAATCCAAATCGGATTCCGTCAGTTCGCACAGGTCAACTTACCCACCCGTCGTGTCGGAGCAAACGACATGCCGATCAGATCCCTATTTGGGATTTTGGACCCCCGGGTTGTTTGTTTTGACCTTTTAGACTACGGTTTTTTTTAGATCCGTCATTTCAACGCCCAACCCAATTCGGGAATCCAAATCGAATTCCGTGAGTTCGCACACGCCAATTTAACCCACCCGATCGCGTCGGAGTGAACGGCATGCCGATCAGATCCCTATTTGGGATTTTGGACCGCCGTTGTTGTGTTTTGACCCTTTAGACTTGGGTTTTTTTAGATTCGTCATTTCAACGCCCAACCTAATCCGCGAATCCAAATCGGATTCTGTCAGTTCGCACACGTCACTTTTACCCACCCGTCGTGTCGGAGAGAACGACACATCGATCTGATCCATATTTGGTATTTTGGACCCCCAGGTTGTGTTTTGACACTTTAGACTCGGGTTTTTTTAGATCCGTCATTTCAACGCCCACCCAATCCTGGAATCCAAATCGGATTCCGTCAGTTCGCACACGTCAACTTAACCCACCCGTTCGTGTCGGAGAAAACGGCATGCCGATCAGATCCCTATTTGGGATTTTGGACCTCCGGGTTGTTGTTTTTTGACCTTTTAGACTTGTGTTTTTTAGATTCGTTATTTCAACGCCCAACCTAATCCGGAATCCAAATCGGATTCTGTCAGTTCGCACACGTCACTTTCCCCACCCGGTCGTGTCGGAGTGAACGGCTGCCCATCAGATCCCTATTTGGATTTTGGACTCCGGGTTGTGTTTTGACCCTTTAGACTCAGATTTTTTTAGATTCGTCATTTCAATGCCCAACCCATCCGGAATCTAAATTCGGATTCCGTCATTCGCACACGTCAACTTAACCCACCCGGTCGTGTCGAAGCAAACGGCATGCCGATCAGATCCCTATTTGGGATTTTGGACCCCCGGTTGTTTGTTTTGACCCTTTAGACTAGGGTTTTTTTAGATCCGTCATTTCAACGCCCAACCCAATCCGGGAATCCAAATCGGATTCCGTGAGTTCGCATACGCCAATTTAACCGACCCGATCACGTCGGAGTGAACAGCACGCCGATCAGATCCCTATTTGGGATTTTGGACCGCCGGTTGTGTGTTT